>CAWUFW010011474.1:0-613101 GCA_963921515.1 Calotriton arnoldi
TCTAAAGAACAACCAGAGTGCTAACAGCCTCATTTATGACAAAAGTATGGCACACCTGAAGCCATCTTGATTGGAATAAACTGGTAACACTTAAAACATTTAATTTAAAAAGGAACAAAATGAGGGGGTTCATTTTGCCATAGAAATTATGGTTAGTGCTGCAAAAGAAAATTTAGTGCATGTTTTAAGTGAGATCTCAAATCCTCTTCTATTTCATTAGAAAATTCTGACATGCAGACTGAAACAATCACTTTCAATACCAGCAGTAGACTTCCAGTTAACTCCTTGGTGAGCAGTAGCTTTACTACAGTGATCTAATGAACAACTAGAGTAATAACATTCTGAATTTATGGCAAATGTGTGACACATCTGAATGCCTTCTTTGATGGAATCAAAGTAAAAACTGAAAGCATTTCCTACTGAGGAGACTGCAGTAATGAGGAAATTAGGAAACTTCATAACAAAGAAGTCTTCCAAGATGGCCACCAGTGAAAAAGAGCCCAAATGTAGCACAAATATTACCCAGATGTAGCCCACATATAGCCCAATGACAAAAGTGCAAAACACTTTTTATTTTTAGTTTTTTTGTAGTTTTATGTAGTGCAGACTGGTCAGGTATTGGAGCGTTGCATCTTAAAACATGACCCCCTACACTACAAAAACACCACTGCACTACCCTAAACCCTAAAACACTACCCCAGCACGACCCCCTACACTACACAAGCACCACTGCACTATCCTAAACCCTAAAACACTACCCCCAGCATGACCCCCTACACTACACAAACACCACTGCACTACCCTAAACCCTAAAACACTACTCCCAACACCACTGCACTAACCTAAATCCTAAAACACTACCCCCAGCACGACCCCCTACACTACCCAAACACCACTGCACTACCCTAAAACATGACCCCTACACTACACAAACACCACTGCACTACCCTAAACCCTAAAACACTACCCCCAGCACGACCCCCTACACTACACAAGCACCACTGCACTACCCTAAACCCTAAAACACTACCCCCAGCACGACCCCCTACACTACCCAAACACCACTGCACTACCCTAAACCCTGAAACACCAGCCCCAGCACGACTCCCCTACACTGACCCAAACACCACTGCACTGACCTAAATCCTAAAACACTACCCCAGCACGACCCCCTACACTGCCCGAACACCACTGCACTGCCCTAAACCCTGAAACACCACCCAGCATGACCCCTACACTGCCACAAACACCACTGCACTACCCTAAACCCTAAAACACCACCCCCAGCACGACCCCCTACACTGCCCAAACACCACTGCACTGCCCTAAACCCTGAAACACTACCCCAGCACATCACACTGCTCGAACACCACTACACTGCCTAAACCTGAAACACCACCCTGCACTGACCCTACACTGCCTGAACACCACTGCACTGCCCTGAACTATCAGACCCCCTACACTGCCCGAACACCACTGCACTGTCCTAAACCCTGAAACACCACCCCATGCACGCACCTACACTGCCCGAACACCACTGCACTGCCCTAAACCCTGAAACACCACCCCCAGCACGACCCCCTACACTGCCCGAACACCACTGCACTGCCCTAAACCCTGAAACACCACCCCAGCATGACCCCCTACACTGCCCGAACACCACTGCACTGCCCTAAACCCTGAAACACCAGCCCCAGCACGACCCCCTACACTGCCCGAACACCACTGCACTGCCCTAAACCCTGAAACACCACCCCAGCACGACCCCCTACACTGCCCGAACACCACTGCACTGCCCCTAAACCCTGAAACACCACCCCCAGCACGACCCCTACACTGCCCGAACACCACTGCACTGCCTAAACCCTGAAACTTGGACCACAAGGAACCACCCAAGGTAGAGACACAGGGGACCAACGGGATAGCTTTCAATAAAGGTTGTCTTTAACCTATCTCCAATAAGGGGTTGTTTGGACTGGTGCAAGGTGCCCACTATAATTAGTGGACAGTATATACCAGGCCAACTTTTCACACCTAAACCCTAAAACACCACCCCCAGCATTACCCCCTACACTGCCCAAACACCACTGCACTGCCCTAAACCCTAGAACACTACCCCCAGCACGACCCCCTACACTACCCGAACACCACTGCACTACCCTAAACCCTAAAATACTACCCCCAGCACAACCCCTACACTACCCGAACATGACTGCACAGCCCTAAACCCTCAAACACTCCCCCCAGCATGACCCCCTACACTACCCAAACACCACTGCACTGCCCTAAACCCTAAAACACTCCCCCCAGCACGACCCCCTTCACTACCCGAACACCACTGCACTGCCCTAAACCCTAAAACACTCCCCCAGCACGACCCCTATACTACCCAAATACCACTGCACTGCCCTAAACCCTAAAACACTACCCCTTGCATGACCCCCTACACTACCCAAACACCAATGCACTACCCTAATCCCTAAAACACTACCCCCGCATGTCCCCCTACACTACCCTAAACCCTAAAACACTACCCCCGCACGACTCCCTACACTACCCAAAGACCACTGCACTACCCTAAACCCTAAAACACTCCCCCAGGACGACTCCCTACACTACCCAAACACCACTGCACTACCCTAAACCCTAAATCTACCCCCAGCATGACCCCTACACTACACAAACACCACTGCACTACCCTAAACCCTAAAACACTACCCCCAGCACGACCCTCTTCACTACCTAAACACAACTGCACAATTTGTTACAGGCGTTGCAACGCAGGCCTGTGGTGCTTACTGGAAGTACCTAGTGGGCTAGTTGGGCCCCAGGGAACCTCAGGATTCAAGGTGACCTAATCCCCCAACTTAAAACGCACCACGGGGCGCGTTTGCACAGTGGTGAAGGGAGGGGCGGGGCCTCAGGTGACATGTGCACAAACACGCCCTGTGGTGCGTTTTAAGTTGGGGAATTAATTCCCTTTGAATCCTGAGGTACCCTGGGGCCAACTAGCCCACCAGGTACCTTCAGTAAGCACAACAGAGTTGCGTTGCAGAGAGGTGAAAAAGGTGCGTGGCCTCGGAACGCCTCTCTGCAACTCAGCTCTGTGGTCCTAACTGTAGGTACCTGGGGGGCTAGCTGGGCCCCAGGGACCCTCAGAATTCAAGGGGACTTAATCCCGCAATATAAACGCGCCACGGGGTGCGTTTGCACACATGTCACCTCAGGCCCCCCCTCCCTTCACCACTGTGCAAACGCGCCCTGTAGCGCATTTTAAGAGGTAGTTTTAATCCCACTGCCCTATTATGTACTAGGGACTTGCAGAGGAGGTCATGCTAATCACAGGGGTACCCCAACGCATAGTGTTCCCTAGTGTATGTAGGTGTTTTCACTGTATTCTAAGTGTCTTTTAGCATAGCACTGGCTCTGGTTAGTCAGAGTCAGTTACCACCAGTACCCGTCTGAAAAAGTTGTGGGCACAGGATGATTTTGCAACAAGGCCTCTTTCTGCTCTTCTGTTGGTTCTTTCTGCACATCTTTTGCTTCTTTCTGTGCGTTTTTTCTTCTTTCTTCACATGTCCTACCTCTGTAGGCATAGTTAGAAACTAGCATTTAAAAAAACCTTTGAAATTCACTTAAAAAATCATAGGTTTCAGGCACGTTATAGTTAGAAATTAGCATTTAAAAAACCTTTGAAATTCACTGAAAAAACCATAGGTTTCAGACACGTTATAGTTAGAAATTAGCATTTAAAAACCTTTGAAATTCACTGAAAAAACCATAGGTTTTAGGGACAGTTATAGTTAGTTGGACATTTCACTCGAACAAAACCATAGAAATTCCCCCGTTATAGTTAGTTCAGCTAACTATAACTCGCGCCCGCAATGCACTGCTAATGACGTCACATATTACATCACTCATGACATGGTCAGTGACATCACTCATGACATCACTGATGACATCTCAAATGACATCACTGATGACATCATCCATGTGATAATTTCATGCATCTTCTCACACCCTAATATAACTTTTGATACACCCACTCTAAATTACAGACTGCCATTCTCAAAACCATAGACACTCCAACACCAAAAACTACATACCCACTCACTGATTCTTAGGTCTACACACACATCCACTCACTCACCCGTACAGTCACTCATACTTAGTCACTCAGTACAGGACTATCATATGCACTCATACACCTATATAAACACTCACACACCGCCACTCATCCATAGAGGTACTCACACACCTAGTCAGTCATGCAAAAAACGTAATCACACACCCATTTACTCACCTATACAGTTATACACACACCAGCTCACTTACTCATACAAATACTAGCACATTCTTACGCTCTTATACAATCACTGATACAAGTACACACTCATCCATACAGCCACTCTCACAATCACACACTCTCACTTATAGCCATTTATATACTCCAACACACATATATACTGCCTTTCACATATGTAGTTACTCACACATGTACCACTGAGATATACATTCAATCACTAACACACCCATACACACACTCACCCACCCATACAGTCCATCACAGATGCACTCTTGAAACCATGCACCCATTGAATCACCAACTCACACATCTATGCACAGAGTCACACACACCCCACCCACACAAACATACAGGCACTCATACAGATACTCACACAATCAATCAATAACCCATGTAGACACTCATGTACCTATTCAGAAAGCCATGCAGCCGCTTACAAACCAACAGACAGACGGATACAGACATTCACACAGTTTAGTCACTAACCCATGCATTCAGTAAGATACATTTAATCACTCACTTGTAGAGTCAGTCACTCACGTACTAAATCATCCATTCAGACACTTATACACCCACTCATTCTTCAATACGCCTTTCCCTATGTATATTAAACATATTTAAACTTTACAGAAACACACAGTCACTGGATGATGTCATCAGTGATGTCACCAGTGATGTCATTTGAGATGTCATCAGTGATGTCATCAGTGATGTCACTGACCATGTCATGAGTGATGTAATATGTGACGTCATCAGCAGTGCATTTCGGGGCGCGAGTTATAGTTAGCTGAACTAACTATAACGGGGAATTTCTATGGTTTTGTTCGAGTGAAATGTCCAACTAACTATAACTGTCCCTAAAACCTATGGTTTTTCAGTGAATATATATATATTTATATATATATATATATATATATAATTTAGGGAAAGTTATAGTTAGTTGGACATTGCACTCGTACAAAACCCGTGAAATTCCCCGTTATAGTTAGTTCAGCTAACTATAACTCACGCCCCGCAATGCACTGCTGATGACGTCACATATTACATCACTCATGACATGGTCAGTGACATCACTGATGACATCACTGATGACATCTCAAATTACATCACTGATGACATCACTGATGACATCATCCAGTGACTGTGTGTTTCTGTAAAGTTTAAATATGTTTAATATATATAGGTAAAGGCGTATTGAAGAATGAGTGGGTGTATAAGTGTCTGAATGGATGTTTTACTAGGTGCGTGACTGACTCTATAAGTGAGTGGTTAAACATATGTTAGTGAATGCATGGGTTAGTGACTAAACTGTGTGAATCTCTGTATCTGTCTGTCTGTTGGTGTGTAAGTGACTGCATGGGTTTGTGAATAACTACATAAGTGTCTATATGAGTTATTGATTGGTTGTCTGAGAATCTGTATGGGTGCCTGAGTGTTTGTGTGGGTGGGGTGTGTGACTCTGTGCATAGATGTGTGAGTGGGTGATTCACTGGGTGCATAGTTTGAAGTGTGCATCTGTGATGGACTGTATGGGTGGGTGAGTGTGTGTATGGGTGTGTTAGTGAGTGAATGTATATCTTATTTGTACATGTGTAAGTAACTACATATATAAAAGGCAGTATATATGTGTGTTAGAGTATATAAATGTCTATAAGTGAGAGTGTGTGATTGTGAGAGTGGCTGCATGGATGAGTGTTTGCTTGTATCAGTGATTGTATAAGAACGTAAGAATGTGCTAGTATTTGTATGACTAAGTGAGCTGGTGTGTGTATAACTGTATAGGTGAGTAAAGGGTAGTTTGAATAATTATTTCTATGACTGACTAGGTGTGTGAGTACCTCTATGGATGAGTGGCGGTGTGTGAGTGTCTATATAGGTGTATGAGTGCATATGATAGTCCTGTACTGAGTGACCATAAGTATGAGTGACTGTACGGGTGAGTGAGTGGATGTGTGTTTAGACCTAAGAATCAGTCAGTGGGTATGTAGTTATTGGTGTTGGAGTGTCTATGGTTTTGAGAATGGCAGTCTGTAATTTAGAGTGGGTGTATCAAAAGTTATGTTAGGGTGTGAGAAGATGCATGAAATTATCACATGGATGATGTCATCAGTGATGTATCAGTGATGTCATTTGAGATGTCATCAGTGATGTCATGAGTGATGTCACTGACCATGTCATGAGTGATGTAATATGTGACGTCATCAGCAGTGCATTGTGGGGGCGCGAGTTATAGTTAGCTGAACTAACTATAACGGGGGAATTTCACGGGTTTTGTACGAGTGCACTGTCCAACTATAACTTTCCCTAAAACCGATGGTTTTTTCAGTGAACTTCTAAGGTTTTTTAAATGCTGATTTCTAACTATAACGTGCCTGAAACCTATGGTTTTTTCAGTGAATTTCAAAGGTTTTTTAAATGCTAATTTCTAACTATAACGTGCCTGAAACCTATGGTTTTTTCAGTGAATTTCAAAGGTTTTTCAAATGCTAGTTTGTAACTATGCCTACAGAAGTAGGACATGTGAAGAAAGAAGAAAAAACGCATAGAAAGAAGCAAAAGAAATGTAGAAAGAAACAGAAGTCCACAAAGACGAAGAAAAATGCAGGAAGAAGCAAGACATGTGCAGAAAGAACCAACAGAGGAGCAGAAAGAGGCCTTGTTGCAAAATCATCCTGTGCCCACACCTTTTCCAGACGGGTACTGGTGGTAACTGACTCTGACTAACCAGGCCTAGAGCCAGTGCTATGGTAAAAGACACTTAGAATACAGTTAAAACACCTACATACACTAGGGAACACTATGCGTTGGGGTGCCCCAGTGATTAGCATGACCTCCTCTGTAACTCCCTAGTACATAATAGGGCAGGGGGATTAAAACTACCTCTTAAAATGCACCATGGGGCGCGTTTGCACACTGGTGTAGGGAGGGGGGCCTGAGGTTACATGTGTGCAAACACGCCCTCTGGCCATTTTAAGTTGGGGGATAAAGTCCCCTTGAATCCTAAGGGTCCCTGGGGTCCAACTAGCCCACCAGGTACCTCCAGTAAGCGCCACAGAGTTGCGTTGCAGAGAGGTGTAAAGGGGCATGGCCTGGACCACCTCTCTGCAACGCAGCGCAGTGGCGCTTACTGGAAGCACCTGGTGGGCTAGTTGGCCCCCAGGGGCCCTCATGATTGAAGGGGAATTAATCCCCCAACTTACAACGCGACACAGGGCGTGTTTGCACACGTCACCTCAGGCCCGTCCCCTCCCTTCACCACTGTGTAAACATGCCCTGTGGCCGTTTTAAGTTGGCAAATTAAGTCCCCTTGAATCCTAAGGGTCCCAGGGGTCCAACTAGCCCACTAAGTACCTCCAGTAAGCGCCACGGAGCTGTGTTGCACAGAGGTGTAAAAAGGGGCGTGGCCTGGACCACCTCTCTGCAACGCAGGCCTGTGGCGCTTCCTGGAGGTACCTAGTGGCCTAGTTGGCCCCGAGGGGCCCTCAGGATTAAAGGGGACTTATTACCCAACTTAAAACGCGCCACAGGGCGTGTTTGCACACATGTCACCTCAGGCCCCGCCCCCTCCCTTCACCACTGTGCAAAGGCACCCCGTGGCATGTTTTAAGTTGGGGAATTAAGTCCCCTTGAATCCTGAAAGTCCCTGGGTCCAACTAGCCCACCATGTACCTCCAGTAAGCACCACAGAGCTGCGTTGCAGAGAGGTGGTCCGAGGCCATGCCCCATTTTACACCTCTCTGCAATGCAACTCTGTGGCACTTACTGGACATACCTGGTGGGGTAGTTGGCCCCCAGGGACCCTCAGGATTCAAGGGGACTTAATTCCCGAACTTAAAACGCGCCACAGGGTGCAATTCCACACTTGTGACATCAGTCCACGCCCCCTCCCTGCACCACTGCGCAAACGCACCCCCTGGTGCGTTGTAAATTGGGGGATTAAGTCCCCTTGAGTCCTGAGGGTCCCCGGGGGCCAACTAGCCCACCACTTACCTCCAGTAAGCGCCACAGAGCTGCGTTGCAGAGTGGTGTAAAAAGGGGCATGGCCTGGGCCACCTCTCTGCAATGCAGCGCAGTGGCGCTTACTGGAGGTAAGTGGTGGGCTAGTTGGCCCCCAGGGACCCTCCGGATTGAAGAGGAATTAATTCCCCAACTTAAAACGCGCCACAGTGTGTGTTTGCACACATGTCACCTCAGGCCCCGCCCCCTCCCTTCACCACTGTGCAAACGCACCCCGTGGTGCGTTTTGAGTTGGGGGATAAAGTTCCCTTGATTCCTGAGAGTCCCTGGAGTCCAACTATCCCATGAGGTACCTCCAGTAAGCGCCACGGAGCTGCGTTGCAGAGAGGTGTAAAAAGGGGAGTGGCCTCTGAACGCCTCTCTGCAACGCAGCCCCCTGGTGCATACTGGAGGTACCTGGTGGGCTAGTTGGCCCCCAGGGACCCTCAGTATTCAAGGGCAATTAATTCCCCAACTTACAACTCGCCAGGGGGCGCGTTTGCACAGTGGTGAAGGAAGGGGGCGGGGCCTGAGGTGACATGTGTGCAAACACGCCCTGTGGCGCATTTTAAGTTGGGGAATTAATTCCTCTTCAATCCTGAGGGTCCCTGGGGGCCAACTAGCCCACCAGGTACCTCCAGTATGCCCCCCGCTATTATAAATAATGAAAGCCCCGGGGGGTGGTGGTCCCCGGGGCTTGGGGGGGCCTTAGAGGCCCCCAAACTTTAAAAACGAGCCCCGGGGTGGCGGTCCCCGGGGCTGTGGGGGCTGTGTGCCCCCGCAATTCATCATTCAAGCCCTGGGAGGTGGCGGTCCCCGGGGCAGTGTGGGGGATTGGCCCCCCACACTTTTTTTCACTGCCCCCGGGACTTGGCCCACCCGGGGCTAATTAGTAAGAGCGTGGGAGCCCGCGCTTCCCTTTTTTTTTTTTTGCGGCCGGATCTGCGGAGCCGACATGCATTTTGCCGATTTTGTTTTTAAAAAAATGCTTTTTTGGGCCTTGGGGGTCCTTGTGGGACCCCCTAAACAGGCCAGGGTGTTTCTACCCTGCCCCCTTTCCTTTTTTTTCGTGTTTGTTTTACTCTTTTCTTGTGAAGATGGCTGCCAACACTTCCTGGTTTGGAGTGTTGACAGCCAATTAGCATGCAGCTCGTGGTCGGGAGGGTGCGCGGATCCACCACGGCCATAAATATCAAAACTTTTATTTTTGATTTTCTCAGCAACTACTGAACGGATTTACACCATTTTTAAAAAGGGTGCTTTCTGAACCAAGCACTACCTTTTTGCCAAATTTGGTGTAATTCCGTTCAGCAGTTTTGGCTGTAGCCTTGCATAAAGTTTCCTATGGGAAATCGATGTTTTGACTTTTATTTTTTGAATTTCTCCGCAACTACTGAACGGATTTACACCATTTAAAAAAAAGGTCGCTTTCTGAACCAAGCGTTACTAATTTGCCAAATTTGGTGTAATTCCATTCAGCAGTTCGGGCTGTAGCCGTGTCTAAAATTTCCTACGGGAATTAACATGGAGAAAACACGTTTTGGGACCCCCCTTTTTTCTCGGCCCTTGCTTGATGAATCACCCCGAAACTTTCAAGATAGGAGCGGACCAGAGCGGGCCATTAGTTTTGAAAAGTTTGCGAAGATTCGTCAACCGGCGCCAAAGTTATTTGGAAAAGAATGTTATGAATTTCCTATGGATAATAGGTCCTAACTATAACTACCTACTGGCGACTGCCAGTAGTTAATATATATATATATATAACTCTATTCGGTCGAAACAAGACCATAAAAGTACAATAGGCATAAATACTCACACTTTTCACTTTCACACACAATCCCAAAGCTATGGCAGTAAGCCGCTTATATCCCATAAAAAGCATAATATTCATATAGCATACTGGAAACTTTCTCAATAGGTGACTTGTGTCAAGAAAAATACATTAAAAAAACTACACATCACATCTAAAAAAGTAAGAGAAACACATCTTATAAACAAACCATTCTGAAAAAGCAATAATAATAAATACATGTCCACAATCAACTTCTCCCAAAAAGACTAACAGCATTTACATATCAACACTCCCCTTATCAAAAAACTTTCTCAGCCGCAAAGATAAGGCGAGAAATCTTACTACCCAATATGTAGCGTACACATCCGGGAGTGACTGCAGATACAATAATGCAGGTTTTACTTGTACAGAGTGTAAAGCTTTCAATAGTGGGATTAAATACATTCTTCTTGGGGTTTCATAATAACTACAAAAAAAAACAAAGTGCAGTAAATCCTGGGGAGAAAAGTTGTCACAGGTACATGGGCTTAACTTTGTACTCCACTCCACAGTTTTAGGGAAAGCTAACAACATATGAAACTGACTGAACCTAAATCTGGTGAGAAAAAATCTATGATGGACATTAATGGCAGTGAGGAAGTACAGCTCAATGGCAGGATCTGTTTTTATTCATGAATGGCCATGAACCAAAGGTTTCTCCAGCTCAATTGCTTCCCTCTCTGATGACTTCCATAGTAAAAAAGTTGTCCCATGTCCAGGTAATATCAGCTAGAGAGATGGAGGAGGGTGAATCAAACAAAATAGGCCTGCCGAACCTAACAAAGGTGTCCGAATGTAAGTGAGCCATTTAGTTGACCGCCACCCATCAAGCTTCAAGCAATCCTGAACAATTTCTCTTCCCAGAGTACTTTCTGGTGCACCCAATCAGTGGGAAGAGTGCAATGAAATCCTAGAGCTAGGGCAGCCCTTGTTCCTCATGAACCACAAAAACTGGGGTAGAGGACGGGACTGCAAGCAGGTGCCTACAAAAAACATTCTCTACTACTTGCAGTTCCCTCAGATAAGCATAGCCCCAGACGTCACTACCATAAGTGGCTACAGGGGCAAACTTGGCCTGCTATATCTTGATCAGCACATTTAATGGTTTATTACCAATTCTAGAGGAAAAAGAAAAGATAGCAGCTAAAGTATTTGAGAGAGCTAGTCTCTTAGCTTTGAGCAACGGGCCCACGTATTCCGGTCATCAAACACCACTCCTAAATAAGTGTACAGCTGTACCCTAGACAAACTATTACCCTGCACGTGAAATGATCTTGACTTAGTCTTTTTAGGCCCAAACTCCATTATCTGATATTTACCATAATTGGTGGAAAGTTCTAATTGTTTCATGTAACTCACAAAACAGTCTAACAGGGTCTGAAGACCCAGTGCAGCTCTAGCCAATAAGACTGTATCATCTGCATATGAAATATTTATATATGCACACATATATATGTGTATGTATTACCTACTGGCAGTCAGCAGAGGGTAGTTGTAGTTAGGACCTAGTTTCCATCATTTTTTTTTTGTTGCCAATAACGTTGGCGCCTTTTGACGAATATTCGCAAAATTTTCAAAACTAGTTTGCCACTCACTTCAGCTGCTGTCTTGAAAGTTTTGGGGTGTTCTGTCAAGCGGGGGCCGAGTAAAAGGGGGTCCCAAAATGAGTTTTTTCCCATGCAATTTACCATAGGGCTTTTGAACACAACTACAGCCCGAACCGCTGGTGGAAATTACACCAAATTTGGCAGAAAACTAGCTTTTGGTCCATAAAGAGCCATTTTTGTTATTTGGTGTAAATCTGTTCAATAGTTTTTGAGGTTTTTAAGGAAAACCAAATTTGTATATCTAGATGCGTGAGACTTCCGCAAATCCTACCAATCTCGTGTAGAGATTTGATTGGCTGCCAGCATTTCAAACAGGAAGTGTTGGCAGCCATTTTGGGATTCCGTCTCAACCGAGCCCCAAAATAAATAGCATAAAAAGAGAAAGGGGCAGGGTAGGAATACCCTTACCCCCTAGTTCTGGTGCTGGGATCCCCTGGGCACCCTGCCACGGTAACACATTTTTTTTTCAAATTTGCCACAATTTTACCACTGAATCATGAATTTTAGGCAAAATTGAAAAAAAACAAGCATGGTCTCCCGTGCTTGTTACTAGTTGAGCCCCTGGGTGGGCCAGGTCCCGGGGGCTTATTATTATAAATATTTTGGGGAGAGGGGCACACGTGGCCCCCCTCACTATGGCCAATCTTGGCCCTGGGGACTGGCACATCCACAGGGCAGGCCTACTGTTTTATTTTAATTGGAGGGGGACGCACACCCCCCTCCTGCGGCTCTTAAGAGCCCCAGGACCACCACCTCCCCTGAGCTAACTATAACTTACGCCCCCGCAATGCACTGCTAATGACTTCACATATTGCATCACTCATGATATGGTCAGTGACATCACTGATGACATTACTGACAATATCTCAAATAACATCACAGATGACATCACTGATAATATAATCCACAGAACCACTCACACCCCCACACAACTGCTCAGACACCCTTACAATCACTCACACACCCATTCACAGATCCATACAACCACTCACACACCCACTCACACAACCATACAATGACTCACACACCCACGTACAGACCCATACAACCACTCACACACCCACAACACTAATCACACACCAATACAACCACTCACACAGCCAGTCACACAACCAGACAACCACTCAAAAACTGATTCACAGACCCATACAGCCATACACATGTCCACTGACAGACATATACAGCCATTCACACACCCACTTGCAGATCCAGTCACTCACACACCCATACAGCCACTCAGACACCCACTCACACACTGATACAGTCACAAAGCCACTCAGATGACATATTTTAGAAACAGTATCACTCATTAGTTGTATAGAAAGACAAGTAAGTTAACTTATGCTGTAGCTTAGTATATATATTTAAGACTATGAAAGGTTTACAAAACACTTACTCTCACTGGATGGTGTCATCAGTAATGTCATCAGTGCTGTCATTTTAGATGTCATCAGTGATGTTGCTGACCATTTCATGAGTGATGTAATATGTGAGTTCATAAACACAGCTTGGGGGGGGCGTAAGTTATAGTTAGCTGAGGTAACTTTAACTGCTAAATTTCACTGGTTTTGTATGAATGAAATCTGAGCCAAAAGTAATGTCCTGTAACCTTTGTTTTTTTCATTGAGTATTAATATATATATATATATATATATATATTCACTGAAAAAACCATAGGTTTCAGGCACGTTATAGTTAGAAATTAGCATTTAAAAACCTTAGAAATTCACTGAAAAAACCATAGGTTTCAGGTCCGTTATAGTTAGTTGGACATTTCACTCGTACAAAACCATAGAAATTCCCCCGTTATAGTTAGTTCAGCTAACTATAACTCGTGCGCCCGCAATGCACTGCTGATGACGTCACATATTACATCACTCATGACATGGTCAGTGACATCACTGATGACATCTCAAATGACATCACTGATGACATCACTGATGACATCATCCTTGTGATAGAGTGGCAGACCTCCTCTCACCCTAATATAACCTTTGATACACACACTCAAAAATACAAACTAACATTTTCAAAACAATGGACATACCAATACCAGTTACAACACACCTATTCAGTAATTCCAAAATCTACACACACATCCACTCATTCACCAACAGTCCCTATACAGTCACTCATACATGTACTCACTCATCATATGTACTCATACACCTATACATCCTGTTACACACCGCCACTCATCCATAGAGTTACTCACACACATAGTCACACATGCAAACAAAGTATCAAACATCCATTTATTTGCATATACAGTTATACACACACTACCACACTTACTTCTACAGAAACTTACACATATTTACTCTCTTAAACAATCACTTATAGAAACACCTACTTATTTGTACAGGAACTCTTCCAATCTCTCACTCTCACATATACTCACTTATATACACCAATACTCACATATACTAGTTTAAAACATATGTAGTTACTCATAAAGACACTATTGAGACAGTCATTCACTCACTAACACACCCATACACATACTCATCCACCTATACAGTCCTGCACACATGCTGTCTTCAACACATACAAACAGTGAGTCACTCATTCATTCATCTATGCACTAAGTAATACCCACCACCGAACCATACAGACACTCAGACACTCATACTGATACTCAAAAAAACAACTAATAACCCATATAGACACTCATGTAGCTACACACCAACCCATGCAGCCACTTATACACAAAGTGAGAGACTGATACAGATATTTTCATATTTAAACATTACTCACTAACCCATGTATTCACTAAGATACACTTAGTCAATTATACAATCAATTTTACAATTTTTTTTATCCATTTAGACACTTATATACCCATTTATTCTTCCATCAACCTTGAGATATACATATATAAAACATTTAATTTTCCGAAAAACACACATTCACTGGATGATGTCATCAGTGATATCATCAGTGATGTCATCAGTGATGTCATCAGTGATGTCATGAGTGATGTCACTGACCATGTCATGAGTGATGTAATATGTGACATCCTCAGCAGTGCATTGTGGGCGCGCGAGTTATAGTTAGCTGAACTAACTATAACGGGGGAATTTCTATGGTTTTGTACGAGTGAAATGTCCAACTAACTATAACGTCCCTGAAACCTATGGTTTTTTCAGTGAATTTCTAAGGTTTTTTAAATGCTAATTTCTAACTATAACGTGCCTGAAACGTATGGTTTTTTCAGTGAATTTCTAAGGTTTTTTAAATGCTAATTTCTAACTATAACGTGCCTGAAACCGATGGTTTTTTCAGTGAATATATATATATTTATTATACTATGTATACATGTGAAAATGTCTCGGTCCCCTGTTTGCCTCGGTGGCACGGACAAAATGGGTGGAACTGACGTCAGCACACCGATGAGGTCCTCGTATGGCTCCGATGACGTCATACGGTGTCGCGAGCGGAGCCGTGCTCGTTGACGTGGGAGAGCTAGGAAAGAATTTCCGTGGAATGCTGGTGCAGGGGATATTCACCTAAGTGTTCAGGCTAGTCCTTTGGGAGCAACTGTTTATGTTGCCACTCCAGAAACCAAAACCAGTGATCCGGGGGCAGAGGCCCTGCAGATGGCACATGAGGTGGGGTGCCCAGTCGTGTGCACCGGCGGGGCAGCGAAGTGACAAGCACCACAACCCGCAAAAAGGTAACGAGGGCACTGAATAACACAGGATCTTCTCTTTGTATCTGGCAGGAACAACAAAGTTAAAATGCCCTAGTACCAAAATGTAGAATTAGTGCTACAACGGTCTTCAAGAGGACCTGCGATGCCGCTTCTGCATCCCGTACCCTGGAGGTGGCACATGGGGTCACGTGGTACGGTCATACTGCGGTGGGACGCACACTCGTTGACCTCTCATGGCACTGCTCCACACTTCAGGGAGGACGCTTTCCATTAGCTATGTTTTCTGATGACATGTCGCGCCGGCCCCGTCCAACAACAGAACTCCTTTAGATCCAAACAGACTCTTCTACTCTCTCACCGGAAGTGAAACCAGGCCACGCGGACACTTTCACAATACAACAGCTGGGAATGCACTTTTCGGTAAAAAACCACATTCCTTCCTCCTAATTAATCAAATAAACATCTCACTGAAGAACAGGGGCCAGCTTCGATCGGTAAACAGCCGTTACAACGACTTTTTACTTTGCGATACCATTACAACGCATGCATTACCACGCATGCGTTGTACATCACGAAGTCATTACTACGCATTTTTAGAACGCATGGTCATTTACCACGCATGCCTTTACAACGAATTTTGTTGTAAAGGTATGTATGGTAAATGACCATGCGTTCTAAAAACATGTAGACTATCCATGTCGTTGTAAGGAAACAGAGGCTGTTCCGTTTCCTCACAACGAAGTGCACCGCCCCTCAGAGATGACGTGAAGCAGGAACCACGAGGAGAGAGGAACCATGAGGAGTGAGAGGTAAGGGGATTGGGCATGGGGTGGGGGTTTCTTTTCTAGGGTTTAGGGTAGTTCAGTGGTGTTTGGGTGGTATAGGGGTCGTGCTGGGGGTAGTGTTTTAGGGTTTAGGATAGTGCAGTGGTGTTTGGGTAGTGTAGGGGGTCGTGCTGGGGGTAGTGTTTTAGGGTTTAGGGTAGTGCAGTAGTGTAGGGGTCGTGCTGGGGGTAGTGTTTTAGGGTTCAGGGTAGTGCAGTGGTGTTTGTGTAGTGTAGGGGTCATGCTGGGGTAGTGTTTTATGGTTTAGGGTAGTGCAGTGGTGTTTGGGTAGTATAGGGGTTGTGCTGGGGGTAGTGTTTTAGGGTTTATGTTAGTGCAGTGGTGTTTGGGTAGTGTAGGGGTAGTGCTGGGGTAGTGTTTTAGGGTTTAGGGCAGTGCAGTGGTGTTTGTGTAGTGAAGGGGGTCATGCTGTGGGTAGTGTTTTAGGGTTTAGGGTAGTGCAGTCGTGTTTGTGTAGTGTAGGGGGTCGTGTTTTTAGGGTATAGGGTAGTGCAGTGGTGTTTGGGTAGTGTAGGGGGTCATGCTGGGGTTAGTGTTTTAGGGTTTAGGGTAGTGCAGTGGTGTTTAGGTAGTGTAGGGGGTTGTGCTGGGGGTAGTGTTTTAGGGTTTAGGGTAGTGCAGTGGTGTTTGTGTAGTGAAGGGGTCATGCTGTGGGTAGTGTTTTAGGGTTTAGGGTAGTGCAGTCGTGTTTGTGTAGTGTAGGGGTCGTGTTTTAGGGTATAGGGTAGTGCAGTGGTGTTTGGGTAGTGTAGGGGTCATGCTGGGTTAGTGTTTTAGGGTTTAGGGTAGTGCAGTGGTGTTTGGGTAGTGTAGGGGGTCATGCTGGGGGTAGTGTTTTAGGGTTTAGGGTAGTGCAGTGGTGTTTGTGTAGTGTGGGAGGTCATGCTGGGGGAATATTTAGGGTTTAGTGTAGTGCAGTGGTGTTTGGGTAGTGTAGGGAGTCGTGCTGGGGGTAGTGTTTTAGGGTTTAGGGTAGTGCAGTGGTGTTTGGGTAGTGTAGGGAGTTGTGCTGGTGGTAGTGTTTTAGGGTTTAGGGTAGTGCAGTGGTGTTTGGGTAGTGGAGGGGGTAGTCTTTTAGGGTTTAGGGTAGTGCGCCCAACCAGCCACAATATCCGTGGACAAAGGGGATCCTGACTCTTTGGAACGCTCCGTCAATTGAATAATTTGGGTCAAGGGCCCTACCACGTCCAAGACCTATCAATTCCTTTCTTGGGATCCCTCATATACTTGGAGAAAAAGGTACATAGTTTCTCATCAATTTCAGGCGTGTGTGCCACCTTCCCCTTCAGTGAGGGCCTGGGGCATTCTCCCTCATCCTATTCCTGACCTCCCTTTCAAGGGGTTGATGGATTTTCCCCACCACATACTCTGCCACTTTGGCGTCAGGTGTCCACTCTGCCGACCTAGGATGGTAAATTTGGGTAGTCTCGAACATGTCCGAGTGGACCCCGTCCCCAACCGGGGACTGAGAGTAGTGGGACTCTGGACGCCAGGGACGCCCGAGTCCTTATCCTCATCGAAAGAGAAATCGCCCTCCGATACACCCTCTCCCTCTAAGGGAAACCCGCCGTCGGGGTCTACAATAGTGGTGACAGTGTCGCAATTAACTCCGGGCCTCTCGTCCTCCCGGCAGGGTGCATGTTTTAGCGTTCGCGCACTCTTGAGGAAGGTCTCCATAAGTTTATCAAATCCTTCCAAGTGCCCCGCGTTATGCTTAACGGCCCTTTTATTCCCCATCTGGGAGCTACTTGGACCCGCCACCACCAGATCTGGGTCACTGAACACCCCAGGGATGCTTTTCGCCAGCTTATCAACCTGATCCCTAAGAGGAGCCAGCGCCCTAGAAATAGCCAGAGAGAGGGCTTGGTCCACTGCTGGAGGGAGAAGTTGGGGGCCATTCCTCCTCCACTTCCTGGTAGGAGGAGTAAAAATGGTCTTCTGGAGAAGACATGATAGCAGAGGGTGTGAGCACAGAACAAATGCCCTTAAAATCCTTAAGACAGCCCACTCGCCGGTGCTCCAACAGCTGGGCTTTCCCCGAAGCTGTTATAAGAATAGACTGAGGCGCAATACCAATTACCACCACCAGGTGGCGCTGGTCACTAACGTGTCCGTGAGGGGAAATCACCGCATAGCGGTGTCAAAATTAGGCGAGGGTTGGTCGGGAATCAAGCGGACACTAAAGGAGTGACCGGATTCCCAAACGTGCGTAAAGACCAGCGGGAGCGCTCGACGGAGCTGCCTCGCTCAGACCAGACGCGCCTGACAGGATCTCACCGCGCGCAGAGCACACAGCGGGAGAAACTGCGAGGGGGAGAACGTGCTCGGGCAAGAGCCTGCTGTGCAGGGAATATGAAACAATACCAAGGCAATAATGCTAATAACGTGCACAAGAAACCGCTATACAAACAGCAACAACGTCAGATAAAGCCAAGAATGTAAGGAATGCACTTAACTGACGAGCAGTGAAGAAAGAGGAGGCGGAAGGGACGTCACGATATTATATACGATGGACTGTGATATGATTGAACTATAGTTGCCTTGGAGACTACCCCCCTAATGGTTCATGGGTTGTGTAGTCTGTTGTTTAATGATTGTTGTGTTACGTTTTCTTTGAACTGCTATGCAAATAAAGTGAGGAAAGATATGCATAATCCTCGCCTCCGTCCTGCCATAGAATTCATTAAACTTTATTTGATCTGATTTAGAAACATAGATCATAAAAGTGTACATAAAAACAGTAAATCCTCTTTCCTAATACAATACAGTGAGAATTAATTAAAACCAGTAGGTAAAAACGGGTGTTACAAAGCCCGGTTCAGAGCAACTTCAGGTTAACAGAATCGTAAAGTTCAATGTTTCGCAAGATCAATCTCATGTACTTCGTGCAAAATACGCAATAAGGGGTCCAGGTAAGATGTAACGCTCCAATACCTGACCAGTTTGCACTATATAAAACTGCAGAAAAATAAAAATAAAAAGTGTTTTGCACACTTCTGTCATTGGGCTATATGTGGGCTACATCTGGGTGATATTTGTGCTACATTTGGGCTCTATTTTCTCTGGTGGCCATCTTGGGAGACTTATTTGTTATGAAGTTTCCTAATTTCGTCATTTACTGCAGTCTCCTCAGTAGGAAATGCTTTCAGTTTTTTACTTTGATTCCATCAAGAAGGCATTCAGATGTGTCACACATTTGCCATAAATTCAGAATGTTAGCACTCTAGTTGTTCATTAGATCACTGTAGTAAAGCTACTGCTCACCAGGGAGTTAACTGGAAGTCTACTGCTGGTATTGAAAGTGATTGTTTCAGTCTGCATGTCAGAATTTTCTAATGAAATAGAAGAGGATTTGAGATCTCACTTAAAACATGCCCTAAATTTTCTTTCTGCAGCACTAACCATAATTTCTATGGCAAAATGAACCCCTCATTTTGTTCCTTTTTAAATTAAATGTTTTAAGTGTTACCAGTTTATTCCAATCAAGATGGCTTCAGGTGTGCCATACTTTTGTCATAAGTAAGACTGTTAGCGCTCTAGTTGTTCTTTAGAACACTCTGGGAAGCTGCAGTAGAACACAAAGGCATCAACTGACAGGCTGCTCCTGTTGAAATATAACAGGAAGATATTTGAGATCTCACTTAAAACATGTTCTAATTTTTCTTTCTACAGCACTAACCATAATTTCTATGACAAAATGAACCCCCTCATTTTGTTCCTTTTTAAATTAATTGTTTTAAGAGTTACCAGTTTATTCCAATCAAGATGGCTTCAGGTGTGCCATAATTTTGTCATAAGTAAGACTGTTAGCGCTCTAGTTGTTCTTTAGAACACTCTGGGAAGCTGCAGTAGAACACAAAGGCATCAACTGACAGGCTGCTCCTGTTGAAATATAACAGGAAGATATTTGAGATCACACTTGAAACATGTCCTAATTTTTCTTTCTACAGCACTAACCATAATTTCTATGACAAAATGAACCCCATCATTTTGTTCCTTTTTAAATTAAATGTTTTAAGTGTTACCAGTTTATTCCAATCAAGATGGCTTCAGGTGTGCCATACTTTTGTCATAAGTAAGGCTGTTAGCACTCTAGTTGTTCTTTAGAACACTCTGGGGAGCTGCAGTAGAACACAAAGGCATCAACTGACAGGCTGCTCCTGTTGAAATATAACAGGAAGATATTTGAGATCTCACTTAAAACATGTCCTAATTTTTCTTTCTTCAGCACTAACCATAATTTCTATGGCAAAATGAACCCCCTCATGTTGTTCCTTTTTAAATTAAATGTTTTAAGTGTTACCAGTTTATTCCAATCAAGATGGCTTCAGGTGTGCCATACGTTTGTCATAAGTAAGACTGTTAGCTCTCTAGTTGTTCTTTAGAACACTCTGGGAAGCTGCAGTAGAACACAAAGGCATCAACTGACAGGCTGCTCCTGTTGAAATATAACAGGAAGATATTTGAGATCTCACTTAAAACATGTCCAAATTTTTCTTTCTACAGCACTAACCATAATTTCTATGACAAAATGAACCCCTCATTTTGTTCCTTTCTAAATTAAATGTTTTAAGAGTTACCAGTTTATTCCAATCAAGATGGCTTCAGGTGTACCATAATTTTGTCATAAGTAAGACTGTTAGCGCCCTAGTTGTTCTTTAGAACACTCTGAGAAGCTGCAGTAGAACACAAAGGCATCAACTGACAGGCTGCTCCTGTTGAAATATAACAGGAAGATATTTGAGATCACACTTGAAACATGTCCTAATTTTTCTTTCTACAGCACTAACCATAATTTTTATGACAAAATGAACCCCATCATTTTGTTCCTTTTTAAATTAAATGTTTTAAGTATTACCAGTTTATTCCAATCAAGATGGCTTCAGGTGTGCCATACTTTTGTCATAAGTAAGGCTGTTAGCACTCTAGTTGTTCTTTAGAACAATCTGGGAAGCTGCAGTAGAACACAAAGGAATCAACTGACAGTCTCTGCCCTTGTTGGATGTACATGTTTTACTGAGAATGTCAGACTTCATTCTCACATGACTGAGAAAGATAATGTGAATTTACAGAAAATATGCTCTCATTTTAGCTTCTGGAGCACCTTCCAAAACTGTATGGGACAAGCATGTGAAAATAGTTTTCTCTCAAACATGATTCATGATATCCCAGCAGAAGGTTTTTCACAGGGTAAAAATCACCTTAGAACACACCACAATTCCTGAAATTAGTATGGTACCATCAACAAATGAATTCTAATGTAACTAAAGTCTGTTATCACCCTTTATAGTTCTCCTTTTGGTAACCCTCAAAATCTTCGATTCACTACAATGCATTTCAATGGGGTACTATCATTTATATTGGTCCCAAGATGGCTGCCAGCATTTCCAGGATGAAGTGCTGACAGCCAATCAGATCTCACGATGACATGTGTGGTTAGGCTCCGCCCAGATATATATGTGTTTTCTTTTGCAAATTTCTCAGGAACTACTGAACGGATTTACACCATTTAACCAAAAGGCATGACTCTGAACCAAGGGCTACCTTTTTGCCAAATTTGGTGTAATTCCGTTCAACAGTTCGGGCTGTAGCTGCGACTAAAGGTTCCTATGGAAAATTGCATGGGGAAAACACGTTTTGGGACCCCCTTTTTTTCTCGGACCCCACTTGATGAATCACCCCGAGACTTTCAGGATAGGAGCGGACCGGAGCACCCCACGAGTTTTGAAAATTTCACGAAGATTCATCAACCGGCGCCAAAGTTATTGGAAATACAATGTTGTGAATTTCCTATGGAAAATAGGTCCTAACTATAACTACCTACTGGCGACCGCCAGTAGGTAACATATATATATATATATATATATATATATTTATATATATAGATAGATAGATATATAATTCACTGAAAAAAACACAGGTTTCAGGGACGTTATAGTTAGAAATTAGCATTTAAAAACCTTAGAAATTCACTGAAAATAACCACAGGTTTCAGGGATGTTATAGTTAGTTGGATATTTCACTCGTATAAAACCAGAGAAATTCAGCCGTTATAGTTAGTAGTGCTAACTATAACTCGCGCCTCAACAATGCACTGCTGATGATGTCAGATATTACATAACTCATGACATGGTCAGTGACATCACTGATGACATCTCGAATGACAGCACTGATGACATCACTGATGACATCATCCAGTGACTGAGTGTTTCTAAAAGTTCAAGAATGTTATATATATATATGCCAAGGTGTATTGAAAAATGAGTGGGTGTATGAGTGTCTGAATGGATGATTTAGTGGGTGCGTGACTGACTGTATAAGTGAGTGATTAAACGTGTCATAGTGAATGCATGGGTGAATGATAATCTGTGTGAATGTCTGTATCAGTCTGTCAGTTGGTGTGTAAGTGCAGGGGTTGGTGATTAGCCACATCAGTGTCTATATAGGTTAATGATTGGTTGTCTGAGTACCTGTATGGGTGCCTGAGTGTCTGTATGATTGGGGGGGTGACTCCCTGCATGGATGTGTGAGTGGGTGATTCACTGGGTGTATGGGTCTATGAGTGCGTGCGTTAGGGACTGTATGGGTGAGTGGGTGTATGTATAGCTGTGTTGGTGAGTGAATGGATGTCTTAGTGGTATATGTGTAAGCAATTACATATGTGAAAGGCAGTATATGTGAGTGTTGGAGTATATAAGTGAGTATATGTGGCAGTGAGTGATTGTGACAGTGGCTGCATGGATAAGTGTGTGCTTATGTCAGTAATTGTTGAAGATAGTACGTATATGGTACTATCTGTAAGAATAAGTGAGGTGGTGTGTGTGTGTATAACTATATAGGTCAGTAAATAGCAGTGTAATTAATTCTTTAGGTGACTGACTAGGTGTTTGAGTAACTCTTTGGGTGAGTGGCAGTGTGTGAGTGTCTATATGGGTGTATGAGTGGATATATCAGTGGCTGTAATGATGAATTACTGCGTGTATGAGTGACTGTATGGGTTAGTGAGTGGATGTGTGTGTAGACGTATGAATCACTGAGCGGTATGTACTAACTGCTATTGGTCTGTCTATCGTTTTGATATTGGTAGTCTGTATTTTAGAGTGGGTGTATCAAAGGTTTTATTAGGGTGTGAGGAGGTGCATCAGATGATCACGTGGATGATGGCATCAGTGATGTCATCAGTGCTGTCATTTGATATGTCATCAGTGATGTCATCAGTGATGTCACTGGCCATGTCATGAGTGATGTAATATGTGACATCATCAGCAATGCATTGCGGGAGCACAAGTTATAGTTAGCTCTACTAACTATAATGGCTGAATTTCTCTGGTTTTATACAAGTGAAATGTCCAACTAACTATAACGTCCCTGAAACCTGTGTTTTTTTAAGTGAATTTGTAAGGTTTTTTAAATGCTAATTTCTAACTATGCCTACATAGGTAGGACATGTGCAGAAAGAGAAAGAAAGGTACAGAAAGAAGCAAGAGAAGTGCAGAAAGAAGCAACAGAGGTGAAGAAAGAGGCAAGAGGGGTGCAGAAAAAGGTAAGAGAAGTGCAGAAAGAAGCAACAGAGTTGCAGAAGGAGGCAAGAGAAGTACAGAAAGAGGCAAGAGAGTTGCAAAAACAGGCAAAAGGGGTGCAGAAAGAGGGAACAGGTGAGCACACAGAGGCAAGAGAGGTACATAAAGAACCAACAGAGGTGCAGAAAGAAGCAACAGAAGTGCAGAAAGAAGCACAGAGGTGCAGAAAGAGGCAAGAGAGATGCAGCAAGAGGCAAGAGAAGTGCAGACAGAAGCAACAGAGGTGCAGAAGGAGGCAAGAGAAGTGCAGAAACAGACAAAAGAGGTACAAAAAGAAGCAAGAGCCGTGCAGAAAGAACCAACAGAGGTGCAGAAGGAGGCAAGAGGGGTGCAGAAGGAGGCAAGAGGGGTGCAGAAATTTGCAAGAGAGGTACAGAAAGAAGCAACAGAGGTGCAGAATGAGACAAGAGAACTGCAGAAAGAGGCGAGAGAGTTGCAGAAACAGGCAAGAGGGGTGCAGAAATTTGCAAGAGAGGTACAGAAAGAAGCAACAGAGGTGCAGAATGAGACAAGAGAACTGCAGAAAGAGGCAAGAGAGTTCCAGAAACAGGCAAAAGGGGTGCAGAAAGAGGGAAGACGTAGGCAGTCTGAGGCAAGAGAGGTGCAGAAAGAGGGAAGAGGGGTGCAGAAAGAGGCAGGAGGGAGGCAGAAATATGGAACAGAGGTGCAGAAAGAAGCAAGAGCAGTACAGAAAGAAGCAACAGAGGTGCAGAAAGAGGGATGAGGGGTGCAGAAAGAGGCAAGAGAAGTGCAGAAAGAAGCAACAGAGGTGCATAAAGAGGCAAGAGAAGTTCAGAAAGAGGCAGCAGAGGTGCAGAAACAGGCAGAAGAGGTGCAGAAAAAGGGAACAGGGGTGCAGAAAGAGAGAAGAGGGGTGCCGAAAGAGGCAAGGGGGTGCAGAAATTTACAAGTGAGGTGCAGAAAGAAGCAAGAGCAGTGCAGTAAGAAACAACAGAGGTGCAGAATGAGGCAAGAGGGGTACAGAAAGAGGCAAAAGAAGTGGAGAAACAAGCAAAAGAGGTGCAGAAAGAGGCACGATGGGTACAGAAAGAGGCAAGAGCAGTGCAGAAAGAAACAAGAGACGTGCAGAAAAAGGGAAGAAGGGTGCAGAAAGAGGCATGAGGGGTGCAGAAAGAAGCAAGAGAGGTATAGAAAGAAGCAAGAGAAGAGCAGAAAGAAGCAACAGAGGGTCAGAAAGAGGCAAGAGGGGTGCAGAAAGAGGCAAGAGAAGTGCAGAAGGAAGCAAGAGAGGTACAGAAAGAGGAAAGAGAGGCGCACAAAGAGGGAAGAAGGGTACAGAAAGAGGCAAGTGGGGTGCAGAAAGAAGCAAGAGAAGTGTCGAAAGAAGCAAGAGAAGTGCAGAAAGAAGCAACAGAGGTGCAGAAAGAGGCAAGAGGGGTACAGAAAGAGGCAAGAGAGGTATAGAAGGAAGCAACAGAGGTGCAGAAAGAGGCAAGAAAAGTGCAGAAAGAGGCAAGAGAGTTGCAGAAACAGGCAAAAGAGGTGCACAAAGAGGGAACAGGGATGCACACAGAGGCAAGAGAGGTACAGAAAGAACCAACAGAGGTGCAGAAAGATGCAAGAGGGGTGCAGAAATGTGCAAGAGAGTAGCAGATAGAAGCAAGAGCAGTTCAGAAAGAACCAACAGAGGTGCAGAAAGAGGCACAAGATGGCTGCCAACACTTCTTGGTTTGGAGTGTTGGCAGCCAATCAGAATGAAGCTCGTGCTCGGGAGGGTTCGCGGCTCCTCCACGGTCACCAGATATCTATATTTTTTATTTTTAAATTTCTCAGGAACTACTGAACGAATTTACACCATTTAAAGCAAAGAGTGCACTCTGGACCAAGAGCTACCTCTCTGCCAAATTTGGTGTAATTCCGTTCAGCAGTTCGGGCTGTAGCCGCGACAAAAGTTCCTATGGAAATTAACATTGAGAAAACGTGTTTTGGGACCCCCCTTTTTTCTCAGCCCCCCGCTTGCCGAATCACCCCAAAACTTTCAAGACAGGAGCTGACCAGAGCACCCCATTAGTTTTGAAAATTCACGAAGATTCGTCAAACGGCACCAAAGATATTGGCAAATTAAAAAACGCTCTTCCTATGGAAACTAGGTCCTAACTATAACTACCTACTGGCGACCGCCAGTAGGTAATATCTATATATATAAAATCAATATTTAAAACTCCTTTAAACCAGCGGCTGTTATATTTCCAAGTCTAATTGTCTGATGACGTACAGGAGGATTATTTATGCCTGCCCTACACGTGCAAATCAGAAACACGTGACCGTAGCCAATATATTCAGGGGAAGTCTATACAATGCTAGAAAGACGAGAATAAAATGTGTGCTCCATTTTTTTCAAAAGGAAGGCATGCTTGAATTGGACCTACAGTTGACAAAAATGACAAAGTAGGCTGGGAAAGGACATGGGGCATAAAAGGTGTAAATTAAGTTTTGCCCTAGGTCCTGCTGTATCACCAATGCTCAGGGCAGACGAGAAAGGGCTTCTACATTCACTATGCCTTCAAAAGGTTCTCTGATCCCAAGGCACGTGCACAGCGCTGACGTGTACAGTGTCGCGCTTCAGAAAGTGACACAAGCCTTCCAGAGAATGCTCGGAAGACAGCCACAAATGATGGAAAAGAAGCAGCAAAGGGTTTTTGTAAGCCATACATTTTATGACTCACTTCCTGATTGAGGCCTATTTAAAAGTTGGTTTTTATGAAAGGAAGAGTGGGGGAAATATAGACAACAAGAACGAGACAGGGAAAAAAAGATAACAAAAGAGATGGAAAGAAAGAAAAAAGAGAAGGAAACAAAGAAAGAAAAAGATAAAGAAAAAAGAAAAAATTAAAGCTGTAAAAATGAATCTGAGCTTTTTAACTCGTATTTTATAAACTGTTTTGGAAACTTTTGACAACTTCTCAACCAGTATGTTCAGGAATGCCAAATCAATGCTTATTTCTGTGGTTGATATAGCGCCGAAAAAGGGCCACTAAAAAGTAACAGAAAATGTACTGCTGTGTTCTCTTATGTCTGACTGTGGCAGACCATTTTAGTGTACACAATACTCACCACCAGAGTTAACCACAGGCTCGCTGGGCCACGCCTTGTGCACATGCGATGCGGAGTGAGCTAGAATAGTTTAGGATGCCAACAGTATCCCTCGGGGTACAGTATACTTTGTGGCACAGTACTGGGCACTGCATGCCATACGTACTCACCACCACAGTTTACCATAGGCTCGCTGGGCAGGGCGTTGTGTGCACGCGGTGTGTTCGAGGAGAGCTAAAATGCGCCTAACATGTATACTGTTTCCCTTGGTGCACACTATGGACGGAACACAGCTGTGCACACGTAAACACGCCCAGAGACTTGCTGCGTTGTGCAAACGCGATGCGAGGTGAGCTAAAATGCGCATAACATGCATACTGTATCCCTCGGGGTACACTATGGACGGAACACAGCTGTGCACACGTACTCACCGCAAGAGACTTGCTGCGCTGCGTTGTGCACACGCGATGCGAGGTGAGCTAAAATGCGCATAACATGCATACTGTATCCCTTGGGGTACACTATGGATGGAACACTGCTGTGCACACGTGCTCCCCGCAAGAGACTTGCTGCGCTGCGTTGTGCACACGCGCTGCGAGGTGAGCTAAAATGCGCATAAGATGTATACTGTATTACTCGGGGTACACTACAAACGGAACCCAGCTGTGCACACGTATTCACCGCCAGAGGCTTGCTTCCACATAGTCCCCGGGCCCTGGCCCACCTGGGGGCTCAAAGAAACTAAGCGGAGGAGCCCGCACTTCATTTTTTTTTTTTCGGACGGATTCACGCACCCAGCGTGAATTCGGCCGAAAATATATTTTTTAAAATGCTTTTTTTGGCCCTGGGGGTCCTTGTCCTGAGCAGGCCTAGGGGGTCAGGGTGTTTCTACCCTGCCCCCTTTTCTTGTTTTTTATCCTTTTTTTTACTGTTTTCTTGTGACTCGGTTACCGAGTCACAAGATGGCTGCCAACACATTCTGGGTTGGAGTGTTGGCAGCCAAATAGAATTAAGCTCGTGGTCGCGAGGGTTTGCGAATCATCCTCGGTGCTCAGATATACAATTTTTTCTTTTTTTAATTTCTCAGCAACTACTGAACGGATTCATACCATTTAAAAAAAAAGCGCTTTTTGAACCAAGAGCTACCTTTTTGCCAAATTTGGAGTAATTCCGTTCGGCAGTTCAAGCTGTAGCCTGTTCCAAAATTCCTATCGAAATTAACATAGAGAATTGCCCTTGAATATACACAGGCATTGCAGCCATTTGATCATACCAGTGCTTCATGAGCTCCTGGCTGGCCTCCAATTTCCTGCCTACCTTGTACATGTACTCTGCCATGCGGGAGCGCAGGCCTAGCACATAGTCAAGCGCATTGTCCTTGACGTCCTTGAGATGCTTTTCCAGAGACTCTCTCAGAAGGCACAATGACCCTCTCACAGGGTGACCAAACAACAGCTCAAAGTAGCTAAAGCCAACCCCTTTCAGTGGGACCTTCCTGTAGGCAAACATTAGGCATGGGAGGAGAACATCCCATCTCCTCCTGAGTTTGTCAGACAAACCATTGATCATGCCTGACAGGGTCTTTTTGAACCTTTCCACAAAACCATTAGTCTGGGGACGATATGGGGTGGTGAGCTTGAAGGTAACACCACATTCCTCCCACATTGCCTTCAGAAAGCTGGCCATAAAGTGTGTGCCTCTATCTGAGACTACCTTCTTTGGCAAAACCCACTTTGGAGAACATACCAAGTAGGGCCCTAGCCACTGAAGGAGCAGTGACTATCCTGAGGGGTATTGCCTAAGGGTATCTGGTGACATGGTCCACTACCACCAAGTTATACCTGTTCCCTGGTGCAGTTGGTGGGTCTAGGGGAGCAAAAATGTCCACCAACACTCTCTCAAAGGGAGTCCCAACCACTGACAGTGGTATCAAGGGAGCCTTTGACTTGCCCCTGTCTTGCCACTGGTGTGACAGGTGACAGAGGAGCTACATGACTCTTTTACCTTCTCAGACATATGGGGCCAGTAGAAATGGGTCACCAACTGGTTTCAAGTCTTGTTCTGCCCCAAATTACCTGCCAAGGGTATATCATGACTTAAGGTCAGGATTCACTCTCTGTACTGCCGGGGCACCACCTACCTCCTTGTAGCCCCTTCCTTGAGTTTTCTGGGTGGGACAGTCTCCCTGTCCCTGACAAAACTCCTCTCTGGAGGGTCCACCAACTCCTGTCAGTTCTGCCAAGTTTGACAGATCTGGCAGGGATGGAATCCCTTCCTCGGAGGTCAGATCCTCCCCCGCAGGGTCAGATTCCTGCTCCACCTCTAGAGTTCCTTGGGCTGGCTCACCAGACTCCATGCGCTTGTCCTTGGATGCTTGGACCATTGTTCCAGGGTCCAAGTGTCAGTATTTTCCTTTTGGATAGTCTGTTACCTGGTCACAGCACATACCCACTCAGGGAGCTCCAATATCCTCATATGGAGCATTCTCTCCACCCCTGACCAATCAGATGCTTCAAGATCATTTCCCAGTAAACAATGTACTGGGAGTGCAGGAGTCACAGCTATCTTCATAGGGCATGTCATACCTCCCCATTCCAAACTCACCATAGCCATGGGATGGAGTTTGGTTCTGCTGTCTGCATAGGTCACCTGGTGAAACTCACCAGGTATGATCTGCTCTTTAGACACCAGTGTGTCCATGACCATAATCACACTGGCTCCTCTGTCTCTCACAGTTCTATTCTATTCTATTGATCTTAGGACTCTGCCTGTACCTATCCAAGCTTGAGGTAAGGCGGCCAGGGTTGCAATATCCACCCCACCCAAGGATACTAAGGTTGATTTTGTCAATTCCCTATACATCTCTAGGACAATCTCCACCCCCACATTTACACTACCAATCCCCTGGGACTGCCCACCAGTGGGGGGCTTCTTTGTGCAGACAGCATCTCCTTTCTTGTGCCCTGGCTGATTACAGTGATAGCACTTCCCCACCTTTGAGGGATCAAAGAACCTACTAGGCTTTCCCTGAAACCCCCTCCCCTTAAAGTTAGGTTTTCTCGGGGGCCCCCTCCTTGCTCATGTTTTTGTGGGTCTTTTGAGGACTCCTTCTGCTTTTGATCTTCTTTCCCCTGGGCTTTCCCCTGGGGAGGGATCTGCCCTCATTTCTTCTGATCACCTCGCTGGTGCTGATTGGAAACCCTGGTTCTTACCCAGTCATCAGCTGATTCTCTCAACTCACAGGGATCTGTCAGGTTAGAGTCCACTAGGTACTGGCATAACTTCTCTTTGGTAAAATGAGTCAGGATGTTCTCTTTAAGGATTAAATTGTACAGCCACTCATAGTCACTTACTTTGTTACCTTCAATCTAGCCCTCTTGTGCCTTCACTGAGATGTCAACAAAGCCCACCCAGGACTGTGTGCTCACCTTCTGAGTGTCCCTGGACTTTACCCTGTACCGTTCTGGGGTTAGACCAAATTTCTTGACAAGGCATCTTTTCATGTGTGTGTAGGATTTGCCCTCCTCCCCTCTCAGGGTCAGGAGCCTATCCCTTCCAGCTATTGGAATCAGCTCCCACAGGAGTGAACCGAAATACTTGGAATGGACTCCTCACATCTCAAGGACCCTCTCAAATGCAGCCATCCATTTGTCTATGCCATCCCCCTCTGTGTACCTGGGGAAAATCCCCTTTGGGAGCTTGAAATAAAACCCACTTCCCCAAGACATCTCCTCATCTTCACCTTTACTGTTGCAGCCACCATTTCTTCTCTCCTGTCTTTCCCACTTCTTCTCAGCTAGGGCTATCTTTCTCTCTTCTACAACTAGCTGTCTCTCTGCAAAGGACAGCTGTGGTTTCTCTATGTGGAAACCTCCTCTCCTCCCCCTAGCTGTAAGCCTGAACATAGTGCTAGAAGTAAAAGACATATCATCGTCCTCTTGGAGGATGTTGATGGAGGGGTCATCCTACCCCTCCCCTTCTACCTCTTCTGGAGGGTCCTCCGTGTCAGTGGTGACCTTTCCTACTTGAGCCACCACCCAGGCTACCAGGGACTTTACTAATTCTGCTTTCATCATGGTAGTAGTAGCTGGTAACTCCCTAGCCCTACACAATGCCCTAAGTTCAACAACTGTGGGCCCGATTCACAAAGGCAATCTGAGACAAAATTCTAACTTTACGACTTTTGGTATTCACAGAGGTCATTTATGAGTCAGATCTTTATGTCCGCAGTCGGGCGGGAATCTCCGGCTTTGGCCATACTCTCTGCACTCGGGCTGTACTCTCCAGCTAGAGCCGTACTCTCTGGCTCGGGTCGTACGCTCCGGCTTGGATGAAGTGTAATCAATGGGCCGGACTGCAATTTTTACAAAAAGGAACATTAGGAACGTGTGATGAATGGTATAGGAGGCCATGAAAATCAGTTTGGGAAGGGAAACTGGCGTGGCCGGGCACTACATCATATCCCAGAGACGTTTGCTCCTTTGCATCATGATACATGCAGTCCACAATTTGCGCTCCCCTCAGTGTTGACTGTAGTGTCATAAAGCTCTGCTTTGTGACATCTGGTCACGCTTGATCAGGACAAAGCCAAAGTTTGAGGCTGACCATGATGGAGCCCTGGTCTGATACACTAAGCGGGAGGCCATGAACAAAATGTTACCTTCACACTTGGAAACTTTTCTGGAGCTTTTTCCTCCGACTTTGAGACAGCCACTTAATCAGGCCAGATTTGATGTGGGTTTGCCGGCTTGAGTTTCTGCGAGGCCCCAGTCAAATCCTGGAAGTCTGCAGCTCCGGAGCTTTCAGCGGGACAAACCTGAAATCCAGGTCAGGTCGCGGTGGAAGATAGTCAGCTTGACTCTTGATGTTGAGTCAGTCACCTTCTGGAGCTTTTTCTAAAAATTGCTCCAAACTTCTGCAAACTTCTGGAACTTCTTCCTGAAGTTCCCCTTGAGGGTTCAAAGTATCCAAACACAACTCAAAGGGTCTGGAATCTCCTAGATGGTCCTTAGAATGTCTGGACTACTATTCCCACATTGCACCTGGACAAATACTTAAAATTCCACTTGACGCACTCGAGGCTGGGAACTCTTGGTGGAGATGACGCAGGTGGGCTCTGTTAACCTGTAGCTTGCAGGGAGTCCACTCCTTAGACTTTCAGAGTCATTTCATTTTCATTTATTATCTTTATACTGTTTACACATGGGAAACCATAAAAGTGCACAGTAAAAGAGTAACATTTAGAACAAAATCTCATTTCACAGTGCCCACTCCCAATAGCAAAACATAAACAGTTTAAATGGAGCGGCGCAGGCTCTTTAAACCTAAGAACAAAAACATACTTAATGGTCCGCCATGTTAATGGTTAAAATGACCTGGCTCTACCCTTGTGTATTCAATTCAATTTTCTCTACTCTGCTACAAAGGTGTCTTTAAAAATACATTTTAAAATCACAAGAAAACATTAAAAACTAACATTTCATATAAAATATTGTGGTTAAAATTCATGACTATATACTTTAAACTATTTATAGGCCACTGCTAATTTGTGTTCATTGACATACGTGCCCGAACTGCAGTTTTCAAGAACATTCCCACAGAAAAAATGCTCTTCTCATCACTGAGTTGGAGCAACTTCCTGTATACTTCTCTATAGTCACTGGTGACAACCCTTTTCATTAGTGGAAGTAAACTTCTTTAAGTGTAAATAGAATAAAAACCACAGAGGAATTAAAAAGTGTAGCAGTGATTGACCTGAACTCCCATTACATGGGCAAGGGGTGGAGTCCAAATTTTCCTGAAATCCTAAGGGGAAGGATAACATATATTTAACATTGTCCGCCCTAAATCAGAACAAGAAACATCACTCCCATCGCCCCATAGGTATTTTCAGGTACATCGCAATTAATCTGCCCGTTCCTTGATTCATATATGCTGCTACTCTTGACTTTAAAACTTCCGTTGCCAGTCTGTCAGCCTTGAGGGATTTGTACAGAGCTATTTGAAGCTCTTTTTTTACTAATGATTGGCGATCCTTCCGGGTTTTCAAATAAGTGTTGGTAACCTGCTTTCCATGCACGAGATGCCATGGGTGCCAGCCATGAGATAATCTTGCTTTTTTTACATGTGAGACAGTCTCAAATGATGTCTTTAGTGAGACTTGCTCCCGTATTCCTTCATAGTGTGAGCCATAATAGTGGTGGGTGAACATATATATAACCCTCAATAAACAGAATATTAAATTCACTATGGGAAGTAAAATTGGAGGGAGAAAAACTCTTCTGCAAAACCTGTTTTCTTCCACTTGGATTGAGTTACACTTATTAATGCCCCATATGTGTCTATTGATTTGCACTGTATTTTGAAAATTTGCAGGAGAGGGAGAAGGGCTCCTCCCTTCCTTGGTGATAGTAAACTAAGCAGCGAATTTACTGTTCTTGATAGTTTATTGCTGCTTTGTGTAACATGTTCAGTCCATAAACCATTATCTGTAAAAGCTAATCCCAGATATGAGAACTTGCAAGTGCATTTTAAAGAGGTCTCCCTCACTTTAAGTGTTTCCAGGTTCAATTTCTTCGGGCCACAAGTCAGTAAGTAATATTTATTAAAATTAGTGCGTAAATCCAGGGATTTACAAAACCTTATTTTAGGCTGTTAAACAGGACTGGTTGAGACTTTACTGCTGCCCTAAGGAGAAGCAGAGGACATGCTTGTTGCACGTGTGAACAGAGTACCGAAGGTGACTGGGAAATTTAAACAATTTAATGCTGATTGACTTCTCCCCTCCTCCCTTGCACTAATAATGTGTTCACCCACAAGAGAAAGCAAGCGATTGTCATTATTAGATGGCATGACTATAAAAATCTCCATCACAATTGCAAGCCCATTAAATGGATGACAGTTAACTGAGGTTTAAAAAGCCTCCCATTGCCGCCACTTAGAGCATCCAAAGATTCCAAACCCTGCACATGTCGGTGTGCAACAGAGGGCTGCCTTTGCCTCCCAGTTTAGTATTCACAGAGTTAATTCATTGTTTTGTTGTTAGCACTGCATCAATGATCAATTATTATAATTAATATTAACAAGCATTTATAAAGTGCTGCATTTAGCTCACAGATTTCATGGCGCTAACAAACTGCCGGCAACACACAAACTATCTCTGGTTATGGTCACATCTTATACCAATTCCAGCTGTTACTTAGGGGAAGACCCCTGTTTTTAGGTTCCTCCTAAAACTATAGAGGGTTCACTCAATCCTAAGTGATGGCTGCAACTTGTTCCAGAGTTGGGCAGCCTTAACCCGGAAAGACCTGGGGGCATATTATCAACAGATTGCGATAATAATCGCAAAGCGCGCTTAGCGTGTTTTTTATTATCGCTGGCTATTGCTGGATTTCATCGCCGTGGTAGCGCAGTATTAACAACGCTTTGCTCCAAGGCGATATGAAATCCAGCCATAGCTGTGAGAACATGCTTTATCGTGAGAAAACAAGCGATAATTTTCCTGCGATACTGAAAACCTTGCTAATAGGCAGGTTTGGACTTAGCCTTGCAATCCACCTCCCATATGAAAGATGGCTAAGTCGTATTTTTAGCAGGAGTTAAAAACCTGCGATAAAGGGGGCTTAGCGCTGCTTTCATTCTCACATCGCGGGTCCGGTGCAGCCTTGTTAATATCCCGAAGCTGTCTTAGCGAGTGTTTGTCATGGAGTTGTGTGAAGGAACGCCCACTTTGCATGTCATTAGCGATAAATATTGCTGACATGCAGAGTGGCAAAAAAAACGGCTGCTAACTCAAGGTAACAAGCGCTACTGGTTGTTAGCGAGTCCTTGTTAATACTGCGATAGAAAAATCGCCGCTTTTTCGGGGATATGTGCCGAAAAAGCAGCGATACTTCTCTTGATAATATACCCCCTAGTGCCTGAATGTGTCTTCCTGAAGTGTGGTAAAAATACCAGTTTCGATGAGGCAGAACGTAGTAGTCTTTGAGGTTTGTAGGTACAGAATTTACTCTGTAGGAGCATTGGGCCTGTACCATTTACTGCTTTAAAGACTAAAAACATTGCTTTAAATTCAATTCCTTCTTCAACTAGGAGCCAGTGAAGCTCCATTAGGGTATTTGAGGTGGAATCAAATCTGGACCTGCGTAAAGTAAGCTTCTCTGCCATTCTTTGCGCCCTGTAAAGTCCTTTAAGTAGGTATTCTGGGGCTCCCAGCAGGAGAGCGTTACAATAATTGATCCTTCGAACATTATACCACTAGTATTCTTGCTGGCTGTAGAAGTAGTGGAATAATCTTCCTTATGTTTCTCAGCAGGCCATAGCAGGTAGCCACAATTGTATTGACATATGTTTCAATTGATACATTTTCCTCCACAAAAATACCAAAATTTCGAACTAATTGGGCAGTTTTAATATTCTCCATGGAATTACAGGGCCAAAAGTTCAGAGGGAGTGAGTACTGCACCCCAGCGGGCGTGCAACAGAGGAGCTTGGTTTTGCTCTAGTTCAACCAATTGTCATTTGTCTTAGGCAGTAATGCAACTCATTCACCTGTGTTTAGCTGTTGTTATCCAGGGACATAATAATCTGGCTGTCATCCGCATAATTCACAAATGAAATTCCATATGCCTTAATCAGGGTCAGTAGTGGCTGAAGGTAAATATTGAAAAGAATGGGGCTTAGCGCAGATCCTTGGGGTACACCATACCTCATCTACTTAAATTCAGATTGGAAAGGTGGCAGTCCAATTGCTTGGCATCTATCACCCAAATATGATTCAATCGAGTCCAGGCAAGTTCTTCCTACCCCTAATTCCTTCATTCTGCTGAGCTGTATCTGATTGTTGACAGTGTCAAATACAGCAGACAGATCCAACAAGATCAATACCACCTCCTTTCCACTGTGAACCGTCATTCTGAGTTCATCCATTGAGTGGATTAGTGCTGTTTCAGTACCATGTGCAGGTCAGAAACCTGTCTGCTCAATTTCCAGAAGACTATGATATTCTAAATAACTGCTATCTTTGTGCTGACATAATTTGCAATTATCCTTACTGGATATGGAAGCTGAGAATTAGGCCGGTAATTGCTAGGATCATTTATGTCAACCAAAGGTTTTTTCAGGAGCAGGGTAACAAGTACTTTTTTACATACTGAAGGCACTTTGCCTGTACTCAATAGACTTGGATATAAATCTTCTGCCCTTTCTTTCCAGATGGAGGGCGGGATAGGGTCTAAAAGAGAACCCAAGGAAATAGACATGGCCAGTGCTATAAATTCTTCTTCTTACATGAACTCCAGAGTAACTAATTAACTACAGGCTCCTTCCCTGTCATTCGATGAGTCAAGTTATCGAGTTCTGCAAGACAACAAGATGGACATGGCCCGCATATCAAACACGTCTTTCTGCAGCAACTGCCAAGTGATTAACATGATGGTAAGACTTCTTCAAAATGTCCTTATCATACTTAAGAAATGCAGTTTTTTGGGTGATTTACCAGCGCAGGTCGGTGGGCAGAACTCCGTGGAATTGCACAGAGTTTTTATACAACTCTGTGGAATTCCACAGAGTAAAACTTCATAAGTTGCGCCCACCCCAACTACAAACACAATGTCACTTGCCAGAAGGAACCTAAAAATAAAAGGAAGGTGCGAACATAAGATCACAAGGTTCCCCCATTATACCTTCCCATCACAACCCCCCACACTCTACACAAATCATGAGACGTCACAGATGTTACAACAGCATGACCCACCACAAAAAGTCCCCACAAACATATATCTCAAAGTCCACATTTCTCTAATCATACAACCTCCCCTCCACCTCCAACCACAGCCACAAGCACAATTCACACCCAAACCTGCAACATCAAAATACCCTGGCCCCCACCTTGTCCATTTTTATTATAGGACATGAAGAATAATGATGCACACTAACTAAAATTACTACACTTAAATGCAAGCTCCATGAACAAAAATCACTTTAACATCTCTGATCTACTCTAAGGAACAAGATCAAAACTAACCTTTATTACAGAAACTTGACTCAGCGAAGTTTCTGCACCCACATTCCATGAGGCCATCCTTCCTAATTGTAACATAATTATCACAATTGAAGGATGTAAGAAAAGAGACCATTATTTGTGTGGGATGCACAAGTAATGGGTCCATATTTGTCTACACTGGGAACCAAACACCCAATTGTAGTGCTTGACTCTCTTTGGGTAGCGAAGCAGAGCAGTCCAAGGCCTACTCAAGGGAGGTGGTGTGGGCTAGTAATCTCCATTTGCAAGAACAAAATAGCAGCACCCAATAAATGATTGTCCAGTCTGTGCTTTTTCTTCTGAAAAAGAAAAAGTGCATTTCTTACACAAACATTACTCAATACTAGGCAGTAATATACAAATATAGATAAGGCTGATGGAACTACCTCTTGGTGTCATTGTGTAATCACTTTGACCCTCCAAAAGGGGGTCCAGTTCAAGAAACGGCATGTCAAAACATTAATTTGCACCTAAATGCAATATTTGAATATAACTTGGAATGAATGCACTTAATACTGGCAATAAAACAGGTATATTTGATCACGAGTGGCTGTCAGCTTCATTATTTCAATAAAACATTGACAAGAACAATGTATATGCATGTCTGAATGATTTATGTACTCCTAGTAGTATAAAACAGGAAAAATGCAATTAAAAGATAATAACATTTCTGATCACAATTGCTACAATCATTTACTTTTGCCCCTAGAGTGCATTGCACCACATGAAAACTCATGTTCACCATACATTTTACCCCTAGAGAGTATTGCATCACAAGTACATTGCTGTTAACCACCTTCAGGCTATAATAACTGCAGCCCTAGACTTGACCTATAGAGGGTTCAGCACTCCCAGCTAAAAAGCACATGCTCCAGCCTGGACAGTGCTTAAAAACAACAGACAATACTGGGTTAGTCATTCTTTTGCAGTCGCACAAAACTTATGGTGGGGCTGCTTAAATGCTCTTTTGGTGGAAGACTGCGCTACTCCTGCAGCTACCCTACACTTTTTAATCTTGTTGGCTGTGACCTCGTCATCCTGAGGCCACCACAAAGGGAGAATGTACAAATCTGGGTCAGACCCCATAGGGCATTATGGGTTGCTCCTCGGAGCATGTGCAAATTAGATGAGCAGCTCTCCCGCTGCCTTGGGGAGAGCCATTTCCTTTGATCTGGGCCGCGCAGCATATCACTGCACAGCTCTTGCCTTGTTTTAGGGGTGCCTCGTCTCACCTGGGCACCGCGCACTGCACTGCTGTTGGAGGGCAGTCCAGGGAACACACCCCTAGCTGCCCTCCCCGGCAAGGCCAGCCCTTCTTTGTGCTGCCGTGGGAGCCGGCAGGATTCTTCTGCCTTGCACACTTCTGCAGGCAAGGTGTTGTGGCATGTGGTGGTCTCCTGCTCCCCCAGTCTTGGGCATGGGGAGCGGGGCAGGCCAACCACACCTGGAGGGAGTTTATCCCCACTGCCCCCAACCATCTGTCATACCAGGGATGGTGTCCTGGGCCCCTCCTCCTCTCTCTCTTTATTTTCTGGCACTCGGGGGCCTGGAGTTGGGGTCATGAACCCCCAGATTTATAAGCCGACCTGAGGGTCAGGGTCCCTAGGCCTATTAGATGCTGGGGAGGGGGCCCCCATGCACGCCCACTCCCAGCAGGGTATACATAAGGAATCCTCCTTGCGGCCACCTCTGGGACCTGGACACCCCAGGGCATGAAATCAGTCAGGCAACGGAGGTCCACGCACTCTGGGATCGCGTTGAAGTCAAAGGTCAGGATCCTTCTCAGGCTGATATCTCGGGCTCTGTAGGGCCATTTTGCTTGGTTCTGGTCTCGGTTTGCTCCTGACCACGAGCCCCAGCCACCTGGAGCACTTACTTCAAGCCTACTGGCTTCAAATCGTGATGAACTTTACAGGGAGCTGATTTCCCTGACTCCCTGAACCAGTCTTTCTCCTTGGATTCCTCTGGGCCTCTCTTCTCCTTGCGCAGAGGCCCAGTCTCTCCTCCAACTAGTCCTCAGGGGCTGTAAAGAGACCAGCTTCCCTGGTCCTGGGGAGAGTCCCACTGGTCTTGAGATCACATGAAGTCAGAGTCCTTTTTCCAGCTGACCATCAGGGGTTCTTCCTTCCAAATGTTCATTGTGGCTGGCTCCAGTCCTAATGTCTAGCAGAAAATCACAACCAAGAAAGCTCTCCCCCCTGCGCAAGACCTTTAAAGTGGGGGCAAGACGGTCCAGTAGTGAGGTGCCTCAGGCTTATCCTGGGGTGCCAAATCACCTCTCCGCTCCTGTCCCATCCTTTCTGCACAGCCTGCTGGGACGTTTTAAAATGGTGTCACACAGGAGTCACTTGCCACATCTGCTCTGGGGGGCTCAGCTCCACCCCCTCACTGATATCACTGCAAGAGCCTTTCCCAGCAAATCTTAAATGAAACCCCCTCCTGGGTTGGTTCCAGAGGTCTGGGCTCCCTCCTTTGTTTAGTGGGTTTGGGCAGGTTCATCTCTGGCACAGTGTGACAGCTGGTTGATTGAAGAAGAACATTCTGCCCCACTCCTTTCCTCCACAGGAGCTGAGGGAAATACGGTTAATTGCTCCCTATGTGTGGGGAGGCCTTTGTTCCTGCTGCTGGAGAGAAATGTAATTAACTTAGCCCAGCAGGGTGACAAAAGGCCTGGGCTTCGATCCTGAGCTGAGCCAGAGAAATATGACCCATAAGCTGTACAGATATGTTTGTGAACTTTTCAGAATGGATTGTCTCATACAGGTTGTGCCTTAAATCAGTATGTCTCTGGTGTCTGTAGGCCAAAGGGAAGCAAAGCTGCACTCTAAGGCAGCCATCGTCACATGTGTACAGTGGAATGTCACTGCAGACAAGGCAGTAAGCCACACTTACTTTCCTTATGAGCGTACATTAACATTATGAGACCTACCCCAGGTCACTACCCAATCCTTCAGAGTTCCCTCGGAGCCAGGCTACCTTATCGCAGTTACCGGACTGCGCTCAACAAGAGTCTTCCACACGCAGCCACCATGTGTTCACGTGCAACCAACCAATTGCCTATTATCATTGCTGCGTCGCAGTGGCCTTACCTTAAAAGATGAACACTGGTGGTAAACATGCGCAGTCCATTACCATGAGTTTTTCCTTGGGTGAATCACATGTTATGAGGCTCCCTTACAGTAAAAGCTCAAAAAACAGGTGATCGAAAAGAAAAAAATCTGGCTGGACTAGATGGTCATAACTCATCTTCTCACAGAGGAGGCCCAGCTGTTATCCAGAAAAAAACATTACAAAATAACAATCATTGAAAATCTCGCCATGGATGACTATGAATCCTTCATCTCAATATATCGATCACCTCACAGCAATACCAACTTTAAAGCTATCCCACTTGATAAAGTAACCAACACTCATCTGGACCACCCAAACCTATACATTCGAGGGGACCTCAACATATAGTTTGACAAGAATAATTTAACAACAACCACATTTATCATATTCATCCATGGAGTCTTCACACTACAGCACAGCATGTCTGGCCCAACTCACTGTGCAGGACACACTCTAGATGTCACATTTGCACCCCTAGGACATGTCACAGTTACAGACAACTCCCCCTTAAGCTGGGTGACCACATCATCACCTTCATATCCACACACCTATCAATAACACTTTAAAGACAACAAAAACCACCACCAACAAACACTTGTATGGACACGTCCCTGGAACAAGGTTCATTCCCACTGTTAGACTTGGCATCTTTTGGCATGTTTCCCCTGACTTTTTTGCTTTCTGACCTCCGGTTTTTACTCTGTTTTTGCTGGTTTAGTGTCTCTGCGCCCTTTCTCACTGCTGTTCAGTGTTAAAGTGCAAGTGCTCCTGTTGTAAATTGTTATTATGGATTGGTGTTTCCATGATTGACTGATTTGATTTACTAGTCAGTCCCTAGTACAGTGCACTGTGTGAGTCCAGGGCCTGTAAATCAAATGCTGCTAGTGGTGTTGCAGGGATTCTGCACCTACACAGAACTATGCGCAGGAAAACAGGACCTCGGTGTATAGGGGTGTACCAACCTACCACCTTAGTACCCAAAATCCCAAAACCGACTAGCTATAGTGTCTCATTCGTTCTCCTCCAAAATCACGAAGCTACAAATGATTAGACAACCCAGAACACAACACTCCCGACTCTCTCAGGAATCGCGGTAGCAAGACATACCCTTTCACTCGCTCACTCGTACTTGTCCACAATAAGAATGGTCAGAGTCACTGTTATAGTTCAAAATGTTTATTTTAACTATCGTGCTCTATAATGCAGTATACGAGCCACTACCAGCAGCGAAATGCATAAACCTAGAACAATTAGCATTGTTACAATTCCATAGAATATGAAGGGGGTAGTCATTATATATAGACAGTGGAAAAAGGACTATAAGGCCTCACCACCCTCACCTTGGTAAAGTGATGTTTATTATATAATAGAAGATCTCTGAGCTTTGTAAGCAGACCCCCTACCTTAGTGCCTAGATGGAAGCTTTACATCATAGGAACCGCATAGCTCTTCTCCCTGGAAAGGACCCTCTCCAAGTGTGTGTCAGAACAACATGCATCCCCATAATATCAAAGCACGAGCTTTCAGCAGCGCACCTGTTTTAGCATGTTTTGTCTAGATGGTAGGAACTGACCAGAACAGAATAACAAGGAGCATTGTTTATCGACCTTGCACATTGTGTTCAGACTAAACCCCAAGAGCAGGCAGAGAACGCAGAAAGCAGACAGTTCTCATGTGAAAGGCACAAACAGAGTCTTGCACAATAAAGTCATGCAGTAACGTGCGCAAAAGCAGCATCATGGCAGCCGTGCTCTAGCTAACTTAGCAATGTCGACAATCAATGACCCTAATGGCCATATAACACCCTCCCCTTGGTAAGGTCATAGTATATAGACAAAGGACCAAAACAGATTTCAAGGGTAAGCAGAGTTCAAATATGCTTGAAAAAACCAGATTGGAAAAAGTTTCACATTTTTTAAATAATTTTTTAAGTTGGTAAAAACATTTTCGTTGTCACGAAAAACGTGACTAACATGGAGGTGGCATATCCATGAAAGCACGTGACCCTGTCAATGCGATGCGTTCCAAAAGGTCATCCCTATCGTTAGAAGCAAAGAGGGATGCCATCCAATCAAGTAGGCCGAAGGAACAAACGTGCTCCTCGTAATCCGATGCTTCCAAGAGCATATCCGGGAAACTTGCGTGATATTCAATAAAGCTCCATTGCAGTAGGTTCTGCGCAGCCACACAAATATCCCACTCAGCCAAGACTCCAAGTGCAGCAGCACGCGCCATACGGCCATTTCCAGAACAAACCTGGTCATGGGCCTCTAAGGGACCCACCAACAGGTTAAAATCCGGGACAGGAGATGACGTATTGGAGAGGCAGAAATCCATAGCCCAATAGAAGGGGCACCGTTGACAGTAGAATACAGGTTGCACGCAAGTGAAGTAGGCATAGCGAAAGGTTAATCCATAACTCACGCTAAGCGTCGCTAATGGCAAGCATCCAAAAACTTGTTGCATTCGATCACAGTACAGTTGCAATTGGCCTGGCCTGTGCAGTACCACAAGATGAGCAGCCATTGCGTAGCAGGAACAGAAGCAGCAGGATTCCACCAGCTAGCGCCAGTATCAATGGGAACCCTCCGAAGGCACTGGAAAAAATAGAATGAATAAAGGCCGGTATTACACCAAATATCGCCTGAAAAGAAGTCTCAAGGCCGGATCCAACCAGTTTAAAAAATGAGCAAGACCTTCGTGTCAGACGCATTAAATATTTGATGTATCAGCTCCCCAAAATGAAGTGGGAGATTCGTGTTCAGAAGTGAATGATTCTCGCTCAAAGTTCTAGCCACCTGTAATTCGAAGGTCTCTTGCGCTGAAGTGAGAGCCACATCTTGTTGAAACAATAGCGCTTTGAGCCTGCTTAATTTGTTGAAATCTGATTTCAAAGTCGGATTGGAAGGCCAAATGGAGATATCTACTTTCTCATGCGGGGGCGGAAAAAGCACATTGCTACAACAAGTAACACGTTGTGAAACTGTTACTATATATGGGATTCCTGCCAGTAAACCACAGCAGTCGTGGTTATTCAAAATAAGATAACTGTCGTTATTAAGCAAAGTAAAAGCGGGAATTATTGCTGGGACGGGACTCCCTTTTAAAAAACAAGCAAGATTAGGTGCTGATACATTACAAGCGCCGTGCAACTTAACGTGTTTGCAAACCAGGGAGTGTCACACTGTAGAATCGCAGTCCTCCCCTGTTAGGAAAACTTCCTTATCCTCCCGATGACATCTGTAAGTAAAAGGTAGGGACCATAACTCATAGAGAAATGCACTACCCAGGGGTTCAAAACGGCCAATCGGGAAATGTTTCATGCAAAATTTAAATTGAAACAGCGAGAAAGGGAGAGAGATAACCCTGTGTATAAACCACACAGCAGATTCTGTTTCCGCCACAGAGAATGGCAAATGTTCTAACTGTTCAATGTGTAATAATGTGTATGTTGCATCTTTCATGGACATAAAACGTTGTTTATCAGTTAAATTAAATGGCAAAAACAAAGCGGAAGCATTCAAATAATCCCAAGGTACTTTACCCATTTTAAGAGTTTGTAACGTCCATGCAAACTGCATTATGGATCGTAATTGATTTTGACCATGATATAACACAGATACATCAGTCTGAACAATATCAATAACAGATGAAACAATATTATCCAGGGTATAAATGCGTGAAGACAGTGTGTTAATGCTATTGTCAACCACTGCAAGCACTTTTTCCAAATTTGCTTTATCAATTTGTCGCAGAGGAAACGCTGCCTCCATCTGCGATAATTTCCATATTTTATTGTACGCAGCATAGAAAAATCTTTTCTTTCTGGGGGTCGGGGGTCCTAGGACCTAGAAGAAAATCAGCCAAATTGATATAACTCGACAATTGAGACAAGTGTTTTTTAACGGAGAACAACGTTGTGTGTTCCAACCATTGTTGGCACAATTTACCCACCAAATATGTTGTGACCGAATGTGAATGCAGAAAACGTGGATCTGGTCTAGCCTGTGTAAAACCTGGCGTTATATTATAAAAATGCAGTTGGCCTGAATTTGAACTGGTTTGCCACAGCAGCCAACCGTTAGGGTCAACACCAGAAGCATTGAAAGTGCCATTACGAAAAGAGCTTGTAAAACTTCAATTGAATAATTTGTGTGTGTGCGCCAATTATCATATTCAGCCAAAGATGGAAAGGACGGATTATTTACATTTTTAGGAGTTGCCAGGCCAATGCAAGTAGTTTGATATATTGTTTCATTTAAAAGTAACATTTGTGTAGGTATCAGGCAGGCAAGATGTAAAGCCTCAGTTCCCGAACCTGCCAAACCTTAGTGCCCCATATTGTTTTTAAATCAATGGTAGCACTCCAGTGATCATAACCCTGCGTGGCCAATTCATCTCTAGAGGAATTGGAATAGACCAATTTAGTATGGGTGAGAATAAATTGAGATTGCGATGACAAATGTAATTTAAAAAAATAGGATTCAGGATTGGACATGTCTTAATCCGTAAAATAGGTGAACTTATCCCTAAGCTTTTCAGAACTTCCCTGTAAAGGGGTTGGACAATGTTCCCATTGTGTGTAATTAAAAACAGGTCTTAACGTGATCAACATACAGAGAGGCAGCCGGGTTATAGATAACTGCACTACCTAGGTCAGTCACGTGGTATATTAGGTCTTTGTAATGCCCACCTCAAATGGTCAGCTGCCACATGACCACAAATAGACACATAAAAAAAGAAAGATGAGAGGCAATACACATGAGCAGTAAGTTACAAATTCCAAGTGTACACGTAGATAGAAAATCAATAGTCATTTGTCGATGTCGTTGTATGTCTTTATTTCACACATGCTTGGTGTATATCTTTAGAAACAGCCAACGCGTTTCGCCCTAAAAAGGGCTTCTTCAGGGTAAAAATTATAATGGCATAGTACGTGTGCCAAGGAGATTCATTCCGGTGATGCCTGGTTGGTATCGAGCGTCTAATATTAGGACGTAATGTCAAGGTTAGATGCCTAAGGACAAAATGAACTGCCTATGTATACTTATTGGAGAGATACCAGACTGAGTTAGTGAGTAAGAGGCCAATTGCTTCCAATGGTCTTCATAGGAGTATCTTATTATGTAAGTCGCAGTGTAGCAATTCTTTATCTGTGTCCTAATATTAGACGCTCAATGCCAACCGGAATGAATCTCCTTGGCACACGTACTATGCCATTATAATTTTTGCCCTGAAGAAGCCCTTTTTAGGGCGAAACGCGTTGGCTGTTTCTAAAGATGTACACCAAGCGTGTGTGAAATAAAGACCTACAACGACATCGACAAACGACTATTGATTTTCTATCTACGTGTACACTTGCAATTTGTAACTTACTGCTAATGTGTATTGCCTCTCATCTTTCTTTTTTTACAGGTCTTAACGTGTTTGTCTTGTGTAAGTAATGATGCCCATAATGTTGATAACAGAATAAATCTGCATAATTGGCTGAATTTAAATATAAATCTTCAGCATCAAAAGCAGCATAATACTTTAAATCTGAAAACAATGGATGTACTGCTTGTACATCCCAATCATCGGAATGTATGTCCTGTGTCACCACGTCTCCTAAAGAGACTCGAAACACGTATGGCACATTGAGGACCTCCGTCGGACCATGGATTTCAAATGTTACTTTATCCGAAACGATGCCATCTGCAACTGAGAAAGCTGAAATGTTCACAAGGGCTTGATCTCGTTTCATTATATGGGATGATGTATGAGGGGCCAGAATTCCATCGACCAACTTCACTGCAGAGCGTTCTGGCAAAAAATGACCATTGATGAGCAAGAAAAAGACAGTCACAAATCCGATTGACATGAAGAGGAAAATCAGGATAAGCACCAACCAGATGTAGATCCAGGGTGCGACCAAGTAAGTTTTTTTGAATCATGCACTGAAAATACTTAATTTTGTTGGTGGAAGGGCCAACGTGGAAGACGAGGAGGAAGAGTCACAGGAGAAGCTCGGACAGTCCCCATAGTAACCGCTTGCACCCATACCCATTAGAGGTGGTCGGGCGATATCAGTCTGATGTTGACGTGGTCTGTCCGGCACTTCACTCGGGCACTCTTCCGCAGGATAAGTGTACTCAACGTCTGCAGTGGAACAGGAAGGTGTGGGAGTAGGTGAAAGGTCAATAGTAGTTTCCATGTCACCCTCTGTAACACGAGGATGAGGTGAAGTGGACGAATGCACCGGATTCATTGTGATAGCGTTGCAGGAAACAGCAGGAGTTACACTATTCAGAATCGGCCAGATGGCGTAACTTGACATTGTCCACTGAAATATATCTGTTGTCTTTACAACCAGGTAAAGGCGGTAGTATCACTGTACGAGTACCCTTCAATCCAAGAACTGGGACTGGTGCACGCAAAGAGGGACCAAATTCTTGTTCTCCAGCTTTTCTCATACTAGACCTCCAATCTTGGGAAGCCAGCCGGTAACCGGAATCAGCAGTGGAAGAGGGTAAATATTCAGTTGCGTAGCTGTCACGGTTCTTTTGTAGGTCCTGTAACATAGTAGAATGATTATCTACATCAAAGGTTGCGGCAGCCACCACAATGTCTAGACCATCAAGGTCAGGCACAAACATTGTAATGCCAAAGAACGGTTCGTAGGGGGTCCGCCCACCCAGAGATCTTCTAGGGAGATTATTAAGTGCACGTTGAACCCCATTCAAATGGGTCAGCCAGTTCCTGCCAGTACCTAAGACTCTAGCTGTCAAAGATTGCTTTAAGTCGCGGTTCATTCGCTCCAAAATAGAATTGCCCTCAGGCCTGTATGGAGACGAAAACTGCACCAGCACCCCCATCGACTTCATCGCATCCTTGTACGCCTTAGAGGCGAACGCTGGACCTTGGTCTGAATGGAAGGTGCCACAGGCAAACATCCTGACAAAGACACACAAATGCCTGATGACATTTTGAGCGTCAGCACTGCGTTGTGGCCAAACCCAAAGGAATCTAGTGCACGAATCAACTGCAACAAATATGTATTTATACGCAGTATCAGAAGAGAATGAACCGCAGTGATCAAGATATACACAGCCAAATGGTTGATTAGAAATACATAGCTGTGTTTGTGGTGGGCGTGATACCGTAGATGGATTGATTTGTTGACAAATGTCACAAAAAAGCACCTAATTACGGGTTTGTTTATATAAACCATGCCTCCAATAACGGTGCTGTAAATCGAGACTGTCTCAGACACCCCGGCATGTGCAGAAGCCATGCCCTCGTGTGCGGCTCTGATCAAAGCAAATCTGTGGTCCATGTTGGGAATCAGCCGATCCCCAACAGATGGAATCTTAGCATAAGGAACTTGTTCAAGAGATATATGATAAGAGTATTTCAAAGGGAAACCCTGAGGATAAGCAGCCAGAATATCATTATCTATTTTAGTCATAGACCTTGTAACTGCTGCTACGGAACACTTGGCTACTGCAGATTGGCAGCTTCGTCAGCCAAAGTATTACCAAGATCATGTGCTCCCACATGCTGATGGCCAAGAATATGGATAACTTGCGTGAGGACAGACATTGTTTAAGGTCTGCCACTCAAACCCAAAGCGTCTTATGCTTAATTGCGCTGCCTTTAGAGTCTCAATAGTCATTCTGAGACCAAAAGAATAAGTTGTCATTAAAATATTGAACACAGTAGTAAGAATCGCATACAATGAGAGTATTCACATTAGGGTCGGCAAACTCAAGGGCTAGAACAAGTGCACGCAGCTCCGCCAATTGTGCTGTACAGTCTCCAAGTGCCTGAGTATGCACTATGGAAGACTTAAATTCTCCATTGACAATCGAACCAGCCACAATAGCGCAAGCCGCTAAATAAGCGTGTTTGGAGCCGGTGGCGGGTTGAGCTGAGCCATCGGTATAAATGATACATTTGTACTCATCCAAAGGAAGCAACGACAACGGAGGAGGATGAACGTGTTCATACTGTAAAAACTCCTGTGTCTGAAGTGCGGGGTCAAAGATAAATGTGACATCAGATGATGTCAAAGAAGTAGCCCATTGTATCCAACGGGGATGAAGTACCTTAGAGTTGGGTACACTTGCTTTAGTCACAGCCTCTAAAGCAGGGAAAGGCGTGACCATAAGAATGCGTTTTCCTTGCGCCAGTGAGCGTTCTTTCAGAATCGCCATTTGGACTGCTGTCAAAAAAATTTCAACATTCGAAAAACGCATTTCAGCTGCAGTGTACAAATGTGATTTGTATGCAATAGGTACTGTGTCCCCCTCATTGAACGTCAAGTAGGTGAAACCCACCTTCCCTGGCACTTTACGTATCACCGGTTCGTGGTGTTATCACGTGTCAACAAGTAGTTAGTTGGAAGCATATCAGATTGCAAAGATTGTAGGATAGTGGTATGTTCCGGAAGCCAGCTGGCAGAAGAATATGTTGGTTGTATCAACGCATAAAGCGGTTTGATACGCTGGGCATAATCGGGAATGTATGTCCTCCTGAAATTCAAAAATCCCAGCAAAGACTGAAGTTTGTTCAGCGTAGAGGGAGGTTGCAATAGTGCACATTTCTCCAGAAAGTGGGGGGCTAACCCCCTACCCTCATTATTGAGCTCATAGCCCAAAAAGAGCAACGCCAAATGAGCGATGTGTGATTTTGCAAAATTGAATTTGTATCCATAGTCGGCAAACGATAAAATTATGCGGTCGACCCGGACAAGATGCGGCATAAGTTCATCGACCGTCAGATAAATATCATCAACGTACGAGAACACATCTGGATCTATGCCGTGCAACAAAGACAAAACACGTGCAGCAAGTTTTTATACCCCATAGGCAAATGCGTAAATTTTTTCTGATTTCTGACGGCTGTAAATGCTGTTAAGTCACGGCTCTCAGGAGCCAAATTATGACTGTAGAAACCATTGGATATGTTCAGTGTAGTTTTATATTTTTTACGAACAAGGTTGTTTACCAGCGCAGAGCTGTGTGTGTTTTGCACTGCAAAAGTGCAACAATGACTATTCAAATTTCGATAATCCAATACAATGCGATATGAACCGTCAGGTTTTGATACCGGAAAAAGAGGATTATTCATCGGTGATTCACAGGATTCGATCACTCCTTGATACTCTAACTGTGTTAGAATGTCACAAACGTGAGCCTTAGCTTCACGTCTGATTGGATATTGCGGTTGTGGTTGTGGCATAGACCGTAAAGGTATCTCATGTGCCGGTGAATCAATATCCCAGCCCACCTGATTACGGTACACCGCTGGGGCAAGGGCCAAAGCCCACTCAGATGCGTAAGCCTTTGCATGTTCCTCAGGGATGTAACGTGAAAAACTCGGAAGTATCACGTCCTCCCCTCTAGAAGCGGCTAGCACAAAGGGTGGAGGCCAATCTGCCTCCGCCAACAAAATCTCGTATGAGGAGGTGAGATTTTCCCAGAAAACCGCTCTGATTGGACGCTGTATATCACCTTCAATTTGGAAGACAATCTCATAGAGTCTATCCGGTGGGACAACCCGGGTATCTGCAGTATCTACAGTAATGAACGTATCAGGTGCTGTCGCCTCCAGACAGGGACGCAGTGCCTCCCGCACTATGAGAACCTCCGCTGCGCTGTCGAGCAGAGTCACTGCCCATGTCCAGTCTAGGAGTCGCGTTCTCACCGTCTGAGGCATACTTCGCTGTTAAAGCGGCAACCTTTTTCTTCTGATACGGGGGTCGAAAACGAGGCAGTTCCTCTTGTTTGGCTTTAACGTCAAACTATCGAGGTAGATCTTGTCCCTGTAGTTTAGTTGGACCTTTGCCTCGATCTGGCACTCCCCTCCACCGATTTGAGAGTCCGATGTGTCCTGTAAAGAAAGAGGAGAGTGCTGATCAGGGACCTGAAATCTATCAGGAGTCTTAATTTTCGCGCGATCGCGCAAGTCATAAATACGCTCAGTAGACTCAGGTGTCGGTGAACCAGCACGCAAACCTTGGTTCTGCTGTTGCTGCCCCTGTTTTTTATTTTTCCAGTTCTTTTTAGGAAAGAAGGGGTACCCATATTTATCAGTCTGGGCATTTTGTTGAGTTTGAGATTGTGTCTGCGTTTGAGTAAAAGGCTTAACTCACAGACTATTGCGTCCTAAGGTTTTATAAGTCTTAGCAATAATCTTTGGTAATTCGCGCGGCTTATCTGCATCTGCCACAGCCTCCAAGCGGTTAGCCACTTGTAAGCGCACAGCATCACCCTTAACGTTAACAAGGATCATATCAGCAACCACGTCGAACACCCCCACCAGTCTCATCCCCAGCTCCAGAGCCGCTTCGGCTCCGTGTTCATCCTGAACACGCTTTATCACAGAGGGGAGTACGGTCATGGAGGGGGTGCTGAAACACATCGAATATACCGTTGCAAACACTTTACCCCAAATGTTACAATCAGCTAATTCCGGAACTAAGTCTTTAGGTAAACTTATGGTTAGTATCCTGTGTTTCTCCACAGGAGTAGTATTCGGAAAAACAGATTCGATCTGTCCAAATTTTTCAGCAAGCCAATAAGGGAATTCATCCTTATTCTGTGGACGCTTGCCCATCACTGAATTAACCATAAGAGGACTGATGGTGACACCACCAGGTGCAGCTGGTTGTGCAGCAACGCCAGGTGGTCCCACCTGGAAGTTGCGTGACACAAACTGTATAACAGATCTATGTATACGTATTAAAGAAGTATGCAATACCCTAAGTTCTGCAAGTGTTGCAGTTGTTAGATAACGTGGGTGTGGGGTATACCCAGCCAAAATGGGCCACGTAGCCCCAGCTATCGATAAAGGGCCTAAACGGACCGGCGTTATTGGGTGAGGAAGGGCGCCATTAAACCATATTTGGTGTTGCCAAGCCGTTAGCGGAACTTCAAGAGCCCTATAAGGCTGATAATTTTGAGGTAGGGCCGTGACAGTATAGTCGTGAAACAAATTATCTGTTCCATCCACTGCCGGAAAGGTGACCCAAGAAAAAAAGACCTCGAAGCGGTAAGCTGCATCCGCTTCTACAACAAAAATGAGTGCAACACCAGCATTAGGGACTCCATTTTGAGTCAAATAAGCTGTGACTGCAGCCCGATTAGGTGCTGCAATAACAACCGCCATAATAAATGACAAAGAATAACAACCTAAGTGCGGCAGCGCAATAACGGGTTAATAAGAAAGAGAAGGAACCTTTTAAAATTCAAGCTTGAAAAACTTATAAAACATCAATATAGGAGGTTACACTGTCACAACTGTCTCCGGAAACAGATGTGAGGGGATTGTGGACAAGCACAAGCATAACTCAGGAGTCTCGCAGAAAAGAAACAGACCAAACATTGGCGGTGCCATGTTGCGGGGATTCTGCACCTACACAGAACTATGCGCAGGAAAACAGGACCTCGGTGTATAGGGGTGTACCAATCTACCGCCTTAGTACCCAAAATCCCAAAACTGACTAGCGATAGTGTCTCATTCGTTCTCCTCCAAAATCGCGAAGCTACAAATGATTAGACAACCCAGAACACAACACTCCCGACTCTCTCAGGAATCGCGGCAGCAAGACATACCCTTTCGCTCGCTCACTCGTACTTTTCCACAATAAGAATGGTCAGAGTCACTGTTATAGTTCAAAATGTTTATTTCAACTATCGTGCTCTATAATGCAGTATACAAGCCACTACCAGCAGCGGGATGCATAAACCTAGAACAATTAGCATTGTTTCAAATCCATAGAATATGAAGGGGGTAGTCATTATATATAGACAGTGGAAAAAGGACTATAAGGCCTAACCACCCTCCCCTTGGTAAAGTGATGTTTATTATATAATAGAAGATCTCTGAGCTTTGTCAGCAGACCCCCTACCTTAGTGCCTAGATGGAAGCTTTACATCATAGGAACCGCATAGCTCTTCTCCCTGGAAAGGACCCTCTCCAAGTGTGTGTCAGAACAACATGCATCCCCATAATATCAAAGCACGAGCTTTCAGCAGCGCAGCTGTGTTAGCATGTTTTGTCTAGATGGTAGGAACTGACCAGAACAGAATAACAAGGAGCATTGTTTATCGACCTTGCACATCGTGTTCAGACTAAACCCCAAGAGCAGGCAGAGAGCGCAGAAAGCAGACAGTTCTCATGTGAAAGGCACAAACAGAGTCTTGCACAACAAAGTCATGCAGTAACGTGCGCAAAAGCAGCATCATGGCAGCCGTGGTCTAGCTAACTTAGCAATGTCGACAATGATCCTAATGGCCATATAACAGTGGACTTGCAGCCCAGATTGCGCCACCCACACAAGCAGCCTGCAGATGTAACTCTGGCATGCCATTGCAGAGCCTTGTGCAGTCTGGTACTGCCATGTTGACTTGGCTAGTGCACCCACTTGCCAGGTCCTAACCTTCCCTTTTCTTACATGTCAGTCACCCTTAAAGTAGGCCCAAGGTACCCTTGTGGGCAGGGTACAGTGTATGTGAAAGGTAGGACATGCCCTGGTGTGTGTGGCATGTCCTGATGGTGAATTACTGCCAATTTCGATTTTCACTATTGCAAGGCTACCTGTTCCCATAGGACAGAATGGGGAGTTTGTTTATAACATCTTTTAAACATGACTGGCCCTGGGAACAAGGTGGAGAAATAAAGTTTTGTATGCCTGAACTCAGAATATAAAGATGCATCTTTTAGTTAAGGTGATTTTTACATTCTGTGTTTGAAAATACCACTTTTAGAAAGTAGGTATTTTCTTGCTCAGCCATCCAGTGGGCCTCTGCTGGGTTTGTGGATTGACTCTCTGGCTTTGGGATGACAGGGGCTGGGGAGGAACAGTGGCTCCAGAGAGTCTAGATGGGTCAGGGATTGGCTGAATAGACCTGGGCTGTATTTAGAGTAGCAGGAGGAGATTTCCTTTCACCTGAATGGGACTGGTCTGCCTCTGACAATGCTGTCTCCACCTCCTGCCAGGAAGCTGCACCAGAGAGGACAGAACTGGTTCTGGCTGGGCACAGGCACCCTCAGCCTGAGAGGACAAAGGATTTTGGGCTATAAAAAGTGGGGCCCAAACCCCTAAACTTTAGAACTCTTTTGGAACCAAAAAGACTGCCAAGAAGAAGAGCTGGAGAAGCTGTGAGGAAGGACTACCACTTTGGTGTGTGCTTTGCTGTGTTGGCCTGCCGTGGCTGCTTCTGTCTTGGGCAGTGAAAGGACTGGACTGAACTTTCTGCAATTTCTTTTTGTGAGTTTCTCCAAGGGCTTGAGGTAGAGCTTGCCCCCTGTTCAAGAAGTCTCGGGAACAGCAAAGACTTCAAGTTCTTCTGCCGTCAGCACAGGGAACTGTGTGTTTTGTGCTGCAACAGAAGAAAAAGCAACCCAACGCCATCTACGACGCTGCTGCCGACTCCGTGTCCTGAAGGCACCGCAGAGGGCACCGCCGCAATGCTACACCGCAACCCTGGTCTCACTGACTACGCCACCTGTTGTCGCCACCGAGCCACTGCTTGCACCGCAACCTGTGGGCACCGCACTCTGCACCGCCTCACTTCACGCTGTCGCCCTGGTATCCCCGACAACGCCGCTCCACGCCGACATCAACGCCGCTGCTGCACCATGGTTCGAGGGCACCGCTCGTAAGTTACACGATGCATTGTCCTCATCCCCCACCGCAGCCTAGGCCTACCGACGCGCTTCAGCAACGATGACGCCACTGCTTGCACCGTGACCTGTCAGGACCGCGGTGAGCACCGCATCACTTTGCACCGCAGCCTTGGTCTCACCGACACCGCTGGACGACCGCCACTGAGCCGCTGTCTGCACCGCGACCTGAGGGCACCGCATGCTGCACCCCAGCACCCGACGCCTTCCGACGCCGGAGCTCCTGACTTCACCCACGAGGAGTTCGATCTGCAACGCGTGTGACTTCAAGGGCCCGATGACACCTGCACCGACCTCCGGAACCAACGCCTGCGGACGCCGTGCTTTTGGAGTTCATCGAGAGGTCGCCGACGCTTTGCATTTCCTAAAGGTACTGTTTTGCGGGTCTTCCCGACACCGTAACTGGCCCGCGACGCCGCAGTCAGCCAGAACTGTTTGGAATTTGCTGTTCACTACGCCGTGATAGCCCCAGATGGAGCTATTGACTTCAATGAACTTTATTTCAAGTTTATTTTGATAACTGAAGATTTCTAAAGTACAATATTGTGGATTTTTATCAGTTTTGGTCTTGTCTTAAGTTAATAAAAATATTGGATATTTTTCTAAACTGGTGTGGTTTTTTTGTAGTGCTTTCACTGTGTTACTGTTGGTTATGTGCAAATGCTTTACACACTGCCTCTAAGATAAGCCTGACTGCTCGTGCCAAGCTACCAAGGGGGTGAGCAGCGATTATTTTAGGAGTGTAACTTCCTTATCCTGACTAGAAGGAAGGGTCCCTACTTGGACAAAGGTGCAAACCCTTGCCAACTAGAGACCCCCATTTCTAACACCCCCACTTTGCACTTCATTGATGCTACATTTCACCTGAAGCTGATAAAGCCAAGTCACGGAGGAAGACTCACTGACTGCTACCACAGTGTGTGCTTGCCCTTTGAGGGGGAACACTGTCTTCATGCCTCTGGTGATAAAGACAGCCTTTGCTGTCAACAAGGTATGCAGTGCATCACTTCTTATTTATAACGTGCCTTCTTGTTGTTTTTATAATATTCTGTGTAGTTGTTTTAAATGTACTGAGAAACACATTATTCCTGTGGTAATAAATAGATTTTACTGTTACCATGATGCCCCTGATCCCTTTGTGGGATTGTTAGTACCCCTTAAGCAATACTTCTATGTCAGTTACACATTGAATAGTGTATTGCGGGGCTACAATAGCGTGTCTTTCACATTCATCACTGGTGCATTGAACCAAGTTCACCCATCTCAGCCGTGGGTGGGAAAGCACACCTTGTAGAGTTATGCTAAAGTTGTAACTTACGCAACACAGCATCTACCTAACCCCCTTACCAAGTCTAATTAAATCTTACAACCTCACCTGTTACAACTATGCAGATGACACCCGAATCATTTTAAAAATGGATATCCCCAAAGACCTCTACAATTCAAAGCTTGATGACTGCCTTCGAGCCATAAACACATGGATGATGAAGAACCATCTAAAGCTCAGCACTGCAAAGACAGAGATTATGACATGCAGACAATGGCAAAACTACTAGCCTACCACTATATGGTCTTTGGAACTTGAACACTCAAAAGATGTTAGAAACCTAAGACTAACCATCAATTTAGACTTATCCTTCAAACTTCATGCTAACAACGCTACAAAGAGAGCCTTCTACACAATGAAAACACTACGCCACATCTTCCCATACCTTGCATATAAACATAAACTGCAAGCCATCCTCACGCTCATAATCTCCAAGCTTCACTATGACAACAGCCTATACCTTGGCTCACTCGCATTAATTATAGGCGACATACAACTGTTCCAAAATGCTGACGCAAGGCTTCTTCCCCACCTTCACTTAAGAGAGAGTATGACCCCAATCCTGCAATTGATCCACTGGGTAACTATAGCTAGAAGGGCAATGTTCAAGGCAGTGTGCATTGTCCACAGACCCTCCCAAGCAAAAGGGCCGCTATACCTTCAAGTTAAATTTAAGCAATATAAACCAAACAGAACACAGTGCTGCCGGCTTGTACCACTTGTCATCATACCACCTTACCAAAAGATATCCATAGGTGGCACTGCTTTCTCAGTAGAAGCTGCCAAGCTTTGGAACACACTACCAGCCCGCATTAGAAGCACCAAGGAGCATATACACTTCTGAAGAAAGTTGAAAACTTGGCTATTTCCTAGATAAATGCATGCACCACCTGCAGCCAGGCAACAGAGTTCAGAAAACAGTCACACCCTCAAGTGTGGTCCTCAGCTTACAACCCAAGAATTGCAAACAACTCAACCAGCTAACTGCTTTCATTATGCATATAAGCAAAAAAGGGCTGACCTATGAGTCGCCGTGAATTATATAGTTATGTACTTCCATATGTAACTGTTTTGGCCTACAATAATACAAACAACCATCATACACAGCGGTCAGCAACAAATTGTAACTTATACCTATTAAATTCACATAGTACATATCTGCTATGAGTGTTTTCCATCACCAGCACTGTACAGCCAAAAAACACCAAATGGACAGGCATGAAATAACTGAAGAGATCTGTCACACATTACAGTTTTGGAGGACTTTAATATAGTCCATTCACTGCAGGTCCCAAATATCCATACAATATAACCACTTCTGTACATCTCATATGGACACACAGACATGAGATGATAATCAAAATGCCCACCGATATAGATCTCCCCACTTCTCTCTCCTTCCAACCATGCCAGCTCATGACCACAAATATCCCTGAAAATCTCAGATTGGATAACCCAGGGCTAAGCAGACTATATCATATGAAATAACAGAAACGGGCCTGCAGAGCTGTTCAAAGCTAATGGCTTAGTGAAAACCATTAAACTGCGCGTCTACCTCTTACACTTCATCATCCAACACACGGCTACGTGCTGCATCCCATAACATGATAACCGCTCCCGGGTAATCATCACGCACGACATGGACATACTTCCCACACAGGATCATAACAAACATAACATCCTTCCAACCACACACAGACACCTGAACAAATATGATCATTACAAGCAAGAAGAGAAAATGGGAAAATATTTTATACCCACATTAACATTAGATACTGCTTAAGCGCATAGACACAACTTAACCTGCACATTAACAGAAAAGAAATTTGTAGATCAAGTAGAGGACAGGCATAGAGGTTTAACTGTTAAGCTTGATAAAAGGGAAGGAAGGTTTGAATGGACTAAGGAGGAGTTAGCTCCCAAGGCTAAGTAAGGGAAGTTATGGTCCAATAGCTTTGGATTGGGAACAACAAGGCAAGCTTTGCATTACTCAAGTTCAGAGTCGTTATACTCTTGTAGGCAAGCACTTCAGTGCCCCACATACGGGTAGTAAGCCCTATATAAATGCTGCAATACAATTCAATAAAATGTATATACTTCAGTAGGTTCTGTTGGTGTTGGGATGTCGCTCATCATTTTGCTTGACACTCATATGTTGCTCATAGTCCACCAAAGGTCCCTTGTCCAGATGTATGTCTACTTTGCATTACCTGAGGTGGTCGTAAATTAATCTGTTCAAAAGCGATCCTCAAATCACCTGACATTCCATGAGTAATTAGAGTGATTCTTTGGCCAAGTTCTGCTTTTGTTCGCCCAAGAAGTTACAATGCTCCTGTGGTGGTTATCCTGAGCCTGCAGCAGCTACAGCAGATTTCCAATCAGCTTGCAGAAACCCAGAGGAACTGAGCAGCGGCAGACTGCCTCACACGGAGCACATTAACCTTTTAGTTGGTAAATGAGTATTACACCCATTTTCGAAACTGCAAAGCTGAATCCGGTGAATACGCTCACGGGCTATAAAGAGAAACTCATTGTGCAGAAAGTCTCCCCGTTCACGTCACCGCATGTGAAAAATAACATTATGTTATTAAAATGTTTATGACCGCTACACAGACCGTTCTGGTGTTGGGTTTTTATGATTCCCGGCTTCGGCATGTATAATTGCGTGGCAGTAAATGCACGTGATTAAAATCTGGTGTGATGCAGGATTATTTTCCAATCCATTTTTTTTAACTGCACTACCTTACCTTTCGTATTACATTTATGCTATTCTACGTACCGTATTCACAGTACTTTCCAAAAACACGCCAGCTCAATACAGGACCATCCGCAGAGGACTGTAAAGAAATGCTGGAAGCAAGCCAACAGTTCATGACAATCATTGTTATTTTTTTGCCAGGGGCAACAAAGCAGAAGTGCACTGCACGCAGAGGCCGTCGCACTGGAGGCATTATAGTTTGTCTGTGGCCACGAGCGGACGTGCCTCTTCAGATGTATACTTCACTCAGGTGTTTCGCCTGAAGTGAATCAGAGGCGTAGTATTTCTTTCTAAATTGTACCCTGTTGTAGTGCAACAGGACTACCATCTGGAAACTGCTTGTTTCAAAGATCTTTGCATGAGACCATTTTTTGTTTGTTTTGTTTTATATAGCGCGAACTAGTCCCGAAGGTATCAGAGTGCTTTACATGAGCACCAGTTACGTTATGCAAAGCAGTCATGGGCACTGCCCTGTTCTCCATGCAGGCTGCATTACAGCCTGCAGGGAGAACATGCCCAACCCTACAGCCCATGGCTGAGCGCCGTGTCATGGAGCTCAGACCAATTACAACGCTGCACTGCAGTGCTGAGATTGGCTTTGGGGAGGGACCCTAGCTGCCGGCTTCCTGTTCCTGGAAGCGTACTCAGGAGAGCAGGTGCACAGAAGATGCGGTACCCGGCCTCGAGGTAAGTTTAAAAAAAAAAAATTCTAAACCCTGCTCCCCCCTTGCGACACCCCCCATGACTCCCCCCGTGACCCCCGCATCCCCCGCACCTGCCCCCCCCACCCGCGAGCTATGCCGGCCACCCCTGGCGCTAAGTATTGTTGCCGGTCATATCAAAATTAGGTAGCCACTTGTAGGGAAGAAATTAGCCTCTATAGTATAGAAAGACTCATTCTTCATAACATTGAATAAGGTGCAAACCAAGCCCCAAATTGCAAAACACCAAAGTGACACGACCCACTTTGAAATCAAGAAAATGACAATGATCCCATAGATGTTGATAGAAACCACCATATTAAATCACTGCAAATTGTGCATCAAAGATCGATGTGTCCTTCACCACAGATGCATTTTCTTATCAGCTAATGGGGTTTAGAATGCGAAACAAGCAGCCACTATGTGTAGGTGGACTAGACCATTTTGTAAATTGTAAAAAGCAAAAAAATCTTTTTTTTTCTTTCTTTTTTTTCCCAGTGAAGCAATGAGAGACCAGTCTGTCAAGTGGGGGACATATATTGGCTTTGAAGTGCATATGTATGTATACAAATGCAAATGTCCATACATTAACGCACAATTGTAGGAAAGTGGCATGCTGCAAAATGGTTTTGTCTAGCACAACCATAACCTCCATCAGGTTTTAGGAAACGTGAACATAGTGATAAACACAATGAAAGCCGATTTTAACCTAATAATGTAGATTCTGATTTGACTTTGTCAAAAACTCGGGAGTGGTTCTTTCCTTGATGTATATGTGTCATACCTTGAAGATCAGCAGAGAAAGTCAAAGTCAGTACCCAACTTCCCCTGTGCCCTACCCCTTACCTGAATGAGAAACAGGCCAAGATGTACCTTGGGGTCAATATGGGACAAATAGAGAAACATGGGGGCAACTTTTCAACATCTTGAAGGGAGTCCGAGTCTTCGTAAATAGATAGCAAATGGGAACCACAGCTATAGTAGTGCAACTGATGATTTAAACAATACCACTGGTGAACATTAGATGTAGTATGTTACATCAAAACAGTCACCACAGAAACCTCCTGGCTTGCAAGATTTTTTCAGGCTTCAGCCAGTACATATTGCCCCAGAAATCCTAGATGCATTGCAAGGAACTGAAGATGAATTAAGGCTAAAATATGGAGCAAAAACAGTAGATGTAGGTAAATGCCTCTTTTAGCTTGATCATCCACCCCACCACCCAGATTTTGGTATGATGCTGCTGATTTTTCGATTTTGAAGTGCACTGGCCCTGCTGACAAAGCCCCCGTATATATGTACTCAGCCCTTAAAGTGTGTGTGCAATTGACTAATACCAGATTGGCATAGTTAACTTAAGTCCAAGGGGCTGATTATGAGTTTTGACTGTGCAGTGGCAGGTGGTACTGCACCACCATGCCCCTGCACCTCAGAGGCTCACCAGATTACAAGTTATTTGTAGTCTGGTGGGCGGGCGGTGTGGGGTTCCCAGGGCGGTGCCTCTTTTATAGACCACCGCAATGGGAACGCCTCACAAGGTTCTTGCACAGAATGGACTCGAAGTGCATGCCGTGCGGAAACATTTGTGCATGTGCACAAGGGGGCGCATGTTATTCCCCACTGTGTGCATGCACAAGTGGAGGAGGCACAGGGGGCATTTCCTCTCCTCCAAGGTTTACATGGAGGAGGAACCGCCATGTAAACCCTGGAGGAGAGGAAACTCGTAATATGCTTGGTGGGACCACAGCGGTCCCACCAAGCATATTGCGGCCCGACCGCCCAACTTGTAATGGGGTGGTTGGACCGCTGGTGCGGCAGTGACTGGACCACCACCTCCGTGTCACCACGAGTCAGGTAGTCCTCAGACCGCCAGACTCATAATCAGGCCCTAAGTCCTTAGTACATCGTGCTGTGTGTACCCAGGGCCTGTAAGGTAAGTGCCACTAGTGGACTGTAGCACTTATTGTGCCACCACTAGGGTGACAAGGTGAAAACATGGATCTGGGTATGCCACTGCAGTGCAGTTGGGCAGGTTATAGACTGCCAACTTGACATAGCAAAATAACCCTTTTTTGCAAGTCCAAACCTTCCTTTTAATTAATATTTATAAGTCACTCCAAAGGTAGGCCTTAAAAGCTTATAAGGCAGGGTGCAGGATATTAAGAAGAAGGACATGTTTATGTATTGTTTTAGATGTCCTGACAGTGAAAACAAACATTTCTCGTTTTCAATATGGCAAGGCTGGTATTCCCTTTGACTAACATGAGGGTACAGTGTTACAACTACAAATTGCTCACTTACATTGGGAACACCAAAAATAGTACCTCAAGGTATCAAATTAATAGTTAGATTAAATCCAAATAATTCCCAAAGTCAGAATTAAGGTAACTATTTATGTAAGTGTTACTTTAGAAAGTCACCCTTTTCTTACCTAATGTTTAAATTAGCCGTTTCTGATGAAACCCAGCTGCTGCTACTGAGACATCCTGCTGTCCACCTTCCAGGCAGTATGAATTGTACCCAGGAAAAGCGACAAAAGGCCTGCTAGTGGGAGGAGTGGGACCTTGTCCTGACAGGATGACCAGGGGCGTTGTGCCCACAGATGGCAAACTTCAAAGGGGCATCCGCCTGTCACAGGCAGGTGTGAGTCACGCTTTAGTCCACGCTCTCCTTCTTCTAGGTAGACAAGCTGGTATATTTCCCAGAGAGGGAAAACTTGTTACAGAACCAGTTTTCCAGGAGGAGTTGCTCATTATACTGTACACATCTCAGGGGAGTATCCAATCACTCTGACCCAGGAAAGGACAATTCTGAAACCTAGGCCTGTGTGTAGAGAGACGCATTGTAGGATTATTGAGTGCCCATCCCCCAGCTAATGTTTTAAGAGTTTGTAGAGTTGCCCATGGGAATTCTATCCTCATTGGTTAGGGAGTCCTCCCAACCCACAAACTCGACACTGGTGTAATGTGGCACCGCTGGTTACTAGTCTCAGAATACTACTGAGCTCAGAAAGAACAAAAGAAGAACAGCACCTGCTGAACCTGTGGACCTCCGAAAGAAAGGCTGCACCAAAAAGGACTGGAACTGCTGAACCAAAGACAAGACTTCAGAGATAGGATTGCAGCTGTTGTTAAAGTTGTGGAGAGAGACCCCATGGACTGCACCTGCTCCGACTTGTGCCAAGGATTCAAGGAGAGTGGAATCTTAGGGCTAGTTGTCTAGGCTCCTGTTAAGCTCCAAGAGGGCAAATGTAAAGAAGCCCTGCATCTTCAAAAGCCCGGCTGACCAGTTACAGCTGTAGTTTCTCTGAATCCTACTGGTGCATTGTGGGAGATCGAGTCTTACGCCTCAAGAGGTGCCCACCAGGTAGTGGACCGTCACTGGTGCTTTAGTGTATTCTTTCCCATAGAAGAACTGCTGTTGAGGAGTCTAGAACTCAAAGATGAAAGTTTCTGTAAAAAAAACAAAGGCTGCCACACAATTGATACGCAGCTCCCCACTGTCGTTGTAGCCTCCATGGGCAGGTGATTTCAGATTGCACCCGCTGAAAAGTTTCCCTGGTCTGTGGATAGTCTTGAACTCCTGTCGAGAACAAAGACTTCCGCCGGACCACTGGACTTCACTTGTCCACCGACGTCAAGCTCTAATCTGCATCCAAGCTGCAGAGGAGCAGCTGACAAGCCATGTCTATGAGATCAAGAACCAGAAACATTTCTAAGTGTGATGGTAAAAGGCTTTATCGGGACCTACCTGGTCCCTGCGTCTAGCCAGTGCTCCATCGCAGTTGGCCTGAAACTTTGACTTTAGCCTGGATCCCCAAGTTTGAGGCTCATAGACAACAGCTACAGATGAAAAGCAGTGATTTATGACATGTTTTGAGTGAATAGCAGTGATTATGAAAACATCTGGAAAATCATAACTTAGGTTTCCTTCATCTGGTCTTTGTAATTTTTGCGTCTATTTGAAGATAAAATATATATACTGTTTTTATAAATTAAGTGCGATTTTTATTGTGTCGTGTTTTTTACTTATTAACTGTTTTAGTACTGGTGAATGCTTTGCACATGTTTCCTTTTAAGTCTGACTGCTCTGAGTCACAGCTACCTGGGACTGTGTTATGGTTTACATTAAAGTAACCTAACTGTACCTGATACAGAATAGTGACATTATTACTTGGTGAGGTTTCTCAACCACCCCAACTAATAATCCACATTCTCAAAGTAGAACGCTAAAAAGGTGCCACACACACGTCTAACGTAGACTAACCAAGGGAAGGCACAAGGGGCAACTGAAAAGATGATATAATGCCAAAATATAGGGACGCAGAAATGGGTGTGAGCTAGGTCACAAGCATCAAGGAGTCATATAAGGAATAAAATGGCCGCCAGATGCTGAGTTTCTTGTGCAGCTTCTATTTGTACTGCCTCTAATGCCCTGACAGTGCATTGCACGACCTGCAGCCTGTAATCTAATCCCTGCTCCCCTAAGCCTCGTCAGCCACCACTGCCGATCTTCCAGAGTTGCCAATGTTGTTTATCCTATTGCTGACTTTCTCCATGCAAAATACAGGAATGTGTGCATGTGTGATATGCAACAAGTGAGAGGAGTCCTCTCTTTCAATAAGCTTGCTGCTGCAGGTGAAGGAGATAGATTTGCATGACTTGACCCTGACAATACCCTGTAAACCGCAAGGACTGGACACGGGGGTCCTGGAGGGCATCACTAGGAATTTCTTATGAAAATCTTGCAAACGTTGAAGCAAAGCTTTTCAACACTATTTAGTACTGCAACTGGTACTACATATAAAGAAATTAAGTATGCTTTGAACTCATACCCTGGTGTACCATTCCCCAGCACTACCATCATCCACCAGCACCAGGCGGCAAATAAGGTGTTGTCTTTTGCAATGCATGAAGGTGCTGTAGCAATGTTTGCATTGAAAGGACAATGCAGGGTACTAAGCTACATGGCATAGTTGGAGATGGCTGCTGTAACAACAGTAGGAAGGAGAGCATCCTAATGGGCTGTGCAGAGAATTGCCGTAAGTAAATTCTGATACTGTAATCCAAGAAAACCAGCCTTTCTAATTGGCCATTAAGACACTGGTAATATTAGGCTAGGCAAGATCCAGTCTAGTCTCTTGGACTGTCAGTTTGCCTTTGGGTGATTATCTGTGGATTTATGATTTACTGTCCCTAAGTATTATACAGTTCTTTCTAAAATTAAGCAACACATTGAGAACCTCTGTCCATTATAATGATTTGAGGTAGGGTCACGTAACCGAATTATTCCTCTGAGAAAAGTCATAGCATACTATTGGGCACTAGGTAACTTCGTAAGTGGTACAAAGTGTGACATCTTCATGAAATAGTCCACCATCCCCAACAGTACAATGTGTTTTTTGGATGGGGACACTTCTAAAATAAAATTAATTAAAGCATTTGACAAGGATGAAAGGGTTTTAAGGATGCACTAACTTGGAAATCCAGATCTGAAAGGAGGGAGAGAGGATAATTTCCACACTTCGCTAAACTCACTGGCAAATCCACAATACTATAGTGAAGTTTTACAGTAAGCATGTGGAAAGGGTAATGAGACAAGGGAGGGAGACACTAGAAATGGTCAAATGCCTGGTCCTACAACTGGGCCTAATCTGCACTACTGGAGTGTTGATATTTAAAGCAAAGGCGAGCTTTAATAAGAATATAGGTTGAACACAGAAGTTTTAAATTGACGTTTTGGCTATAATACCTGCTGAAACTCTGTATTTCCACTCTCTATTACAATTTGAAACATGGCATTTTTTTCTGAGCTGAAATACAATTAAGTTTTGATATAGTAAAAGAAATACCTTCAAAATTACGAATCATTTATTGTGCTTTGTTTATGTCCAAGGTACAAGTGGATAACTGCAATATGAAAACATGTGTTAATGTTGCAAGTATAGCTTTTAACCCTGGTCATATATCTCTATTCACTAACTACTTCTGTGCTAATATACTTCCTTTGGAGTTTGCAATAGTTCATAATCCATAAAATTGATTCTTTCAGGAGTAAACAGTGCAATAGAGTTAATAAACTTAAGGCTGATTCTTGTGAAACTAACAAGTGCTATAGAGTTTATAATTCCTAGGTATGACTACTTTAGAAACAAACGTTTCTTTGTGATTTCATAGAAAAACAATTTCATGGAATAACATTACTGGGAAACCATTTCACCTATACTATTCAGTAGAAATGTGCAGGATGAATGATATTTACCATTTCATAGAAACCAATTCATAGAGTGTCTTTTTTTTTATATAGACTTTTGCATGCTTATTTTTAATGTTTAAATGCAGTGGTTGCAGGTCCTACTTTCAGAATTTTTTTTGCTGTGATGTATTTGTTTTAGTGCTTTACGTTCGGGAATATTACTTTGGATTTACATCTTTTACATTGGCAAACAATTAATTCGGATGCTTTTAATTTGCTGACCCATCACCAACAAAACACCATCCATCCCTGACGCCCTCACAAATCCTAAACACCATCCATCCTTGCCTCATAAAACTCCTCACCCCTGCCCTTAAACTCCACCCATCCTTGAACCCTAAAACACCTCACCACACCTAAACTACATCCATTCCTGACTTCTAAACTTCACCCATCCAAGAATCCTAAAAACACTTTCACCTCCTAAACACAACCCGTCTCTGAACCCTAAAACCCCATCACTACCTCTAAACTCCACTCACTCCTAAACCCTAAAAACACCTTTTTATGCCTAAACCACACCCTTCCCTGAACTTTTAAAACTCCACCCATCTGTAAACACCACTTACCTCAGATCCCTAAAACCCCTCACCATCCCTAAACATCATCCATCCCACACCCCTAAAAACCCCTCATCATCCTAAAGCTCCAGCCGTCCTTGGTCCCTAAAAGCTCTTTCTAAACTTCAACTCCACCCAATCCTAAACCCTAAAAGCCCCTCACCTTTTCTCTTCAAGCCCTTCACCACCCCTAACCTCTACACATCACTGGACCTTAAAACCTCCTCACTAGCCCAACACTCCACCCATCCGTGAACTCTAAACATCCATCATTAACACTTCACTTCACCCATCCTTGAACTCTAAAAATCCCTCACCGCCCCCAAACACCATTTATCCGTCAATCAATTAATCAATCAATCTTTGCTTGTTAAGCGCGGCTACTCACCCGTGAGGGTCTCAATCCGCTGCTAAAACCCTCAGCACCTTTAAACTCCACCCATGCCTTAATACTAAAAAACCCTTTTTGCATCTGAACTCCACCTATATTTGAACCCTAGTGAGAAGGGTATGCCCAGACATAGGTCCCATGCTCACTGCTCCACTGGGATCAAGCTAGCTTGACTGATAAGGAGTGATGCCCCGAAACCGGTCCAAGGATGCTTATTTCCGGTCTCTGGAGGACCTGGCTTGGCAATTCGGGCTGGACTGTTACCAAGTGGAGCAGGGTCAAGGCTGATTTGCATATGGCTGGGTCCAAACTGGGGTGGCGTGGTGAGCAAAAGAACGATGGATTAAACCCAGATCTTTGTGGCTGGGGGTGAATGTTTGCATTGTTCAGCATTCCAGCCATCATTTGTTCTTTTTGCTTTTGTCGCCTTAAGTGGGAAGGATATGCCCAGATGTGGGTACCATGCTCACTGCACCACTGGGATTAAGCTAGCCTGGCTGATGAGGGGGTAATGCCCATGCTCACTGCACCACTGGGTTCAAGCTAGCCTGGTTGATGAGGGGTGAAGCCTGGAAACCCGTTCCAGGATGCTTGTTTCTGGTCCAGGGAGGACCTGGCTTGGCAGTTTGAGCTGGACTTTTCCCATGAGGAGCACGGTCAAGACTGATTTGCGTATGGCTGGGTCCAGACTGGAGTGGCATGGAGGGCAAAATAAACTATGGGTTTAACCCAGATCAGTGACTGTATGCGAATGTTTGACAATGTTCAGCATTCCATCCATCATCTATTTGTGTTGCTATAGTTGCCCAAAGTGGGAAGGGTATGCCCAGACGTGGGTCCTGTGCTCGCTATGCCACTGGATTCAAGCTAGCCTGGCTGATGAGGGGTGATACCCCCAAACCGTTCCCAGGATGCCTGTTTTCCAGTCCATGGAGGACCTGGCCTGGTAGGTTGGACTGTTCCCATGGGGAGCAGGGTCAAGATGACTGATTTGCATATGGCTGGGTCCAAACTGGGGTGGAATGGTGAGCAAGAAAACTAAGGCTTTAACCCTGAACTGTGACTGGGGGTGAATATTTGACAATGTTCAGCATTCCGTCCATCATATTTTTGTGTTCCTAAAAAGCCTTCATCACCCCTAGACACCACCCATCCCTGTACCCAAAATCCCCTTACTACCTCTAAACTCCACCCAATTTTAATGTATTTTTGGATTTTTCCTTAAACTGATCTTTCCGTTAAACTGGTTCATTTAATTTTTGACTATTTTGTATTTCCTTAAAGTTGTCTTCCTTCCAAATTGGTTTTCCATGATTGGGTTTCCTCCAGTGTGATTTCTCACTATTTGGTTTTCTATTACTCCACGTACATCGGAATCAAACACATACTCACATGTTTACAATCCCTATAGATAACTCTTTGTGAATCAAACAAGTACAATTTTGTTCTTCCTAGATACTTGTGTGGCTCCCATATGTCTTTTTCAACTTCATGAAAGATCAGATAACAGGATTTTAACAAGTTCCAGATGCATCAAGTATGTGGCATGATTGCCTGGCAAGAATGCTATAGACTACAAGGATTTTATCCTCTGTGCTTCAAGATAAGTGCGTGCAAGAGTCTTAAAGATCTAATCAAGCTTATCTTTGCTTGAGCACACATGTTTTAATGAACTTTCGGGTATTTTCTTGGAGTGATAGCCAATTTACTCACTAGTTCTTCTGATCCCAGGATGACCTGTCGCTAGTGCATCATTGCCGAATACTTTATTGGGAGTCTAAATCATATACAAGAGGTCCTTTCAACAACTACAAACCTTGGGTCATTTAGAACACCATTTTCAATTATCTATTTGTTCTTATTAATTTTTGAAGTTGTTCAGGAAATGTTCTACGTCATCTTCATTTCCGAACTGGGAGGCTGAAATTGATTAAGCAGGTTGAAGTACGCCCTTGCCTTCTTTTTGTGGGAATAACGCATGTGCCTTCCCATGTGTAGTCACTGGACAAAAGGAACTAATGTACAAGAAAATACAGAAAAACAAATACTATCTAGTATGTCTGGAGTTAAAACACTTTGCAAACTTGAGGAATCCTATGTTTTTATGATCGGTCCATACCATTAAAGGATTTTGAGCTCCTACCAGATAATGTCTCTAGAGTCAAAACACCTCTTTGATTGGCAGCAGATCCGCATAGTAGATTGTGTAACTACTTTCAGCTGGTAAGAGGGTCCTTGATCAAAAGCTACGGTATGCAAGATATGCATTTACAATAAAATAATGACTGTGGAAAGACAGAGCATTTGTCTCTACTACAAAAGGTTGACAGCAGTCAAGATGTCTTAAAAGAGGTGCACAGATAAATATCTCTTTTAAAGTTGTAAAAGCCTGTTGTTGTTCGGATCCCAGCAGGATTAGGATATACCTCTTCAGCAACTAAGTAATTGGCAATACAATGGAGTGAGAAACTGGGTTCTTGTTGCAGTACCTCCCTCATGTTTGTCTGGTGTTGATGCAACTTTGACTGAGGTGTACTGGGTCTCTGAAACCTAGTTCCCAGTGCCAGTGTTCTTTCCCTAAAACTGTACCACAATTGGCACAACTTCAGCAACCCCTATAAGTTCCTAGTAATTGGTACCCCTGGTACCTAGGGCATTGGGACTGAAGAGGGTCCAATAGGGCTGCAGCACAAAGTGTGCCACCCTAGGGACCCCTCACAAAGGCCATGCAAACTGCCATTGCAGGCTGCGTATCTTGGTGCAGAGAAGACTGAAGCGTCGACATAGCACAGATCCCTGTGTTCAGGGCCGGACTGGGAACTGAAAGCAGCCCTGGCAAATTTGCCAGACCAGCCCCCGTCCGGCGCGTCGCGAGCGAGCGCAGCGAGCGTGCCCGACCATTACTAGGGGAGTTTGGGTGGGTTCTCCCCCAAGAAAATTTTGGAAAAAGACAGACCAAAATGGTGCATTTTACAGCACTTTTTTCATTACATATTTAATTGTATCAACTTTCAAAGCACAGTAAATAGTAGATGATGACCTTAAAGAGCACCAGTTTACCCACCCAGTCACATGTGTACCCATAGACATTCTTACAGAGAGCACCAAAAATAGACACGAGTAGTGAATCAGAGAGAACAAAGTAGAAGTGAGACCAGCCCCCATATGTGTGCAGCGAGCAAGCGCAGTGAGCAACCACTACTAGGGGGAGTTTGGGGGGTTCTCACCCCAAGAAAAGTTTGGAGACAGAAAGGCCAGAACAATGCATTTTTCAACACATTTTTCATTACATATTAGATTGTATTAACTTTTAAAGCATAGTAAATGATTACCTTATGGAGCACCAGGATACCCAGTCATAAATCACAGACATTCCTACAGAGAACAATAAAAAATGAAATTTCGAGCACGAAACATGAATTTAAATATAACCAATTTATTATTAATATAAAATAGTATAAAGACATTTAAAAACGCACTTAACTTCAAACAATTGTGCAAACGTACAGAGGAAAAAATGTACAAGACAATGTGCAAACATTACATGATTTTTATATCCTGAGTTTTGTAAACAGTGCTAAAATAAAGCATCTTAAGTAAAGTGCTACAGTGCACAACATTATGATTGTGGGCATTTTGACATTTTAAACTGTTAACATGACCTGCCTCCAGCAAATCCTTAATATGAAATACTGTAAAAACATAACGTACTTCATCTCAAACAAGTGTTATATTCAATCGCACTTCACACTTCTTTGCATTAATTTGTGTCAAGAGGGTGTTTCACAGATGAGATGTGGGAGTCCCCAAGCAAACACCCAAGGGTTTTGATGTAAAGCCTTACCTACTAACAAAGGTAGACCTAGATCTAAGACAAAAGCTGACGCCTTCTTGAGGTTTTCCAAGAATGCATGTATGCTCTACAGTACAGCATAAATACAGTACAGTAAACATTTTAAAGTTTGCCTAAGCATAGGATTTTGTAGTGGATGGATATTACCTGTTGTTTCAATGCGAAACCTATGCTAGACATAATGCTCACATCCTTTCACTATGGTACAAAGGTGTGTGCGTGGTGCAAAGCAGGCTCAAAGAGAGCCAACACAAGGAGGTCAACTCTGGTTATTGCACTGCGTTGTTTGTTATTTATGAATGGCCCTCAAAATATTGACTGTAACGAGTTTTCATGTCCAGAGTACAACCTTCAAATAAAATATTTTATTAGAAGTGCTCAGCTTAGAAATGTGGTAACTTGAGCTCACATTTTAAAGTGTTAACATCCCTTGCATCAATTTGCTTTTGGAGGCAAAAAGATCAATGATTTTCTCATTGCTTACTCGCATTAAAGCATCTTTTTCCACAGACATAAGCATAAAGGCTTCCAAACATGACTGAGAGAGAGAATTACGCAGCCTGTTCAAGATGTACTTGAGCTTAGAAAAGGATCTTTCACAAGCCACCTGAGAGGAGGAAGGAATCAATGCCAACTTATAGGCATTAAAGAGAGAAGAGTAGGCTTTACTGTACAGGTTATAACGCAATAATAAACTATAGCAGCAAGCAATACAGTCCTTGCAAGTCTTACACTTATACTTTTTTTGCCCAACATTGGCGTTCTGTACTATCTCATCCTCAAAGTTGAGATAACGGGTGTCTAAGTCTTGCTCATCTTGAACTTCTTGGATGATACTGTACTCTTCCTCAATACTGAGTTTTAGTCTGCTCCACTTAGATGCAAAATCAAGCAACTCATGCTGCAGTTTTTCAACAGATTCTTCCGGATCAAATCTAGTTAACAAGCCACTTAGTCGTTGAAGAGCATTTTGGGGAAAGTTCTGGAGGATGTCTTCAAAGTTTCTGGGGTCCAGGCATGCCAAATCTGCAAACAACTGGCCATGAGTTGTGAATAAACTTTGCAGGCTGGTAACTACTTTGTCCATTGCAGCATTATAAACTTCTATCCTGTATCTATCAGTAGCTGACCTGATGGGTTCATCAGTCGCAGTTTCGCCAGGCATCATCTTCTTCCTGCGTACTCGAACCTCTGGGAAGTCAACTTGAATCAAAATTTCGCTATCACACTGATCCAATTTTTCTTTTGCCCAATTGATGAATTTATTTGTAGCATCCATTATGCAGTGGAATCCCAACCCTGTTGCTGTAGGGAGTCAATGGTTTTAGTTACCATTTGATATGCCTGTAGTACGTCAATACCTTGTGTTTGCAAGTACAGAGATAAAGGAGTGGTTGTAAGAAAGTGGCTCTGTATATACTGAACCAAAGTAAGGTTCAGTGTGCACAGAGTCCACAGTCCCCAGAGGTTTGGCAGAGGCTAAAGTTAGATATAACCTTACTCTCTAAAGTGGTAGCTTGGTCGAGCAGTAAGGCAGTATCAGAGGACAGTGTAAAGCATTTGTTGTACACACTCAGTCAGCAAATGGTCTCACACACTCAAGAACTGAACTCTAGGCCAATGGTTTTGTATCAAAATATATAGTTGTTTTATTTTAGAACCAACAATAGGTATCAAAATATACTTTATCAGAATGAGTTACTTTAGTTAAATACTTTTCAAATAGGCAATAGACTTTTGAATACAATAGTTACAGTTGTTGCAATAGGCAACACAATTTCAAACACAATAATACATTGAGCTCAATGGGAATTTCTAGTTAAATGCAATAGATTACTTTTGGATTACTTTTCTTACCACAGGACTGGATCCTAGATTCAGTCCTGGGACATCTCCTGTAAACAGTTGAGTAAAAACGTTTTGGTTACAGTTGTGATTTTTAAGGAATATTATTGTATTTTAAAAGTTGACAGAAACTTTTTCACATAGAATCACCAATGTTATCCTATGGGAGGAAATTCACTTAGCAGGTAAGTAGTGTTATCGTTACTTTTTCTTACTCAGTGTTGGATCCTGGATCCAGCACTGGTGCATCTCCTGTAAACAGTTGAAAGAATGTGTTTTTGTTATACAGGCGATTTTTAACGAATATTTGTAAGTTTGCAAAATCGACACTTAGAAACTTTTTCAGCAAAAACCAGCAATGTTATCCTATGGAAGGAAATTCAAGTTACCGGTAAGTACAGTTATGATTACTTTTCAGGGTCAGTGCTGGGTACCAAGATCCAGCACTGGGATCTCTCCTGATAACAGGTGAGTAATTTCGTTTTCGTTGATCGGACGATTTTTAGTGATTATTTTAAAGTTTCAAAACTCGACACTTAGAAGAAATTTCAGTGTAAACCAGTCAATGTTACCCTATGGAGAAAATGTAGGTTATCGGTTTTCAGGTAAGTACTCGACTGGCAGAGTTAAGGTTCTGGGCATAGACTCAGGGGTCTCCCAGGGTCAGTGATGCACTGTTGTTGCACCCTCAGCGGCACTAGGGCGGCCGGGTGCAGAGTGTTGAGTCCAATGTTATCCTATAGGGGATGGGGGGCCTCCGGTTGGTGGCTGCTGGCGAGCAAGTCACAAGGTTGTGGGAGCAAAGCTCCTAGGGTTTAGGTCAGGGCAAATTGGGAAACAAGCCAGCACAAAAGGTGCACCCTCAGCGGCGCTGGGGCGGCCAGGTGCAGAGTGCTGTTTTGGCGTTGGGTGCCCTGTTGTTTTCAATGGGGATTTTCGGTTTTGGTTTTCAGCTGCAGGCTCGGTCCAGGAAGACTTCCAGGAGGAACCAACAGCTGGGCAGGTAAGTTGGAGGGCTCGGGGACGTAGGTGCACCTCGGGTTCCTTTCTCCAGGGCGCAGGGCGGCTGGATGCAGGGGTGTCTTTTGAGGTCGGATTTCACCTTACCGGGCCACTCGCGGTTGGGGGGGGCTCGTGCAGAGGCTGCAGGCGACGTCGGGGGGTCCTGGAGGGGTCAACCCACAGTGGACTCGGACTCTGGAGCGCTGGGGGACCTTGCTGGCACCGGTGGGCCACTTGAACTCGGGCTGTAGGCGACGGGTGCAGTGGTGGTTCCAGGCGTCGGGTTTCTTTTTCCTCAGCAGGCTCGGAGTCTTTGTTTGGTGTTTCTTTTGAACAGAGCTGCTGTTCACAGGAGATCCGGTCTTTGTTGAAGGCAGTCAGTCCTCCCCGGGGTTCTGGAGGTCGCTGGCTGCAGGACAAGACGATTTTTGGCGCAGGATCTCTGGAAACTGCAGACGGGCCGGTAGGGCTGGGGCCAAGTCAGTTGTTCTCTGAAGTCTCCTCTGCTGGGTGTCTTCTTTCGTCCTTTTTCTTCTTAGGTTGCGGGAATCTGAGGAAGGAAGGTTCAGGGTGCCCCTAAATACTAAATTTAGGGGCGTTACAGGTAGGTAAAGGGCAGGGACCAATGGGTCCCTTCCCTGGGGTGGGTACACCCCTATCCTGCCCCTCTCCTGTGGGAGGGGCAGTAGCCTAGTCCTGATTGGGCAGGGCTCCCCATCTTCAAGATGGCGAGAGCCCGGAGTTGTGCTTCACCTCGCCTCCCCCACCTGAGGGGTGGGGTTGGCAGAGGCTGGCACATCCCCTTTCCTCCCTTGGGGTTTCCCGTAGGTCTTCCCGCCAGAGAGGGGGTCAGAACCGGTGGGGGCCAGTTGCTGAGTACAGCAAGTGGCCTGGAGAAGCTCACAAAGGCGGCATGCCTTTGAATATTCCCCTGCCCATCCTGGGGGAGGAGACCTAGCACCTCGCCCAGGATGTGCATTGTTGCAGGCCCAGGAGAGCGGATGGCTCTCCACCCAGGGGTCCAGCAACATGTCTGCTGTGTGGCAGCCGGGGCAGCCCCTCAGACAAGACGTGGATTGTAGGTTAGGTTCAGGGGGCAACTCTAAGTTGCCCTCTGTCGTGCATTTTACATTAAATCCCACACTGGCATCAGTGTGGGTTTAATGTGCTGAGAAGTTTGATACCAAACTTCTCAGTCTTCAGTGTAGCCATTATGGTGCTGTGGAGTTCGTAAAGGCAACCTCCCAGCACCATATACTCTTAATGGCATCACTGCACTTACAGTGCCCAGGAATGGACCTGGGTACTGTAGGGGCACAGGGCTCATGCACCTGTGCCCACACCACTGGCATAGTGCACCCAGCTAGAGGGGTGACTGAGGTATGCCAGGGCAGTGTGTTTGGGGGCATGGCACACAGGAATGTGTGCCATGTCGACTCTCTGTTTAGTTCTGCACCAAGATACTCAGCCTGCAAAGGCAGGGTGTGTGTGTCAGGGTACAGGGCCTCTAAGGGTGGCACAATAAGTGCTGCAGCCCTTAGGGGCCTTCTCTGGTCACAGTGCCCTTGGTACCTAGGGTACCATTTACCAGGGGCTTACCTGTGGCCAGAGATGCCAATTGGGTTTAGGCTTTAGTACAGTTTTTAGGGAAGGAACACAGGCCCTGGGTACCTGATTGGCAGGGACCCAGGGCACACCAAGGAAAAGTGCATCAGTTATCAGGCAAAAAGTGGGGGGGTTACTGCAACAGAAACCCACTTTCCTACAGTGGTATTTATATGAAAAATAAATAGATACATCTGTGCAGCTAAAATGGTGTCAAATGTAACTAGTGACTTTAGAAATGAAATGGCTTTGTATCTGATCTCATCATTGAAGTTATCTGATGTGGATATCTCTTCCATAGTTTGAAGAACCTCATTGTACACAGATTTGCTTGGGTCATTGTATAGACCAAAGATTTTTTTGAGTGCTGCATCTTTGGCCCACCATCTTGTTTCTCCAATTATAGAGATGGACCGAAGCCGTGCTTAAATACTTTTGTCTCGCCACACGTTCATTCAAAGGTATGAATCTCTGAGAAATACGGCACAAGAATTTAACACCCCAAACAGTGATACTGCAGATACAGAGATGTTAGTGACATCAGTTATAACAAGGTTAAGTACATGCGCGTAGCACCACACATGAATCTGATCAGGTGCTTTTTTACTCAGCCATGCTGTGAACCCATTATACTGTCCCTGCATATTGGAGGCTCCATCTGTTGAGTCACCAACACAATTTGCAACGTTAATGTTCATGGATTCGAGTGCAGTGCAAACTAGCTCACACAATGCCTTTCCAGTTGTCATTGTACAATTAACAACAGACACGAGACATTCGTGGACAACATCGGTCACATATCTGACTATAATAGAGCACTGGTCTACAACATTTATGTCCTGTGTTGTATCCAGCTGTATTGAGAACATTTCGGCTTTCCTGATTTCTTCAGCAATACCCTCTTTTAGTAATGAGGAACTAATATCTATGATAGAGTTTACAGTTGTTTTTTAAATCAGGGTAACCAGATTGCCACGCCCTTTACCAGTCTTTGCAACCTCATGATGTTTTTTACTCTTTTTAATGACATCCTCAAGATGGCTTTTCAATAACGGATCAAATCTTTTAAGATACTGAAGAAGTTCCAAAAATTTCCATGATCCAATGTTTCATCTTCTAAGGTGTAGGCAGCTTCTGTAGTTGCTCGATAGTTCAGACCTCTTTTGCCAATCAGTTTTATTGTTTCCACTAGTCTTTCCAAAATGGCACGTTTTCGCTTGACTTCCTCTTGTTTTGCAGTTGTGTGCTTTTTAAAAAGATGGCTACATATATCTATGTTTCTTGATCGCATCATGAAGGATTCCGAAGTACTGTGATGAAGGATGCTGTCTTCGTGCTCATCGATTCTTTGATAAATATGCCTTTCATCAGAACAGCCATCAATGAAAGCACTTCTATCTGTCTGTTTGCTAAAAGCTAGACATACCACACAGAAAAAGGTTTCGGCTTTGTGTGAATAAGTCAACCACTGCCTTGGTTTCCCATTTTTTTGCTGATATAATCTTTTAGCATTCCAACGTAGACCATCAGATTGACAGGGATGAAAGTTAAAAAAGGCATTCAAATTCGCAGATGTTGGTCTCAAAATCCATTGGTCCTCCGCTGGATCAATTAAAGTCACATCAGCATATGCTGATTTCTCAACTATGGGGTCTTCTTGACACTTCTCTTTGGAATCTTCCCCACTTTCTATTACAATGTAACCTTCTAAACACTTGGGAGCTGCCCCCTTTACTGTGGAATCACTACTCATTTCAGTCCTTTGGCCTTCAGCAGTTTGTTCAACAGCTTCACTTCTGAAGCTGGTAGACGTGATGTCACCTTCGAGAGAAACCAAATCATTTTTGGGTCTAAAAATATCACTCCATTTTTGGTAATGGCTTGCTTCTTTCTCTTGTATTTTTTCTTCTTTTCACGTTCTTTCTCAGCTCCTCCTTTCTTGTGCACTTTCCTCTTTCCAAAAGCTCCATGAGTTAAAGTCACATCAGCACATGCTGATTTCTCAACTACAGGGTCCTCTTGACACTTCTCTTCGGAATCTACATCACTTTCTAATTCAATGTAACCTTCTATATACTTGGGAGCTGCCGCAGTTACAGTACCTTCACTGCCTATTTCAGTTCTTTGGCCTTCAGCAGTTTGTTCAGCACCTTCAGTACTGAGGCTGGTGGACGTGCTGCCACCTTCGAAAGAAATCAAATCTTTTTTGGGAGTAAAAATATCAGACACTTTTTGATAGTGGCTTGCTTCTTTCTCTTGCATTTTTTTTTTTCACGTTCTTTCTCAGCTCCTCTTTTCTTGTGTTATTTTCTCTTCCCAGCACCTTTGATATCCATAGTGAAAATCTAAAATGATAGACACGAGGGTTTTCAAAGCTGATGCAAACTGGTAACAAATTTGAAACAAGACATCCCACACCTAATGCATGGGGCTTGGCTATATGGTATACAGAAATGGTTGTGTCACGTGTGCGTAGAGCATGCTTTGCACAATTTCATTTCCTAAACAGGGAATCCCACAGATTCAGGCAGCTATATTGTGGTAAAGATAGGATCACCCATTCTCTTGCAGACACATGTTATGAATTTCAAACATGTAAATAATTCCAACTCAAGAATTCTCAATAATTGGCTCCCTTTCAGTCATGCACGTATTCATTGGGAATTATTATCACTAACACTCTAATTACTTTTTAGTGTGTAATCATTAATAATGATGTCAGTGCCTTCTGTTTGCTTCTTTCTATCAGTCTATCTGCACATGCCTGGGGTCCACAAAAGAATCAACATAGCCTGAAATTATTTTTCTAAGTGGTTCTCAGAATTTGTTGAGAAACTGCACACGGTTGTGTGAGATCGCATGGGAGTGGTGGTGTCCAAGAGAGAGTAAGAGGCTTCTCTCCAGTGCAGTTTAAGAAATAGCATACTATAGTGTGGGATCATGTTTCAGGAACAGACTGCACAATGTTGAGTGATCATAACTCTTCAAGAGAGTGTTTCCCAGGACAGACTCAGAGAAACTCTTTAGAAGCTAAAATCGCACCAGAAGGATAAACCGCTTCATTGAACAGAGTCAGACTGAGGCATGGTGTGAAACAGAATAAGATCACAACTGAAGAAGAGACCACTCCCTAGGACATGCTCAGAGATAGCACAGTACAGAGTGAAATCCTCACAACCTAGATATTACTCCCTGGGTACGGACCGGTAGGTGTAAGAGAGAGTGAAATTGCATACATTGCTGCCCGGGACTCCTTAAGGGGCCGTACAGTGATGATCACAACACCCTTCGGGCCACTCTTCTCTTTTCAACAAAAAGTGCTATGCGTTCTAGGCTTTTTTTTTAAGACTGTTTCAACATCATAACTTTACAGCATAAAAACTACATTCTGATATTCTTTTTTGTATTTTCAATAAATTGGCACTCACATTGTCACACCTTAAGCACTGACATGTGATGTCACACATGAGCACACAGGCCACTGAGGCCAGGAACTGTGACAATGCCACACATAAGCACCTAGGCCACTGAGGGCAGAAACTGTGGAAATGTCACACTTAAGCATCTGATAACTAGCACCTAGGGTACAGGGCCAGAAACTATGGAAACGTCACACCCAGGCCTGATCACACCAGGCCAGAAAGCATGGAAACGTTACACATAAGCACCCAGGCCAGTAAGCATGGAAATATCAGACATAAGCACCCAGGCAGCCAGAAAGCATGGAAATGTCACACATAAGCACCCAGGCAGCCAGAAAGCATGGAAATGTCTCACACGGCACCCTGGCCAGAAAGCATGAAAAATTCACACAAAGGCACCCAGGCCAGTGGCACTGGAACACTTTTCAGAGTGTGGGTGCTGCAATCAATGTTGCCTGTACATCACTGAAGTCATGGGATTGTGAAAAATTCAAGAATCACACAAAGAACAAGGGTAGCAATTGAGTCTCGCCTATTCCGGGACATATAAAACTTAAAAGTACATGCCAAACCATTTAAATACACTGCACTCTGCATACTGCACCCTGCCTTATGGACAGGGCTTGCGCTAGTGGTGACATGTAAATAAGCACCTGAGTGGGTCAAGGGATTGAATTCCAGGGGCCCAGTCTTTAATCCCTTTGAAAAGGAGTACAAATAGTAAAGTCTGACATGAAGAAGGCAGAGCCGGCTTTAGCGCTGGTGGCGCCAGGGGCAACAGTCTTTTTTGGCACACCCCATCATCTCCTTCTCCGTGGAATCCCTCGCCAACACCCTCCAACAGTGCCTTTCTTCTCTGCATAGCCACTCTCACATGCATTTCATTTGTCTTATAGCGCTACTCATACCAGGCAGTGTAGGTTGTGTGAACACTTTACAACACACACACATTATATATGGAGACAATGAATTATACGTGTGTAAAATCAGTCTATAGGAAATAATACATAAGACAATGTGATTTGCAGGGTGTAGGAATCACATATCATCCATACTGGTAGGCAGTAAATTTTAAGAATGTGTGTTCTGGAGAAGCACAAATTCAGGATTTAAAATGTACCTCAGTGGTTGGGGTTGGCTTTACTATTAAGACTATATTTCTACCCAAACAAACCTTTTTTAGCAGCATTTGGATAATGAAAAACTGGGGGAAAAATAATGTTCTAACCTATAGCATGCAGCTTGCCTGCAGCTCTTTGATGACAGTTTATTGGTCATTGCGCTATATTAGGATTGTAATTTAGGAACTGCTGGTTACAAAAACATCTCTGTGGCAAAAGGAGTAACCCACTGAGCTATGCACATAAAATACAGTTAAGTGATTTGCATGGTACATGTTCTTTGCAGCAGACATATTAACCCTTTGTGCTACTTTATGATGAATCAAAACTGTCACTAGCCCAAACTATGATCTCTCTCCAGCAGGAACATTAACCACCAGAGTTAACTTGGCATTTTTATTGTTGCCTGAAAACTGCTGGACACACTACACACAAGGTACTTTGCAGCAGGTGCTATTAAACCCATAAGTTATTTCTTTACACAGCGCCCCCCAGGTCAGCATCAGGAGGTTTGTACCTGAGGCACAGGGGCAAGGAAAGGAAGTTGGAGGGTATGATGAGGTGGGCATAGTAACATTCACACTGCATTGGTGACAGTGGCCCTGGCCCAGCAATGTTTTAGGGGACCCTAATTCAAACAAGGATATGGGCCCCTCTTACTATTGCTTAATTGTCTTTGAAACAATTGCATCCTCCTCATCATTACCTTGGCTCTAGTCTGCACCACTGTTGTGTGATTCAAAGGCCTTAATCCTCAAAAACCCTCACAAGAGATGAGGCTGTAAAGAGGCTGTACCTCTGTTAACGGCATGGTTGGTGCAATATTAGGTTAATGACTGAACTTTACCTTGCAACAAACCTTCACTTTTGCCCGTTTAAGCCTTACTTACAATAATGCTTATTGTCTGGTAATTGCACTTACCAGCAGAAAGCAAATGAATCCCCAGATGATGAGCATAGCCGGTCGCACTCGTATATTTAATGTGGCATAACGATGCAATTGATGTGAACCACAGGTTCCAGCGGTGCACATCAATTGCATCGTTATGCTGCATTAAATATGCGAGTGCGAAGACAACAATCTGATGCCTGGTATGTGAGGGATGATCATCACAGGGTCTCTCTGGTGACGTCACGTGACTCATCGATCGGGCCTGGTCGGGTCAGTGGGTCACGAGTTGTTGTTGTGGCCAGGTGCCGTAAGTGAAAGTGCCTGCCTGCCCAGTAATTTAATAGTGCGTGTGCGCAGGCAGCAGGGACTCCAGGGAGGGTGACTGTGGCCGCGCCCTAGGGAGGGGATGATCGGGGGGGTTGACCGTGTGCCAGTGGACAGGACAGTGTAACGAAACTTCAGGGGGCCCCCCTGCAAAGCACATGGAGGGCCCCCCCATCAGGCCACCTTGCTCCTCAGGCTCCCACTCACAATCGCAAACTGGCCTGGCAATCGGTCGTCTCCACTGCTGTGCAGCGCGAACCGGGCCTGGGGCTGGGGCCTGTATTAATTTACAAATTACCTTCTAGGCCCTAGAAGGTCATTTGTAAATTAATACAGGCCCGGCCCCGGGCCCGGTTCTGCGCTGCGCAGCAGTGGAGACGACCGTCTAGGCTTCTACTACTTTAATCACGCCACGGCCCGGCCCAGGACGCGGCGCCAGCCCCATCATGCAGTTGCGGCGCATCGTCGCGGTCGCGTGGCTGCAATAAATGAAAAATTTAAATCATGATGATTGTCACGGTCATGGTGACAATAATCATGATTAAAATTTTTGATTTATCATCCGCGGGGCGCAAGCCACCTCGCTCCGCTGAGGACACTCAGCCTCTCACAAACAGGAGGAGCAATCCCAGGCAGAACCGGGCCGGGGCCTATACATGTGCTTTTAATCCCGGCCCGCCGCCTGTGCCCACCTGACTGTGCCCATGAATCCTAATGATGCCACCCACCCCCAGTGGACCATGACAGACAACACAACAGACACCAGGCCTGAGTGACAGACACTCACCTGCAGGCGGCAGTCCGGCAGAGGAGAGCAGAACTGAAGAAAGCACAGCCTGGGCAAGCCAAACGCACTTTTAATTGCGCGAGCCTCGCCCTCAATGCGCATGACACAATTGGTCACCAGGCAGCCCCAGCCCCACCATAAGGAAGACCGCGCGCGCAGACGCTGAGACATCTGCGCGCTGCACACCGGCAGTGGGCACCTTACTAATATCACCTGCCTGCCTCTGCCTGCACACAATGGCACAACTGCCATAAATCAATGCCATGATCAAGCCTGGCCAAAGAAATGCCACATGGATGCCAGTTGTGCTTTTTCCCCCGGCCGCAGTAAGGTCAAGGTCAGACAGACTACTACAGTCTGACTCTGAGTCACGGCCTGAAAATCGGCTCGGCCCCAGCAAAACCGGCCCCCTCTGATAAAACCGGCCCCCACACCATCCGGCCTACCGGGGGATTGCCCGGTGCCTGGAATCACCAGTCCTGCCCTGCCTGTGTTGCAACAAAACCAGCGCATAACCAATACACCAGTACAGGGTGCACAACCTGAAATCGGCCCATGGGCCATTATGTTTCATACAGTCTAATTTTTTACCAGTTTCATCCATTTTTATCCTTTTTCATCAAAAGTAATCGAGTAATCCAACAAAATGAGCCAGTAATATTCAGGTCTTCCAAAGATTTATTTTCAATGTGATGATTCCATAATCCAAATTGCAATGTTGATGTCATCCATAATCATGAATCCCAATGCATTTCGGGAAAGCTCCCTTCTTCAGGGATAACTGCAATATAAACATTTTCATTTTTATTTAAAGGTACTGTCACATTGTACATCAGATAAGTGTGTGCAACACGTTATTAACACAAATTGAATGGCGAAGTTCACACTAGAATGTGCTCCCACAGAATATCATACCTATCAGGCAACCCTTAAACAAACCACATGTGTTAGACTCTGAAGTTTAGAAATAATATCACAAACTATGAACTCAACAAAAATATCCATCCCAGAAGGTGTAATTAACCCCCAAAAAAGTGGAAACATAAAACCTAGTGACCCACATGCAAAACTTAGATTCACAAAGAAGAAACGGACCAAGAAGAGCTGCTGCCCGAGAACTGAAGCCCTGCTGCAGAGAAATTGGCGCCAAACCCTGCCTGCTGCCTTAAGGACTTGACAATCATGGTGTGCTGCCTTGCCTTGCCACTGTGAGGCCTCCAAGAACCCCGGAGTACCTCCAGTCTTCAACAAATTGCCAAAGAACCTCCCATGGAGCAGAGGCTCTGCTCCCCTGCAACAGCAAGCACTGAACCACAGACTCCAGTCTTATTGACTTGCTGCTCCCTAGCGACTCCAACACAGCGCCTGGGCCAAAAGTGGTTCACCAGCTCTGAAGGGTCAGATTTGTTCCCCCACCAAATTGGAGAACACCAGGACCTTTCAGAACCATGCCGCACCAGTACCGGGGAACAGGAGCCCCTGCAACCTTCACCAAGACAAAGAGTCCATTCCAGACTCCACTGCCAAGGAAGCAAGCACTCATTGAGGGACATTGAGACCCCTGAGACCCACTTTGTGTGTGGCCAAGCTGTCACGAAATTGCCTCTCCAAGCTGCCTGCTTCTGACTGTGAGGACATCTTGACGCACAATTCCCGGCTGACCTATCAGCTCTGCACCCGGCCCGACAGGTCCCAGTAATGACGATCCAGCTGTGCTTCCATGGTCCTGATGTCTTTGCGACCTGCTCCCTCGAATGGGACCCCTGTGCAGTGCCTTTTCAATTTTCCTCTCTCCCGTAGAGCACCAGCTACCAACAACCTCAGCACCCTGCTCCCAGCCGCATCAGGGACTTTCCCAAGAATCCGCTGGTGAAACATTGGACCTGTCCTTGCTAACTACTGAAATCCAAAAGGTGAACCTTGAAAGTCGACTGTATGATTTTACATGCATTTTTGTCTTTTTCACCATTGATTTCAATTGTGCCTAATTGTGCACAAATATGCTTGTTTTTGCGAAATCTAAAAATTCATAACTTTAAAAGTACTTACTGTAGAATGAAGTTCTTGGTCTGAAAAATTATATAAAACTCGATATTATTTTTTCAAATTGGTCTCAGATTAATTCTTCAGTGTGTGTCTCATTTATTGCCTCTGTGAGTGCAACTAATGCTTAGTACTACCCTCTGATAAGCCTAACTGCTCGCCCACACTACCACAAATAGAGCGTTAGTATTATCTACTTTTGCCTCTGTGAACCAATAAAAGACTCACTGGACTCTCTGCACAGTGTGCTTTGTTTTAGTACACTACATAGAGAGCCACCTTCCTACAAATTGTAGAGAAGTCTTTTATCAAAAGTCTCTTGAAGTTTGCAAACTCTAGAAAGTGTTATATCTTTTTCCAATTTATGAGAGTGCTACATTATTTACCTGCAGAACTTTGACACAATGCCTATTGTTAGAAATGGAGGTATCTAGTTGGCAGTGGTAGGTACCTTTGTCCAAATAGGGACCATTGCTTCTAGTCAGGGTAAGGGGTATACACTTCTAAAATAACTCCTGCTCACCCCCTTGGTAGCTTGGCATGAGCAGACAGGCTTATCTCGGAGGCAGTGTGTAAAGCACTTGTGAACACATTCAGTAATACAGTGAAAACACTACAAATGGACACCACACCAGTGTAGAAAAATAGTAAATCTTTATCTAAACCAACTAGACCAAATACGATAAACATCCAACATACAATACTCTTGAAAAATAGTACTTGTGCAAAATAACCTTTAAATTGCAGGAAAATCAATAAAACACAGTTCTTCCGACTCGGTAGCTCCTCCTGGGGCTACCGCGATACTGAATACGACAGAGTCTAACAATTCCAGCCGACCCCTTTGATACGGGCCAGCTAAAGCGTCAACAGACTCGGACACAGTACCTTTCTTGTTGCGACCCACAAGTCGGTGCGAGTCGGTCGGGGCAAACGTCGTCGTCGCATTGTGAAATGGAGCGTTGCGGCGGACGATGTCCTCACGGTTCGGTGCAGGCAGTGGCTCGTTGACGGAGTCGGTGAGACCAGGGCTTGCGTTGGAGGGTGAGACGAAGCTCGCTGTGGTGCTGGCAGGTCACAGTGCGGCGGTAGAGCTGGTCGATGTTCAGGTTGCGCATTGATGGAGTCAGTAACATCCTTGCAGTGTGTAGCAAAACGTTGCGGAGTGCCGTGCCCACAGGACGAGGTGCAAGCTGGGGCTCGTTGACGGAGTCGGTGAGACCAGGCTTGCGTTGCGAAGCGAGGAGTTGCTCTCTGCGATGCTTTCAGGACACAGAATCCTGCGACAGACTCGCTGACAGAGTCAGTTACCCTTTTCTTCTGCGGAGACGAACAGAGACGGTGCACACAGACACAGTGAGGTCTTTGCTATTCCTGAGACCTCTAGAACAGGGGGCAAGATCAGTTCAAGCTCTTGGAGATCTTCTCTTCAAGCAGGGGGATAAAGCAAGCAGCAAAGTCCTTTCTCCTTTCCTTGGCAGCAAGTAGCCACTGCAGGCCAACCCCAGACAGCAAACAGCACAGGGGCAGTATTCCTCCTCAGCTTCTCCAGCTCTTCTCCTTGGCAAAGGATCCTCTTGATTCCCAGAAGTGATCTAAAATCTGGGGTCTGGGTCCCTCTTTTTATACACGCAAATTCTTTGTTCTCTGAAGGCAGAGAGTGTCTGTACCCAGCCAAAACCAGTTCTGTCCTCACTGGTGCAGCTTCCTGGCAGGAGGTGGAGACAGCATTGTTGAAGGCAGACCAGGCCCATTCAGGTGAAAGGAAATCTCCTCCCCCTACTCTAAATGCAGCCCAGGTCTATTCAGCCCAGCCCTGACTCATCAGGCTCTCTGGAGCCACTGCCCATCTCCAGCCCCTGTCATCCAAAAGCCAGACATGCAATACACAAACCTAGCAGAGGCACACTGGCTGGTTAAGCAAGAAAATACCTACTTTCTAAAAGTGGTATTTTCAAACACAGAATGTAAAAACCACCTTCACTAAAAGATGCATCTTAACATTCTGAGTTCCGGCATACTAAACTTTAAGCTCCTACCTTGTTCCCAGGGCCAGTTATGTGTATAAGATGTTATAAACAAACTCCCTGTTCTGTCCTATGGGAACAGGTAGCCTTGCAATAGTGAAAAACGAAATTGGCAGTAATTCACCATCAGGACATGCCACACACACCAGGGCATGTCCTACCTTTCACATACACTGCACCCTGCCCACAGGGGTAACTTGGGCCTACCTTAGGAGTGACTAATATGTAGAAAAGGGAAGGTTTAGGGACTGGCAAGTGTGTGCACTTGCCAAGTCGATATTGAAGTACCAGACTGCACACAGGCTCTGCAATGGCAGACCAGCGTTACATTTTACAGGCTGCTTCTGTGGGTGGCACAATCCGTGCTGCAGCCCACTAGCAGCATTTAATTTACAGGCCCTGAGCACAGATAGTGCACTGTACTAGGGTCTGACAAGTAAATCAAATATGCCAATCATGGAATCACTAATCCATAACAACAATTTACAAAGGGAGCACTTGCACTTAGGCACTGAACAGCAGTGGCAAAGTGCCCAAAGCATCTAGACCAGAAAAACGGAGTCCAACACACAGCAAAAACACAGGAGGCAAAGGCGAAAAATGCAGGGGAGACCCACGCCAATGGTGCCAGGTCTAACACCTATCAATTCTCTTCTCTGACATCTGAAAGTGGTACCTCAAATGCACATTTTCTTCTTTCGCATGGAGAGAATTCTTATGTAAACAAGTGAGGCCTTTCATGTGTTGTCAACCTTCTTCTAAAGTATCATCCAATTAATTGATAATAAATGAATCCAGCAGATTCATGAAGATATGGTTAAACAGATGTTGAAATGCAGCAGGGGCATTACCCAGCCCAAAAGGCCTTGCAAGATATTTAAAGCGGCCTTTATTAGTATTAAAGTATGTTTTCCACTCATCTCCTGCACACATTCTTATGGAATTTTATGTAAACTAAGATCCAGCTTGGAAAAGACTTTGGGGGTTGCAATCTGATCTACGAGAAGGGAGATTCAGGGACATGGATAACGGTACCTTATGGTGATTGTAGTTAATTACCGAAAATCAACATATGGATGGTATTTGTTATTAGATTGAAGTATGAAGAAAATGGCTGCTTCTGCTGGCAAGGTGGGTTGTAATTTTAAACACTATTGATTATGAAAATAGAATGAGGACACTATTAAACGTGAAAAATCACTATAAACGTGTCCCATTCACAATGAGTGATGCTTTAAAAAAGGAGGTAGCACAACTCCTAAACAAAGGCAGAGAGGATGATTGGATTTGTGACAATGAATATAAATTTCTTTTTAACAACAATCCCATTATTCCGGCGATCTACGGGCTACCTAAAATACACAAAGATCTAGCAAACCCACCAATGAGACCCATTGTGAGTAGTTTAGGCTCACTTCTTGAGCCACTTAGTAAATACGCGGATTTTTTTCTAAGACCAATTGTCCAAAGACAAAAATCATATCTTAAAGATACAGCCCATACCATTTCGATTTTTGAAGGGCAGAGCTTTGACAGGGTGACCCAATTTTGGGTCACCCTGGACATCGAAGCTCTGTATACAAATATCCCCCAAGAAGACACCATAAGGGTGATGTCATCTATTTTAGACGAAGAAGACCTGAATGGTGGTCACAAAGAGTTCATTTTGAGTTGTATTAGGATGGTTTTGAAAAATAACATCTTTCTTTTAAGGATGAACTCTACAAACAAATCAAGGGGACCAGTATGGGGGCCACCTGTGCCCCCAGTCTGGCCTGTTTGTACGTAAGCAACTTTGAACAGAAACATATCTACAACGAAATAGCACCATACTATGAGAATGTTTCCTACTGGCACCGTTTCATAGATGATATCATATTCATCTGGAACGGTGCCAGGAATGAGCTGATGTCATTTTTGGAGTGGTTAAATTTAGGTGATGAAAATTTGAAGTTCACAGCTAAGTTCAGTGACACGAGCGTTGACTTTTTAGACATTAGATTGAAAGAGATTCATGGTCTACTAGAGGTTGAGCTTTTTTCAAAACCTACGGACAAAAACACCCTCTTGCAATACGATAGTAATCACCCCCGATCGCAAAAGGACAATATTCCTTTTGGTGAATTTTTAAGGCTACGTCGTAATTGCACGACTCTTACCGACTTTTATTACCATGCTGAAATCATGGAAAAGAAACTGAAAGATAGGGGCTATCCCAAAAAATTTATTAAACACTCTCTAAAACGCGCTAGGTTTTATGATAGGGAGCACCTTTTAAACATTAACAGAGAAAAAAAGAACAAAACCTCAGAAAGAATTGTCTTTGTTAGTCAGTATTCAGGTTTGAGCAATAAAATAAAGAATATAATCAATCGTAATTGGAAGATCCTTAATAGCGGACTTCCAATTCCTTTGACCAAACCCCTTTTCTCATTCAGGAGAAATAAAACCATAAGAAATGCTTTGGTGAAAACCTATAAAACAACATATAGCGATATTCAGACTACTTTGCAAAATAAAAAAGCCAGAGGGAACTACAAGTGTGGCACTTGTTCTATTTGTCCAAATTGCATTGAGGGTAAGAACCTGAACTTTAATGACAAAACCCTGGTTGCAAGGACACTGAATAACTGTCGGAGTAAAAATATAATCTACCTGCTTGTCTGCCCATGTGGCCTTGGATACGTGGGTGAGACGAGTAGGGAATTGCGTATCAGGCTCCTGGAACATAGGTCAGCATTGAAAAATAAGAAAGAAAATGCACCTCTAACAGATCATTACTCAAAAAAGAATCATCAGTACAACCAGTTCAATTGGTTTATACTGGAAAAAAGAAGTGTCAATAGGAGAGGAGGCAACACAGATGCTATTAGGAAGATGAGGAGCAATGGTATATGTGCCATCTAGATACCATTGTTAAAGGTCTGAATACTCGAGAAGATTGGATGAAACTGGTGGCCAACCAGTAGATAAGCCAGTATCTGCAATAAAGTGACACCGTTAGCAATATGAAGTTATATTCAAGATTTGGTGGGAACTATTTTCTTTGTAGCTTATAATGAATATGTACAAGATAGTTCACCTCTATGTGAGATATGTGGTATTAGAAGCATTTAACCTTAGATCGATTGTCCTCAATATAAACATGAATTAAAATTGAAAACTCAAACTAATTTATCTTTATGGTATATTACCATTAATGCACAATGGGTAATATTAGAATAAAACGTTAAAATTACTTTGTTTTCGTTTTCGTTTTTTAATTTTATGTAGATTTTCTAATATAGATTTAAGATGTTCAAAAATCAATAGTTAGATTGGGGAGCCAACTTCCGGGTCATTCGAGGCAGAGCAGAGCATGGCTCTATGCTTCCACTGGAGCGCTTCCGGTTTATAACAGGCAGTAGGTGAAACATTTTTCATGTTTGTTATTGACCTTTGAATTCTAGAACACTTTTCGGAGTATGGGGATATCCCGCATTTCGTACTAGAATCATAACTATACAGTTGTTGCCAAATGACGGGTTCAAACAAGGGAGGGTTATTTCGTACTGCGTATTATAATTACAACGCATAGTTGGTGCTAATTGGCCGAGCCGAAGGGTATCCAATCAGGTGGTAGGTACAGGGATATTTAAATCGAGACCGAGCGGGTGATTCTATGTTGGCGTTTTGAGGACGTGAGGACGAATCACCGCTACATGGGAGTCTCGTATACGGTAATGATGAAGGAATGCTAGAACAAGGGAGTTTATTGTTTGGGTCAGCTTCATTTCAGTTTTAGACCGCTAACGGTTGGGGGCTCCCTCTCTGTTTGTATCTTTCAGCTATTTCACGACGGGAAAGCGAGAGATAACAGTTTTTAGGTGATATCTATTTTAATATAGAACACGAGAGGCAGCACAGCGGTAAGCAAATTGCTTTTTACGGCATGGCAGGACATTATTTTACATAATAGGACCATAAGTATATATAAAACGCTCTTCCTCCTGGCAGCAGTGGGACTAATGTTAGTCTTTCATTTATAGATTCGGATTTAAGGACCTTAGAATAGCAGACGTGTATTTTTGGACAAACGCAATTTTGAAATTAACGAAAGTTGGAGACCACGATAAAGGATTTGGACAGGTAAATATTTAGATTAGTAAGGAAGGTTAAGATAATAAATAAATATAAAAAATACCTTAATGCTATAATTAGAGAACAAATAGGATTAATATCAGTCCCTTATTCCTAGATTCAAGTCTTGCGAACATTTAGAAAAAATTCTGTGTTCATGTGGAGTATTGGTGAGATAAACGGGGTTGGCCAAGTAATTATTCAACAGAATCCAACCGTTGTGTTTATGAGGTGAGAACAATACCATGTTGACAAAGATGATTTATCCTTACAATAAACAGGATTAAACATTGTTTTGTTGACACATATTTTGTATATATATACTATACAGCCCCTCGAAGCAAGGTACAAGAATACGCCTATCTAATTAAATGGACTAAGGTTCCAATGACATGAAATAAGGTAAAATGAACAAATAAACAAAAAATTCTTTTTATAAAAAATTCCCCTCCCCCTCCCCCCTTTTTTTTTAAATTTTAAAAAAAATTATTTGTAATTGTTTGGTTAAGGAGGTGGGATAGGGATCATCCCTTGTTTTAATTTTTCCACATCAGACAAGGAGTTCTATTGATTAATAAGAGGCATTTTTCACAATAAGCCCATTTGATAGAATGTGTATGGTGGGATAAAAGGTGTTCAAAACTACATTGCTAACATAAAAAAAATGTAATAGTATGAAGTGATTTGGTAAATTGTTCACAGTAGTAGGCACGGCAATGGAATGATAAATTGTAAGGAATGTACTATATAGTATGGTCAATGTGAGAGTAATTATTTGCCTCATAATACGAAAATTAACATACTGTATTTGCCAACAGGATTGAAATTTAATGGCAACCAATCAGTGCCTAAAAAGAGAGACGTATAGTTGGTCTTGATAAAGATGGGATATTAAACTGAACCATCGAAACGCGTCAACGCTGCATTCAACACAATCCGTGGGAAAAGCTCATCCTATAGATATAAAACGATAAGATTGTACTTAGGATTGGCTTCCAATTTGTTGTACCTGGATGTGCTATTTAATGACAAAATTCACTGTCTGTATTTGTCTCTCTGTTAATTGTGTGTTGTTGGTACATTGAATTGAGGCACAGGCTTCTTCTTTTGAGCATTGAAAGCAGGGGTGAATGTTTTTATTATTATTATCTTTTAGTGAAACTAGGTTTCTTTTAAATGTATGTGAAATACATGTGTTCATGATATATGAATTTGGTTTTCTAGTGTGATATACAGATATTTCTATGTGGTTTTTAATTATAATGATTGCTGAGTTTTAATAAAATACATTTTTAATATACACTTTATATCTGGTTTGGTCATATTCAGTTTTGTATATGTTCTAACACATGGGCTTTATCTCTGTTACGGGGAATCTAGAAACTCGGTAAAAAATGTAATTGTGTACCAAGGGAAATATTCTTTTTTACCTGCTGGTAGTACCCTATTCCCCTGGTTTGTTATAAGGGGTCCCTCTCTATAAATTATTTTTCTTCATACTTACAGGAGAGACAGCTTGCCCCAAAGGCTCCCACCAATTTTGCAGCAATATGGGGTTCACACAGGTACTTTGCGGGCTACAGTTCATATGCAAGGGGAGTTGGCATACTGGTCCACAAACAGGTCCCTTTCCACATGACAGAAATCAATGCGTATATGGAGGGCGGTTACCTGCTTGTCAAAAGCTGCCTTGGGGGCTACACGGTGTTGCTGGTGAATGTCTATGCCCCTAATATTGATAAACTGGGATTTTACATTAACCTCATGGCCCAAATAGACCTGATGGAGGCGGACCAGATATGCATGGGGGGGACCTCACCCTACTGATGAACATACACATGCACAGCGAGCACATCAGACACTAAACCGAAGTCCAGATGCACTAGTAGAATTGATGGATGTATATCAGCTCACGGACATATGGCGCCACCAGCACCCAACACATACAGTGTACACACGCTATGCTGTGCAATACGACACATGGACCCGACTGTACTACTGGCTGCTCACACCCACTATATTGCAGTGGATGGTTGATATACAACATCTACCGTTTACTCTGTCTGACCACTCACCTGCTGTTCTACAGCTCCGATTTACCAGTGATGGGGGCGTGGAGAGGCATTGGAGGTTTCCTGAGTCGGCTCTGCGGGATGATGTTTTTTGTTCTGAGATCCGGTGGCAATACTGGAGTACTTTGACAACAACAAGGGGACGGTAAAATCGTGGGGCACACTATGGGAGGCTTTTAAAGCTTATATAGGTGGCATCTACATTTCCAAACATGCGGGCATACTTAAAGACTTGCCGCATACGCTAGCCCAGTTGGAAAAGAAACTTGCGTAGATGGACCAAGCCTCGGCGGCCCGAGCCCCACCAAATCCACTACAAAACCGCTTTGCATTAATGGCTGAGTTCCGTGAGGCGGCAGAACGCGAAACACACTATCTGGGGAAATATGCGGTAGCCCGCAAATATGGGGAGGGAGAGAGGCCCGGCCCGGCCGTACGCTGGCAAGGATGATACAACCCCCACGTGGCCAGTCATGTATTGCCACCCTTAAGAGCGCTGACAGCAGCTATGTTGCCGACACGAAGGGAATCCAGACTGGGATATTAAAGTACTATACGGACCTGTACATGACACGGGCTACTCCAGGTGAGGGGCCTAGTAACCAGTACCTGGACAAAGTTGCCTTGGTGTGGTTCGACCAGGCATATCAACAATTCCTGGGTGAACCGTTTACATAAGAGGAGATAGTCCAGGCCATTGAGGCCATGGATGGCTCTAAGGCACCGGGTTCTATAAGGCATTTAAACACCTGCTGGCCCCATATCTGTTAGAGGTCTATCAAGAGGCGGTTGAAACAGGGGTATTGCCGCCTTCTCTCCACGAAGCCGTCATAATACTGATTCCCATGCCGGGAAAGGACCCGCTGCTATGTAGTTCATACTGCCCGCTGTCCTTGTTAAAGTATGATAATAAGGTATTGGCTAAAATTGTAGCCAACAGAATATCACAACTGCTAGACCTTGTGATATCACCAGCTCAGTCTGGATTTGTACCCCGTAAAGCCATGAATTTGCGCGCACTATCCGCGGTACTCCACAGAATCTCACCTTCTGTGTCAGCGGCAGCGGTAATGTTGGATGCAGAAAAGGCATTTGACTCGTTGGAGTGGCCTTTTCTGAGGGTGACGCAGGGCAGAATGGGCTTCCCACAGGGACTCATTGCCCTTATTAAGCTGTTATATACTGAACCATCATCCCGCATCCGCTTGAATGGAACATTGACAACACCTATATTCCCCACTCGCTGACACAGCAGGGGTGTCCACTTTCCCCCCTACTCTTCGTGCTGCTACTGGACCACCTGGTGCAACACCTACAGGAGAAGCACCTTCACAGGGGCCAGCAGTTTAAAACAGGGCCTTTATTAATTAGTGTATATGCCGATGATATAATCATATATGTGCGACACCCGGAGGTTAACATAGGCCCGTTGATCAGGGAAATCCAACATAATGGAGCTTTGTCTGGTTTACACATACATTGGGGTGAATCAATGCTGTTCCCCCTGACCCCTGTACCCCTTGTCATGGATAATGAGTTTCCACTGACAAGATGTGAGGATGCTGTTAAATATCTAGGGATTCATATTCATGGAGAGGCAGATCAAATACTATGGCTCAACTACGGACCAGCACTGGAGAAGCTTACGACTCAAATGGGGCACTGGCTAAAACTGCCACATGGCATGGCTGGACGCATAGCTCTTATCAAAATGGTAATACTGCCCCAGTTTCTGTATCTCTTAAACAACATCCCAATCCCACTACACAAAGCATTCTTCGCCACACTCCGTACATCACTAACCTGCCTGGTGTGGGGGGTAAAACAACAGAGGATCAGATGGGAAACATTGACTCTTCCATATGAACGTTGCGGGTTTGGGGTTTCAAATTTCTACATTTACTATTTGGTGGCCCAGTACAGCTACGCCCGACACTTGTACCATCCAGATGCTAGGATACCATATAGCAAACCTGAGGCCGACCTAGTGGACCCACTCCCACTCTTTGCAATACTACCAGCCGGTGTGCCGCGGGACACACGCGACATCCAGACGGTGTCCACAACTAGCTGGGCATGGAAAAGGCTGAGACGGGTTATCGGGGGACACTTACTATACTCGGCTGCACTTCCCATGGCGGGCAATACGTGGCTGCCTATTATGCAGGAAGCCCTTGTCAAATGTACTCTAGCTAAATACACCCTGGACACCTTTGGGTATGTGTTCCCTGATGGTCATGTCTTCTCACGTGCAGAGTATGGTCATTTTGCAGGTGCGCCCCTGATGGAGCACTTCATGCTGAGACGCATACAGGGAGCATTAAAGGCTCAGATACCAAGTTACCCTCTCGCGCAGGAGGACTTCTCACCATTATCACTAATAATTACAGACACTGGGGGTGAACATTTAATATCTAAGATGTACAAGGCTGCGGTGGCACCCCCCCACAACACTAGGATGAGGGAGGCTTGGGAAAAAGACATGGGACACATGCTTACTGATTTTCAATGGCACTATTGTTGTACACAAACACGCCTGGTCTCGCTCAATCATTGACATAAAATATTGCATTTCAAATTTCTATAGCCGGTCTATAATACACCACTTAAAATGCATCGCATGGACTCTTCCCGACCCCACAATTGCCCTAAATGTCATGCTCCCTCAGCGGATTTTGCACACATGACATGGTCCTGCGAGAAACTGGCTAAATATTGGAGAGCTGTATTTCAGGAGATTTCACATATGACCCAGACCGCCCTTACGCTGGATCCACTAATGGCACTGCTAGGGTTTGTGCATACAGTGCCCAAATCAATGTGCTGCTTCACAGCTATTGCACTCATGCTTGCCAAACGGAAAGTGGTGGTACACTGGGGGGGGGGGGGGATACCCACCTGATCAGAAGGCATGGCTCACAAGCTTGATATACTGCAACACAAACAGCGACCTATATGCCCAGTCACAACCACCTACCTCACGGCCACTGGACATATGGCAGCCTTAACGCACTTACCTCCTTGAAACAGGCAACTCCATGGGTGAGTAACACGAACACCAGGGTGGTGGTTGGGAATGGACTGTGGGATATAAGATCTGTACAGAGATGGGTAATAAACTATGTCATTGGTTTTGGGAACATCAGTGATTTGTAACTGATTGCGCTGTTGGTAATAAACTGGGACAGTACTACTGTATAAACTGGAAGGATACTGGATTAACTTGTATCAGCCTATTGATGCATATGTTTGATTCCTTGTTGTTCAAAAAAGGAAAATAAAGTTTAAAAACAAAATGGGCTTGTAAATAAGCCTCTACTTCAGGACCCTGTGTACTTTACCCCTGCTAGCCATGGTCAAATTCACATTTTCCTAATTGGTATATTCAACTTACATATAAGTCCCTAATATACATGACAAAATGTACCCAGGGCCTGTAAGTTAAATGTCACTGCAGCATCTATTGTGCCATCCACTACAGTGACAGTGTAAAACATGGCTTTAGGTCTACCAGTGTAGCCTGACTTTGGCAGTTTAAACTCTGCAATTCAAAACACACCCTTTAATGGGTCGATCAAATGGATCTGGACCATGTATGAGTCACATAGGTTGAGGACCCTAGGCATTGAATTTCAGAAAAACCTGCCCTGGAAAACCCACAATGAAATGATTCAGGTATAAACCATGAAGGTTTATTTAAGATTCAAATCATTACAGAAGTCAAAAATAGTTACTTAGTCAGTTCAAATCAATAATCTGAGAATGCAAGTAAATGGGAATTAACATAGAATAATTGTGACTGAGTACTATTCTAGTTAAATAGCTAAGACAAAATGCAGTCTAGCACAAAGAAAAATAATGCCTTAGCAAGAAGACAGACTTTGATTCTGCACAGTTTAAAGTCTAGGACAAGTTCAGGTAAATCTCTAAGTATTGAGTTAACGACAGACTAATGTGGAGTCTGCTCTGTATGGAAAGCCAAAAGTATCTAAGTACAAAGTTAAACAACAATATGTCATTAGGACGTGTGCGATCGGAGTCCCAGTGTTATGTGCCCGAGTTAGGCTCATGTAGCAATGCTGCACATTTTCTAACATTGTCCTCTTTCTGCACAATAACATTATTGCTGTGACCGTTTGCACTTATTTATGTGACAATGTTGGATTAGTTTCTCTGAAACTGCTTTGATTATTCATCTAGCTTCGCACAACATTATCATGATGCCTCAAACACTGAGTATAAGGCCTTTTTGCACGCTATACAAATGTAATTCTATCTTCATCCATTGAGCGATGGACTATCTGCATACCCATAATAACACTAATCTGCATATACATCGCAAGGATGCTTTTTTATTATAAATAAAGAAGAATTTTCGGGGGTTGGCAGAGAAGACACTTCCACTGACATCAAAAGGTCCTGCATGATGAGGCTTTGCTAAAACAGTTGTCTAACATCTCCATGAGGGGGTCCAGTTCGTGACCAAGATGGGGTCCTACATTCTTTCCCGCCAGGTAATGGGTTGGATCATCCCGTGGTGGGATTCTTGGCTCTACACCTACATACACCCGAGACATACACAGAGTAGGGATTGCATAGTAGGAGTACACCTGATTACTACCTTGTATATATACCTGCATATATACACTGTCTTAGCACCATGATGGAACTGTATCTGCTATTTACTCTTTCGGTGCTTGTAATCACTTTCATCTACTTCTGTCTACTGATTATCGCAGTAAATATATTCTATACAAGAATCACATTGATTCGATAAATATATTGAAAACGTCCCATTGTGTATTCTCTGTATAGTTCTCTGAGAACAAGATCACGAGTAACTGAGCGAAAAGATTCTAGATCTGTTACCACAATCCTGGAGGGGTCAGGGTTGTCATGTTCAGTGGTTGCCAGAAGCAATTCGGTCCCTGCTTGGGTTAGGGGGCTTTATGGTGGCACTGTGAGTTAGTGGGAACTACACGAAACCAGAAGAGTGTTTTAAAATATCTAAGTATAAATGCAGTAAGAAGACCGACATGGAGTCTGCCTTCAAGGACAGCAAGGGAAAGGCCTGCCTCTCCTCCCAGGGCAGCATGATATATAGCTTTTCAAACAGAGACATTATACTGCCAATGTGGTGTCAAACAAAAGTACATCAAAATATCCAATGGTTAAACAGAAAAGGCATCAGATGGAAAATAAGAACACCATCCTGCATGAATAATAAGCAGTAACGTTTGCACTAAATCCTAGTGACTTTCAAACAATGGCACATTTGAAAGTATGTTTGCAATCTCTGTTAGCCAGAGGAAGTGGCTTCATAAAGAAACAGTCAAGCTCTGCTCCTTACTTCAGAAACATCATGAACAAGAAAAAGAATACAATTAATTCTACAACAGGACTGAAAAAATGTTTGAGTTAAGAATATTTTTTTAAAATGCTGAAGGACATATTTTAACTCAAGCAGACAGACAGACAAATGAGAGACCACATTTTAATTATGCACAGTAAAACACATGCAAATGATTATTTGGGCCTTCTTTTGTCAACTTTAAAAGCTTTGTTATGTCATTTACAGTATATTTACATCCATTTACATTGTTTGAGGCCTATTGATGCTAACTAAACACTAACTAAACACAACTAAAAATCTTAATACTGTATCTTGGGAATGGAACTAGCTAGAAAAATAAACAACTATTTTTCAATAGTTATTAAAAATCCAATTCAAGAGTGAAGTAGGATTTTTATTAAATACAAAGGAAAATAAACTGTTAGAAAGTTACCTTATCACTGCCTGGGGTTCCTGGGGGCTAATTTGCTTTTGCTTTCAAACTTCCCCAGTCAGGGATTAGTATTTGAATAGGTGTAAAAATGGTGTGAAATCCCACCCGGAAGCAAAAAATAGACTGACCTGAATAGGCAGAGACGGGTCCTCTGAACCTGACAGAATATGTATGGCGGGTGCTGTGAGCATCCTTTTTGACATTACAGTGTCAAATCCTGCTCGAATGTCAAATCCTGCTTGACAGTTTTGCTGTGTTTACATATACACTGTTTGGTGCATTCGAAAGGAAGGGAAGCAGGATGTCAAAACAATTCTGATGTATCCACTGTTTGGTTGCTCTACTTTTGTTCTACCAGACTTTGTCTCTGGGTGTGTTGTGGGTGCTGTGGCTGCCCCAGCCTGGATTTTAGTGTTAGATGTGAGAGGGCACTCGGATTACCATAGTACACTCCCCACACACACTCCCAGTCATCACAGCCCAAGCTTAATATGGCCAAAAACTGTTGCCATCTTGAAAATTCCCAAAGTGGGTGGGGTTGGCCCTGGGAACTTTTACCCCAGTGGTTACGGGGTGCCAGGAGTCATTCCTGCCCATGTCAGGTATAAATGTAGCACCTTCAGACACCTACTTCAGAACACTCCTTGACCTAAGGAAGAACAGAAGAGGACCCAACCTGCTACCTGCAATCTGAGAGGAACCCTATAGGACTGGATATTGTCCCTCTTGTACCCAGGACAAAGCAGTGGACTCCAAGGATCATAAGGCTGACCTCCTGTTCAAGATACATGGATACAACAAGCTACAAGACACCTTTCCTGCAACTGCTGGGCTGACCGGTAGCAGTGGGACCTGGACTGGACCATGCTGTGCTGCCCTATGATTCTCTAAGTGCTTTCCCTGAGATCCTTGAGGGCTTTGGAAGTGTACTCCAGTGGTGGCGTGGGACTTTAAAGACTAACAGTTGAGGTGCTATCTTAATATCTTTAACCAGTATGAACCTGGTTGGTCTATCTGACCTGCTCTCCGTCGCATCCAGCCTCAAATTGCATCTAAGTTGTGATCACTGACTATCATTGGAACTTTATGCTTCTTGGCGCTACTCCTACTCAAAACTTTAAAAAATCATATCTCTGCTTCCTCCTATTGGATATTTGTCATTTTGGTGTAAATCTGTTCATCAAATGTTACTGTCTTTTACCAATTTTGTTTGTGATTTTTATTATTTTTGCATTTCAAGTTTATTACTTTTGTGGTACTGCATATATAATGTGCTCATTGCCCTAAGTTAAGCCTGTCTGTTCTGTGCCATAGTTACCAGGGGGTTGAGCTCAGGTTAATTTAGTGACTTTGAAGGTTCATGCTGAAAAGGATTGTGATTATTAATTGAAGAGGGTGCCTACCCCTTTAACTAATACTCCACTTGCTTGCAGAAGCACTCTAGTCTCTCACCGACTGTGATTGCACCTACAACAGAAGCAGAGTGTTTCAGAGAAATTCCCTTGCTTGTGTTCTTGATCTGTCATGTAGTTCCTAGGAATCCCCCCAGGACCTGTGCGTTTTGGATGCCCTAAACTTAGGGTTTGGCGTCCAAACCGACTCTGGACACCACGACAGGATATGTCAGCCGTTAGACCAGCTAGCTCTACAGTGCCACTACCACCCCCCTGTATTCTATAGTGGTGTACGTAGTTTCTGGCAACCACTGAACATGACAACCCTGATTCATGGAAAACAGTACAGTACTTTTCGCTCAGCCACTCATGCTTGCTTATTCTCAGGAAATACACAAGATGGCGAGTGGGACGTTTTCAATAAGTATTTATTGGTCCAGCGATAGTCTTGTGTAAAACATATTTGCTGCAACAATCAGGAGACAGAAGCATACAAAAGAAATTGCAAGTGCTAATATGGTAAACAGTAGATAGATTTCTACCATAGTGCTAAAAAGATGAACATATATAGTTCAGATTAAACAGTAGGATTTTCACACTCCGATAATGCGTGCCCTACGTACTTTGCCTAAATGTACCTAGCCTAGATCTGTATGTGTAGCATGGATATGTGCATATGGGTATGTAATAAACAAAGTGGACGAACCCACTAATAAAAACAACTCAGTTTCGCTTTTCGAGTGCCAGAAACCCACTAGGTTTGTAAAAAGAACCCTCACCCCGTGCTCTCCATGCCACTTGAGTCAAGATATCCTGGCTGATGAGGGGTGAAGCCCCAAAACCAGTCCTAGGATGCTTGTTTCCAGTCCAGGGAAGACCTGGCCTGGCAGTTCAGGCTGGAGTGTTCCCATGGGGCACAGGGTCAAGACTGATTTGCATATGGCTGGGTTCAAACTGAAAAGGCATGGTGAGCAAAAAAACGAAGGATTTAGGCCCAGATCTCTGTACTGGGGTGAATGTATGACATTGTTCTGCATTCTGTCCATCAATTGTTGTTTTTGCATTTGTCACCCCGAGTGGGACGGGTATGCCCAGACGTGGGTCCCGTGCTCTCCATGCCACTGGAGTCAAGCTATCCTGGCTGATGAGCGGTGAAACCCCGAAACCGGTCCTAGGACGCTTGTTTCCAGTCCAGGGAAGACCTGGCCTGGCAGTTCAGGCTGGACTGTTCCCATGGGGCACAGGGTCAAGACTGATTTGCATATGGCTGGGTTCAAACTGAAATGGCATGGTGAGCAAAATAACGATGGATTTAGGCCCAGATCTCTGTACTGGGGTGAATGTATGACATTGTTCTGCATTCTGTCCATCAATTGTTGTTTTTGCAATTGTCACCCCGAGTGGGACGGTATGCCCAGACGTGGGTCCCGTGCTCTCCATGCCACTGGAGTCAAGCTATCCTGCCTGATGAGGGGTGAAACCCCGAAATCGGTCCTAGGATGCTTGTTTCCAGTCCAGGGAAGACCTGGCCTGGCAGTTCAGGCTGGACTGTTCCCTGTACTGAGTCTGCACTGTTGACTGTTGTTGAGCAACTAAGATCTGCCTTGGATGCCGGCAGAACCTCTGCTCTGGTTCTGCTGGATCTGAGTGCGGCGTTTGATACGGTCTCCCACGAAATTCTGCTCCATCGTCTGGAGGAGATAGGGATCGGCAACGAAGCCTTATTATGGTTCTCCTCCTTTTTGGCTGACCGGTCTTTCCAAGTGATAGCTCCACCTTTTGCTTCCCGTGTTCACCCACTGTGCCGTGGGGTTCCCCAGGGCTCGGCACTGAGCCCCACGCTTTTTAATGTATACATGTGCCCATTGGCACGGCTGGCTAAAGCGCGAGGAATCACCCTAGTGTCATACGCAGATGACACCCAACTGGTGATCACCCTGTCTAATAATCCCAGCCAGGACAGAGCAAAATTTAAAGAAAATATAGTGGCCATCGCAGAGTGGATGACAGCTAACTTCCTGCAGCTGAACTCTGCTAAATCTGAGATTCTTCTGATTGGCAAAGACTCCCATCTCTGGAACAATGATTGGTGGCCATCGGCCCTTGGAGCCCCTCCAGCCCCTAAACCTGCAGTGAAAAACCTGGGTTTTATGATTGATAAGGATCTCAGCTTTGAGACGCATGCCAAATCAGTGGCCGGAAAATGTTTTGGGCTACTGCGTGGCCTTAAACCGATACTTGGTCTATTTGACGCCCAAACGCGTCAATTGATCATTCAGGCCTCGATATTGGCCCGATTGGATTATTGCAACGTGCTCCTCCTGGGCTCTAATAAATCCGTACTGAACCAACTACAGCGGGTCCAGAACGCTGCAGCACGTGCCATCTTCGCCCTCCCCAAGCACAGCCATGCTTCCAACCTCCTCCACCGCCTGCACTGGCTGCCCCTTGAATATCGAGTGCGTTTTAAGGCGCTCTGTACCATGCATAAGATTCTGACAGGCATCGGCCCAGATATTTTGAGCGACCTGTGCGCCCTCTATTCTCCATCGCGAGTGCTGCGCTCGGCAAACCAGATGCTCGCACGAATCCCACGTATACGAAGGTCCAGATCTGGTGGGCGCTCTTTCAGGCGACTGGCTCCCGCCTTATGGAATTCTCTTCCTCTACATATTCGCAGCAACTCTGATCACCAGGCCTTCAGACGGCTTGTGAAGACTTGGCTCTTCTCTCAACTCTAACTCCTCGTTGCTCCCTACTCCGTCTTGCTTCAGCGCTGGGACGCCTCATTGCCGAGGCAGCCATGCGCTTTACAAGTATTCTAATCTAATCTAATGGGGCACAGGGTCAAGACTGATTTGCATATGGCTGGGTTCAAACTGAAATGGCATGGTGAGCAAAAAAACGATGGATTTAGGCCCCGATCTCTGTACTGGGGTGAATGCATGACATTGTTCTGCATTCTGTCCATCAATTGTTGTTTTTGCATTTGTCACCCCGAGTGGGACGGGTATGCCCAGACGTGGGTCCCGTGCTCTCCATGCCACTGGAGTCAAGCTATCCTGGCTGATGAGGGGTGAAACCACGAAACCGGTCCTAGGATGCTTGTTTCCAGTCCAGGGAAGACCTGGCCTGGCAGTTCAGGCTGGACTGTTCCCATGGGGCACAGGGTCAAGACTGATTTGCATATGGCTGTGTTCAAACTGAAATGGCATGGTGAGCAAAAAAACGATGGATTTGGCCCAGATCTCTGTACTGGGGTGAATGTATGACATTGTTCTGCATTCTGTCCATCAATTGTTGTTTTTGCATTTGTCACCCCAAGTGGGACGAGTATGCCCAGACATGGGTCCCGTGCTCTCCATGCCACTGGAGTCAAGCTATCCTGGCTGATGAGGGGTGAAACCACGAAACCGGTCCTAGGATGCTGGTTTCCAGTCCAGGGAAGACCTGGCCTGGCAGTTCAGGCTGGACTGTTCCCATGGGGCACAGGGTCAAGACTGATTTGCATATGGCTGGGTTCAAACTGAAATGGCGTGGTGAGCAAAAAAACGATGGATTTAGACCCAGATTTCTGTACTGGGGTGAATGTATGACATTGTTCTGCATTCTGTCCATCAATTGTTGTTTTTGTATTTGTCACCCCGAGTGGGACGGGTATGCCCAGACGTGGGTCCTGTGCTCTCCATGCCACTGGAGTCAAGCTATCCTGGCTGATGAGGGGTGAAACCCCGAAACCGGTCCTAGGATGCTTGTTTCCAGTCCAGGGAAGACCTGGCCTGGCTGTTCAGGCTGGACTGTTGCCATGGGGCACAGGGTCAAGACTGATTTGGATATGGCTGGGTTCAAACTGAAATGGCATGGTGAGCAAAAAAACGATGGATTTAGGACCAGATCTCTGTACTGGGGTCAATGTATGACATAGTTCTGCATTCTGTCCATCAATTGTTGTTTTTGCATTTGTCACCCTGAGTGGGACGGGTATGCCCAGACGTGGGTCCCGTGCTCTCCATGCCACTGGAGTCAAGCTATCCTGGCTGATGAGGGGTGAAACCCCGAAACCGGTCCTAGGATGCTTGTTTCAAGTCCAGGGAAGACCTGGCCTGACAGTTCAGGCTGGACTGTTTCCATGGGGCACAGGGTCAAGACTGATTTGCATATGACTGGGTTCAAACTGAAATGGCATGGTGAGCAAAAAAACGATGGATTTAGGCCCAGATCTCTGTACTGGGGTGAATGTATGACATTGTTCTGCATTCTGTCCATCAATTGTTGTTTTTGCATTTGTCACCCCGAGTGGGACGGGTATGCCCAGACGTGGGTCCTGTGCTCTCCATGCCACTGGAGTCAAGCTATCCTGGCTGATGAGGGGTGAAACCCCGAAACCGGTCCTAGGATGCTTGTTTCCAGTCCAGGGAAGACCTGGCCTGGCAGTTCAGGCTGGACTGTTCCCATGGGGCACAGGGTCAAGACTGATTTGCATATGGCTGGGTTCAAACTGAAATGGCATGGTGAGCAAAAAAACGATGGATTTAGGCCCATATCTCTGTACTGGGGTGAATGTTTGACATTGTTCTGCATTCTGTCCATCAATTGTTTTTGCATTTGTCACCCCGAGTGGGACGGGTATGCCCAGACGTGGGTCCAGTGCTCTCCATGCCACTGGAGTCAAGCTATCCAGGCTGATGAGGGGTGAAACCCCGAAACCGGTCCTAGGATGCTTGTTTCCAGTCCAGAGAAGACCTGGCCTGGCAGTTCAGGCTGGACTGTTCCCATGGGGCACAGGGTCAAGACTGATTTGCATATGGATGGGTTCAAACTGAAATGGCATGTTGAGCAAAAAAAGATGGATTTAGGCCCAGATCTCTGTACTGGGGTGAATGTATGACATTGTTCTGCATTCTGTCCATCAATTGTTGTTTTTGCATTTGTCACCCCGAGTGGGACGGGTATGCCCAGATGTGGGTCCCGTGCTCTCCATGCCACTGGAGTCAAGCTATCCTGGCTGATGAGGGGTGAAACCCCGAAACCGGTCCTAGGACGCTTGTTTCCAGTCCAGGGAAGACCTGGCCTGGCAGGTCAGGCTGGACTGTTCTCATGGGGCACAGGGTCAAGACTGATTTGCATATAGCTGGGTTCAAACTGAAATGGCATGGTGAGCAAAACAACGATAGATTTAGGCCCAGATCTCTGTACTGGGGTGAATGTATGACATTGTTCTGCATTCTGTCCATCAATTGTTGTTTTTGCATTTGTCACCCCGAGTGGGACGGGTATGCCCAGAAGTGGGTCCCGTGCTCTCCATGCCACTGGAGTCAAGCTATCCTGGCTGATGAGGGGTGAAACCCCGAAACCGGTCCTAGGACGCTTGTTTCCAGTCCAGGGAAGACCTGGCCTGGCAGTTCAGGTTGGACTGTTCCCATGGGGCACAGGGTCAAGACTCATTTGCATATGGCTGGGTTCAAACTGAAATGGCATGGTGAGCAATAAAATGATGGATTTAGGCCCAGATCTCTGTACTGGGGTGAATGTATGACATTGTTCTGCATTCTGTCCTTCAATTGTTGTTTTTGCAGATATACCAGAGGGGCCCGGACACGATATCCAGCCCGGTGATTGGATCCTTGTGCGCAACTTCCAACGGAAAAAGAGTTTTGGAGCCGCGGTGGAAGGGACCGGAACAGGTCCTCCTATCCACGCTCATCGCTGTGAAGGTTGCCAGCCGGAAGAACTGGGTGCACACCACCCACTGCCGCAGGGTCCCTTTGCCCTTGCCCTATGACCAGTGGGTGAGGGACAAAGTCAGGGACTCTGAATGCGAGAAGGTGCCTCAGTTCGTTCCCTTCAGTGATGCAAAGCTAACTTGGACCCAAACGGATTTGGAGAATGATGAAGTGCTAAATGCAGCAGTTCCACCGGAGATACGAGCTATTAAGGAGCCGCTGTTTGCTGATCCCTCTGTGCCTGGAGTCTCCAGGTACAATCTGCATCCTCGGTTGAGGAATAGTGCACAAAAGGAGAAGTCAGATTAGACAGGGATGGACTGTGCAAGTTAGGATGTACTTTGCTGTAGTACCAACGGAGTTAGTTTAGGGTGAAGTGAGATTTGTGCACTGTTTTGACATTGGACAGGATAGATTGAAAATACGCCCTTGGAGGGGGGTACATTATCCTGATTGGCGTGGGATACATCAAGAGATTAGTACTGAGCAAGCTCCACCGCCGGTGCTCAAAAGCGCCAACATATTGATGAACAATAGGAGCCTGTACCAGTGAGGCTCTGATGGACACTGGGAACACTTATCTTTACTATCATTTTTGTTGCACCATCATTTTTGTGGCACTTCTCTCCTTGTTTAGTTATGCATCCCTTTACCCGGCCTATTGATGAGGAGGAACAGCTATTTGCACCGCCGCGTTCAATGAGGGATTGGTCGACAATGAGTAAAATAATTGGCATATTAATAGTTGTGATTGCACTAGCAACAATACTTGGAATATCCTGGTTTTGAGAGGAGAAATTTCCTGTACATTCCTTGGTTGGTACAACTCCCGCTCCCTCTGAACACATTTTTGTTACTCTAGCCCCTCACAAAGAAGCGCATAGAAAGTCCTACACAGACAATGTATTTATACAAGTGTTGCATCAGGCTCATAATGTGTCCAATACAACTAATTGTTGGGTTTGTGGGTTACTTCTTTCGGTCACTCATAAGAGCGACAATTTGTTGTCAATGCCACTGTCGTATACTGGCAGTTGTAATGGTTGGTACGAACAGTTTCGACTGGTGTACTTCCAATTTCATCTTTCTACTTTGGGTATGACATCCTCTGATTCTCACACTACGGTTGAATATTTACACTTTTACCTAGGGTTTACCCCCATTGAACTGGCAGGACAAGGGACTCTAGGCACATTGTCCTCAAAGTCATGTTTGAACACGTATCATAAAGTAAAGGATAATGCCTGGTTTAGAATAGAAAAGGCTGATTTCCAACGGTTTAACACATCTGAGTATTTTCAATCCTTCCAAGGTCGTAATATTACCAAAGATAAGCCGATACCTGTGTCAGTGGTTAATACGACAGCTAGTTTTTGTGTCCAGGGGACTGAGAGATAAAGGTGGGGGACAGAAAATGCAATTTTACCTACAGATTGAATACGACTAATAGTCCGCCTTTGATCCTACCCCATAATATCTATTTTGTCTGTGGAACACAAGCTTACGTCTGGCTCCCGAGAGGATGGTTTGGCACATGTTATCTCTCCTTCCTTCTTCCCTCTGTAAATGTTGCCTCGTCTAATTATCACAAAACTCATCGACTGCAACGTAGAAGTCCATTCCTGTCCCGAGTCAAGAGGGTTGTTGATACGAAAGATATAGATAAGACTGACACCACCGCACAACAATTTGGGGACGCTGTGAAAGGCCTACTACCTTATTGGGGCCCCATGGCTAATAGTCTTCAAATTCGTCAGCTAACAAGAGTTGTTGATTGGGTTATCAATACAACTGCTGGGATAATGACAAATATCACTGCTGAGCTCCAGGCTACGAGATTAGTCACTTTGCAGAACAGGATGGTGTTAGGCGTTATACTTGCAGATAGGGGAGGGGCCTGTCTCGTCATTGGCAGCAGCTGCTATGTTTCCATACCTGATAACGCTCCCAATGTTTATTCAGCTATACAAAAATTACATAGACTATCTGCTGAAATACACCAAGAAGTAGGTACTTGGACACTGTTGGGGTGGTTTTGGAACACGCTAACTTCCTGGAGTTGGAAGATCCTCATTTTTTGGCTGTAGTTGCCGGTATCTTCTTCACATGTTGCCTCTGCATACAATGTCTCCTAGCTTGTTGTTCTTATTGTTTTAATATCCTCACTCCTAAACAGAAATTGTCAATTCATGATACTAATGCTGCATTCATGTTACAAAAGGATATTGATGATTTGATGCAGATTGATGAAGGTATTTTTGAGACTACATCTTTCCTTGCAGCCTCCATCCCTGATACTGAATATATGACCTGCTACTAATACTGATATTCCTTTGTCCTCGAACATGTTATATTTTCTTTGATCATTTCCTAAAATGGTTAGCTCATGCTAAAAGGAGGGTCTGTTGGAATGAAAATGTTTTAGTATATTTTACCTGTGCATTGTTCTATGTAAGTTAGAATTCGCGGCACCATTTTATGTTTAGCCGCCATTTTGAACCATGCTCGGAATTGCTTCTTGCCTCTTTGAGAAAGCGGGTTGTGGAAAGTTTCGTTTCTCCAAGGTTGGGCCTTGCTTTGCTAATGAATACACTGTTCTTATTAGCGCATAGCTTTCCCACTAGATAGAGGCCTTCTCCCACCAGTCTAGTGGCGGGCACGGGCAGAGTGACCTTGGGTTGGAGATAGTGTGTGCCCGGCCTCACAATCGAAACCTATCCTTCTGTACTTCTTTGTTTTAGCTGCATCTGCTCGGAAAATTCCATTATGGGCGTGCCTTCATTTGTTCTGAATTGCACATAATGTATCTCCATGTTTGCTGATGTCAGTCCTCTCTGCAGCACCCCTAAGAGACTGGGCAGACGGGGCTCTGCTCGAGTGTATCTGAATAAACATATATTGGTTTGTATTCTCTACTGTCTGACCGACTCTTCATTTGGTATGGAAGGCTGTGAGGTGGTCGTGAGTGACCCAGGTGACCCTAAATGGGCCACTTCCTTCACCAGTCCTAACACCATGAGCCAACGCCCAAGCTTGAGGTGATTGAGCAGAACTCTACATAACGAAAGGACAGCGAGACATGAAAGTAAATGCCTGTGAAAGTGTAATGAAAGGAATTATGAAATAAAATGTACTGGTCATGAAGAGCTGACAAAGTCTGTGGATGCCCACCCATCTATCTGGAGACTATAAGGAGACATGAAGGTTTGAGGTGAACCTCAGCTTGTCGCAGAATAAATGTGGTTTAGAGAGGCTCCCTTACCCATCGTCTAAGATGAGGACATATCGTTTTTGACATTCTGTAGTTTCCTGAGCTGTTTCTGATTTGATGCAGCATAGAGTGCATTGCCGTAGTCAAGTATGCTGGTGATGAGTGCATGGGTGACCGTCTTTCTGGATTCTGTGGGGATCCACCTAAATGTTTATCGGAGCAGGCGGAGCGTGTGGAAGCAGAATAAGGACACTGCATTGATTTTGAGTTTCATTGTGAGCGAGGAGTCCAGTATGATGGCGAGGTTGGGAGGGTTGGGAGGGGTTCTAGTGTGGCAGGCTATCAGGAGTCATCGCAGGTGGAGGGGGTGGGTCCCAGGATGAGTACTTCAGTCTTGTCCGAGTTGAGCTTGGGCAGCTGTCTTTCATCCAGGTAGCCAAGGCCTTCATTCCGCTGTGAAAGTTGATTCTGGTGGCTGTGGGTTTATTGGTGAGGGAGAGGATCAGTGGGTGTTGTTGGCATAGGAGACGATGTTGAGTCCGTGGCTTCTGACGATGGAGGCGAGTGGGGCCATGTAGACGTTGAAGAGGGTGGGGCTCAGGGAGGAGCAGCTGATCTCTGTACGTTCTGAAAGTAATGGGGTAGTCTGACTCGCTGTGTTTGACCTGTAAGGAAGGAGTTGATCCAGTCCAGTGCCTTGTCTTGGATCCCGCGTCGTGGAGTTTCGTGATTAGGGTGCGGTGGGAGACGGCGTCGAAGGCGGTTGAGAGGTCAAGTAAGATGAGGGCTGTGGTTTCACCCCGGTCGAGGAGGGAGCGGATGTCGTTGGTGGCGGCGAGGAGTGCGGTCTCAATGCTGTGGTTGCTTCAGAAGCCGGATTGGGAGGTGTCCAGGACATGGTTCTCTTCGATGCACTCATAGAGTTGGGTGTTGATGGTCTTCTTGATGACCTTGGCCGGGAACGGGAGGAGGGAGATGGGTCTGAAGTTCTTGAGGTCTGTCTGGTCAGTGGATGGCTTCTTCCACAAGGGGTTGATCTCGGCATGTTTCCAGTCATCAGGGAAGGTGGCGGTTTCAATGGAGCACTTGGTGCGGCGAAGCTGAGGGACGATGGAGGTGGCTGCTCTATGGAAGATGTGGTACGGGCAAGGATCTGATGGGACTCCTGAGTGGATACTCCTCATGGTCTTCAGTGTGTCATCTGTGGTGGGCGGAGTCCAGTTGAGCACCATCTGTTGGGGTGAGGCGTGGTTGTGTGCTGTGGTGGCGGGCATAGTGGCAGGGTCTTGGGTGTCGAAGCTGTTGTAGATCTGCCTGATCTTGTGGTGGAAGAAGGTGCCGAATTTGTTGCAGAGGTCTTGGGAGGGTGGGGCGTCTGTGGTCTCGTTTTGGGCCTGGCGAGCTCCTTGATGATGGCAAGGAGTTCTTTGATGTTGTGTGCGTTGGCGTTGATTCTGTCTTGGAAGGCCATTTTCTTTGTTGTTTTGAGGAGAAGGTGGTGTGCGTTGATGGCGAATTTGAAGGTTTCATGGTTTTCTGGGGTTTTGTTGTTCCTCCATCTCTTCTTGAGTCGTCTGCAGGTGCGTCTGGACTCATGGAGGGCGGAAGTGAACCAGCTGGCTTTCTTGGAGTGTTGCTTGCCTGGTGTCTCCTTCTTCTATGTCAGTGTCAGATGGCCTCTAGGAAATGTGGTAGCAGCTGAGAGAAAGTTAAACCTGAGGATAAAGCCCTAGTGTAATTTCTTTCCACATCAAAACCTCTAAAGGTGAAGAGAAGCCTCAGCTATTTGACAATGTAGTTTACTCAGACAGGCTGAACTTCCACCTTGGGCTACCAAAGTGATGCCACCCAAACCACTTATATAGAGCCTGTCCTTTTTCCATAACCAGTTCAGTTACACTGTTGTGAAATAAGGCCTCTCTGAGGTCAAACCTAAGCTAGTTTTGACCTAGTTGAGTAGTCCTCCACCACAGGATTCTACCATTGCTAACTATGGGATAGCTGAGGGCAACTACAGTTCACAGGATCTTCTCTACTCTTCGTTTGCAGCAGTACCTTTGCTGGGCAGGAACAAGAAACAGAAGTACACTGTGTACCCATCAACCACTTAAGTCTCCCAAGGCCTATGAGGGTCTATATGTAACTCCTCCGCATGGCCCTGAGGGCAATAAGTCACATGCTTCCCCACTGTCTGGATATTCCCTCCTACCATTCCTTATAAATAAAGGATTGTGGCCTACCGGGCATATGGTGCAAGAGCTTCAGGTCAATGTGGGGTTTGGCATTGTCAAACTGTTGTGATCCTGAAGGAAGAAACAATGTGGCCAGATGACTTCTTAGCTCCATTGGAAGCTGCCAGCAACAGCTGTAACATCCAGGGTGTTAAGTGGGCATGACTCCGCCCTTACAAATCTGTGTGACCCATAAAACACATTAGACCAACCATTACATTTCAATAATTTGTAACAGAATACGAACATTGAACTTTGATGCAGCAAAACATAGATGGCGAGTGACCTATACGGTGCTAAACAGTACAGCGGAGCAAATTAGCACAGAACTAAAAATATCACCACCTCCGGCAGCTTTAGTGAGCCATCACTACATCTGTGAGCCTTCCTTGATCATCCACACGTTACCATGTCCACCAGGTCAAACAAGGCTCAAAAACATCTATGGTCTGCTTTGCAAAATAAGGTTAACCTCGTTTTTAGATCACTGCAAAACGCCGGGAAGCCTTCTGGAAATCCTAAAAATGATACAAAGCTGCGCCGCTCTGCACAGAGCCTGATCTTCCTTTCTGGTCATTTCATTGAAGCGATGTTTCTTTTCATATTTTTGCGACTGTGAAATCATTTTTTGTCCACTATTAACTCCTGGTTTTTGAATTATTTAAAAGTAAAGGATTTGAGGGCAAATTATTTTACTGATAAGGCAGTACTAGTGTGCAGCAGTTTTGATTTTTTTCTTTTGATTCAAGTACTTTCCTCCTGCTAAGCAGCTGCATGGGTCTCTGTGTTAGAGCAGCTGCGGTATTTAATTCGATAGTTAACCAAGTGGCAGGCGTCTGGGCTCTTTCAAGTCCCTTTTGGATTTGTGATTGTACCTTGGACAAAACATTTTACCCTCATTTAGTCCATGACTCACTGAAGTGACCTGCTGAAAGCCGACAGTCATTTCGGGAATAGGATGTGGCCTTTTCGTTCTTTTGTTGTACTTTTGTAGTTGTGTGCTTGTCATTGTAAAATGGTGGAAAATAAACGACTCTGCAAAACCACAAAGGCTTCCTTATGCCCACAGTGCTAGCTTTCTGTTCAGAAAGTTATGAATGTTTCATGAGCAACATATATGAAATGTCAGTCAAATAACTTAACAGGAAGCTGGCAGTCAGTGCAAATATTTCTCACAAACATTAGTCCAACTTTGTAGACATTCATTCATTAGTTATGACCCTTATTCCAAAATACCTAAAGATTCTGACATCTAAAAGAAAATTGAAAACTGCCATGGCTTCATAAATATTAAATATGGATATCGTGAACACGTGACTGAATTTTATTTTCAACAGGTTAACGAGACCAGTGCTAGAATCCGCTTATTTTTCTGATTGACTCTGAGCGACAAGACTGCACAGGCGTCTTGTGTACCACACTCATAGTACATTTTGCCTATAGGAATGTTCAGTGCTTTGTACATAAGACATTCATATACCCGAAACTAATCTTTATAGCGCACTCAACGCGGCACCATAAGATATCTTGGGGCAGATTTACAAGCCCCATGCAACATCTTTACGACACCGTTGCGTCACTTATGTGACGCAGCGGCGTCGTAAACAATGCGCCACTATGCAACAGATTTACAACGTGACGCATCTAGTGAGATGCGTCACGTTGTAAAGCCCTGAGCTACATTATACCTGCGTCAGGTATAATGTATGCAGGGTGGGCGTTCCGTCGCAAGGAAGCCCCGTAAAAGTGACGCTGACTCACTTTTACGTCCCCGCTGCGTCAAAACCTTACGCCTGCTTGTAGCAGGCGTAAGGAGTGACGCAGCATTGCAAGTATAGGATGCCCCTGAGCAGTGCTGGAGGTGCATCGCGCTTTTGACACGACTCCAGCACTGCGTCACCCATACGCTGACAGATGCGTCACGCATCTGTCTCTCCTTGCGCCACAGTGCGCCGCATTGTAAGTGCGGCGCATCCATGGTGGCACAAGGGGTTCCTAACGTCACGCAAAATAACTGGCGCATCCCTGCTGATCTGCAGGGATGCGCCAGTTATTGTAAATCTGCCCCTTTAAACGTTCAGTCCATGGCAATTTATCAAACTGTTGTGTTCCACTGGAAGCCCTTAGCATGGATACTGCATTTGAAAAACGGTCCCTCACTGCTCCTACTTCAAGTTCAAGCATTTGATACAGTGTCCCACGCCATTCTGTTGCGACGCCTGGAGGAGGCTGGAATTGTGGGCTCAGCCCTGAAGTGGCACGCCTCGTTCCTTGCTGATAGGATGTTTCAGGTGATAGCCCCCCCTTCACCTCTGGCATCTTTCCCATCAAGCAAGGGGTGCCACAGGGCTCCTCCCTGAGCCCTCTGCTTTTCAACCTAGACGTACAACCTCTGGCTGTAGTAGCCAAGAGCAGAGGGATGACCATGGTCTCCTACGGCAATGACACACAGCTGGTGGTGGCTCTCTCGAGCGACTCTAAGCAAGACGCTCTTAAGTTTCAACGTGATCTTGCAGCAGTCGCCGAGTGGATGACCGCCAACTGTCTCCAACTAAATGCCAACAAGTCAGAGGTGTTGTTGGTGGGGAAAGACCATGGTCAATGGAATGAGCTCTGGTGGCCCAAGAGCCTAGGCATTGCCCCCTCCCCCACGCAGGCAGTGAAGAACTTAGGGGTTTGGATGGATTCATCCCTCAACTTCCAGACCCAAACTAAAAAGGTGGCTAGAACCTGTTTTGGGCTGTTGCGAGGGCTCAAACCCATCCTAGGTTTCTTTGATGCCCCTACCAGTCAGATCATCATTCAGGCCTTGATTTTGTCTAGACTTGATTACACCAGCTCACTGTATCTGGGAGCTAACAAGACAGAAATACATAGGCTACAGAGGGTACAGAATGCGGCCACAAGATCTCTCCTTGGTTTGCGCAGAGCTTGCTCTGTGACAAACGCCATTCGCCGTCTCCACTGGCTGCCTGTGGCCAGGCGGATTGAGTTCAAGGCTCTCTGTATAGCCTTCAAAGCCCTGAAATCTGCCTCTCCTGGTATTTTGGCCAACCTGCTTTTACCTTATGTTCCCCCCCGCCAGCTCTGTTCCATGGGACAACACCTGGTGGTGGTTCCCCGGGTTAGGAGGGTTCGCACCGGAGGTCGCTCTTTCCGGAACAGAGCGGCCATCCTTTGGAACACGCTGCCTGCCCACATTCGTGGGCTTAACAATTACCTAGAATTCAGGAAGGCCATAAAAACCTTTCTCTTTCCCACTCCGTAGGCCTTCCCTGGGGCCCCTCCCTGATCTTGTCCACCTCACTGCTGTCAGCGCCGGGACGCCTCTTTGCTGGGGCAGCTGTCGCGCTTTACAAATCCATTAACATAACATAACATCATGATTTGGAACGCAAAGAGGTCCACATAAATACCAGGGAAAACTATGCAAGGACCACAATAAAAAGTGTGCACATTTATAAAATACAAGAGAAAGACATTCAGCTTAGTGCCTTGTCTACTTTTAAATAAAACCCCAAACACAGACAAAGTGCAAGTGAGCAATAGAATCAGTTCGACATTGCAGTGCATTTCTTGAACAATACAGGAAACTGTACATTCCTAGTACAGTACAGAAGATAAATAGTGAAAAATGGTAGAGAGAAGGCTAAACAAATGAAAAAAAGAATTCATTCAATTTTACAGGGCAATACTAATACAATACTTATGTTATGAAATACGTAGGGGCAGATTTACAAGGACTGGCGCATCTCTGCATATTAGCAGGGATGCGCCAGTAAAGATGCGACACGCAAAAATACCCTTGCGCCACCACGGATGCGTCGCATTTACAATGCGGCGCACCGTGGCGCAAGGATAGACAGATGCGTGTCGCATCTTTTGTCGTAAGGGCAGCGCATTGCTGGAGTCGTGTCGCAAGCGCGACGCAACTTCAGCAATGCTCAGGGGCGACCCATACTTATTGTGCTGCGTCACTCCTTACGCCTGCTTCAAGCAGGCGTAAGGTTTTGACGCAGCGGCGTCGTAAAAGTGACTCAGTGAAATCTTGTAGATTTCACTGCATCACTTTTACGAGGCTTTCTTGCGACGGAAGGCCCACCCTGCATACATTATACCTGACGCAGGTATAATGTAGCGCAGGGCTTTACAACGTGACGCATCTCCCTAGATGCGTCACGTTGTAAATATGTCGCGCGTGGCGCATTGTTTACGACGCTGCTGCGTCACAGAAGTGACGCAACGGCGGCGCAAGTGTGTCGCAAGGGGCTTGTAAATCTGCCCCGAAATCTTTAAGGAAACCTATGATGCCCTATTCCACAGGTTCAAAACCAATTACAGTTAATATTAAAATGACAGTGTACAAACATATTTAAAAGATATTTAAAAAGTGTTTAAAGAATTAGAAATAAATAGTGCAATCTTTTTCTGATAGAGGGGCAAATAGACATTGACAGGTTTCCGCTGCAGAAGTCATATTGTACTTTATGAACAATGGTCTTAACAACTGAAGTTGCAATGAATGCAGGAAAGAACAACCAAATATCACATGATTTAAATCTTGAACATAGTTCAAACAAACGTCACAAAGCCTCTCATCTCTAGGTATACCTTCCCAGGATCCAGTATCAATTAGCAACAGAAACAAGTTCAACCTTAGTAATAAAATGGTTCTACGCACACCATGGGGAAGGTTTCATAAAACATACGGTTGAGGGTTTTTACAGATGCTGCTCTCAATTACAATTTCATTCCGAGCATGCTGAGCGCAAAGTACAATGTCCCTTTTCTATCTCACTTCAAAAATAGATTTTTTAATCAGATTTTTCAAAATAAGCTTGGGGAGAGGTACCATCTCAGTCTGACCAATTTGAAACATATCTAGAGCTTTCATATAATTTGAAAAGAGAGCACTTCTTCCCTTCAAGCTATAAAATATTTCATGTTTTAATGCAGCACAGATAGCGCCTGAGTCACTATTCAATACATTGTTCCCAGGGCCGGACTGGCCATAGCGGGGACCGGGCATTTCCCAATTGGGCCGCCAGGGTGGGGGCCGGTTTTGGGCCCCTGGGTGGCCGTTTAAGTTACAGGGACGTTTTTACAGCATAGCTGCAATATCGCCCCCTGTAACAAAATCGGCCGAAACCGACCCTGGCAAACAGCTCAGCCGTACCCCCAACACTCCGGGGGCCGGCCGAGCACTTTGCCAGGGCCGGATTTGTTTCCCAGTCTGGCACTGATTGTTCCCCCCACCTTAACACAGCTGCCATAGCAAACACATTGTAAAGAGGAGCCCAGATTCAAGCTGGAGGGCAGAAGAAACAGCTGAATGGTTCAAATTACAAATTTGGCGCCAAATACGCCCTTCTCAGAAACAACCAATACCGCTCCGACATAACTCAGCGAAGGCAGAATTTTAATCTTATAGACCGCAAGAACATGGGCAAAATACCTTTGCCCACAGCACTTACATAGTCTGTGAATGGCTGAGGCTTGCGATAAGGCCTTACTTCTTCACTGGCTAATATGATCTTTATTTAAACAATTACTAGAAAAAAGTCTACCAAGATATGTATACAACTTCACCACTTCTAACTTATTGTTCCCAAAGAACCAATGTAAATCTTTCCTAACTCTACTCCCCAGTGACCTAAAAACCACAACTTTGCTCTTAGAGATGTTTATTTTTAGAAAGTGTTCATCAGAATAGTTTCCCAGCTCTGAGTGATGTCTCTGTAATCCTGTCGGGGTTAAATCTAATAAAACAACATCATCAGCATAGAATAGACAACCAACATTCATCAATCCTAGTTTAGGTAGGTCCCCTTTAGTCTGTCCAACTCTACATGGCAAGTCATGGGTGTAAAGAGAGAAAAGAAGGGTCACAAGTATGCACCCCTTCTTCAAGCCATTATGTGTCTCCACTTTGCTTGCCAAACCCTGGTTCCCTTCCATCAAGACCTGAGTTCAAGGCAATGGTCAGCCTTAGGAGATGAGCAGTGCAGTATCCTCCACAGTGTCCCACGGTCAACCCTAGGGAGAAGTCAATAAAGGCAGAGTATAAAGCCATGCCCTTACCCACAGGGTACTCTTAAGTCAGCGTTTGAAGGGTTATGATACTATCCAAGGTTCCACAGTTCTTGTGAAAACCAGCCTGCTCGATAGGAACAATGTTATTGCCAAATGACCATTCCTGAAAATGAAGAAGAATACTCTTGGTGAACAATTTCCTAATCACATCCGATAATGCAATCTGCCTGAAACTGGCAGGAGAGGTTTTAGGACCATTTTTATATAAAGGTATAACAACACTTACTTTCCAGGTAGGTGGTATAACCCCATTCAGGTGACAATATTGAAACACAGGACGCAGAAAGAGAGCCCATACAGAAACATTTTGCTTGATAAGATATCGGATGTTTGTCTGGGCCCATCACCCCAGTGGACCTTGCACCCTTAATAAAGCCCTCTATCTCCTCAAAAGAAGGCGGACCATATATATCCAATGAAGCAGTCTCAATATTCAACTCCAACTGAATCCTACAGCTAGAATTAGAGGTGCATAACTGCGAAATGTATTGGGCCCACCCTTCATCGGATATAGGAATGGCATCAGCCTTAACTCTGGAATCACAGTCCACTTCAGCATCTCCAGCCCCCACACCACCACCTCTAAGATGACCAACACCCACCACCAGAGGTGGAACAAAATCTCAGAGACCAGCTGGGCGAATGCCCTCAACACCTTCAACTCTGCTACTGTCACCAACCTTGAACAGGGAGTGAAAAACTTCAACGCCTGGATCACCAATTGCGCAGACAGCATTGTCCCCATCAAGACAAACACCCGGGAAAAATACTCAAAAATGGTCAGCTGGTACACCCAAGAACTCATAACAGCGAAACGAGACAGCAAACAGTTGAAGAGGAGAGAGCACACCAGCAAGACCACCTCGGACGGGGCAGCCATCAAAACCTCCCTCAACCTCTACCACCACCTGCTGAGGGCAACAAAGAGAACAGCCCTTGCTTCATGCATCGAAACCAGCACCACCAACACCAAGGAACCAACATCCTTAAGGAATTCTCCAACCCGGCTACAAGCAAAAACAACATCACACCCTCACAGGAGCTGTGCGACAACCTTGCCCACTTCTTCCATGACAAGATTGCAACCATATGTAGAAACTTCGAACCCCCAACCCACACCTACGGACTTCCTTGACAGATATGCCACCACCATCACCGATACAAACCACACACTGACCACCTGGAACATCCTCTCCACCCAGGACACCGCCTCCACCATGAAATACATCCACTCGGGAGCTCCCACAGACCCATGCCCGCACCACATCTTCAACCTCAAAAACCAAAGAATCGACCAGGAACTTACCACCCTACTCTACACCTCTATCGCCACCGCAGCATTTCCCCATGCCTGGAAACATGCTGAAGTCAGAGTACTACTCAAAAAACCCTCTGCTAACCCCAGCAAACTCAAAAACTACCACCCAATCTCCCTGCTCCCATTCCCAGCGAAGGTATTGGAAAAGATCATCAGCAATCAACTCATGATACACCAGAAGCAGAACCAGCAACTCGATGCCTCCCAATCCAGCATCCGCAGCAATCACAGCACAGGAACCGCCCTGATCACAGCCACTGATGACATCAGAACCCTCCTCGACTGAGGAGAAATAGCAGCTTTGACCCCTCTCAGCAGCCTTTGACACCATATCCCACCACACACTGATCGAAAGACTCAAACACATTAGCATCCAAAGGGATGCGCTCTGATGGATCACCTCCTTCCTCTTTGGAAGAACCCAGAGGATCCACCTCCCACCTTTCATCTCTGAACCCAAGGAGATCACCTGTGGTGTCCCCCAGGGCTCATCGCTCAGCCCCATGCTCTTCAATGCATATATGACCCTGCTGGCCAACATTGTTAGATCCCACAGTCTCAACATAATTTCCTACACATACGACACCCAACTCATCCTCTCACTCACCGACAACCCCACCACCACCAGAACCAACTTCCACAGATGCATGACAAACGTTACCGACTAGATGAAGAACAATTGCCTGCATCTGAGCACAGACAAGACAGAAGTCTTGATCTTTGTTAACAGCAGTAACACATGAAACGATTCTTGGTGGCCATCAGATCTAAGACCCACACCCACTCCCACTCCCTCCAACCGCACCAGAAACCTCAGAATCATAATTGACAACAAGCTCACCATGAAATCACAGATCAACGCTGTCGCCTCTACCTGCTGCCTCACTCTGTGCATTCTACGTAAGATCTTCAAGTGACTACCCCTACACAAGAGACGCACCGTGACACAAGCCCTCATCCCAGCTGACTGGACTACAGCAATGCCCTCTACGTAGGAATCGCCGCCACCTTCTACAGAGACTTCAGACCATACAGAACGTCGTAGCCAGACTCATGCTTGGCCTTCCCCAACTAGCCCACATCACACCCCACCTCAGGAAACTCCACTGGCTCCCCATTAAGCTGCTGGCTCTACACAGTCAAGGACCCACCTACATTGACCACCGCCTGAACTTCCACCAACCATTGAGAAGACTATACTCTGCCTCCCTTTAATTTGGTCATACTCCCGCATCTATCGAAGCAGAAGTGAAGGACGCTCCTTCTCCCACATCTCAGCAAAGACCTGAAACAGCCTCCCCATGCACCCCTGGACCATCACCTCACTTACTGAATGGCCCTCAAGCACATGGGTACCCTATTGGGTGATTAGCCGCGCTTTATAAATCCTTATTGATTGACAGTATTCGGCTATTAAAGACCAATATTTATGCGAATCACCAGAAAAAGCAATTTCCCTCAGCTTAATTTATTTCTGATCCTCTTCCTTCTTTCGTTCAGACACCTTCGATTCAGTTCTTACACGCTTCAACCGATTGATTTCCCTTTGCTCCAGAAATGACGGCAGCTTAAATTGTTTCCTTACTAAGGAGTTTAAATCACTGTTTACCTTTATTACCGCCCAGGGGGGTAATCGTAGAGGAATTAGCACTAGTAATTCTCTTTTTGCTCCCAAAAGTTCGAAAAAGGAACAACTGCTTTTCAAGCAAGGGGATAGAGTTATCTGGTGAGGTAGCAAAGGGGCCTAAAGTCACTATTTTAATATGGGAGGCCAAATTCAATATATTACTATTTGATCAAAAGGTGCACCTATTTGTTTTGTTATAAACTGTAGTATCATTTCTGGAATTCCAGGAGTCCAGCACTTTCAGCTCTAAGTCAATAGCCACGAGATAATACTATGATCACTTAAATCAATCCTCATTACCTCAAATTGAGTATAAACACCAAATATTTGGTAAGCTATCACCATATAATAGATTAATAATTGCCCTCAAGAGAAATTAAAAGTAAATGAGGCTGTGGTATCCTCTGGAAGCCTACCATTTAAATCAATGAGATCATTAAATCTCAGGCATTCCAGAAAACGTAGACCCCGCCTATCTGATCTAACATTTCAAGGTAAAATAGCCTCTGGAATACTCCATGCCTCATCCAACTCAAAATGTCCAAAGGTCATACAGGTAGAATTTGAAATTTTGGCATTAAAATCACTTACAAAAATAATCAATGAGCTGTCTTCTGAAACACTAATGTTGTGTACAAAAGAGAGCATAGAATCAACTAAATAATCAAAAGACCTCCCAGGGGGGCATATAAACATTTACCAACAGGAAGGATGAATACGGTCCTCCTATCACATTGAACAGGGCTAACTTTAAACAGGTGAAGAGTTTTGAGGGATGAACAAACACCTTAGGATTCCAATTTATGCTACCACTGAGTAAAATAGCCATACCTCCACTGACGTGACCTTTTACAGAGGGTTTTGTTGCACAGGAAAATACAAAGTAATTCTCACATTTAAATCAGAACATATCCAAGATTCGTGCAAGTGAATTATGAATGGACCAAAACACATTACAACATTTTATTTAGAATTAGACTGTCCCAGGCCCGCCATATTCCATCAGCATTGGAAGATTTATATCCTATTTGAAGCATTTAATGCACCTGCCACCCAACTCAAAGGTGCTAAATCTTATCCCTTCCTAGATTCCCTGGCCCACTGGTCCTCATATCCCACAATGTTTATCACTCTCCTCCTCGTATCTCTACAAATAGAGATTGTGATGTCCTTCAAATTTGCAGCCCCCCTTCTACTGTATGAATCCTGAGTGGACTCTTGAGTGACCAATCTTACGCTATCAAACTTAGGATCTACGGTCATCTGAAATGGAAAAACATCAATATATTTTTTCCGGAAATGATCCACGTTGTCCAAGATCAAAATTGCAACAATCCTAGAGCTAAAGGTAACCCTAGAACTGGAGCAAGAGGATCCAGATACACATGGTCAATATCTCTACTTGATACCAAACTCATGCCCTCAATTTCTAATAAGAGCTGCAAAATGAAGCTTCTATTCAGTAGGCCCAACTCACTGTCAAATAAAGAAACAAAATTAAAGTATTAGAGAAATTCTCAAAAACAGGTCCTCCGACAGAATTATTGTTATGTTTTGGCCCATCCCCTGAATTAGGCAGCTGTTCTGATGGAAAAAAAGGAGTAGCCTCCCCAGTAGGAGTCCTAACAAACTTAGGAGCAGTGCGTTGAGATGATTCTCCACAAAGGGAGACAAATGAAGATCGTTTGGGGACCCTCTCAGCCTCTTGGGAGACCCCATGACCTGCTTTTTCTGTGCTTGCCAATTTGAAATCCCCATACCCAACATCCTCTTTCACTATACCCACATTCCTGCCGCCCCAATTATTGTGGACAGTTACCCCCATATCCGGAAACCCCTTCTGCTGCTGATGGCAGTTTAAGATTGGTACTACCAATATATTAGAGAAAGAGGGCATGCTAATTATTTCTGGGGAAACAGGCTCCTCATCTACATATAAGGGGGCCTTCTTTGGCTCTTCTTCTTTTAGTGGCTTAATACTGTAACAGACTCTTCTAAAACATTTGAGAACCTTAGTTTTTTTGACTTACATTTCATAATGCACTGAGTTCTTTTCTTTTTCCCCTTCTGGAGTTTTACCCTAGTACAGCCGGAGGAGGCCACCTTCACAGGAGAAACACCATTAGGGGTAGTCACACATGAATTAGCACTAGAATGATCATCTAAGGGAACTACAATCAAGGAGGGGGATTTTCAATTACAATTACGTTGGCAAATTTGACTTCTTGACAGCACTCTTCAGAACAATTATTAACAGAGGAAGAGAAAGGCACATTTTCAACCTCCTTAGTGGACTCCATTAGATTGCCCAGAAAAAGTGACCCCCAAGTCCACCAGGGTAACCCACCTGAATTCCAATTTCTTTCACCCCATTTTTGCCACAATGTTAGTCTGCGTGGTCTGAGATTTCACTTCTTTAACCTTTCCTTCCTTCCTTGGGCAAAGGTCAAAAGAAGTAGGGTGCTGCCCCCCATTAAGATTGGGGACAACACATTCAGAACATGACCGGAATTAGCAACTGATCTATCCAAAAAAGCCAATATTGAAGAAAAAACCTTCTCAACACACAATAGAATATTGGAGTGGGCCCTACCCTCACTTGCCCCCTACCTTTCCAATTTAAATGACTGCGCAAGTGCTTGAGCCCCTGCGGGCACAGAGAAATCACAATTCAAAGAGTTCATTGAAACCAATAAAGAGACCCTCGACAATGGCATACCACTATACGAAGCCAGTAATGATGGACGGCTAAGTAGACAGTAGAACGGAGGGCTCAAATCCAACCCTGAAGTAATAAGTGATCTAAGGTTGGCCTCCCTTATCTGATTCTTCTCTGTAACAGCGGCAATGTCTGGCAGGAAAAAGTCCTCTGCAACACCAAGGTCCCCATTGCATGAAACCACACATGGTCCCCCATGAAACTCTCAAGAGATGTCCTTAAGTGGCAGATTTTGTAGCGCAAAAGCAGCATCTTGACCACCGAAAGGAGCCATGGGACACTTGGGGCGTATCTCAGACTCAAACTTGACGCCAGTGATGTTCATCATGGGTGTGGCCCCTACATTGTGTTCTTCCACTGCTTCCACTGGACAGCGTACTTTATTAGACAGGCTTAGGGAGACAGCCAGAGCTGAACTGTGGCCAATTCAAATAATCTGGCATGAGGAAATTCCCTGGGACAGAGCCGTATCTAAACTTGTGTCATCTTCTTCATATGTGCCTGAAACCATCTCCAATTCCTTATTCCCTACCCCGTTTCCACACTCCGAACACAAAGACAGAATGGAAGGGTGAGACTTCAGAAGCAACAGATGAGACTGTGGCTTCTTTCGACAAATAGCTTTCTTTGTTTTTGAAAGTTTGGGAGAACTAAAGACTGTAGAAGTTGAGCCAGAGGTAGAAATTAAACAACCAGAGTGCAAACACCGTGATGGCATCTTATCAAGACGTCCTGCAGTAAAGTAGGCCACCTACAAAGGACCTACACCTGTCCTACTAGTGATCAATTGAATTCAATTAATTGAGTTCAACAGATCAACAATAGTCCGACTAGCTCTGAAACTTGCTAGGTGAACTTGGTGAGCTTAAGGAGCTTGAAGTCCTGGTGCGTTAACTGCTTAAGGTACTAGAAACAAGATACAAGGTAGGGAGGGGAGCAAGCACTGAACTCACAGACCGCACCTGACCTAGCACAGCTGTCTCCATGAAGACGGGCTCAACCTAATGTTGTGGTACTGAAAATTCTGGACCTGTGTCATTAACATCATTGTAACATGACGATTTTGGTATCAGCAGACCGGTAATGACAGGTATGCTATATCTGAGTATTTGCGTCATATTCGAGTGACGGGATCACTCTAATATTAACGATTCCCTTGTGAACCCTCGGGTTCCATTTTGTGTACGGCAGCCATTTTGTGGTTGCCCTCACATAAGGCAATGTCTCAAGCCAAAACACGCCTTAGGGGACACGTACACTTTCAGTGACCTGGGCAAGCTGACTCCACTGTCCAGAGCCAGAACCTGTTCGGCCAGTTTTAGTTCCCAGTGGCCGATCGAGATTAGGGGCCCAGGTGCAGCATGCCATAAACCCTTCATTGCACACATCTATATCTAAATCTTATTCACACCTGTCACTGCTCTTTCTTTATGACCTGCTTTACGAGGAGGAGGTGCCCGGTTTTATTAGGGGTCCAGATTATATCTGTTGCAGGTGTTGGGCCTCACTGGGTATTTGGTTGTGGGCTGGACAAACTGAAAATGGGCTTGTCATCATGAATCTGTCTTTGTTTTGTTGTAAGAAATATGTGAATGACCCACTGTAAAAATAAGGAATGTTTGCCTAAAGCATAATATTCTGTATAAAAGAGATAGCTGGTTTCCATGAAAAAGAGCAGTCTCCTGAGAACATACACCGTGTTGTACTTCTAGGATACCTGTTGCTGGCTGCAGCCAATAAATTGATCTTTGAAGCCACCAAGAAGACTCTGTGTTTCTGTAGTCTGAGACAGGAAGAACTCGAGGTCATTGGGTGTGTTCCCTGGCACCGCTGGGTCCAATAAAACCCAGTACTACAATTGGCGCCCAACGTGGGGCGATTTCAGCGGTACCGGTCCAAGCCAGAGGTCGTGAGGAGCTTCGTGTAAAATTCTGGAGGAAGGCCAACCACTTCATCGACCCTTGTATGTCGTTCGTGGTCCGAAAGTCTTTGCTGCGAGGTTCCCCGCGTCCCGACGGCTACGAAGGACTGCTGCCCTGACTATCGCCCTGTCTTGGACCCTTTTATGATTTGTAGAGCGAGACAATAGACGAGTCTTCTGGTGACGTCATCGATACCTCAGTTAAGTATAAGTGGAGCGTCTCCCAGTCCTTAGTCTTGGTTCTTAGTTTTGGGTATCCCATGGGATCTTTGATTTGTTAGGATCTTTTGATTTGGAACTTGCAAGTACCAAAGCCGAAGGACTCGTGTATTCACGAGACTGTCGTATTCGATAATCCTTTGAAGTTTGAAGCTAGACTAGTGAGCGAAGATGCCTGGTCTTAGCAGACTTGGAAATTTGTTTTGTCTTGGTTGTAATAGGGATTCCCGATTGGAGGACTCGTGTCCGGTTCCTCCAATTGGAACTCCAACCTATGAGCTCTACGTGAAGCATGGAGTGGGCCCTATCACGTATAATAACGTATGGGTTAGGTACACAAGGAAAGATGGTGTCCTAAAGTGGCCCCAATATGGTAGTTTTGACACCGAAATTCTGGATAATTTAGAGGTTAGACTTTTTAAGAAGAAAGCCCGGCCGGCGATGTTTGACTCTTTCCGCCTATGGCGAAAAGAAGCCAAACAGAAAGAAATTAAATTAGTAAAGAAGAATAAAAGAGAAAAGGGTATTTCAATAATGCAAGCTGCTATGCAGTATAAGGATGATGAAGAGGAACAAGCGAGTGAACAGCTGCACAGGCAACGTAAATTGGCAATTGATAAATGTTATCCAGTTTTGCCACCTCTTCAGCAAGATACAGTGAAGGAACTTGAGAAGGATCCTTTAATGTCTCATTTGTTGAATTCACCACCTCCTTATGCGCAGAGTGCTACAGCACCTCCGCAACCTTTAGTTGTACAACCCCCAGTTGTTGTACCTCCGGTTCTTCCACAACCACCAGCTGTTTTTCAGTTGGCACCTACTACTATGGCGCAGCCCCCTCAAGGGCTGCCACCTTTACTACCTGTTCCATCTTTACTTCCTATGACTTTGCCCCCTGCACCTATTTCCCTCCACACTATCCCTTCTGACACTGCCTCTGCATTTGCTTTGTCTCCTCCTGTTTTTCCTCCTGTTCATTTGTCAACTTCTCCTTCTGTCCGACAGAGAATGACAAACACTGTTACTAGTATTTTGTCTCCTTTCTTTGGGTCACCGACTACGACCCCCGTTTTAGAGCGTAAACAATTGCGTAGCCAATTGCCCGATTCTAGAGAGAAGGGAGTATTGGATCATTTGGCGCATAAATGGGTCACTGACCCTACAAGATATGAGTTAGAGTCTGTTATGGATGTCTTCCACCAATGGCAAGCACCGAAACAGAGATATGTTTTTGACAAAATGTGCGAAGTTCTTCTTGAAAGATTAAAAGATTGTGATATGGAGGCCAATCCGCCTGAGTTGTGTCATGTACGGTTTGAGTTTTCCAAAGGCACGATTGTGGGTTCCGATATTGAGAAAGCAGTTGCGACATTATTATCATTTAGGAGTGAGGGTATTTCTCGACTGTTGTTTGAGCCAGAACCCTCTGTTAAAAGGAAGGTCAGACAGTATCCCATGAGAGAAGTTCCCCCAGTTTGGAAAGAAGGAGACCTAAATGCTGTTCCACCTATTCAGCCTCATTTTCAACGTGTGTGGGTACATGTTCCATGGAAGCGAACTGAAGTCCTGGCTCTTAAGCAGACTCTACCCGACCCCCGTAAAAACCCTGCAGGTTATTATAAGGAATTATCACAGACTGCAGACTCCTGTGTTATGAATTTAGCTGATATAGACATGTTGTTTGGAAATGTGGTCCCACAGCCTTTATGGAGAGTGATCCGTCACACGGATCATGCGCCGGAGTTAGGGGACACATGGATTAATATCAATGCGGCAAATGACAGACAAGTAGGCGGTGCTAAACCAGAGCCTTTAGTAGCAGACCTCCCTGGTAGGATCGTTACTTACATGAAGACTTTGATGCCTGCAATGCGTGTAAATTGGGATAAATTGTCTGCATGCAAGCAGAAGAAGGAGGAAAGTGTATCTGACTTCTTCACTAGGTTTGAAGAGACATTTATCGACCACAGTGGTCAGGATATGAGTACAGAAGGTGGTCAAAGGTTGTTTGTTGACAAGTTTGTGCATAATTTGCTTCCCGAATTGTGTAAAAAATTGAAAGATTCAGAGAGTTCTTGGGCCGTTTCCTCTTCAGCACAGATATTGGCTACTGCACAATACTACGAAAATAGAGATAAAGATGAGAAAGATAGAGCAGACAAGAAAACTAAAGAGTTAAAAACAAAGGTTCTTTTACAACAAGCGTATCCGCCTCGTAGTAATCAGCGTGACTATCAGCAACCTCAACAGTATCAGAGGAATTCGCAAAGGTTTGAGTATCCTCAACAACGTGCTCTGATAGGCCCTAACCAATGTTCATATTGTAAGGAAGAAGGTCATTTTAAATATAATTGCCCTATTTTGTTGCAGCGTATGAATGGTATTTCTGGCGCAAGAGGTCGAGGTGTTCCACAAGCACCTAGAGCTAGAGGACGCGGAAATTTCACCCAGAACGCGCGCCCATTTCCTCCTCAAAATTCAATGAATAGTTTTGATCAGCAGAATAACGCGTCTGGTAGGACGACTCAGTACTATGCTGATGACTACTATGCAGAAGGTGAGAGTATGGAAGGTGATGATTGCTAGGACAGCCATAGACAAAGAGAGGGAGTTGTTTCAGTTCCAGTAGATCAGAGTGGACCTTATATTGAGGTGATTACATCAGGTGTGTCAGAGCCTTTTCTGTTGGATACTGGTGCTACAAAGAGTTCTATTATGCACTCTAAATTCCCTGGCGCACCTTTGTCTGGCGAAACTAATGTTTCAGTAGGTTTTTCTGGCGCCCCGGTTAGGAACCCGATTTCTAGCCCTATGTCTCTTTCTGTTGGACCTTGTGAAATCGAAGCACCACTTATTCTAACGACAGGTTGTGGTGAGAACTTGTTAGGATTGGATCTGCTGAAAAGATTGTATGCGACATTGTATTGTTCTCCTTCGGGAGTACAACTCACATTGGGTAAGACAGTGGTTTCACCAATATATTTGTCAAAGGACAAACTTCCAACAGAATTGTCGTTTCTCCCTGATATTCTTTGGGCTACTGGTCCCAATGATGTAGGTCTTTTGGAAATACCGCCATATGTTGTAACGTTGAAAGCCAATGTTAAAATGCCGCGCATTCCCCAATACAAGATCTCTAATGAAGGTGAAAAAGCGTTGCTAGCGATCATTTATGATTTGATTGAGAAAAATGTAATTGAAGAGACAAGAGGTAATGTTTGCAATAGTCCTGTTTTACCTGTCTTGAAGCGTACTGACTCTTCTCAGCCACCTGTTTACAGGTTTGTGATTGATCTTAGAGAGGTAAACAAGATAGTTGTGCCACAGTTTCCAGTCGTTCCCGATATCACTGCTTTACTGACAATGATTCCAGCCTCAGCCACTTGGTTCTCGGTGATTGACTTGAAGAATGCTTTCTTCAGCATCCCTATTGCCGTAGAGAGCAGGGATATTTTTGGATTCTGTTTAGGAGGCCGAAGCTTCCGATTTCAGAGAGCTCCTCAAGGTTTTTGTGAAAGTCCTTCTATCTATAGTCAGGCTCTGAAGTCTCAGCTTGACACTCTTGTGTTACCTGATGGCGCTACCCTTCTACAGTACGTCGATGATTTGTTAGTTGCTGCAGATACTAAGGAGATTTGTAAAGAAGCCACTTTGTCATTGTTGCGTCATTTGTCTGATTTACACCACAAAGTGTCTCTTTCCAAGTTACAGTATTGTCGACAAGAAGTGACCTATTTAGGTCACCTCTTATCGAAAGAGGGAAGAAGATTGACCCCAGAAAGAATTCAGGCAATTGCAAAATTAAGTGTGCCAATGACACAGAGAGAAGTGCGTGCTTTCTTAGGTATTACATCCTATTGCAGACAATGGATACCGAATTTTTCATTGATGGCTAAACCTTTGGTAGCATTGACCTATAAAGACACGCCGAATCCCCTTCCTTGGTCCGAAGATTGTCAGAAAAGTTTTTCCGAATTGCGTGATGCATTGTGTTCGGCTCCTGTGTTGGGTACCCCCGACTACAGCAAGCCCTTTACGCTGTATGTCCATGAGAGAGAAGGATGTGCATTATCAGTGTTAACACAGTCTTTTGGGGACAAGCAACGTCCATGTGCATATTTCTCGTCGATTTTGGACCCGGTAGCTAGAGCGTTGCCGAGTTGTTTGAGAGCCACAGCGGCAGCAGCTGTTTCTATTCGACAGTCTGCTGGTTTGGTGATGAATAATACGCTGGTCGTGATGGTCCCACATGCAGTGGATATTTTGTTAAACAGGACCAAGACACAGCACTTAACTAGTGCTCGATTGTCAGGTTACGAGTTGACACTTTTAGCGAGCCATGTGCACATAAGAAAATGCAACACGCTGAACCCAGCTACATTGTTGCCAATTATAACAAAGACAGATGTTCCGGAACAGCATGATTGCTTTCTTAGGACAGAAGAAGAAACGAAAGGGAGAGTAGATCTTAGGGACACTCCTCTTGTAAAGTGTGATGGTACCTTATGGGTGGATGGGTCATGCTTCAAGCTTCCGAATGGTGATACGACTGCGGCATATGCTGTCACGACTTTACATACGATTGTTGAAACTGCACGTATCCCACATAATTCAGCTCAAGCAGCAGAGTTGACTGCACTTATGAGAGCGTGTGTATTATCAAAAGGAATGAAAGTGACCATATATACCGATAGCCAGTATGCGTTTGGTGTGGCCCATAGTTTTGGACGCTTGTGGAAGGAACGTGGGTTCCTCACGTCTCACGGTACGAAAATACAGCATGGTCAATTGGTGAATGAGCTCCTGGAGTCACTTACTTTGCCATTGCAAGTCGCGATTGTGAAATGCAGTGCACATAAGAAGATCACTGACGACGTTGGTCGCGGTAATATGTTTGCTGATGAAGTTGCGAAAGAAACAGCAAGAGATGTGATGAGTCGAATGTATGTTGCGGGCCCTGCAAGATGGATTGGTGACGTTGGAATGTGTGAAGATACGATAGAGAGTGTGAAGTCCATCCAAGCTGAAGCTACGGAGAAGGAATTAAGTACGTGGAGAGAGAGTACGGGTAAATTGGATGCAAATGGTTGTTGGGTTGAATTGTCAGAGCATCAGCGATGGTTGTTACCCGATACATATGTGCTTGCAGTGGTTACAATGGCACATGGGATGGCCCACATCAGTGTGAAAGGAATCTGTAAGTTATTGGCTCCAGTGTGGCAAAATGCTGGAATTCCCAAATGTGCAGAGAATGTGGTCAAAAATTGTATGGTTTGTTTGAAATACAATCCTGGTAAGGGAACCCCAACTCCAGCTGGTCATTTTGCGCCTCCAACGTATCCGTTCGAGGTTTTGCAGCTAGATTTCATCCACATGGAGAGGTGCAACAATTTGAAATACGTACTCATTGTTGTTTGTGCCTTTTCAAGATGGGTAGAGGCATATCCTCTGAAAGATAATACTGCCTTGTCCACAGCGAAAGCCCTTCTCAAAGAGTTCTTCCCTAGGTTTGGTTTGCCGAGAATGGTGTGGAGTGATAATGGGGGTGAATTTGTGGGTCAAGTGATGAAACGAGTGTGTGAAGGTTTAGGAATCCGGCAGAAATTTCACGCTGCAAATCATCCCCAATCAGCTGGATTAGTTGAGTGCTATAATGGCACTCTTAAACTAAAACTGGCCAAGATACAAGCAAGCTCTGGCCTTAAATGGCCTGATGCGTTGCCATTAGCACTGTTGTCAACTAGGATGACCGTACATTCCCGAGTAGGACTTAGTCCTCATGAGATAGTGTTTGGTCGCCCGGCTAACATATGGGGAGTGCCAAGGCCAACGAAATTCAGCGAGATTGAACACCCTGTACTGCTTGATTACTTGCATGATTTGACGGCTAAATTGCGTGTTTTACACCAACAGGTTCATAATACACTGCCTCAGGCTTCTAAAGATCCAGGGCATGCAATCAATCCCGGATCGTGGGTGTTAATCAAGAACTTTCAGCGGACAAAGAACGATCAGCCCCGCTGGATTGGCCCCTATTTGGTGATTTTGTCCACAAGATCTGCAGTGCGAGTACAAGGGAAGAAAAACTGGATCCACGGCGTACACTGTAAGAGGGTCCCTTTGCCTCTACCATATGACCGGTGGGTCCAGGAGGGAATTGCTGACTCGGAAACTGAAACAGTGCCTCGTTTTCTGCCTTTTAGTGACGCACGCGTCACAGGGACAAATTCTGAGCGAGAAAGTGACGATCTTCTCCAAAGAGCAATACCATCACCACTTCGATTGGACACTACTGAGCCTGAACTTTTGTTTTGCGACCAGACATTGCCTGGAAAAAGCCGTTATAACTTGCGACCGAGAGTCATGGACAAATAAAATGAAATTTTGGTCCTCCCATCCGAAAACCTGTTTTTGAACCACCATCCGGGTTCAGCTGTAGGGTCGTGGTGAAAAGACTTGAGTGTGTAGCCTGCGGACACAAGGTCTACGGGTCTGGTTTGCTCTAGGGCGTTCCCTGGGACATTCAGAAACACTCTCAAGTGAAGAAAACCAACCGCCGCGAGCAGCACGTTAGAGGATGGAGCCTTTTCAGATGGAGAGACCTGTTGAAAGAATAAGTTTCAAGAGGAAAATATGTGCAACCATGAGCAGAAAATGTTTTTTAATTATGTGTCTTTGTATTTTACTTAGTTTAATGATGTCTTTAGTGGGGTATATCATATTCTCTTTTCAAGTGACATCTGCACCCACTGTACAGCCCATGCCTTCCTCTACTATCTCCTCACATTCTTTTCACCCTCTACCTGAACACGAGTCCGTTAGAAGATTAGAGTTTATGAACAACTCCTTTGTTCAGCTCTTACACCAACACCAGCTAGTAGTGAACAGAACCAACTGTTGGGTGTGTGGCCTTATGCCTCATACTACTGAGAAAGGTATTCCCTACCTAGTGCTGCCATTCAGCTACAATGGTTCTGTGTGGGCATACCGAACGATGTTCATCTATGCTCGCGAAATCCACCCCCTACGTTCCGTCAAAGACAACCCAAAGAATAGTGCTCTAGTTAAGGGGATAGTCGACATGATAAGGGGAACTAGTTCCTACGAAACTATCCCGGAAGATGAGACACTAGCGTATATTGGATGGAACGTGACTGGATATGGAGCGAGTCTGAGCGAGAACCAGCAAGCAAAAAGATCCGCTCCAATTTGGATTGTACCCCATCAGGGTCATCTATGTCTGCAAGGTAATGGCAAGAATCCAAGAGCTCAGTTACAGAAGAGTATCTGCACTGAAACGTATATTTTTGCGTCTCAGACTTCCCCTTTGTTCTTAGCAGCTAGGGGTACCTACTTTATCTGCCATGATAGGGCCTACACGTGGTTGCCCCCTGACTTCTCGGGCACATGCTTCGTTTCATTCCTGTTGCCTCCCACCTACACAGCTGCGGCAGATTACCATAAGATAAGAAGAATTAGGGGTGTCTTCAGCAAGGAAGACACTGCAGGACAAGAAGCGGGAGACTTCTTTAGGGGTTTTCTGCCGTTCTGGGGACCTATGGCTAACAACAGGAATGTGAGGCAATTGACGCGAGTGGTTGAATCCACCATAGTCGAAACTGTCGGTGCCCTTAATAATTTGACTGCTGAGCTCCAGTCGGACCGCCTTATGACCCTGCAGAACAGGGTCGCGTTAGACATCATACTTGCAGACCGTGGTGGGGTATGTAGAGTGATCCAATCCAGTTGTTGCATTTTCATTCCAGATAACGCTCCAACAGTGTACCAGGCCATCTCCAAACTACATAGGATCTCTGAATCCATCCATATAGATGAAGGAGACTGGTCGTTGATGGGATGGTTCTGGGAACTGTTATCCACCTGGGGATGGAAAGTTCTGATGGTCATTGGGATACTTCTAGCCATCCTTTTCCTGTTTTGTCTGTGCATACAGTGTGTTCCTGCCATATGCGGCCTATGTGTTACATCATGTGTAAGGAAACATGTATCAAGGGACGAGCTAAGTAATAGGATGATGCTACAGCAACATCTCAATGAATTCATGAACATAGACCTAGACTCAGATTAGCATGAGTGTAAGTAAATTGCCTATGTAAGGGCAAAAGGAGGGTCTGTGGTACTGAAAATTCTGGACCTGTGTCATTAACATCATTGTAACATGACGATTTTGGTATCAGCAGACCGGTAATGACAGGTATGCTATATCTGAGTATTTGCGTCATATTCGAGTGACGGGATCACTCTAATATTAACGATTCCCTTGTGAACCCTCGGGTTCCATTTTGTGTACGGCAGCCATTTTGTGGTTGCCCTCACATAAGGCAATGTCTCAAGCCAAAACGCGCCTTAGGGGACACGTACACTTTCAGTGACCTGGGCAAGCTGACTCCACTGTCCAGAGCCAGAACCTGTTCGGCCAGTTTTAGTTCCCAGTGGCCGATCGAGATTAGGGGCCCAGGTGCAGCATGCCATAAACCCTTCATTGCACACATCTATATCTAAATCTTATTCACACCTGTCACTGCTCTTTCTTTATGACCTGCTTTACGAGGAGGAGGTGCCCGGTTTTATTAGGGGTCCAGATTATATCTGTTGCAGGTGTTGGGCCTCACTGGGTATTTGGTTGTGGGCTGGACAAACTGAAAATGGGCTTGTCATCATGAATCTGTCTTTGTTTTGTTGTAAGAAATATGTGAATGACCCACTGTAAAAATAAGGAATGTTTGCCTAAAGCATAATATTCTGTATAAAAGAGATAGCTGGTTTCCATGAAAAAGAGCAGTCTCCTGAGAACATACACCGTGTTGTACTTCTAGGATACCTGTTGCTGGCTGCAGCCAATAAATTGATCTTTGAAGCCACCAAGAAGACTCTGTGTTTCTGTAGTCTGAGACAGGAAGAACTCGAGGTCATTGGGTGTGTTCCCTGGCACCGCTGGGTCCAATAAAACCCAGTACTTCAATGTGGCCACTCTAACAACCACCCTACCACAAACACACCTTTTTTTTTTTTTTCTATAGTGGAAACTTGACCCGAAGGTATCAGAATACTTCAAATGAGCACCAGTTGAGTTGCAAACGGGCACATTCATTTTGTAAGGCACGGGAAGATTAAGTGATTTGCCCAGAATCACAGGATTTTGAGCGTCCCTGCTGAGACTCGAATTCCAGCTTTGAGGTCAATCCTCTAGCCATTAGGCCACATCCTCTCTCCCTTGGTTTTGTTAACGAAATTTCAATATTTTGGTATTTCAGTATATTCCTAAGTTTCGAATCCAAGATCATGTCCAGGCACCAGTAACCACACATGGCTCATCACGAGGTCGGATTTTAAGATATTTAGGGGCAGATTTACAAGCCCCTTGCGCCACTTTTGCGTCACTTTTCCCATGTTAAAAGTGACGCAAAAGTGGCACAAGGGGCTTGTAAATCTGCCCCTTTGTTTAACAATATCCAGCAGGCACAGATAGCAGTGATCACAAATTAAGCAGAGATAGAAGTAATAAAATAAAGGTAGGCAAAACCAGCAAGCAGCAGGAGAGACCAGGTCCAGGCTGCCAAATGAAAAGCAGAAAGGTAGCAATATCTAGCAAAAGATAAAAATGTGTGCAGTGTGTAAACTTCCCACCAGGAGACACAAGCCGCACCAACCAAATGCCGGCCGCCTCGGTTCCTCCAAGGGGGCCTGTGGCCTAAGCCTCCACTGAGCACTAAATGCCCCAAAATGTCACTATAACATAAGAATGCAATGTCCAGTTCACCGCCTTGCAACTTGTGTCACCAATCCTGCTGTCCGCAGGGCCGGACTGGGAACCGAAGCCGGCCCTGGCAAACTGCTCGGCCGCCCCCCCCCTCCCTGGAGGGAGGGGGGTGCAGCAGAGCTGTTTGCGAGGGCCGGTTTCGGCCGATTTTGTTACAGGGGGCCGATAATGCCGACCCCCGGTAACAAAAACGGCCCCCCAGGGGCCCAAAACCGGCCCCCACCCTGGCGGCCCTCTGGGGAAACGCCCGGTGCCCGCTAGGGCCAGTCCGGCCCTGGCTGTCCGCCTTTTTACCTCCCGCCTCCTGCTTTCCAGAGTGGGAAGAAAACTACTAAATCTGGCAGAAGAGTTTTATAAGGGCTGAGCCAAATACCCCCTCGCTGAAGGTCTCTCCTGCTGGATACCAACAAACCACATACTATGGGTGGCTGACTTGCACTCAGCAATCAAAAGCCCCACCCGACTGGGGCTGGAAGAGCTTTAAGGAACCAGAGAAAGGTCATGGCACCCAACACGAAATCATCGGGGCTGCGGACTCTGAACTCAGGATTGCGCAGTGGCACACTCGCCTGTCCCCTCTGCTCCACTCCAGCATAAAATCATTGGGGGGAGAAACAGAGCACAGGGCTCAAAGACCTGGGGGCATATTATCAAGCCCTTTATCGCCGCGTTAGCGGCACTTTTCTGCCGCTAATGCGGCGATATTTGTATCACACTATTAACAAGCTGCAGCTAACGGGCCTTAGCGTGAGTTTTGGCGATAGCGGCCGTTTTTTTTATCTCTAAGCATGTCAGCGATATATATCGCTAATGACATGCAAAGTAGGCGTTCCTGACTTAAACTCCATTGAAACAGTCGCAAACACAACTTCCCTCTATTATCAATGCCCGCGAAGCGTTAAGAAAAGTTGCGCTAACCGCGCATATCGCTGGAATTTAACGCCTGAAAAAAACTTGCCTTAACCATCTTGTCAATGGGGGATGGATTGTTAGGTTAAGTACACACTTGCCTATTAGCAAGCTTTTCATTAGCGCAGTTAATTTAGCGCTGGAATTCTCACGCTATTGCTGGTTTTACTCGCTATCGCTGGATTTCCTATCGCCTTTGCGATACGCCTTGATAATACAGCGCTATCACGGCGAGGAAATCCAGCAATGGCCGGCAATAAAAAAAACAGCGCTAAGCGCGCTTTGCGATAATTATCGCAGATCCTTGATAATATGCCCCCTGGAGCGTGGAGCTCACCGGCTCATTTCACTCTGCTCTGCCCCTCGCTGAAACTGGTGTCTGACTTCAGAAGGCATGGCGGGTTCGCTTCAATGTATTGAAAGAACAAAAGCTGATTTTGCCTGCTGTGACTTCACCAGGAGAAGTATCTGTTTCCTCAATCTTTCTCACCTTGTATGTCTCTCTAGAGACCAGATAGAAGCTGAGAAATGGCAGATGGCTGTCCACTAAGTCCACCATCTCTTATGAGTCCTTGCAGCTTTCTCTTAATATATTAGATGTCTCTTTTGGAGTCAGAGACGAGAGATAGTTAGATTTTCTTTTTGACAAGCTTTGGTGGTACTCAATTAAGTGGATTGATCCAGCTCAGTCTCCTTCAAGTATTGACACCAAGTGCAGGGGCTTAACACAGGCCCCTGGAGCCCTGCAATGCAAGGGGGCCCCTAGCCCCTTCAAGAGGGTCCCATTCAGACATAGGTCAATGAATATCATTGCGATATGGGAGACTCAGGGGTCCCTCATCACACTCTGCAGAGGGGTCCCATTGTTTTGTGTTACACCGCTGAGCCAATGACATGTTTGGCCTCTTCCCTGACTGGACACCTAGTGCACCCATGCTGCATCTTACCCTCCAAAACCAGAAAGTATGGCATCAGAGTTGAGGTGGGTGGTCAGGCAGGAAACACCAGATTGTTTCTGAAACAAGCAGGCCAGAACATCCCCACTCATCGGCACCATTTAGGTTATCCATGTGCCCTTTCCCTGTGTCTGCAACATTCTAAACAAACTATAACACTATTGTGTCATACATCTGATGTCCCACACCCAAAGAATCCTTCTTTTCACCCTTGCTCCACAACATGTTTTCCTTTGGCACAAATATTAGATACACATTAACTGCATTTTTAGGTACGGCACCCACATTCATATACATCTGGACAACAGGTTGGAGATAGTCAACAAGTGCCTTGATGAAGTTCACCGGTGGATGAAGTAGAGCGTCCTCAAATTTTAATAGTGGTATGTCTTAAAAGTGGGATGGTGATCCCAGGACATTCCATTTCAATTGACCAACAAGCCTGATTCTAATCTTTCTCTCACTAAGCAAACCAGAAAACGGGGGATTTTTTCCAAGGTAACACTCACCTTCATCTTCCAAATCCATGCACTTGTTAAGGGAGTGAACTTAAACTTTAACACTCTTACATGGAATCTTTCTACCTCTTCTAAGCAATCACTCACTGAAGCTGACATAAGTCCTAATGATGGCGGACCAGCACTAATGCAATGTGATCCACACTTATCATTGATTTGTGGAAGTATGGAACGGCGTAAATCAGCCCCATGAGTCAGTCCTCAGTAAAGTAATCTTGGCTGGCTAATATAGACAAACAACGCATGCCTGGGAGATATTTTGAGAAAGGCTGTAGCCAGGGTACCATATAATCTTATTTTCCTGTACGCAAAGCAGGGAACCCATTGCCAGCGACTCTTAAGTTGCCAAGGGACACAAACACTGCATCCAAAAATCTACAAGTAAATGTTTATGTCCACAACAATTAGTTGCATGAAAACTAACACACATAATTTCTGTACTCACACTGACACAGACATCACAAAAGACAGGGTGTCAATGGAATGAAGGGTTTCTGGACCTCAAATTTTTAAAAATGGCCTACAACGCTTAGCATAGGGAAGAAACATGCTGACTCCCGAGATAAGAAGGGAAAAAACCCTTGTTTTTAGTTTTGCCATAGATGTGCCTCAACAAAGTAAGTAAAAGCATACCTAATCTTAACTCCGGTGTGATTCTATTTTCATTCCCAAAAATCAACTTCGTGTCCAAAGATAGTGGTGATTAAACTTGAAAGAAATACATTCTCAAGCTGTGGTATTCTTGTTCCCGCATGGAAACCGCAGAAAAAGTTTATCAGGGGAAGGTCGCCACAGACAAAAGTTCAGGACCGAGGTGGGGAGTAGGCCCTATGATGCAGCAGGACATCTTGGGGCACATGTACAAGGGAAATGATGGAGCGTGTCATTAGCTTCCTTGGCTTAACGACGCGCTCCGCCACTTCTGAAACGCAGGGCTGCACCATATTTATGGTGCAGCCCTGCATTTGCAGCTTAGCTCCAACGCAGGCACCCTTGCACCATAGTGCAAGGGTGTCTGCGTGCAGGGGAAGATTGTTTATGTACAGGAAGGTCTCCCTTCCTGCAAATACACAATCTTGAAATGCTGTTTTGTAACTTTTATGTGTGTTGCTTAATGCAGCACACACAGAAGTTGCAAAACCACATTTTAAAAAAATGATTGTTTATGTGCAGGAAGGGCAGCCTTCCTGTACATAAATAATCATTGGCCTTTTGCTGTTTTCATGTGTGCTGCTTGCTGTTTTCATGTGTGCTGCACAACGCAGAACACATGAAAACAGCAAAAAAGAGGAGAAATTAAACATTTCTCCTCATTTCGCCAGGTTAAGGCCAGGTTTTCACTGTACTTAATTCTGGCGCTGCCTCCTATTTACGCCTCCCTTGTAAATATGAGGCAGCGTCAGAATAAATGGGTGTTGCGGTGGAACGCCCACCGCAGCACCCATTGCCATCCCCCTTTCACGCTAAGCATAGCGTGAAAGGGGGCCTTATTTACAAGGCAGCGTTCAGCCATGTTAAGTGGCTGAACGCTGCCTTGTAAATAAGGTGAAGCCCCTATCGCCACAGCGATTGGGGCTTAAGCATATGCCCCCTTGTGTGGCCATGGTTTTGTGTCCGTTTTTTTATTTTTATTTACAGGCATTAAGTAACATCGACTACAATACCGTGCGATCCTGGCATTGTTTTTTTGATATCAAAACACCTCCGGTAGCTCCTAAAAAAAGTCCACTACCTGTACCTGTTGTGATGCAATGTTGTATTTAGGGAGGACGTACTGTATGTGGCCAAACATTTACACCTTTTTGCTACATCACTGTGTGATTAAATCTAAATACCTTGCCCTTGCTTCTAGTAGGTCACTCTTTTAATAGAAACCCAATTGCACCTGCTTCAACTCAAAAAATTATGAACACATCTTTACATAAACTATCAAAGCATTTTTCTGGCATGCAACGAAAAGGATCTATTGCTTTGTCCGGAGAGTATCTCACAGGCTAAAACCTCAGCTTCCCTTTGAAATGTGACCAGGATATCAAGTAGACATTGATTGGCCGTTCAATAGGCTCATAGCAGAGCCTGAGCTGCAAATTAAATTGCGATGAAAGGACTGGAGTGAGTATCTGTTGATGAGATAAGCGGGATTGCAGAAAGGCTGCCTAAGTGCAGAAGCCTCCAGGGAGGAGGCTGTGAGGAAGGACGATCAGCATGGGACACACACTATTGAAAGAAAATGTCAGTGATCGAGAACCGGGGTTCGGATGATGCTGTGAGCAGTATTTATGTCTGACCTTTAAAAACTAAAACTTTCTTTCTCCACGAGTTTTTTTGACTCATTTGAAATACATACTCTGCTCTTTTCTACTGTGCCTTGGCTTGTGGAAATGTCATGTTTACACATGCAGTGACAAGTTTACTTTCATGGTTTATGCCGTTTTTATTTCCAACAAAATCCGTTGTTAAATTCCGATCCTGCCAAAGGAGAGCAAATGGTATGAATCGAGTTATTTTCTATATAACGAAAAATTGAATGTATGACTTCTTGAGGAATCTTTAGGTTTAAAAACATAGGGGCTTATTTACAAGCCCCTTGCGCTGCGGGTGCATCACTTTTAATATGGGAAAAAGTGTCGTACCGGCGGCGCAAGGGACTTGCAAATAAGCCCCATAGTATTTACATTATTATCATACTTCGATGTTGGATCGATTCATATTCTACTAGAGTAGGGTGACAATGAGATGCAAACAAAAATATCACAACTATTATTAACATTAAGAAATTCATGTGACAGATAACAGATATTTGCTACTTTTCCCAACTTTAGGTAAGGTAGGTAGTCCCGTCGACCCACTGGCTCAGAGCCAGCAGCTGAAAAATAAAACAATATTTTACTATCATTTTATTTTTCAGATGCTGGCTGAGCCAGCATGTACAGGGAGGGGCGGGGCCAGGCAACGGAATAAGGGAGGCGGAGTGGTAGGTGCACTTTTAAGTGTGCATGTCAGTTTGGACAGCCGTCTTAGGCTAGCCAAACTGACACGCGCATTTAGGTTTCTCTAACCCAGCTGTATTGCACAGCCGGGTTGGAGGAACAGCACAGACTCCCTGTGCCTGAGCGACCGTTAATCCAGGCTGCTCAAGCCAATCATCACACTACTCTCATGCTTGAGAGCAGCACGGGTATTGGATGAGCAGTCCATGATGCCAGGAACTGGAAGCAGAGGAGCGCGAGGTGGCCAGCAGCACCAGGTTAGTCTTTTTTTTATTTTTTATTATTAAACACCACCACGCACTCCCTCCACCCCACAACTCTTTATCTGCGTCATCCGCCACTGAGGTAGACCTTCTATCTGTTTCATAGATCAAGGACCATAGCACTTGTAACACATAATACATCTGTAATATATGAACTTCACCAGACAGTCATTGTGCTTCACCAGACTGCGGGCCTTATTTACAGTTTGTTGGACCGGATACACCATCAAAATGTGGTGGGTATTGTGTACACATATTACAAGTGCCATAGACTATAATAAACTTGTAATGTGGTGGCTGGCACAACCTTCACATTTATGATAGGGTATCCCTTCTGCCAAACTCTGAACAAGGCCCTAAATTTGTACTGGGTATGGCCTCTTAAAATAAAGCAAGATCAGTCATTCCCTTGTCTGAATTCGGCATCTTGTGACACCCTGGCATTGCCTCTGTTTCTCACTGGCGCTTTTACATCGCTTTCAGGTCCTGATTCATTGCACTTATGTTGGTGTCAAGACGCTGTGTAGTCCTGATGCTTTAAGGTTGCGGAAATGGCACTGACATACAAAAGCTGGTGCCCTGGAAGAAGACAGAGAAGCTGGAATGGCAGGAGTTTCTGGAATTGGGGTACGAGGAGCATCACCTTTCTGTGCTCTCAGTTTAGCAAGAATATCATTTTCTGTTTTATCTGTCAAAGGAAAGACAGGTACAACCTTACTTTTGAGACCCTTTTGTACATTTGAGGGAACTAATTAATGTTACATTTACCTAAGGTGGCTGAACCTCATTTTTTCATTGTCTTTCATCAAACAGGAGAGATGAAATGAAATGAAATACCGTATTTAATAAAGCGCACAGCTACTCAAACTAGAGTGTCCTGGTGCATAGACAGCGGAGGGTGAGGAGTGGAGGAGCCAGTTATTGATTGAAAAGCCACGTTTTTAGATTCTTTCTAAATGAAAGTAGGTCAGTATTAAGTCTCAAGGACTCCGGAAGGCTATTCCATAGTTTAGCACCCAAGAAACCAAAGGATCTACCTCCATAGCGGACAAGGCGTATTTTGGGCACAATAGCCAGGTTCGCGTTGGAAGAGCGTAGGGGTCTTGAAGTAGAATAATGGTTCACTCATTTGATTAGGTAGCCGGCTCCACCCTTGTGGAACGCTTTAAAGAAGATGGTCATAGCTCTCAAATTTATTCTCTCTTTAATGCGGAGCCAGTGAAGAGATTTGAGAATCGGAGTCATGCTAGATCTGGGTTTAGATCTTAGGTTGGCTCTGGCTGCCGCGTTTTGAACGACTTGTAGGCGCTGGGTCAAGGATTTGGGGAGACCAATGTACAGGCAGTTGATGTAGTCAAGTTTTGATGTCACTAAAGCCTGCACCACTATCTTTCTACTCTCCAGAGGTAGTAGTGGCAAAAATGTCTTCAACATTCGGAGAGTACTGAAGCAAGCGCCAGTGAGATTTAAGTTCTGAGAACGCATCGAGAGTGTGTTGTCAATGACAATTCCTAAATTTTTTGCTTTCTCTTTTTCTTTAGACGGGGACGGCAGATCCTTGGGCCACCAGGAACTCCAGTTGAGTGTTTCCGGTTTTCCAAAGAAAACAACTTCCGTTTTGTCCGGATTACACTTGAGCTGATTGACCTTAAGCCAATTGAAAACTTTAGTGAGGCCGGACTTGATCTTAGGCCCATCAAAGTCAGAGCCTTTATCACAAGAGAAGATAAGCTGAGTGTCGTCAGCGTAAGAGACAATTTTGGCGCACTCATCCTCAACCATGGATGCCAGGGGAGAAAGATAGATATTAAAGAGGGTAGGGCTGAGAATGGAACCCTGAGGGACACCAATATTGATGGCTGGAACCGAAGAAGAGAACGGTGGGAGCCGGATGTCCTAGGATCTATTCCCCAAATAGGAGGATATCCAGATAGATATTTCATTATCGTCAGTCATGCTGGATCTTCTGTTTAAGACCCTCAGTCCAATAAGTTGAAATTTTTTGTGAATGAAGGAATGAGTCAAAATAGAATTTGTTGAATGCAATGCTCACCTAATCGGCATCTTGACGCTACTGAAGTAAAGGAAGGAAAAAGATACTAAAAGCATCTAAAAGAAAAGCCGCAGAAGAACAGCAACCTAACCAATCAGATATATAAAAAAACACAAACTGATGAATGAAAAACATTTACATTTTCTTTTAAAAAGGAAATGACCTGGTGTTACGCAAAGGGCGAGAGAAAGGCAGTTGCATAGCTGGGATGCCATGATAGACAAGGCTGTGCCTCCCTTCTGAGCGTAGCAGTTACTAGGAAGTACTGCAAGGACCTACTGGGCTAATCTTATATTGCGTCTAGGCTCTTGATTTTAGCTTGGTTGGTGGGCTCCTGTCTCACAGACTCCTGATTTAATCCTCCAGACTATTCAGGTTTGCTTCTGATGAATGACTTTTATACTGTGTGACCAAAGCTCCTAAAACTACTAGTCTATGCATAGCATAATTAAGGAGACACTTTTCCGCTTCCTGCTGTAAGGCAATTCTTCAGGGTTTGTAGTTAAATAATTAGTACTGTATCCTCAATGGCTCCAGCCAAGCAGTCGTTAACTAAAGAGAATAGGGGTTCTGGATCAGACAGGTTCGATTACCTATTCCAGTTCTCTTTAGATAATGCAGAGGTGTCTTCTCTCCTAAGCCTGTAGTTGGGCTGTGATGAGGCAATATTAAACATCGAGCAGGTTGGTTTTGGGATCTGGAGTATAAAAGAAATAAAAAAAATGATCAGTCTAGCTCCCAGGGCTTACGGCATTGAGATGAACAATGTGCTCCCTTTCTGATGAATGTGCTGATTCACTAAATAAGAAAGGGCCAAGTTTGCTAAGGATTAAAAAAACTCATTAACATCATCTTTCTGTGGTGTATTATACCACAAGTTAAAAAACCCTAAAACTACCACTTGGGAATACTTGGTAAGCAGCAGGGCAATAGCTTCGATAACTTCCCCTAGGGAATTCGAAGGGGAGTCAGGCTGTTTGTAAATATTGAAAAAGTAGATGGAAGAATCGGGTGCAACAATTAGCCTAACATGAAACACCTCCTCGAGGAAGACAGTGGCAAATGTAAAGTAATCACCCACCACCTCTAATGACTCTCGATAGGCCACTACCAAGCCCTTCTGCTTGTCAAATCTGTTCTCATGAGCTAATTGGTAGCTAGAGGCGATAGCATCATTCAAATCTGGCTCACCTCCATTTTGTAACCAGTCAGAAATTAGATTATTAGTCAATTAAAACCATAGACTTTGAATGGTATGCATAAACATGCAGCCAATAAAATCAATTATGCACACACAATATTAATAAAATTTAATAAGAAACCAGCTCTCCGTATCCGTGATGCCTCCGTTTTTTTGAGCCCAGGCACCTACCACTTATAAAAAAAATAGAATACCGCCCTGCACTGGGCTAACTAGCGGCTGCCCCAAAACGCCAGAAGGTGCCAAAATGCCAGAAGGCGCCAAGTGGCTTCTATTTTAGCAATATCTTGACTAACCATTTTGTAACCAAGTTTAGATCATTTAAAACAGATCAAACTTATAATCTTGCAATAACAGGTTTACTTCATATGTGCGTTTCTGGTGTGAGAGGACATTAAGCAAGTCAAGATTGTTACAAGAATCAGGTGATTGGATTGGGAACACATGTGCCTTACCACTACCCTCCAGAGATGGTGAGGGAGAGACAGCTCTGGAAATTCCCGGACTATAGATTCTTAGCCCTTTATGGCCAGGTGGAACTATTTGTCTAGAAATTCCAAATCCAAATCCAAAAGACTTTATTCGGATAACAACGTATCCATAAAAGTAGAACAAATACAAGGAATAAAATCACAATAGAACAATTAAAAGACATCAAATTCATAATATAGCGAGCAGTAAACAGATGAGCTACGTAATAAAAACAATTACAGTAACGTAATCAAAATACATATTATAAATAGCAAAGTACAAATATACTTCACGGATCACGCATAGATTTGCGGGCCCCTTTGGCTATTCGCAGGAATTTACCAACGCGCAGGATCAATTCATCATTTTCCAATTTGAATATGCGGCTGAGGGCATCAGTTAGCTTGATAGCTGACAATTTTTTTTAAAATGGTATTAGCAGCCATTGTGCATATTTCATATAGTATTTACAGAAATATAGAAAATTTAAAAGTGTTTGTCCGCTATGACCGTCACATGGACATGGCAGGGAATCAAGTTTTGCATTATACCTAAGGGGAAAACAGAGCAAATATCTTATAGTTCCAGCTCTTAGGCGAAAGAGAAGACCTCTCTCCCAGTTCGACATTGGTAATACGATGTAGCTAGGTAAACAGTGTTCGGTTTGCTCGATGGGTATAAATTTAGCAACGGTTTGTTTCTTCGATTCCCTCTCGAATCTTTCCGCACTATAAAGTGCATATAGTGCTGACCTTAGGACTTTTTTATCGACTGTCGCAACTGTGTTTGGGTTAAAAAACAATCCTCTAAGATTAACACTTTCCAAATTCTTAAAGACCCCAGCAAGCCATGGAATGTCCATCCCTTTCTTGCAGCAAATACAATCATCTATTATGTTCCTTGTAAGGGATGCTTCTGGGTTTTTCATTATAGCTAGCCAGAACAATGCAGGGCGTGCCCTTATAAAATCTTCGATGTACCCTAATTTTAGTTCTCTGTGACATATGTACTGAGGAGTGGAGATTTGGTCGCCCAAGATTTTTCTACAAAATCTATTTTCCTCTAATTGGACGCTAAGACTTTTAGCAATGCCCCAAACCTCTGCGCCATCGGTGGCTATTGGTATGCACTGTATGTTAAAAATCTTTAGAATTGCTGGAATTGTCCCTGATCTTTTAGGATGGGGGGAGGCTAAGGATTGAGTTAGAGGCCTTCGAGAACTTGTTTTTACAATACACCATGTGTTCAGACCAGGTGCCGTTCACAGCGAAGACCATCCACAGGTAGGGAAAAGTGGCAGTGCAAATTAATTTTTGGTCTCCCACAGAAATAGAATTTAGGGGCTATTTCCTTGGCCCACAAGACATTATAAATGATTTCCTAAAATTAGTGGATAAGTCTAAACCAGTCATAAAATCCGTGAAACCTCATACTAAAGTGCGTAGTGCATTTGGTGTACGACCAATTAAAACCGCATCATCTGCATATAAAAGTACCGGAAGGATTTTACCTTTAATTCTGGGGACGTCATCTGTGAGTGTAATCAGTGATTTGTGCAGGTTATTTATGTAAATTATAAAAAGGAGAGGGGCTAGGACACACCCTTGCCTAACCCCTCTACCAACACTGATATCATTGGACACCTCACCCCCGCCACCAATCCTGACCCAAGCTTTCAGGTCGTTGTGAAGGTAGGCCAGAAAATGGACAAGGGCCTCATTCAATCCATAAGCTAGAAGAATATACCACAAACGAGACCTGTTAACAAAATCAAAAGCTGAGGTCAGGTCCATAAAAGCTAGATAAAGTGGCAAGTGCTGTGCAATAGTATACTTCCCAATAATCAGATTAAGGTTTAAACACTGCTCATTTGTACCAATTTTACTCCTAAAACCTAGTTGGCATTGTTCTAAAATGTGATTATCCTCAGTCCAAATTAAAATTTTATTATATAAAACTCTGCCTAAAATTTTAAGGGTGTTGTCTATTAAGGAGATCGGCCTATAGCAGCCGGGTTGGGAACGGTCACCCTTTTTAAAAATTGGGACAATGATGCTAGTGGTCCATGTCTTTGGCAGTGGGGCGTTAGTTAAATTGTTAAAAACGTTTAGCAGCTGTGCAGCCCAAAAATCGGGTTTATGTTTGATGAGGTCAATGGGCAGCCCATCAGGGCCAGGGGCTTTGTTGCCCACGCTCTGGCGTATGGCCTCCTCAACCTCTGTTATCGATATTGGGACACCAGACGGTGCCCTATGATTAAAAGGGTCAAGTTCTGGCGCAGGCGCTAAGTAAATTGCGGAAAAGTGACTTTCCCAGGATGCGCTCGCTATGTTGCAGCTTATAGATGTTAGCAGCTGCCCCATTTTTCTTAGATCTTTAACAGCAGTCCAAAATATATTCCCATTTTTTAGGCTGACAGTATTAACAAGCGCATCCCAGTGCTCACTTAATAATTCTTCCTTCCTATTAGCGATGGCCCGCTTATACGTCAGCCTTGAAAACTTGACCAATGAGTTGCTCCTTGAGCTGTGTAACAATGCCTTACGTAGCTGCCTGTTGGCAGCTGAGCACTCACGATTGAACCACCTAGGTTCTCGTTGTACTTTGGCGATGGGTTTGGACAACAGGGATTTGATAGCTCCACAAAGTTTAGTAAAGACAATAATTGCCTCGGGGTGTGGATCCTGGGCCTCCAAACAGAGATTAATGAGGCTCAGGTTTTCCCTGACCATTGTATTAAATAAGTCAGTATTATTAACGCCCCGCCATACCAATCTAAGGTTATCTGTCGACGGTGATAAATTCCTGGCACCACATTCTATGTTAGGTATTGGGGCTGGGGATAATCTTAATACTATTTGAATTGGATTGTGGTCCCCAAAAGTTCTGGCCATAGTTTCTGCTTTCAGCAAGCTGGGTTCTAGGACAGGAGAGATAAAAACATAGTCAATTGTGGATGAACAGCCCCTCCCTCTAAATGTTGGTACTGGGGGAGCATTATCTTTTGTAATAGCAGCTATTTCCATGACATTAATTAGATTGTGATTATTCAAATGGTCCACTAACTCCGTACCCCTGTTGCATATTTGTCCGCTGCTATGTAGCTGTTTACTTGGCCATGATTGAGGTAACTTGGCGTTAAAGTCGCCCCCTAGGCATATTCCAGTTAGCTTAAAGCAGTCTTTGGGTTTTTGGATGGACGCTATAAAATTGAATACATTTATAAAATTCCTATTTGGCACAGAATGAAAATCATTATTGTAGAAGTTAATTAGGAAAAAAGGAAACCCCCCTGTTAAACAGTATAGCTTGAAAATTGTTATTGTTTGTACATATGGTTTTAATGCTACCACCTGCAGCAATATTAACCCAAATTGATAATCCCCCGAATGGTCGACCATGCTTGGGGGATGTTGCTAAGATGTTATGACATTCGAACCCCTCGATAAATAAGTCTTGGGTAGCCCATGTTTCTTGAAATAAAAGAATATCCTGCTCTCTAATAAGTTGTAACCAATCGGGTTGATGAAGCTTAGAGTACTACCCTGCAACATTCCAGCTTAGGATACGAAGATCTGGGCTGGCTAAAACCTTTGTTGGTGTATGAGGGCTAATGAACTTAGTTGCAGGGGTGAGATGAGGTGATCCATCAGCCAGATTAGGTGCTTCCACAAGGGGTGATAGTCAGTCTTGGGTATCCAATCCAGACAAGGCCTGAAACCTATTAGAGGTAAGGGTTGGGGGTGGTCTCATTGAATCGGGGCCCGTGATTTGGTTTGTAAAAGTAGCCAAGGGTTTGTGCACATATATTGGTGCTATTGGATGTTACGGGCTCGCAAGCCCTTAATAGGTGTCTCACCAAAGATGGACTACGAAAGTTGATTACAATGCAGACCCCATCGGTGTTCTTCATAGATGCGCCAACCCACCCAACTCTACGTGCCATAATAATGTCCTTCATTTCAGATACATGAAACCTCCTATGCCTCGATAGCCAATCCGCGCATTTATTGCGTAATTGGGCCTATGACTCATGCTGATCCATTTTTAGGGTTGGTACCCCTGCCAGTACCAGTACGTAAGGGCAGGCAGCAGGTGGCAGGCTCAAGACATCTTGATTTGCTATCGGGGGGGTTACAGCTTGTAGGGGCTAATGCATTACTTCTCAAGCTGCCAGGCAATGAGTTCGGGTCTGCTCCATTGGATCTATTTGATCCATTAGCACTAACCCAGTTGGAATGAGTATGTGAAGTGGTGGTGTGTTTATCAATGGGTGCCATGCCATACCTGTCAGGGTGCAATTGGGAACAGCCCCTAGTAGGACCATGTATCATACGTAAATTACTTACGGGGCAGTGGCTCTGACAGTTGGAGGTTGGGTTCCATGGTTTAGTATGCTCGTTGTTGCGCCTTCACTACCCCCTCCCCCTCCAGCGGCAACCATTTGTGCATTCCCCGCTGGTTGACCAACACCCCCTATAAGTAAAGCCAAATTATCTATGCGGTCCTGTAATGCGGCAAACTTTTTCTCTAGGAGTTCATTAATTTGTTTAGTCACCAACGCAGCAGCAATGTTGGCGACAATGCCCCCAAAATTCTCGGGATATGGTGTCGCCTCAGTCTGTGTGCTGATTGAGCAGCTCAGTTTCGTGTTCTGTATTGTCACGGGGGAGTCAGGAATTTCGGGAGTGCCGGTACTTAACGATGGCTGTATCCAAGCGGAGAGGCAGGTTCGGGCGGGGGGGGGGGTAGTACGGGTGGGCTGCTTCCTTTTGGTACAGGTAGGTTTCCCGATCTTCCTCTTCCGTTTAGCGGCAGGGATTCCCACAGGTGTAGCAGTATCAATATCAGGTTGTGACTCAGCTAACTCAATTATGCCCGGCAGGCTTGTGCTCCCGCTTACAATTGGGGATTTATAAGTTTCAGTTCCCTGGGGCTGAGGCGAGGGTGAGTCTTGGGTATGATCAGTTAGTGTACCTCTAAAATTTGAAATGTCCGCCCGCCCCTCAATGCCCAGGGACATACGCCGCTCTGTGAGTTCAATTTCGCCAGAGACAATATTGACAGCCCTCTCAACCATGCTGTCAATGCTAACAGTTATTGGGCGAGCTGATGGTAGCATGGTGCATTTCCCCATAGTGGCGACTCAGGAATGAACTGAAGTAATGTCAATTGCAGGGGACACCTCTAGGCTTTTATCGATGGTAAATAAATCACTCACCCGTATTATCACCAATTTCCAATGCCACTTTAAAGAGGGGTGGCCCACCTCATCCGGTCTCGGACGGGCGCAGACAGGCCCGCCCTTGGCCAGGGCTTCGTCCGGGCATGCCCGCGTGCGTCTCGCGCTGCGGGAGCCCTCAGGAGCTCTTCAAGGCGCCTCTGGGCACGTGGAGTCGGCGTCGGTGGCGGCTGTGTGCCGCGAGGGAGCCTGGGATGTGAAGTCCTGTCCCGCTCCCCTACGAAATCCTTGCAGTGGTGGCAGCAAGTTTACGGACTTGCCGCGCTGCGGGAGCCCTCAGGAGCTTTTCAAGGCGCCTCCGGGCACGTGGAGTCGGCGGCGGTGGCGGCTGTGTTCCGCGAAGGAGCCTGGGACGTGAAGTCCTGTCCCGCTCCTCTACGAAATCCCGGCAGTGGTGGCAGCAGGTTTACGGGCTTCCCGCGCTGCCGGAGCCCTCAGGAGCTTTTCAAGGCACCTCCGGGCGCGTGGAGTCGGTGGCGGCTGTGTGCCGCGAGGGAGCCTGGGATGTGAAGCCCTGTCCCGCTCCCCTACGAAATCCCGGCAGTGGTGGCAGCAGGTTTACGGGCTTCCCACGCTGCGGGAGCCCTCAGGAGCTTTTCAAGGCTCCTCCGGGCGCGTGGAGTCGGCATCGGTGGCGGCTGTGTGCCGCGAGGGAGCCTGGGATGTGAAGTCCTGTCCCGCTCCCCTACGAAATCCCGGCAGTGGTGGCAACAGGTTTACGGGCTTCCATTTCAGCAGGAATATGTTTCCAGTGCTATCTGTCAATCCTGAATGTTCTTTTTAGTGCCCTTCATCCATCATAAGGACTGGACTTCTTTTTTCATGACCTTTTGTCTTGCTGGATAAGGTCTAACAGTAAATACAAGGAGATCAATCAATCAATCAGGGTTTTTGTGGTACACGCTACTCACCCGTGAGGGTCTCAAGGCGCTGGGAGGGTGGTGTGAGCAGCTTCGTTGGGGTCATTCGAAGAGCCAGGTCTTGAGATCCTTTCTGAATTGGTGCAGTGTGGGGATCCGTCAGAGGTGAAGGGGGAGTTTGTTCCAGGTCTTGGCTGCGAGGTAGGAGAAGGATCTTCCACCAGCTCTGGTCCTGTAGAAACGAGGGACGGTGGCTAGGGCGAGTTAGGCTGAGCAGAGGTTTCTCTTGAGGCCGTGGAAGGAGATTCGGTTGTTGAGGTATTGGGGTCCGGAGTTGTGGAGGGCTTTGTAGGCATGTGTGAGCAGCTTGAAGGCTAATCTTCTATCGACGGGTAGCCAGTGGAGATCACGGAGGTGTTGGGTGATGTAGTTGTGTCGTGGGATATCGAGGATAATTCTGGCTGCAGTGTTCTGGACGGTCTGGAGTTTGCGGAGGAGTTTTTTGTTGATTCCAGCATAGAGGGCATTGCCGTAGTCTAGTCTGCTGGTGATGGGTGCATGGGTGACGGTTATTCCTGGAGTCGGGGGGATCCACTTGAATGTCTTGCGAAGTATGTGGAGGGTGTTGAAGCATACTGAGGATACGGCGTCGATCTGGCGGTTCATGGTGAGTGAAGAGTCGAGTATGATGCTGAGGTTGCGTGCATGGTCCGTTTTTTCTGAGGGCCGGGCACCACCAGGTGTCATCCCATGCAGAGGGGGTGGAGCCAAGGATGAGCACTTCTGTCTTCTCAGAGTTGAGCTTCAGGCAGCTGTTGTTCATCCAGGTCATGATGGCTTTCATCCCTTCTTGGAAGTTGTGCCTGGTGATGTCGGGTTCCTTGGTAAGGGTGAGGATGAGCTGGCTATCATTGGCATAGGAGACGATGTTAAGTCCGTGGTTTCTGACGATGGTAGCGAGGGGGGCCATGTAGATGTTGAAGAGTGTGGGGCTGAGGGAGGATCCTTGGGGTACTCCGCATCTGCTCTCTGTTGCTTCTGAGAGGAAGGGCGGGAGTCTTATTCTCTGTGTTCTGCCTGTGAGGAATGAGCATATCCATTCTAGGGCCTTTTCTTGGATGCCAGCGTCGTGGAGTCTGGTGGCTAGTGTGCGGTGGGAGACGGTGTCGAAGGCTGCCTATAGGTCCAGGAGGATGAGGGCTGCCGTGTGGCTTTGGTCGAGGCGGGCATGGATGTCGTCGGTGGCAGCGAGGAGGGCGGTCTCAGTGCTGTGGTTGCTGCGGAATCCATATTGAGAGGTGTCGAGGATGCTGTTGGTTTCTATGAAGTGTGTTAGCTGGGTGTTGATGTCCTTTTCGATGACTTTGGCAGCCAAGGAAGCAGTGAGATAGGCCTGAAGTTCTTGAGGTCCACTGGGTCTGCGGCGGGCTTCTTTAGGAGGAGGTTGACTTCGGCATGTTTCCAGTTGTCGGAGAATCTGGCTGTGTCGAGGGAGCAGTTGATGGTTTGGTCTAGCTCGGGTGCGATGGCAGTAGTGGCCCTGTGGAAAATGTGCGGCGGGCAGGGGTCAGAAGGTGCTCCGGAGTGGATGCTCTTCATTGTCTTTAAGGTGTCTTCTGTGGTGAGAGGGGTCCAGGTGAGGATGGTCTGTTAGGTGGCACCATTGTGGGTGGGAGTAGAGGCGGTGCTGTGGTCTTGATCATCAAAGTTGTTGTAGAGCATCTTGATCTTGAAGTGAAAGAAGGAGCTGAGTTTGTTGCAGAGGTCTTGGGAGGGAGGGACGTCAGTTGTTTTGCTGTTGGGTTTGGCGAATTCCTGTATGATGGCGAAGAGTTCCTTGGAGTCATGGGCATTGGCGGGAATTCTGTCTTGGATAAAGTTTTTCTTTGATGATTTGATGAGTTGCTGGTGTGCTGTGATGGCTGTTTTGTAGGCGGAGTGTGCTTCCACGGTTTTGCTGTTTCTCCACGTCTCCTCCAGTCGTCGGCAGGAGCGCTTGGAATCTTGGAGATCTGTGGTGAACCAGTTGGCTTTCTTGTTGTGTCGTCTCGTGGTGTTCTGGAGGAGGGCGAGAATGTTGGCACAGTTGACGATCCATTGTTGGAGTTTGCTTGCCGCTGTGTTGGCATCTGTCATAGTAGGGGTGGAGTGCAGGTGAGGGCGGAGGTGAGGTGTTCTTCGCAGACTTTGTTCCAGTTTCTGCGTTGTAGGCGGCACAGGTGCTTGTGTGCGGAGGGTTTCATAAAGGAGAAGTGGATGCAGTGGTGGTCGGTCCAGAGTAGTTCCATGGTGTGGCTGAAGCAAATGTTGTTTCCTCCGGCGAAGATGGAGTTGAGTGTGTGTCCCGCTGTGTGCGTTGGGGTGGAGACAAGTTGCTTCAGTCCTATGTTGGTGAGGTTCTCCAGGAGAACAGTGGTGTTAGCATTGCTGTGGTTGTCCAGGTGGAAGTTCAGGTCTCCAAGTAGCATGTAGTCCGTAGAGGCGAGGGCGTGGGGTGTGATGTGGTCGGCGATGACGTTGGTGAAGGGTGTGCGGGGTCCAGGTGGTCTATAGGCGAGTATTCAGCAGAGCATCGATCTGGGGTTTGGTTGAATCTGGAAGTGGATGTGTTCCATGGGGGGCGAGGCGTCGTCCGAGTTGGTGGTGGTCAATTCGAGGGAGCCTTTGTGGACCATGGAGAGGCCTCCTCCTGGGTGGTTGGGGCGGTCTTTCCTCAGGATCTTTTATCCGTCGGGGATGGCGGTTGCGATGTCAGGTGTGGAGCTGGCATTGGGCCAGGTCTCTGTGAGGAAGGGGACGTCAGGCGTGTGAGTGTTGAGGAGGTCCCAGATTTCTACGGCGTGTCTGTGCATGGAGTGTACGTTGAGGTGGATGCAGCTCAGTGGCTTGTGTGCGGTGGCGTCCGGTGGGCTGGGGGTTGATGCCAGGGTCCAGAGACTGGTGAAAGTGTGTCGGCAGTGTCGGCAGGAGATCGGGCCTTGGGTGTTGCTCGGCATTGAGAGTTGGCAGTTGTTGCTGCATCCAGGGTTGAGGGCATGGAGAGTGCTGGGGTCTTAGCGGCGGGGGTTCGGGGCACCAGGGTCCGTGGCACTGGTCATGGTCAGGTCACAGACGGGAGCAGACGGGCTTGCCTTTGGTGCACCTTTGGCACACCAGCGGTGCGCCCGTTGCACCCAGTCGCACAGCGGCTGTTATTAATTAGGGGTCAGGGGGAGGGCGATCAGCTGGGAGGCGGGACGATGCGCTGGGGGGAGGGGCCATGGGGGCAGCAGCGGTGGGGAGCATGGGAAAGGAAGAGGAAAGAGGCAAAAAGAGAAAAGGAGGTGAGGGGCAAAATGAGATAAACGGCAAATAAGAGAGGCAAAATAGAAAAGCACAAGGACTCAGAGAGAGGCAAAGAGAGAGAAATGGCAAATAAAGAGAGGCAAAATAGAAAAGACAAGGACTCAGAGAGAGGCAAAGAGAGAGAAACTGCAAATAAAGAGAGGCAAAAGAGAAAAGCACAAGGACTCAGAGCATGGCGGAATAGCAGAAGAGCAGGCTGCTCTTCTACAAGACCACCAGGGATGAGGCGAAGGCAGGAGCCTGTGGGTGGAGGAGGGCCTCGAACACTTACCTGGCAAGGCTCAAGGTCGGAGCCTTAACAGTGGAGCTGTGCAGGGAAGATCAGTGGCACTGACCAAGGAGGTCAGAGGTGATGATGGATGGAGCGCTGAAACTTTTCAGACACTCACCCCCAGTCACAGATCTGGGTTGAATCTATCATCGTTCTTTAGCCCACTTCGCCACCCCAGTTCAGACCCAGCTATATGCAAATCAGTCTTGACCCTGTGCCTCATGGCAACAGTCCAGCCCGAACTGCCAAGCCAGGTCTTCCCTGGACCAGAAACAAGCCTCCTGGAACCGGTTTCAGGGTAACACCCCTCATCAGCCAAGTTGGCTTGAATTCAGTGGCAAAGTGATCAAGGGACCCATGTCTGGGCATACCCTGCCAACTCAGGGCGAACAAAGCAAACACAAGGAGATGACGGACGGATTGCTGAAACTTTTCAGACACTCACCCCAGTCACAGATCTGGGTTGAATCTATCATTGTTCTTTAGCTCCCTTCGCCACCCCAGTTCAGACCCAGCTATATGCAAATCAGTCTTGACCCTGTGCCTCATGGGAACAGCCCAGCCCAAACTGACAAGCCAGGTCTTCCCTGGACTGGAAACAAGCACTCCGTCCATCATCTCCTTGTGTTTGCTTTGTTCGCCCTAAGTTGGAGGTCTGTGACTGGGGGTAAGTGTCTGAAGAGATTCAGCGCTCCGTCCATCATCTCCTTGATTTTGCTCAGGTCTTGCAGTAATCTTTGCTTGACCTGAAACTTGAAGGCGTATTTTCAATTACTGTTTCCTTACGATATAACATACACTTAAGAAATTGATTTGTAGATTCTTTAGATTAGGAACTACACCTGGGTTGGCTAGAAACTCTAGGCCCAATTGCAGAAACCCTCCTCCCAAAACCTCCATTAACTTCTTAGTTTACTTTCCCTGGGGAACAGATCCAAACACATGGGGTGTGGTATGATAACTAATTAGACATTGCGGGAGATATCATCATTCTTGTTTCTTCACCTAACTCATGGGTGAATCACCAAATACACTATAATAAGTATAAGGAGTAAAACAATCAAAATCATGAATGAATGCCCATTCACAATTCTTTTTGTCCCATCTAATTGTTCCCTTATAAGACATCTCCCAGGCACAGTATGGTCAGCGGGTGTGCCTGGAAAATGATAGCACTTTACTGCATGAATGCTTAGACTAACTATTAGCGAGATCTCAAAAAGTAATTTTACATGTATTAAGGCTAATAGCCAACTTAGTATTTGTTAATTTCTAATGAGCTTTGAATGAAATCCAAGAGAAGAGCCTCCAATTAAATGTTTATGATCTGATGAATCTAATATACTCTCTCCATGGATGAAATTTACAACTTGTGCTTCAGTATGGTTTATGTGTCATGCGGACTGGACACTGAACCACCTCCAGGAAGAGTGAACTTAGCCCACACCTTAAAACAGTGACTAGCAAGATACCATTTTTTATTCTATTACTGTCCTTAACCTAACGCTCTTTACTGTTCATGAGATTTCTGTTGCCGGTATCATGATATCGCAATCACCACCATTTTTGCTATACTCATATTGTACACTGGTGTGTTCTTCCTTCTATGAGTCAGTGTATGGAAATAGTGCTGCAGTTCAGTTTAGATGTTTTTTCAGCATCATACAAGGTCAAAGTCTCTTGTTCCAACTGTAACAGGGATACAGGATTTGTGAACCATTGCATCCAAACTGTGGTTCTCCCACTGGACGTTGGGAGTCTGCTTTTATGCGTATTTCAAAATTTTGACCCTGCAAATGGAAGGGAAATGCAAACACTACACCTCCCTGCTCTCCACCCGATCCTTTGCAAAATCAAAAAGATCCCATAACACAAACCTAGGCAAGAGGAAATGTAACAAAGTTCTATCCTCATTTCCCTGTTAGTGTAGGGTACTTGGGCGACAGATATAACTGACTGGGAGTCAATTGCAAGGGCCCATCTGTGAACAAGAGCTGACCATTTCTAAAAAATCGAGACAAAGGAACCACAGACCCCGCCGTTAGAGCTTTTCAAACAATTCTGAAGTCCTTCTTTGCGCTGGCTCTGATAGAATATCTGTGTGCTTTGCCTCTTTTATGCATCTCCAAGGATGAGTTTCGAGCTGGCACCAAGACAGGTCATGTATTATCTGATTTCTGTGGTACAATTAAATGTGCCTGAGTAAAGGACTTTTCTCTTACCAGGGTTGTTGGGCCACACTCCTTTAGATCCTTATCCAATACAGCAGAAGAAGTCACTTGCTACATATAAATCCTCAAGAAATAGTCTTTTTTCCACAAACCTGTGGGTTAAGACAACTTTAGCTTTTTTCGAACCTACTGGCCAATACCATCACTCGTGGCTCCTGGTGTCTTGGTAGTCTCTGTCTTTTAATCTGCAGTACGCTTGGCATAAATTGATATTAGCTGCTGTCGTATTCCAGCACTCACAGCATCGTGAAATAAAAAAGACACTTGTCAGATTTTAAGTCCAAAAAAGGATCCTCGTCTAGATGAAATTTGAAAGAAACCTGTGGTGGGACCAGATTAGCACAGTGTGGGATGGGTTGATGTTGATACTAAGGTCACATTGAAATCCGCCTCTTGAGTGTTTGGTGCTATGTAACAAAGTCCTAAAAATAAGTACATCAAAGATCCTGCTAAGGAAAGAACTGCTATCTTAATCAAGTGGCATACTTAGTTTCAGTGACAGTGAACTTTCAACACCAATAACTGATGCCCTTATTACATGTAACCACCGATAGGGCCAGTAACTAGAGTTGCCTGCCCCACCAGAATTAATTGGTCTTTACTTTCACACTGAGATTTCGACTGCAGAAAACAACCAAGGAGCATATTAGCAAGGGCAGTATCAGCACTTTAGCGGCACTTTTTGCCGCTAAAGCGGCGATATTTTTATCGCCCTATCAGCAAGCTGTTTCTGGCGATAGCGGACGGTTTCCCTATCGCCTTGCATGCCAGCGATAATTATCGCTAATGACATGCAAGGTAGGCGTTCCCAACTAAAAGCGACTGAAAACAGTCCCTAACACAACTTCCCCCTATTAGCAACGCACGCGAAGCGATAAAAAAACTTGCGCTAAGCGCGATTATCGCTAGAATTTAACACCTGCTAAAAACATTACTTACCTGTTTGTTCAATGGGAGGTGGATTGTCAGGCTAAGTCCCCCATGGCGTTAATGCGTGAATATCGCTGGATTTCCAGCGATATTCACGCATTTCGCCGCTATCGCTGGATATTTTATCGCATTGGAGATAAACGTTGCTAATAACGTGTTATCTCCGCGATAAAATCAAGCGATACGCGGCGATAAAAAAAACGCGCTAAGCGCGGTATGCGATAATTATTGCAAGTTGTTGCTAATATCCCCCCAAGTTCTCTGTGGGAAAGTCTTGGGGAAAATGAGGAATTACCAGAAGAATCATGCCTGGAGTTATGGATGCCACTGGAATGCATCATTTCTGTTACCAAGCGACATTTCAACCTGGAATCCATCAAATTATCTAACTTCGAGCATCAAAACTAGTTATTCTTTCTGAAATGTTCTGCTTCGTTATCTTTCTGTAGATTTGCCAAAATGAAGACCCTCTGGAACACCTGTGTGGGCCGAAGTCATTTTTGTTAACCAACCAAGCTACTGGTTGGACCAGACCAGACCACCCCCTACAGTTGGTTCCAGTTGAAGTGTACATTCTCCAAAAAGTGCGTGTAATCAATATGTTTTAATCTGGTCTGCTTCGCTGTCCCACATTCACGTTCACAGATGCCCTGCCTTTTTATGAGTTTGCTATTGATTGGAACTTTGTTCTTATTAGTTGTGAGTGCTTTCGCTCAACAGTAGTCTTTTCACCACGTGCATCAATATGGGCAGCCAATATTGCATTTTATAAAGGTTTAAATAGTGCTTTTTAAACTGTGTTGCTCCATCAATCTTGTCAAGCCTGCTGAATAAAGTAGTCAATTGTTCCTTTAAGAAGGCATTGTCTCTGTCTTCTGCCAGTCTATCAATGCCTGATTTTGGCATGGTTGCGGGCTGGCACCCATTAAAGTCCTTACGAATATACATCGCATATGTTCATCAATTAACAAATATCATGCAAAGAATGATGGTGGGAGGACTGAGTGCTGATTGCAGCTGAATGCCATCTCTGCAAGCAGTGGATGCTTTGGCTGGAAAAGCTGTGTGAATAATGGAGGGAAAAATGTAATGCCTCACGCTGCACTCACTGTAGCAGTGAGGCCCAGAGAGGGTACATTGATGACACCCTAGGGCTAGAGAGTATTGACATCAGAAAAGTGATTGTAAATTGTAGCTGAAAACATCGCACTATTTTGTAGTCAATCGATCTTATATTGATGGGAAGTGAATTTCAAGGGCACAGGGATCTGTTGAAAAAATCTACACCACCTCTTTCGAAAAAACCTTGTTCCTGATGAGGTAGCCATTGACCGATCTTAGATCAGCTGAAGTATTATTGAATGCTCTGTCTGTATGGCAGCAAATATGTTCAATGCAATAGTAATGGCCTTGCCAAGACAATATACTAAGTTATTGTCCGGAGAAATACATACCATATCTGGAGTGTTGCAATTGTCATCTTTATCACACTTCATTTCAATGTATAAATGAGACTACTACCACTAATACCCTGCATTTATCCATAGAATGCAAAGTCTGCTCATAAGCAAATGACACACAAGTCATGGTCTGCACAGATCAACTCCCCGAATCAATGATAACCTCTCTTCATAAATGCTTGAAGGGGATCAGTGCTGGTTAGTTTAATTCTTTTAGAAAAGATAACGCTAACAACGCAGAGATAATCATTTTTAGGGGAAAACCCAAACTGCTGTTGAAACTGGTTGTTGTCGGTGTGTATGGGACCTCCTCCTGCTTCAGCAAAAAAAGTAAAATCTCTAGGGATCATGATTGGTGCGGGTTTAACACTGTGTTCCCAGATAAATGGTCTGTGTAACTGTGGATACTTCACGCTGCGTCAGGTTTGATGGGTTCTTCCTTGTCTCCTAAAGAAGCTTTACCTTTGTATATTTTGGGCTGTGTCCACAAAGCTTGACTATTGCAACAGCCTAAAAAAAGGTCTCTCAGTAGACCTCATACATGAACTTAAAAGAGTTCAAAATGAATCTGTTTGATTGGTATGCTCATGAACAAGTATGTTCATGTGTCTGAGGCTTGAAAGGACTGGTTGCCTATGGGACAAATAATTCACTTTATGTGTTAGTGACATACATTAAGCATTCTATACCTTAAATTATTTATGCCTATCAAATTTCATTCAACCTTACAACCAACTTGCAGCCTTAGATCTGAGTAATAAAATGTCTAAATCCTTTAATCCACAAAAACCAGACTGGAGGCAAATCCTTCAGAGGAAAGGTTGCCAAACTCAGGAATAATATACCATTTAACCTAGGTTCCACAATACCTTTTCCTTATAAATGCCCTAAAAATGTTCTGTTCCTTTAAGTTGTATGTATACAAATCATGGTTTCTCCTCAGCTCCAAGAAGCCTTTCTGGTAAGTGAGTGCTTTATATGTTTTCACCACTCACTCACCCACTCACTCACTCACTCACTCACTCACAACCCTTCTCCAGTGTTAAAGTTGCTGCTGGTCACAAATTAATTAAACACACAGGATCTAGTGTAGAAAAGACTTTGCATTTTCTAAGCTAGTGCAACTAACTTAGTGAATTTAAAGTTCAGATTTACAATGCACAACATTGCTTTGCATTCTGATTGCCATTCCGAACAGCATGCACACATAGAGAACCATTGTGAATTGGAATGATATACATAAATGCTTTGCATGGTCTATATGATTGTAAATCAAGCATTTGTTCAGGGCAAAATATAATCATTCAGAAATTGTAAGTTTTGGATATTTACCAACGTATATTAGCAGGGACAGACAGTCGTTTCATTGCCCGTCGTATTGACTCTTTCAACAGGCCACTCTTTGTGGTATTATGACCCCTGTCTGTTTAGGGACAGGTGTCGGACTGCAGGCACATTGTACATGCAAATGTTCTGTTGTCCCATACAGGCCTCCATACCTGCATTCTCTAATTTTCCCAATGAGTCACAAAGTGATTCTCACCTCATAGATATTTATGAGAAGGACAGTTTCCATTTTTTGTCAAAACTCCCTTTGCACTGCAAGTGTTTTGAGAAACCCTCTCACAGCAAACGATAAGGCTGATCAAAACTTTGTGCTGTAACCAGCCTCTGTTCTTGTTATTCCAATTGGCCCTGTAACATGAAACATGACTGTCAGAAAATGGGTTATTGGGTAGGATGTGAATCTTTCCCAAGTAAGAAGTCGAAAATCTTGGTAATGTCGAACACACAAGTTCAATAATAAACCTGGGCTCAACCCCAGGCTGACCGTAAGGAAAAGTGTGTGAAGTATTTTTCAGTACCAAAACAGTTAAAAAGTCAAAACACAACACAGTAAAAATCCCCCAACCAATTCGTAAAAATAGAGAAAAATACTAACAAAAAAAATTGCACCAAAATCCAATAAGGGGTTCTGGAGAGATGGATGTTTGAAGTTTTAGAGCCGAAAGCTCCACAAAAAAGTAAAGCACCAATCAGAAGTCACTGTTTGGGATTTACTGGAATGCAGGGGTGATTTTAGGCTGACTGCGACAGAGAAGTCGAATACCCCAAGACAGTCAGTTGATGATAAAGATTTTACCTTCTGACTTAGGGTCTGATATAGAGTTTGGCCGATGAGAAACTCTGTCACAAACATGATGGATAGCCTGTCTGCCATATTGCAAGTGCATTCTATTTAATAGCACTTGTAGTACGGAGGAGGGGACATCCTTCATGTTTGTGGCAGAGTAGCCCATCCGCCAAACTTTAAATTAGGTCCTTAGTTTGTAAAATGGAAGTCAAAATCCTTGAGTGGACCAAGGCTGCAGGCTGTATAAGACAAAGTCCCTTCCCAGTTGGAGAACTTCTACAAGGTCCTGCTGAACTGTTGATTTTTTGCAGAAAAAGCTCTGATCTACAAAATTCAAGTTTGTGCCCTCCAAAGTCCTCTAACTGGTCTTCACCTGGCCCAGATTTGTACATTCAAGCATAGTTTTTTTATGGAGCTCAAAATTCTTTCAGTGGGGTAAGCCTGAAACTGTATCAGATGACGTCCTCTCAAAATTCGACACCGGTGCTATGAGGTCCTGCTGATGCTCTGGAGGGCTGGAAGCCAAACAAAGTTTCAAGCTTTCTGCAGTAGTTCCTTTAGGACTTCTCTATGGCTCCCAAGACTTCCGGGACAGTGCGTAGGGACCAGGACTCACTCAAGCAGAGGCTACCAGGGTGTCAAATTCAGCTCCAGTTGCTACTGGTCAGCTGGGCACTACAGGAAAAGGTATCTTGTAACTTGTTTGGTTGCTGTAGCCAGACAAGGAGGTCAGCCAATGGACTCTTGAGGTCCACTTCTCAGTCCCAGATACAAGTGAGAGCAGATCAAGCCACTCGGCACTCCATATAGGCCCCAGACAGAATTGCCAGTCCTCTTCTGTTCTGATGAACTATGGGTGAGGTGCCACTTTTGTAGAACTCAATGACCGGTGGGTTGTAATGACTCAGGACACTCCCTGACCGATGAGAATATAGTTCCTGGGGCAACCCTTCTTACAAGATTGGAGAAAAAAATGATTAGGTCCCGCTTACACGGTCACCTCCTTGCGAAGTATTTACAGGCCAACATCATACCCAAAGGTCTCCAAGTAAGGAACAAGCCTGCTATTTTTATTGATTTACCCAAATTAAGGGAAGGGTTTAGCTTTGTAGCAAATAACTGCTCAAGACACTGGATGGTGTTGGGTGTCGAAACTGCATTGGAGTATGTGAAGAAGATTGCCGATTTAAAAAGAGAGATCTTAGAAGACAGGGCACTGAGCAACGCTAAGGAGGCCCTTGAACGTGCCGAGAAAGTAATTGCAGAATTTAACTCTATTACATTGAACAAGAAATTGGATAAACTCAGTAAAGACATTAGGATCTATGATAAAAAGATTACGTACCCTTACTTGTCAGACGATTATTACCAACAAGACAGCCAAGGCTTCTTCACTAATAGGGGAAGACAGGATCCTAGAAGATTTGCCACGTTCTCTGATTCCTCTTTTGGAAGCAGCTCCGACAGTGAATCTGATAGACCAACTACCAGCGGGGGTTCTCACCAGTACAATCAGGGTCCCAGATTCCAAGATACACATAGTGGTCAAACTTTTTTAGGGGACCCCTCATGGCCACCCAACAGGGGCAGGAGCCAGGAGCCAGGAACCAGGGTGGGACAGGCCCAAGAGATGGAACAGGGGAAGAAACACTCAGCGAGGCAACAACAGGGTCAATTTTTACCCCCAAGAGAGCAACGGAGAGATCCAGACGAGATGCCAAACATACAGGTGGTAGAACAAATGCCTGACCAGCCAAGCATTGATGTTAGAGTCCTTCTGGACTCCAATCAAGACCAATCTAATCCTATTATCAACATTTCAGATTACCATCTCACTAGTCCTGAAAGAGATATACTATCCAAAGGTCTTTCATTCATACCAACTGCGCCCCCCCAACTCGTTCAACATGAAACTTGAACTCCAGCAATTTTTCAAAAAAGTTTGGTTGAAGTATTTCTTCAAAAACATTGAACCTGGTCCTAAACACCAAACCGCTACTGGTTTTAAACCCCCCTCAACATTCACGCCTGCATCCTATCTTATGAGCCAGAGGATTCTCGCCTTTGAGCAGATTGTACTCACAGAAGTTATGTCCTTATGGGACAATAGAAAATATATTCAATACAATGTGACCAAAGATGAAAAACAAGCACTTGAATCTCTTAAAATGAACACTGCAATTGTAATCAAGGCTGCGGATAAAGGAGGGGCCGTCGTAGTCCAAAACACAGATGACTACATTGCTGAAATCCATCAACAGTTGAGCTGCCAAGATAGCTACACAATATTGAACAAGGATCCAACACAGGATGTGTTAGAACTTATCTATCAGCTAACACATAGAGGATTAAAAGAAGTCTACCTGAGTGAACCTGAGTATAACTTCCTCAACAAAAATCATCCAAGGACGCCTACAATTTACACTCTCCCAAAGATCCACAAAAACCTTACCCATCCACCAGGAAGACCGATAGTTTCGGGAAGTGGTTCAATTTTGGAACCTTTAAACCAATTTGTTGACAGTTTTTTACAACCCTGGGTGGCTCAAACCAAATCCTATGTGCGAGACACCATGCATATCATCCAGATGGAGGAGAACCAGCCATTCGACATGTTGACATAGTTCCTAGTGACACTGGACGTTGCCTCATTATACACGAGCATCCCACAGGATCAAGGGATGGAATGTATACGCGAAGTTCTGAACAACAGACCAACGCTACACTGGATCCCGACTGAGTTTTTGGTGGACCTATTGGAGATTGCCATGACCAAAAACTATTTCGTATTTCAAAAAGACTACTATTTCCAATGTACAGGGGGAGCAACGGGAGCCTGATTTGCGCCCAGCCTGGCTAACCTTTATATGGATAAATATGAAGATACCCACATATACAGCACAGACAACCCATTCATTGACAATATCACGATATGGAAATGTTATATCGATGATATCCTAATGTTATGGACTGGCTCAGAACTCAATTTAATTGACTTTCGGATGTGGCTAAATGGAAGATCATCTGACATCCAATTTACAATGAATTACGATAAGGAAACCATCTGCTTTCTGGATCTCTCACTGAGAATTGAGGACGCATTGATCTATACCACTCTGTTCAGGAAACCTACAGAGCGCAACACTCTGCTGAAATACTCATCACATCATCCTAGAAGTGTCCGTGACAACTTGCCCTACGGACAATTTCTAAGATTACGGCGGAAATGTTCACGCAGATCAGATTTCTTCAAAGAAACAGATACTTTAATCACCAGACTCAGGACAGAGGTTACACTAACGGACTACTTAACACAGCACGGAAGAGGGCCTGGTACTGTCCCAGAGACATGTTGTTAGAAGTTCACCAGAGGGCCGACACTGAAGAGAAGTTGGTTTGCGTCGCCACCTTCAACACCAGGAGCCAGGAAATCGAGAAAATTGTTACAAAATACTGGAATTTGGTGGCTTCAGAAATCAATTCTGTGACTGACCCCATTTTTGCCTTCAAAAGGGCAAAGAATGTGAGAGCCTATGTAGTCAACTCCTACCTGGCACCACCCAGACCACCAGACATTAGGAAACAATTGCATTTACCACCACTCTTTGGTCATTTCAAGTGTAGCAATTGCAAGACTTGCAAGCTCCTGATTGAGAGCTCATCCTTCACACATCAGTGCCGGGATTTCCAACTACCACACCACACGAACTGTAACAGTTGGAATGTTATCCACGCTATTAAATGCCCTTGTAATAAGGTATACATTGGCCAAACGACACAGAAGGTTAAAAGCAGAATCCTGCAACATTGCAGCAGATTACGCAACAAAGTACAAGGGGCCCCCTTAGTAGATCATTTTTCAAACATGGGACACGAGGTAGAAAGCCTTAAGTGGTGGGTGGTGGAAAGGATTTTTCAACATCCCAGAGGTGGCGATACTGCATCATCCCTCAACTTCAAGGAATGCAAATGGATACATATTCTGAACATGGTGGCACAGGGCCTGAATGAGCTAGAGGAGACTAGTAGACAACTAGGATTCTTGTCTAAGACATGAAGTCAGTTTATAATGTCTAAACCACCTCTAGGTATGTGTTATATAACTTTACACATGTCACTTTGATTCAGTGTTTACATCTACATTCTATGTAACTGTGTTATTTTATGATTTCTATCCGGATTGTACAATATGACTCGGCCTGTGTCACCTTTATTCCAGCCAATACAACCATGTTTTATGTATCGCAAACATTACAAACTGCATTGTACATTAAGAGTCCACACAACATCCTATATCCCAGTCGTTGATCAGATATCTCACCAAGTTGCGTTTTGATTCCAATATCGAATGCTTTATTGTACTCTGTACCATATGGGTACCTACAGGTAACCCGTTGTCAGCATTTGCTCTGTTAATTGAATTTGTACAATTTTCTTTTACATACTTTGATCAGTTACCTTGATTTGCTCAATTACATTTATACTTCTTTGTCACCTCGGGGGCAATATTAACTGATTATGTTTAGCTGTATTCTCTAGTCACATTTTGGACATTGTTAACTGGGTGTGAGTAATATCCATTGTTCGCTCTCATTTATTCACATTGAATCCCGGTTACTTGTCTACAGATGTGGTAGATTGGTTTGCCTGCGAGTGATTAAATTCCTCCACCAACTGTAACACTCTTTTCCATTCACTACCAGTGATTCGGACGCTTGGCTCCTGTTACCAATAGAGCCCTAGATTGCACACACTCAGTACATTTCTCATCAGCACGTCATAACGTGCCATTCACTCTCAAGCGTTGACAGACGTATACGGAAGCTCGGAATTGAAAACTATTAGCACGTCATCACGTGCACTTCTCAGACACTGACAGGCTTCTCCTTAAATTCCTTTATGCTGCCTCCGGCACAGGCCACGTGATTAGTCAACAGGAGGCTTGGCTGAGGGTAAGACATGCTAGCACCTCGCTGCGTGCTGCTTTTCAATTGTGTACTTTTAATAATTTCCCCACTGTTTCTCTGACCTTTAGGCTGCTCACAAATCGGAGTACACGTCCTGCAATTTTTCTGACTCTTAAATTTATTTACTGCGCTCCCGGCTATGGTGATTACTACCCACATGGGGCTCCTTTCTCCCAAGCCTAAACAATCGATAATCGGCCACCATTTGCAATGCACACCTACATCTGGGCTATACTTGTAACAATTGCATTGACTCTTCGAGATACAATTTCTGTGGTGGATAGCACCCGGCTGCGCTTGACAGTCCCGGATGGGGCTCCCCCCTTTATAGGAATTGAAGGGTTCGGCTATTCATGCATGCGTAATTTATCCTTGTGGCAAATTGAATGCATCATGCTCAGCTTCATTTGGGTATACACCGCACCTTTAACACCTTTTATTCATTGCCCCCTTTTTCAGATCTGAATTACGGTATCGCATTCCACTCTGAGCAGACTGATTAATTGCAGCTTCTGCTAATTCTAAGGTACACCTGTTTCCATACAATTGATTTCTACAGAGCTAGCGTCCCTCTAGCCCCCTCTTACCCACCCTTTATTTTTTTCACTTCCTTCTAGAATCCAACCGGACGGTGGATTTTTCAAGCTCAATTCCTTTAAGGACTACAAGTGGAACCCAAAACCACTACTACTAGAGGTCTTTGATCATCAGGTTCTTATGACCCAGGTATGAAACATACCCCACTCATTGTTCGATCATTCCGTCCATATAGGCTGACCACATGTTGTCCTGAAGAAGACCCGTGGTGATTTTATCGTACTCACGCACATTCTTGGGTCGAAACGTCGACGTACCTTGATAATCCATACACTACGGTCTCCATCCCAAGACAAATAACAGAATCCAAAGGAGGGCTATTGGAGATTCGTTCTCTTAGGGACGGATGTCAATTGATTCAAACATTTTATATGCTGTTTTTTATACAATTACACTGTATATATTGTCTTCACTCAAACACCTTGTCACTTTAAGATCACTTATTCACTTGTAAGTCACTTTTTTGTCTTTCCAACTATGAACTTGTGTTGTTGACAGCCTCACATATGCAAAAAACGAAAAAAGAATAATAGTACAATATACTAACTTTGAATTATCTCATCTTTTTGTGTTTCTTCTTATTTTTGAACATTAATGATGGAATGTTAAGAAATTAATCGCCCAACAGAACCAGCTGTAGTATAATTTCTAGACGCCCAGGTTCTGAGGGATACTGGGTCACCCCATTATATTTTATGTATCTTCTCACAATTACAACACATCCTGTGCGCTTTACTGCAATCTATCCCAGAATTCTGAGTAAAATCCAACATGGTAGCACTCTTCTGCCCTTGGAGGTTTCTGGTGTCCCAGCTTTGGGTGTGTTAATGCAAATGAGCAGTCCCCTTCTCCTCAACTCCTCCGAACTGGTTCTGGGGCCAGCTTCCCCTCCCGCTCGGCTGGTGCCAGACTTGCTACATTTGGCCAGTGAATTGAGGCTTCTCTTCCTTTGTACTGTCTTTACACTTAACTTTTTATGGGCAGGACTTACCTAGGTCCATTTGAAGTTAATGAAGTTTTAAACCCTCCCAAGTTACCCTTCCAGTGCTGAGATTAGTAACGTACCTCACACTGGCCTTCTTGCCAAAAGGCCTAAGAAATTGTTTCTGCTCTGGGAGTAGCTTTTATTCCTCATTAAACAGAAGAAACTGACAAGGGCAAGCTGCTGGTAAGCTAATGCTAATAATCAGCTGGAAAAACAGACAGACAACATCTAACTTTGTAAAAGTTACTTGTCCTAGATATTTATAAAAAAGCAGACTTCATTTGTGAATTGGATTTTTAATCAATGTTAAAAATAGTGGTTTATGTAGCTTGCCCCAAACCTGAGGTAGCAGAAATAGTATTTTATTCTGAACTTTGGCATGTCTCATATGAACAGCTACAGTCCTTGACAGTGAAATAGCTTTTGGGGGCTGGTCACTATATGTACATGCCAACACTAAATTCTTGCTTTACAGATTTTGTATAGTACTAGTTACCCATAAAAGGTTTATTTTGACAGATTTATCTGCTGGTTTGAATGCTGCTAAGTCAGACTACACAGGTAGGCCTAAAGCTATGTTTTCTTTGTCACCAAAGTGGACGCAAACATGTGTTGCAGTCCACAGGTGACATCTAAATTTTCATGATATTTGTGTATTTTACTGCAGCAAATATTATGGCATTACTAGAATGTTAAGTAGTCCAACTGGATGTTAGCCAATGTTACCATGTTTTAGGGGTCGTAGCACATACAGTGGGGACTGGGCAGTAGTGCCCCAGTGTGCCAAGTTAATAAAAAACAGGAATAGTAGTCAGTAGAAATTTTGGATGATCTTGCAAAATAGGGTATTTTCTCACAAAAATTACAATGCGAACATCAGTAGTGCATGGTCACCAGGAGATTTGATCTTCAGCATGCAACCAAAATATCTGGCTGGTACACTGGTGAAACCAGGCACAGCAAGTCTGCTTCCCAAATGTTAACCACCAAGGGGGTATATTCACAAGAACGTGCGATAACTACCGCAAGAGTAGCGTAACGCAACTTTCAATATCGCAGCCTATCGCGGGAAAATAACCCCGTGTCAACGTGGAATTCACAACAAGGCGGTAGCATGCGATAGTCACCAGATAACGCGTCAAATGTCAGCGTGAAAATCAACGCCACGCCCAAAAAATGCGAAACGCGAGAAATCATGCGATGTGGCCAATCGCGGTACAAAAAGTAGCAAAAAGCAGCCACAGGCCTGCAAATCCCACACGTCTGGTGGAAAATTGCACCATAAAAAGCACAGAAACAACACACCAGAAACAAGCCAAAGCACGTAGCTACATCGATGCACCCTGACCCAGCGCAGAGGTCAACGCGAACCCCACAGACCACCATCAAGGAACAATGGTCAAGGAGAAAAGGGAGAGGAAGACGGGGTGCAGACCGCAGGAAAACAAGACCAGCACCACGGAGGCACAGAACACTACCAGCAACTGACCCACAAGCAGACCACCTGGAATGCAGTCGGAGTGCCCAGGAGGCCAATCCAGGAGGCCAAGAGGCGCCGCCAGGACGTGACAACCTAAACCAGGCACAAACCCGCTGCCAACAGGAAGGCAGGAACGGCAACAGGAGGTGGCAGTCCAGCCCCACAGGAGGAGCTGGAGGAAACCCAGGCCACAGTCATCAGTGTGGAGACGGTGCAAGGAGGTGGGAATATGGACACAGCTCGACAGGACCCGACACAACAACAACAGGGTGAGGATCCAACAGGGACTGGGGGGACGGGGGTGATGGGCACAATGGCACACATGCACAAGTAGGTGTAGCACACTGCACACCCACAATTACCCAGGGACATGTCCCCCATCCCCGTGGCACACTGCAGCACACACACATAGCAATCACAGCACATACCATGACAATGTGGCACAAAGTGCAACACCCACACTGCAGAACAGGGGACACAACTGGGTCCGCCCAGGCGCAGAAACAGAACAATCACATTGGACAGAGCAGGGAACTGTGAGATGCATATCTACGGCTACAACCCCACAGCAGCCATGTAGGCCAAATGTCCACTGTCCCAACTCAAATAGCCACCACCACCCAAACAGTCACAATGTACATTGTCACACAGTCTGCATGTCGAAAAGAACAAGGTGCCAACACAATGCCAACATGCACCTCCCCTTCACAATGCAGAGGGAAAAACAACACCTCCAGCAGGTCAGAACAGACAACCCATCAGTGATGGCGGAGACAAACACCACACCTTCGACACCGATGCCCTACAACAGCCCATGGACATCCCACACAACCCACCACCAGGACCAGGGCAGACAAGCTACTCAGAGGAGAACCCAGCCCCTGCAACAGACCACACAGCATGAAGCACCCGCAATCACTACTGGCTCACAACACTTCACCGACCCACACATGGCACCCCAATGCCAGGTGTCAGAACGCCAAAAGGAGGTGGCCCAACAGGTGCGGGTGTTGCCAAACCCATGGAATGCAAACTAGAACACATATGTGGGTGTCCAATACCCTTCAGGGACCACCTACACCCCACAAAGGAGACCCACACTGCCATAGAGACACATGCAGATGCACATACCCAGTACAGAACCACGCCCAGGGGCACACACATATCAGTCACACACCCACGTTAGCTCTGCGTACGATGTCACAGTCCACTCCCCTTACGAATTGAGTGGGTGACGACAAAGCTACATGTCCAGGTTCTAGCCCGCTGCCTGCGGTGACATGTCTGCATCCACTGTACACAGCACAATGTAATGTCGTAGGGCCCAAGGCCCCCATGCATACAACAAGACCACAGGGACACATGCACATATGTTGAACTGGCTACGGGCACGTGCTCCCGGCCCCTTTATTGGCAGGGCCACATGTACAGTGGCGCCTGTGCTGGGTGTGTGTGGGGTGAGTATAAGCTAGCCTGCACGGAGTGCTTGGTGCTGGCAACAACCTGAACAGTGGACTCCAGTGTAATGGGAACAGAAAACACCAGCATAACAGAGTCAACTGCAGAGCAACATGGAGGGATCCGGATTAAGGACAGAGGTCACCCAATATTCAGTCAGGAGGTTCCATGAGTTGCAGTGCACTGAGGTAGGGGCACTAGAGAAGAGCGCGCTCATGTGAAGAAATTGCTAGGATTGTGTCCCTTCGGGTTAGTCCTGATGCAGATGCAGTGGGGTGTGTTACACCTGCATCAACTTCCTCATCAACGTCCCAGGTCTCCCACACTGCCTGAGGTGACAGTTGCGTACGTAGTCCACAGCGCAATACTCAGTAATAAATCCGGGTGTGTAGCTTGACTACCACCACCAGACTGCATTCCTGCCTTGGGGCTGTTGCCTCCTGCCCTCCCATTGTCTGTGCCTTCTCCCGTCCACATACATGAGACATCTTCCTCATCATTGTCCCAGATCTTCCCCACTGCATGAGGTGACATTGTTGCGCAACCTCACAACAGCACAAAACTCGATCAGTAACGGACAATGGCTCGCGGTGCACTGAGTCACTGGCACCTGGAGTGCTGAGCAGGGTATAAGGCCGATGATGGCATCCACGACAGGTCTGAGCAACTCTGTAGGTCTGTCAGGACCATCGTTTCGACTCTGGCAGTTGGCGGTTGGAGGTGGTCCTTGCCGTGGTGGCGTGTGCCTCCTGCGGTGATGCGACGTCCGGGCCGGACAAGACTCGATGCTATGTGTGGGCCCTGGTGGCCCACAGTTGAGGCCGGAGGATGCGGACAGCGCAGGGCCACAGACACATGGCGTTGATGACCCCAAGACCATCTCTACAGAGGTCATTCAATGTCTCAGAAGAAGGGGTCCCAGGCCTGAGCAGCACAGAGTTAGTGGCCCCGGATGCCCTGCGGCCGGCACAGGCACCCAGCCACGGGACGGTGACTTGCGGTGCAGTCAGATGGGCCATGCGACCTGAGCGGGTCCCCATCAATGTCCGAGGTTTATGTTGCGGAGTGTTGCGGGGGACAGTGGAAGGTGTCCTCCAGGGCATGATGCGGAAGGTCTGAAGTTATCTGGAAGCAGCAAATGGAGGAGTGGAAAGCGCAAACCTAGTTTTCACCAACAATTCGGTATCAGCTACATGAGGATGAAAACCAGCCCCTATTCCATAGACACAAACGCCACCAATGTACGACCAGTGAGTGTCCATGAATGTCGGGGAACACACTTAGTGGCACAGGTGCTGAGAGGGGATGCATTCTGCGATGATGCCGGTACACAGATGTGAACTCCAACATTGCCAAATCAAGACTCTGTGACCTACTGGACCACAGTGTAGGCCGGAGGCAGCGGTCAGCAGTGGCCCACAGCCACGTGTCGTTGGCTCGCGAGGCACAGAGTTAGTGACACAGTGACAGTTGTCGGTAGTGTTCAATCACCTCCATAACAATGATCCTGTTCCCTCCGGACTGCAACTCGTCATCCTCTTACGCCTCTCCGTGCGTGCGATGAAATGTATTCTGCCTTTTGAATTACCGATGTTCAGTTCCAAATCTGTGATCCCACTTGTGCGCAGCGTAGGCCGAGGGCAGTAGTCCGCGTAGGCCCACAGACACGTGTGGTTGTGATGCCATGCACAGACTTGTTGCCACCACATCGAAGGGTGTATAGTGAATTGTTCTCTGCCTTAAATAATGTTCACTGCCATGGTGTAATCAAGACTCAGTTCCAAATGTGTGACCTACCTGACCGTGGTGTAGGCCTGAGGCAGCGGTCAGCACGGCCCATTCACTGAGTGTCGCCAGGATAGGTTGGATGGCCCCACCGGCCTGCATTGTTCAGGTTCAGTGGCACCACGTGTAGCCGGCTGGCGTTGAACAGGGTTAGTGGCACCACGTGTAGCCGGCTGGCGTTGAACAGGGTTAGTGGCACCACGTGTCGCAAGATGCCCATATGGAAATATGCCTCACTGATCGAGGGGGGTCTGGTGCTGTGGCCGCTGGCCCAGATTTGGGGTCACTGCCATTCATGACTCAGGACACAGTTTCACATATGGGACCTACTGGTCTGAAGAGTAGGCCGTAGGCGGCAGTAGAGTACATCAACGAGAAAGGACTGAAGCGGGCCTGTGTCGTGGAGGCCGTGGTGGTCTGAGCTGACTGCCAAGGTCGCGGGACTCGGGCTTGGAGCTTGCGCTGGCACGTGGTGGGCCCTCCTTGACACACGGCGGTGTCGGCAGGTGATCAGTGTGGCCTGGCTGCGCAGGGGCGGGCCTGACGGGTTCGTGGTCCAGCGTGCCGGGGTCCGGCAGGCGCACTGCATCGCAGGCCACTCCGCTCACGAGGACGGTGTCGGCCTCGTGGTGGGGTGGGAGGCGCAGCCCTGGCAGAGACGTGAGGCTTTCCGGGAGAGGACCACGCCCAGGCCTATGTGCTTTTTATTCACACCCCTACGCTGGCGTGGCCTACGCCGGGCCATCCCACTCCGGTGACGCTTAGGGGGTGGCGTCACAGGCAACATTTCCACGAGGTCCCCCCCTGGCTGGGGTGACATGGTTGCGTCTACTGTCCACTGCACTCCATACGCCAGAGGTGTATGTCGCCATGGATATGGGTGTGTTCTGCATACTGCGGTCTGTCCAGCACATCTCCGCCACTCTTGGCATTGTGTGCTTTCCCGATCATGGTTCTACTGCATCCTTCACACATGCCTGGTTGCCACCTCTCCCCACATTCGGCTATTAGGTGGCTGAGGTGCCATGCCGTTGATGGCTCATGTTCAGGGCTTGCCCAGGTTACCATTGTAAGTTGTTCTGTCGTGTCTGGTGGGTGGTCATGTTGTTGTGCATTGTTGGTTGTGATTTTGTGACGTGTGCATTGCCAGAGATGTGAGTTGCATGGTTGTGGAGTTGAGGTGTGTGGGGTGTTCATTTTGGACTTGCCAAGGGGGTGTGCATTTCCCTTGTTGCCATCCTGGGAACGCTGGTTGATGATGGACTGTCGGAGGATGTAGGTATCATGCACACTGGCTGTGTATTTGATAGCGACATTGTTGGAGGTTCCACGGTGTTCTGTTGTTGCCTGCACATTGTTGTGAGACGTGTGCTTCCTGTTGATGTGATTGTGTGCTGTGTCACCAGGGGGCACAGGTAGTACATGTGTGCTGTGGATTTCCCCCAACACGTGCGTGCATCCTGCTATGGCGTATGGTCCTTGCTTGGTCTCCAGCGGATCCTGCGCATTGTGTTCGACGTATGGGGACTGGGGTACCAGGGTGATGGTGATGTCCAGGACAGGTGTGGGGGACTTGGATGTGGCTGGCTGTGTTACTCCTCCGACTCTGGTGGGTGTTGTTTGGGGGGTACCAGGGGCCAACAGGTGCAGCCAAGCCAGCAGCTTTGTGTGGGGTGGGATGTTGGTTGTCCGCTGTGTTGGTGCCGTAGGCCTGTTAGGCGATGATGGTCAGGATGCGTAGGATGGTTGTCCCTTTCAGCCTGTAGTGGACGGTGACATTGTCAGATGTTGGGTCTGTGCGGCTGGTACGTTTCCTGGGAGTCCGCTGTCTTCGTCTGCGCTGCGTCTGTGGTGGTCCGGGGGGGGGGTGTTCCGGGTGTGGGTTGGGGTCCTGGGGTGGTGGCGGTGGGTGTTGTGGCCCTCTTGGGTGTCCGGGCCGCATGATGAGTGGCTCCATGGCATCTGTTGCCCTTCGGATGTGGCCCTGGGCTGTGCTCCCTTTTGTGGTGCTGGCTGCCATCCGACTTTACACCAGGTCAGAGCAGGTGTAAATTTCCTGGTGCTAACGAGCCTTATCGCCTGTTTTGTGTTCTTATCACCGATGTGGCTGGTCGTTGTGAATGTTGAGGTGTGATGTTGTCTCGGCTTTTGTCATGGGTACGCCTACTCTGCATCTCATTAGAGATATTTGCGGGGGTCCTCTGTGGCGATGTTTTTTGCGGCTGCTATCGCGGGTAAACTGGTGCTGTGGGCTGTTTACACCAGCTTGTGAATGGGGAGGTATATTTATCACGACTTTGGCTGCGATAAACTGCCGTTAATTCGGCGATAGCTCCTTGTGATTATGCCCCAAAATGTTTTACTCCCTGTTAATTCTCCCCTCCCAGATTACCATGAATGATGGTAACTGGAATTAAAAGTGTGGACATTTTCAGGAGTTGTAACAGGCTACTTGTAACGACGACCTTTGTGTTCATGACTATTTATCAACATGCAACATCGAGCTAAAAGAAGATCAAATGCAGAGTCCTATCTGTCAACAGAGCAGCGGGTGACGTGGCACCGGGTTCAGGGTTTTGAGTGGCTGCATTAATCTCAGTAATGTGAATTCAGAGGAGAGAAGCTCATTTTTCTTGCTCGCATTAGTGCGTATTGACCCGTTGCTGTGCCTCTCATCAAATGTCCAAGAATGCAAAATACATGGTTTTACAAAGTAAAGACATAGGTCCAGATGTATCGGTCAGAAAAAGTGCTTGCAAATTGGGGACCAAATTTGCGAGACCTATATTGCATTTTCTGAACCAACCTGCGAACTCATAGGTTGCTTTGCACAAATCACTAAGTGACAGCAGTCACAGAACAATCAGCCTAAAGGAAATTAAGTATGTAGGCCACAATATGTGACCCTCTGTGATTGGCTTCAAACACAGGAATGGTGTCCTGAAAGGGAAAGCAGACCACCATCCCTCTGTTTGAATTCCTAAAAGGAAAACGTTTTTTTAAAGCAGCCCATGTTCCTTGACGGAACAAGCGTTGCTTTAAAAATGAAGGGGCATATTAGCAAGAACGGCGTTACAATTATCGCCGCTTTAGCGGCAGGAAACTGACGCTAAAGCGGCGATAATGGGCTTGATAATATGCCCTTGAGAATACCAATAGAAGCCCATGTTCTGCTGTGATCCTGGGCTTCTATTGGAATTCTCAAGGGCATATTATCAAGCCCATTATCGCCGCTTTAGCGGCAGTTTCCTGCCGCTAAAGCGGCGATAATTTTAACGCCGTTCTTGCTAATATGCCCCCAAAGTTTTTTGTTTTGGAAAGCATCAAGGGGAGCAGGTAGTCGTCATCTAGGCCACTACATACTTCCCTCTTAGACTGCCAACATGATTCCCTTCAGACACCTTCTCCTTTTCAAATCAATGTACATCTTCTTTGAGGTGCTGGCAACTATTCAATGTATTGCTCCTGGAATTGCAATTGCAAACCATTAATACATTTGTAAACCGAATTGCATATTAGAAGGAACACCCGTTTTATGCCCTTTACAAATCCCGATTCTATTTGGATCACAAAACCCATTTTATGAGTTGTGAACAATTTTACGACTCATAAAATAGCAATTATACATAAGACACAGCCATTTTGCATTTGCAAACAGTATACTTTTGAAAATTGCATGGTTTGCAATCGCAAAATTGCTTAGTGCATCTGGCCTATAGTGCGTTTCTAATCATACATGCTGCTCGTAAACCCCAAACTGCCAACATTTGAATGCATGAAAGAAGAAGCTAAGAGCAATAGCGCCTGCTAGTATGCCATTTTTATTTTAGTACATGCATAACAAATGGTGCTTTTTGATCGTTTATTTTATGTCAACTCACTAGCATGCTCAATTCAATGGATTATGGAATATAAACCGAAAGCAGAATTGTTTTGTTCGTTCCAAATCTGATCATACTTCTTAACATAACCCACAATATTAATAAAAGAAATTCAAAGGCTGATAGGTGCAGATATTCATATTGCAAAGTTCATATTATTTATATATTTGTGTGCAGGCAAATAAAGTCTCAGTGGCCCTCACATTGTATCACACAAAGCGACGACTAAATGGCTGCATAGTGAACAAAGGTCCGATAAACCTTGCTAATCACTTGCGAATGGAATAATTTGCCCCATAAAACTTTATTAAAATGTCAACCATACCCACTGGAGGGGAACAAAAGCACTTTACTGTTAGACCTGGCCCTTTTTGCAGGTTTATCCACAAGCTTTTTCCTTTTGCCTCCTATTTTCTGACCCTATTTCGCTGGCTTTAGGATTCTGGGCACTTTACCACTGCAGATCAGTGCTAAAGTGCATATGCTCTCTGTGTAAATTGTAAATATGGTTGGTTATCCTTGATCAGCATATATGATTTACCGGTAAGTCCCTAGTAAAGTGCACGGTGTGTGCCAGGGCCTGTAAATCAAATACTACTTACTAGTGGGCTTGCAACACTGGTTGTGCCACCCATAGGAGTAGCCCTGTAAATGTGTCTCAGACCTACCACTGTCGTGTCTGCCTGCAGTTTTAAACTGCCATGTTGCTCTGGCAAGTGCACCTACTTGCCAGGCCCTAACCTTCCCTTTTCTTACATGTAAGGCACCCCTCAGGTAGGCCCAAGTACCCCCATGGGCAGGGTGAGGTGTATGTGAAGGGTAGGACATGTACAGGTGTGTGTGACATGTTCTGGTAGTGAAATACTGTGTATTTCATTTTTCACTATTGAAAGGCTGTCTGTCCCATAGGCTATCATTGGAGCTACACTGTAACATGTTTACATGTGTACCTTCAATTGGGACAAGATAGAGAAATTACGTTTAGACTCTCTGAACTCAGAATTTACTAACCCACCTTTTGGTAAAGGTTTTTTTTAATTGTGTGTTTGAAAATGCCACTTTTAGAAAGTGATACAAAAGGGGATGATGGACGGAACGTTTGAACCAATCAAACACTCACCCCCAGTCAACTGATCTGGGTTTAATCCATCATCATTCTTTAGCTCACTCCACCACCCCAGTTCAGACATGGCCATATGCAAATCAGTCTGACCCTGTGTCTCATGGGAACAGTCCAGCCCGAACTGCCAAGCCATGACTTCCCTGGACCGGAAACAAGCATCCTAGGACCGGTTTCTGGCATTCCAGCCGTCATCAGCCTGGCTTGCTTGAATCCAGTGGCAAAGTGAGCAAGGGACCCACGTCTGGGCATACCCCCGCCAACTTAGGGCGAACAAAGCGATACAAAAGGGGATGATGGACGGAACGCTTGAACCAATCAAACACTCACCCCCAGTCAACTGATCTGGGTTTAATCCATCATCATTCTTTAGCTCACTCCACCACCCCAGTTCAGACATGGCCATATGCAAATCAGTCTGACCCTGTGCCTCATGGGAACAGTCCAGCCTGAACTGCCAAGCCATGTCTTCCCTGGACCGGAAACAAGCATCCTAGGACCGGTTTCTGGCATTCCAGCCGTCATCAGCCAGGCTTGCTTGAATCCAGTGGCAAAGTGAGCAAGGGACCCACGTCTGGGCATACCCCCGCCAACTTAGGGCGAACAAAGCGATACAAAAGGGGATGATGGACGGAACGCTTGAACCAATCAAACACTCACCCCCAGTCAACTGATCTGGGTTTAATCCATCATCATTCTTTAGCTCACTTCACCACCCCAGTTCAGACATGGCCATATGCAAATCAGTGTGACCCTGTGCCTCATGGGAACAGTCCAGCCCGAACTGCCAAGCCATATCTTCCCTGGACCAGAAACAAGCATCCTAGGACCGGTTTCTGGCATTCCAGCCGTCATCAGCCAGGCTTGCTTGAATCCAGTGGCAGAGTGAGCAAGGGACCCACGTCTGGGCATACCCCCGCCAACTTAGGGCGAACAAAGCGATACAAAAGGGGATGATGGACGGAACGTTTGAACCAATCAAACACTCACCCCCAGTCAACTGATCTGGGTTTAATCCATCATCATTCTTTAGCTCACTCCACCACCCCAGTTCAGACATGGCCATATGCAAATCAGTCTGACCCTGTGCCTCATGGGAACAGTCCAGCCCGAACTGCCAAGCCATGTCTTCCCTGGACCGGAAACAAGCATCCTAGGACCGGTTTCTGGCATTCCAGCCGTCATCAGCCAGGCTTGCTTGAATCCAGTGGCAAAGTGAGCAAGGGACCCACGTCTGGGCATACCCCCGCCAACTTAGGGCGAACAAAGCGATACAAAAGGGGATGATGGACGGAACGTTTGAACCAATCAAACACTCACCCCCAGTCAACTGATCTGGGTTTAATCCATCATCATTCTTTAGCTCACTCCACCACCCCAGTTCAGACATGGCCATATGCAAATCAGTCTGACCCTGTGCCTCATGGGAACAATCCAGCCCGAACTGCCAAGCCATGTCTTCCCTGGACCGGAAACAAGCATCCTAGGACCGGTTTCTGGCATTCCAGCCGTCATCAGCCAGGCTTGCTTGAATCCAGTGGCAAAGTGAGCAAGGGACCCACGTCTGGGCATACCCCCGCCAACTTAGGGCGAACAAAGCGATACAAAAGGGATGATGGACGGAACGCTTGAACCAATCAAACACTCACCCCCAGTCAACTGATCTGGGTTTAATCCATCATCATTCTTTAGCTCACTCCACCACCCCAGTTCAGACATGGCCATGTGCAAATCAGTCTGACCCTGTGCCTCATGGGAACAGTCCAGCCCGAACTGCCAAGCCATGTCTTCCCTGGACCGGAAACAAGCATCCTAGGACCGGTTTCTGGCATTCCAGCCGTCATCAGCCTGGCTTGCTTGAATCCAGTGGCAAAGTGAGCAAGGGACCCACGTCTGGGCATACCCCCGCCAACTTAGGGCGAACAAAGCGATACAAAAGGGGATGATGGACGGAACGTTTGAACCAATCAAACACTCACCCCCAGTCAACTGATCTGGGTTTAATCCATCATCATTCTTTAGCTCACTCCACCACCCCAGTTCAGACATGGCCATATGCAAATCAGTCTGACCCTGTGCCTCATGGGAACAGTCCAGCCCGAACTGCCAAGCCATGTCTTCCCTGGACCGGAAACAAGCATCCTAGGACCGGTTTCTGGCATTCCAGCCGTCATCAGCCAGGCTTGCTTGAATCCAGTGGCAAAGTGAGCAAGGGACCCACGTCTGGGCATACCCCCGCCAACTTAGGGCGAACAAAGCGATACAAAAGGGGATGATGGACGGAACGTTTGAACCAATCAAACACTCACCCCCAGTCAACTGATCTGGGTTTAATCCATCATCATTCTTTAGCTCACTCCACCACCCCAGTTCAGACATGGCCATATGCAAATCAGTCTGACCCTGTGCCTCATGGGAACAGTCCAGCCCGAACTGCCAAGCCATGTCTTCCCTGGACCGGAAACAAGCATCCTAGGACCGGATGTATCACTTTTAGAAAGTGGGCATTTTCTTGCTTTACCATTCTGTGTGCCTCTGACTGTTTGTGTATTCAATGTTTGGTTTTGTAGTGACAGGAGCTGGGAATCTGCATTTACTCTAGACAGTCACAAGGGGGATTGAAGTGTGTCCTGCCTTGCCTGGGTGACTCATCGCTGGGCTGAATAGACCTTGTCTGCATTTAGAGTGGTGGGAGGAGTTTTGTTAGCACCTGAATAGGCTGTGTCTCCTTTGCACAATGCTGTCTGCACCTCCTGAGGTCATGCTGGACCAGATAGGACAGAACTGATTTGGACTGAGCTCAGAGAGTCCGCCAAAAAGAGAACAATCCTCCCAGCATTTCCCGGCAACCAACGCACTGTCTGGAGTTACTGGCATTGCCTGGCAACTGCCCAGGAAGCTCCGAGCGAGAGTGGTGTCATCGGCAGCCAGCCCAGTACCACTGGAGTCAGACCGCATCATAGAGGAAGCCAGAGCAGAGCGTTTTCCATGAGTCAGGAGCAAGAGCTCCGACCCCCGCACCAGCCGCCCAGGGCCAACGGTCTGCACCTGCAGGGAGGAGTGGCGCCTTGCACCATGGAACTCCGAGGAGGGCTCTAAGTATGGACTTAGTGCTCAGTCGGGGCATTGTACTTCAGCTGCATATCTTTTTTTTTGGTGAGGTATGGGGAGGCGGCCCAAACCCTCAAGCTGGCACCCGCGTACCAGGGCTGTGTGCTCGGAGACATTGTGCTTCTGCCGCAGTTCTCTGCGAGGTACAGGCAGGCGGCCCAAACCGTCCAACCGGCGCCCGCGCACCAGGGCAGTGTGATCAGAGGCATTGTAGCATCGAGTTACTAATTCCAAGATGGGGATCCTAGCAACCTCCTTCCCCACCGTGCATACCTCATTGCCATTGATACCATTTGCCTGCTTCTGTGGAACCCAGTAGAACACGGGTCCCGTTAGCAGGAGCAATTCATTATGAATGCAATCTATTACCATGTTTACTGCCGTGCCCTAAATGTGATACCACTTGAAAATGTGTTCATACTACAGGAGCTGAATAAATGTGCACGATGATGGCTTAAGGTGGTGTTATGCCTAATGTGTTCATGAGGTATTATACTGTGCAACTAATTACTATTTACTTCAGCGCACTACATGTGATATTATGACAATTGCCTTATGGCAAGGTAATTTATGATCTATGCATTATTATGACAATTGCCTAGTTGGCAACGTGATTTATGTGATTGTGGTCTAATGTGTTTTAAGTATAATACAAAGGATATTTTTATATAACCTTGTGTGGAGTCTCCTTTTGTGGTGTGCCTAGTGTGTCACTGGTGTGTGTGTTGCGCACACACTTTATACATTGCCTCTGGGATAAGCCTGACTGCTCTGCCAAGCCACAAAGGGGGTGAGCAGGGGTTATCTTGGGTGGGTAACTCTCTTACCCTGACTAGAGTCGATGGGTTCTGCCTGGCTTCGGTGCATACCCTAGCCATTCAGAAACCCCATTTCTAACATTTACATAATAATGAAAAATAAATGCAGAAATTCAAATTTCTGGCAAAAAAAGAAAAATCTTTTATAAAAAGAAAGAACAAGAACGATGAAGTAACAACCACTGATAAAAAAGTGCCTGTAATCAAAGATGGCATAAATGTACAATTAAAAATCAGAAAGAAAAAATACAAATTATTAGAACTGTAAGTGATATAGTTTACAAGTAAAAATATTTTTGAGGTTTGCACAGCTTGGCAAAGGCCCAGATCGGTGTGTCAGGATACTGAATAGCTAGGTTCAAGACACTTAAATGCAGTGGTAAACAAATGCACAGAACCCCTGATTAGGATGTGGGGATACATTTCAAGGGAAGGGATCAGAATTCCATGTAATGTGGTAATTACTGCACCCCCACATTTGTTTCCTGGAAAACTTCAACAGGTCAAGCCTGCCAAAATTTACCTGGGGAAAATGAATGATAACTTCTGATATCTCCGACATTAGGTATGTAAATCATCAATTGTGCATTTAATTTCCCCTTGTTGAATTCAGAATATGCGAGAGGATTTCCACTTCCTGGTTATCAGTATTTAGAGGGGTGGTAAATACCTCACTCTAGCAGCAGCATTGTAATCAGAGCGTCAGTGTTACTGATATAGGGAGTAAGCAGAATATTTATTGACATAAAGTAATAAGGCTACATCAAAGCAACTACGTGGACTAAAATAACGCACAGTTTCATAACAAAAATGAACATGGAGATTCGAAAGCAACAGAGGGATAGCAAAGCTACCCAGACGGCATAAGGAGCATGACATTACTAGAACTAACCATGAGTGGCCCATGAATGACAACGTCGACGTATGCCATTCGCCTTGATAAAAAAAAAATCTAAAATCTAATATTGAGACAAAAAAGACACAGAGTTAAAATGCCTGTGTGTGTTAGAGCGGATATCGGGCGCACAACCTCATACATTCCAGGGCGGTTGCCATGCTGGAAGGCACTGCTGCAGGTGGAACTGTGCCCATATCTTTGACTTGATGGATGCTGAACTAGCGAGATATTCATCATTATAGGGAGTGAAATTGTAAAAACATCAGTTACTTGCGGGTCTATCAGCCCTTGGAGGAGCAGTTTAATCTCGGTTCCAAGTGTTCCTGAATTGTGGAGCTTAGAGCACATCCATCAAAAGCATTATGCTGAGAGTGAGGTCTCTAAAGGTTCGGCGCGCAGCTGCCTCCATTGCAGACAAGGCTTCCTGCTTTAAATTTCATCACACAGCTCTACTTAAATCTCTCTGAAATATATATATATATATATCTATATCTATCTATATCTATATATATCTATATATATATATATTCACTGAAAAAACCATAGGTTTCAGGGACGTTATAGTTAGAAATTAGCATTTAAAAAACCTTAGAAATTCACTGAAAAAACCATAGGTTTCAGGGACGTTATAGTTAGTTGGACATTTCACTCGTACAAAACCAGAAAAATTCAGCCGTTATAGTTAGTTCAGCTAACTACAACTCACGCCTCTGCAATGCACTGCTGATGACGTCACATATTACATCATTCATGACATGGTCAGTGACATCACTGATGACATCACTGGTGACATCTCAAATGACATCACTGATGACATCATCCAGTGACTGTGTGTTTCTGTAAAGTTTTATATATATATATATATATGCCAAGGTGTATTGAAGAATGAGTGGGTGTATAAGTGTCTGAATGGATGATTTAGTAGGTGCGTGACTGACTGTATAGGTGAGTGATTAATCGTATCTTACTGAATGCATGGGTTAATGACTAAACTGTGATAGAGCGAAATGTTCTTGTGAATTGTAGGGGTGCATCATAATCACTGGTAGTCCGCACCCGCATGTACTCAGAAATATATTCGTATATATTCAGTTGTATATCCATGCATGTTTAGTAAAGGGTGAATAGTTCACTGATATTAAGTGAATTAGCAGTATAACTGTGTCATGATAATCATGTAATGTAATGCTTATTGAATTGTGTGAAAATAATGCATAGAGAAATTAGTTCGTGTGTAATTCAATTGCAGTAGTTTAAACGTGCACCATATTAAAGTTGCACATGTAATTCATTGTTTGCATATGAATTGTAATGAAAATGCTTATAGGGAAAAGCAAGATGTGTGTTTAAAAGTCATATGTAAAGGCCTGACTACATATATGCTTAAGGGAAGGCCTGATTTATTCTTATGTTAGCTCATTTTGTAGGCAGAGAAAAGTTTCTCTTGGTAAGGCTCTCTGGGCACAAACGGTAGATTTAATTAGCACAGTAGAAGGTTTCTGTTGAACGTATCTTTTGTTGCAGGTGCAAGGACACATGTCTCGTTAGTAAAGACTAACTCTTTGTTTTCAAAAGTTAGAGAGATGGGAGGCATGGTACGGGGAGTGCAATGGAATTTAGGGATGATACTTTCAGCGGAGAAGGTGCCTGGGACTCAAGGTCATCGCAACCGTCCAGGATGAAGTAACCGTTTCGATGGAAAAGTACAAGGAAGAAGACCTGGCCAAGAAGGCGTGATCAAGGCGTGTACAATTGTATTAGGGTTTTGTATTAGGGATAGTGCCCCGAGGGAGGAGGCCAGAGAAGAGGTAGGGGAGACCAGAGAGAAGGACAAAGAGTGTCCTGAGGAAGGAGCTGAGCTTAGGTATTATGTGATTGCACTTCTGAGGAAGTCTTCACAGCTGACACCTTTTATTCACTCTTGCCTGGGAAAATCATTATGTAGGGATGTCACTAAGGGTTAGTGTAGGGACAGCAATTGATTTAAAGCTTGCTTAGATAAATGAAGAGCAACGTAGAAATTGGAGCAATCATAGCTTGGTTGATCCTTCTAGAACTATCTATTCTCTTTATTCTGAGTCGGATGAGACTCCTGCGTAGGTTATTATTTGTATTAGTGCCCATCTATTTCTTTAACCTCGTGTTGAGGTGCTTGCATGTTCAGTTATTTTTGGTAATAATAAATTCTTAAACTTGAATTCGGAGTCAGTGGTCCTTTCAGACAAAATGAATGCTGTTATATAATCAGATGAGATTCTCTCCTTTACACTATTCAACAGGTAAAAAGATCTTGGCGACCAGAAGGTTCTTATAGATAATTAGATAAGAATCGGCGTTATCAGTTGGTAGCAGAGGATGGTTACCTTTGATGGTAAGGGGAGATCTAGAGCAAGATAGGAGATTAAGTTGCCCCATAGAGCTCGAGTGACGCAGATCCAGAGGACCGCGGGAGAAAGATGTCGGAGGTCGTTGAAAACTGACGGAGAGTGACGGTGCGGCGGAAGTAGCAGTTCGTGGTAGAGTGAGTATGAAAAGAGTGGTGTTTGGTAGATTGCGGTGTTTTATTGTTGTGTGATGTCTTGCGGAGTTGGAAAGAGAGTTGTGTGATTGAGAACCGGACCGTGAGCCGCGCGGGACCGGGAGATTTATTGTGGTGTAGAACACACCCAGAGTTGAGAGCGTTGACCAGAGGTTGTGGGGGTCACGAGACGTCATTGACAGACCCACTGAAGATAGGGAACACATGTGTGAGTGTGTGAATAACCAACGCAGGTCGTAGGTTATTGTGTGCAGAACATCGAGTGATTGAATCCTATCGAGTGTGTTAGAGGCGATTGTCCGGTCGTTTCGCGGACAGACGGTTGCCAGATTGAGGTCAACAAGCTCAAGAGGCTGATCGGTCATTGGTAAGACTGACGGTCAGAGAGGTAATCGTTCGGTAGGACGGACATTATTTCAGAGTATGATTGGGACAGGTGCGAGCGAGAACGAGTGAATTAGGAAGGAGGGCAACTGCTGCGAGCGGAGGAAAAGTGACGTCAGACAAGTGCCGCGCTGCGATAGGCCGGTTGGTGTGAGCCGCGCTGGCATTGGTGGATTGAAATCAGGAAGTAAAAGCTGACATTTTGAGTGCAAATAAAAGTTGATTCATCATGAAATGTTTTAAAGTTTTACGGGAACTTTGTAGAGGTGATAGGCATGTGGTTACTCGGGAAGGAGAGGAAGCTCCTCCCGAGGATACGCCAGCACATTATATGGCAAAGAATGTAGGATTGCATACTATAATTTGGCTTGAAAATTGGCATAAAATGACAGAAGGAGAAGGAGAATTGACTTTCTCACGCTATGGTACTTTCAGGTTAGAGGTGTTGTACCAGCTAAAAAGTATAATGGCTTCTTTACGACCACTACCTAGACCAACACAGTTTGAGGCGCTACATGCGTGGATTAGAGCAGCGTACGATAGGAGGAAAGACAAGAGCCAGGAAAGGGTGAAGAAATCGGTCAGGGCATTTCAAGATGCAAGGTGGGATGCATTGGAGAAAAGGTGGAGAGTGGAAACGATCGAGGGAGATAAATTATACCCACTGCTAATACAAAATGGAAAGATTACAAGAATCGATGAGGACGACAGTGATACAGATGACAGCCTGTTAGATAGGTTGTTGGCAGAAAGGCCACCACCATTTAATCCAGACTCAGAAGAGGGAAAGCCGACTCCAGCAGTAACAATTGATGAGAGCCAGAATCAGACTAGCATGAGAGTAGTGGGAAGGATTTCCACAGGAACGGAAGGGGCAACGACGTCTATGATAACACAGCCTCCTGTTGGGAACACAAGGTTACCGGACTCCTTGACAGTACCGGTTACCATTGGCCCTATAGTACCGGTATATGACCCAGACCGAGTGAGAGAAGGGAGCTCCGTACAGATGGGAAGGGAAGAAATAACCAGTGAAAGTGGGAATGGGTTCGGAGTACGAGTGGTTCATTTCCCAAGACCATTGGAAACAAGTACGCCGTTACCGGCTACTGCAGACTCTTCCTTTAGACAGGAGGATGAGAGACCAGTCAGACCGAGGTCTTTGCATGAATCCAAGTCAGCTTTGAGGATGTGGACACCAACGGTAACAAACCAAAGTGATAGGATGCCAGGAGATAGGGCACAAAACATCTCGGAAGACAGACCAAGTTCCAGGAATATGATGGAAGGGAATAGGTCACAAGGACAGAATAGTGACTGTGATGAGCGGGACGGTTCAACTTGTCGAGAAGTACTGAGGAGTGCAGTACAGGCAAGGTTGCTAGACGTAGTAAGGTTGAAAGCAGAGGTAGACGAGATGATTAGCGGGGGTCTGCCTTTGGAAAGGATAGAAATTTATAGATCAGATGAGTTGCTGTTCGTAGCAAAAGATGTGACTCGAAAAGCTAGAATAGCACATGAAAAATTAACGGCGTTGGCCAAAAGATATGAGGTAGACCTGAACAAAACTAAAACGTTGCAAGGACCGCATAGATTACAATACAGTGACCAGGAGCTGGAGGAGAAAAGAATCACAGGATTAAGGACACACACCAGAGATCTGATTGTAGGAATGAGAATATGGATTTTGTTGGACAAATGGGAAGAAAGGTGGTCCAAGAAGAAAATAGCAAAGAAAGCTGAGGGGGAAACGCCGCCTCCAGGAGGGGGGGCGACGGGTGTCGGAAATTTTCCTTTACGGAAAGTACAGAATGGAGGGTATGTGCATGTGCCGTGGAATAGAGGTGATTTGGCTGCATTTACAAATGATTTTCCTCGGCTGAGGGAGAAACCAGTAGAGTGGTACAAGCAGGTTGAGCGGTTTGTTAAAATTTCAAAAGTACTGTGGTTTGATTTGAACACCTTGTTTGACATAGTGGTACCGGGAGATTTGTGGACAGCTTGTAAAGTCGCTGTCGAGTGGCCGACTTCGGAACCTGAAAGGGAGCCGTTTACAAATGGTCCATCACCCCTAGTAATGAAAAAGTATGAGCAGGTGATTACATGGCTAAAACTGAAGATTTCACCTCAAGATATAGATTGGGTTAAGATAGATCGGACTATACAGGAACCCAAAGAAACGGTGCATGAATATTACGAAAGACTTCTGCAAGCTTTTAAACAGTATAGTGGATTAGATACGTTAGACCCCAAGGATATGGGACAGTTTGTCTCAAAGTTTGTACTGGGTCTGAGAATGGAAGTCAGTCTCATGATACAGCACCATTTGATCTGCTGGCAGAACAAGCCGGTAGATGAAATTTTGAGGTATGCGAGTTACTGTAGTGATGAGGTGGAATCGAAACATCGGAAGCTAAAAGACAAATTGATGCTTGTCCAGATGCAGACAGCACAGGGTCAGTCTAATGGAGGGACCTTAGGAAGAAAACAAGGAAATTTCTAGGGGAACCAGAATGGGCAAGGACAGGGAAAGGGAAAACCAATAGACCCCAAGACGGGAGTGGACGTGGCCACACTGAAGAAGACCACTGCGTGTCATCTTTGTCGCCAGGTCGGACATTGGAAACGCGAGTGTCCTTTGAACCCAGTTAATCAGTTGCAGGAAGAGGAAGAGGGGCTCAGGCACCCGCGCAAGAGGTAGTTAACACAGTGACGAGGCCTAGGACGATGAAAGGGGGAATATACAGCTCTCACGCCCAGGTTCCCCAGGCTCCAAGGATTACACAAGGAATACGAACGTACCAACAGATGCCCCTGTTCGAAGACTATGACGAGAGTAGCTCAGACCCTTTATCCTGACGGTGCCGGGGAGGAAGACTGCACGCTTGGAGCAGTCTTGGAGGTAGACCAGAGAGGACCTTTGTGGAGGCAGATATTGAGGGTCATCCTGCCACACTTTTGGTTGATACTGGTGCTACCCGGTCTACTGTAAGATCAGCAGTGGTCCCTAACCTACCCCTCTCGGGACAATCAATCCAGGTTGTTGGAGTAGCGAACAAAAGAATAAGCAGCCCTTTGACAGAACCGATCTTAGTAAAGATAGGTTCCTTCCAAACTAGACATCAGTTTGTAGTGTGTGATACGAGTCCAGTTTGCCTCTTGGGAAGAGATCTGTTGTGCAAGTTGAACTGCACGATTTATTGTACGCCTCAGGGAGTGGAGGTCCAGACGCGAGATGACGATGCTGACTTTAAGGTTACAAATCAACATCTATGTATAGATCTGTACCCAATGGTGACAGTGGAAGAACTTCCACCTGATTTGAGAGACGCAGTGTCATCTGTGGTGTGGGATTTTGCAGGCGATGAAATAGGTCTAATAAGAGGGGTTGAACCAGTGCGGATTGAGGTGAAGCAAAATGTTGATTTCCCCAGGACACCTCAATACAACTTGTCGCCTGAAACGATTGCAGGGATAAAACCTGTGATCGAGACTTTCATTGAAAAAGGCATTCTGAAAGAGATCAGAGGTAGCCCCTGTAATTCACCTATTATGGGACTACAGAAACCGAGCGGGAAATACAGGATCGTGCAAGACCTGCGAAAGGTCAACACGATAGTTGTCCCTTGTTGTCCAGTGGTACCGAATCCTTCAGTAATACTGTTCCAGATCCCATGCGAAGCCGAGTGGTTTACGGTCATCGACTTGTGTCAAGCCTTCTTTTCGATACCGCTCCATGAGGAAAGCCAATTTCTTTTTGCATTCAGGCTGGAAAATTGCGTGTTAACATGGTGTCGTATCCCTCAAGGGTATACAGAAAGTCCATCGATCTTTAACCAGATCCTGAAGAAGAATGTTGAGAGTCTTGTGTTGCCGCAGAACTCAGAGTTCTCGTGCAATACATAGACGATTTACTCATTGCCTCAGAAACAGAAGATGCTTGCAGAATTGACACTGTAGCCCTGTTGAACCACCTAGCAGAGAATGGACATAAGGTGTCCCCGAACAAGCTGCAGTACTGTTTAAATGAGGTACAGTACTTGGGACACAGATTGGAAAAAGGCAAGAGGAAGGTGTCACCAGATCGAATTGAGGCAATAATGAGTATGGCAGTACCCACCACACAGAGGGAAGTTAGGTTGTTCCTGGGAATGGTCGGCTACTGTCGACAGTGGATTCCTAGTTTCTCCTTGAGAGCAAAGCCTTTGCAGAGGCTTACGCACAAGGATGTGAGTGATCCGGTACCATGGGACGAGGAGTGCTTGATGTCATTCCTGAAACTGAGAGAGGAATTGTGCAGTGCTCCGGCACTGGGGATGCCTGATTACAACAAGGCCTTTTCATTGTTCTGTTATGAGAGGGAAGGATGTGCATTAGCAGTCTTAGCTCAGAACCATGGAGGTGTCCGTAGACCAGTTGCCTATTTCTCAGCTACTCTAGATCCAGTAGCTTCTGCGTTGCCCGGATGTCTAAGATCCGTTGCTGCAACAGGTGTCAGCATTGAAAGATGTGAAAGCATTGTAATGGGACATCCACTGACTGTACATGTGCCACACTCGGTTGAGTTATTGATGACCAGGACCAAGACTCAGCACCTAACGAACAATAGGTTAACGAGGTACGAGCAAGTCATACTTGCCGCAGAGAATGTGACTCTGAAAAGGTGCTCTGTCTTGAACCCTGCGACATTGATGCCTACACCGAACACGGATGATGAAGATTGTGCGGACCATGATTGTCTCGATGTGACCGAACTTTGCACCAAACCGAGACCTGACATTGTCGATGAACCGTTGGCTGACCCAGATGAAATTTTCTTTGTCGATGGTTCATGCTTAAGAGACAGTGTTGGGCAATTGAGAGCAGCGTTTGCTGTGTGTACCATTTCGGGAGTGGTTGAGGCTGCTTGCCTAGAAGGAGTACGCTCCACGCAGGTAGCTGAGATCATTGCCTTGACCAGTGCCTGTTTGGCCGCTGATCAAATTCGAATCACGATTTACACTGACAGCCAATATGGGTTTGGTGTGGTGCACAACTTCGGGCAGTTATGGTCTCAGAGGGGATTTTTGACATCATCTGGCTCACCCATTCGGAATGGAGAATATGTAAGACAACTGTTGGATGCATTACAGCATCCGAAGGAAATTGCTGTTGTAAAGTGTTCAGCCCATAGAAAAGGGGAGGACTTTGTGTCATTGGGCAATAATTACGCGGACGAGGTCGCCCGTTTCTGTGCAGAACAAGGATGCATATTCACAGATAGATACGAAGGGGAGAGTCAAGAAAGAACCGAGCTCAGCATAATGTTAGCCATGGCAGACACTTGTGAAGAGCTTAAGCGATTGCAGGACGAAGTCTCAGACCAGGAGAGAGAGGGATGGATCAAAGCTGGTTGTGAGAGAGGAGATGTGGATGTGTGGGTATCCAGCGATGGGAGAGCCGTATTACCAGAAGAACTGTTGAGTCCGATGGCAAGGCTGATACATGGACAGGCACATCTTGGTAGAGACGCAATGATGAGGGTGTTTAGACAGACGTGGTACAACCCACGATTTCGGGCAATGGCTGAAACAGTGTGTTAAAGGTGTGTTACGTGTCAGCAGATGAACGCTGGAAAGAAAACTGTAGTTACATTGAGTCACATTGGGAGGTCATGTGGGCCTTTCAACAGGATACAGCTAGACTTCGTGGAAATGCCTAAGTGTAATGGGTTGAGGTACATTTTAGTGCTGGTATGTGTATTCTCACGGTGGGTGGAGGCTTACCCAACCCGCAGGTGTGACACTCTCACAGTGGCTAAGTTATTGTTGAGGGAGCTCATCCCTAGGTTTGGGATCCCAACCTCTTTGGAATCGGATAGAGGAAGGCACTTCCACAGTGAAATCATGAAGTTACTTTGTGCTGCATTGAATATTGACCAGAGACTCCACTGTAGTTACAGACCAGAGGCTTCTGGGATGGTGGAACAAGTTAATGGAACTTTGAAGGCCCGGATGGCAAAAATGTGTTCTTCGACATCCCTGAAATGGCCCGACGCTTTGCCGCTTGTGTTAATGAGCATGCGAAGTGTCCCAGACAGGAAAACCGGGTTGTCCCCCACGAGATACTAATGGGAAGGGCAATGAGGTTGCCGGCAGTACCAGCTACAGCTTTGATAAGCATCACTGATGACTTGATTCTCGATTATTGTAAAGGACTCTCTGATGTGGTCCGTTCTGTATCCCAGCAGGTGCAAGCAGCAGTGGTCCCAGCCTCGAGTGATCTGTGCCACGACTTGTGTCCCGGAGATTGGGTGCTTGTCCGGAAGCACGTGAGGAAGAGTTGCTTGGATGCCCGCTGGCGTGGCCCGTATCAGGTGATACTCATCACGAACACAGCAGTAAAGTGTGGAGGATTGCCGAACTGGGTGCATGCCTCCCATACCCGCAGAGTTTCAGCACCCTTGGAAGAAACAGCTCCTCTCGTAAATGAAAATCCAGCTGATGTGGCAGGGCCACATGAGAGGACAAGTCAAGCTGTAAGGGTCGCTGACACAGCTGGTGGTGCACTAGAGCAAGCTGAAGGGGGTTTCCACAGTTCGAACCCTGACTCAGACACCGAAGACAGAAACGGTGCAGTGGGCGGAGAAGAGTCAGATTCAGCAGAAAGAGGAAGTAGTGCACTGGGTATAGCAGGGGAAGGCAGACGAACGAACAGAAGTGCAGAAAGTTGGCCTGAAAGACAGAGGCGATGGAACCTGAAGTTGGCACCTGAAAGAGACCTTGCCCCAGTGTCTGAAGCGTCCGAAACAGAGGCAAGTGACGAAGACCAGGCTCAAGACAGTCGGCGAAGGTCGAAAAGAACTAGAGTACCTTGTCGCAGATACTCTACCCCTGAGTGGACTTACACAGTGTTTGATGCAGGGGGTGGTGAGTTCGGGAAGGCTGAGGTCAGTGCTGGTGGTCCGTCGGAGCCCGAATGTGGTGGTGAAGGTGGTGCTGCAGGTGCCCGGGCTCGAAGTAGAAGGAACACTGACCCTCACAGTTCCGAATCCCCCGCTTCTGAGTGAAGTTCGAAACTTGGTTCTGCATCGACTCGAATTTCCGTCTTTTGGGTTTGAGCCGTCTTCACATGAAATGGTAATCTTGCGTCTTGAACTTTTGTATCACGTTCTGGAACTGCTCAATGAGGATCTTATTGTGGATCAACTATAAACTGTAAATAAAAGTCTAAAAGAAGAAGATAACCTAGGTCCGAGAGGAAGAAGAATAAACTTAGGGACTTTCCACAGAAGAGGAACGAAAACTAGGGAAGTCTTTTTCTGGACTGTGTAAATAAGGTTGTGATCGAAAAGGGAAAATCCGGAGATTTCATGGTTGCTCGAGCTGGTTAAGCAAGTCACGAATAAAGGACACAGAGACTTTTCAGGGTTCATTGCTATAACCAAGAACTTTTGAGAACTTTCGAAACCATGGAGCCGGGAGATTCCAATCGTAGATCTAAGTGGATTGTAGGCGTACTTATAAGTAGTGTGATAGTTTCTATAATCATAGTAATCATAGTCTCATATACTGGTTCGCATGAGCTAGAAGTGAAGGGGGTGCCAGGGACACCTACACCTACTACACCTAGCCAAAAGGGGGTAAACATGGGAGCTGACAGAGCTTTGCTATTAGAAGAAAGTCGTAGGTTACATATAGATTTATCTAGGAGTGATTTTAAGCTTAACGCATAAGCTAAGTTGCTATATGAGTATGTTGATGTGATGGATGCGAAGGATTGTTATGTGTGTATGCAGTTGCCTGCTTCAGTGGACGAGGGTATTAGGTACCACCATCTTCCACTGACTTATGGAATTTCATGTAGTCTTTTGCTTAGTTTATTTTATGAGAGAGATCAGTTTGAGTATTTCTTTTCCAATTTCGACGCAGTGCTTCCTGAAGTCCCAGCTTACAAGCATTTGAATAAGTATGACTATTATAAGACCGAGGATAGACTCAGGAAGTTCTTTATACCGAGTTTGGAATTGGATACAGCATTCGCTCACAGACACAATCTGACCTGCTCGTTGTCAGATGTAGAGAAAAAGTTTGTAGATCAGGTAGAGGACAGGTATAGAAAGCTGACCCAGTCACGAGACATGGGGCATCACAGACTTGATTGGACAGATGAAGAAAAGTTGCATAAGACAAAGGGAAGCTATGGTCCTATAGCGTTAGACAAAGAGCAGAGGGGTAAGCTGTGTATAAGGCGTTATCAGACTTACTACGAAAAGGTTGCAGTGGGACAAAGCACTTGTGATCACGTGTTCACCATGGCAGATGTGGCAAAAGATTTTCTCCAAGGTCCTGTACAAGTGATACCAACGGTGTATTATGTGTGTGGGAAGAATGCTTATGTGAGGTTGCCTGCAAATTGGTATGGAACATGTTATTTGGCAATAATATTTCCAAAGATTTACCATACAGAGGATTTGGAACTTCTAGAAGGTGGGGAGCATTCAAGAGCGAGAAGAGCTGCAAGTGCAGGAATCGTTGTGGGGGATATCTTTGGAGCTATGATACCCAGTCTGGGAGTAGTCTTGAATGATGTGAAAATCCGGAGGTTAGCGACTGTGGTGGATGAATTTTCAATGAATACAGCAAAGTCATTGGTGCTGGTGGAAGGAGAGATGTTGTCGATAAGGGCAATGGTTTTGCAGAATCGCCTTGCTTTGGATGTCTTGTTGGCAAAAGAGGGCGGAGTCTGTAAATTGTTGAAGGTTCAAGAGTGCTGCACTTATATACCAGACCGTAGCAAGGATCTGGAGAAATATATAAGTAACATCACTACAATCCACACAAAAATAGCGGATTTGACCAAAGAGGGGGCCTGGGAAAAGGTCGGCAAGGGTTTTGGTCAAGTGGGAAGTTGGGTTGCAAATCTGGGAAAAGGATTCCTTGGGTATGTTCTGAGACCCCTCCTTATCGTGGTGGTTTGTGTGGTCTGTCTGTGGATTTCGATCAGGGCCTACAAGTGGTATCGAGCAGGCCGAGTCAAGAGAGCTTTGAGGGAAAATGAGATGAGGTTGGCAAGACTGCAGGACAGTCAATATCAGAGGCTCAAGAGCATGGAGAAACTAAGATCAGGGAAAATGGCAACGAGTTCTGTTTAGGTCTGGTTCTTTCTCCAAGGGAGTTGAATGGAATGTGATGACAGGAGTCATCAAAGGGGGAACTGATAGAGCGAAATGTTCTTGTGAATTGTAGGGGTGCATCATAATCACTGGTAGTCCGCACCCGCATGTACTCAGAAATATATTCGTATATATTCAGTTGTATATCCATGCATGTTTAGTAAAGGGTGAATAGTTCACTGATATTAAGTGAATTAGCAGTATAACTGTGTCATGATAATCATGTAATGTAATGCTTATTGAATTGTGTGAAAATAATGCATAGAGAAATTAGTTTGTGTGTAATTCAATTGCAGTAGTTTAAATGTGCACCATATTAAAGTTGCACATGTAATTCATTGTTTGCATATGAATTGTAATGAAAATGCTTATAGGGAAAAGCAAGATGTGTGTTTAAAAGTCATATGTAAAGGCCTGACTACATATATGCTTAAGGGAAGGCCTGATTTATTCTTATGTTAGCTCATTTTGTAGGCAGAGAAAAGTTTCTCTTGGTAAGGCTCTCTGGGCACAAACGGTAGATTTAATTAGCACAGTAGAAGATTTCTGTTGAACGTATCTTTTGTTGCAGGTGCAAGGACACATGTCTCGTTAGTAAAGACTAACTCTTTGTTTTCAAAAGTTAGAGAGATGGGAGGCATGGTACGGGGAGTGCAATGGAATTTAGGGATGATACTTTCAGCGGAGAAGGTGCCTGAGACTCAAGGTCATCGCAACCGTCCAGGATGAAGTAACCGTTTCGATGGAAAAGTACAAGGAAGAAGACCTGGCCAAGAAGGCGTGATCAAGGTGTGTACAATTGTATTAGGGTTTTGTATTAGGGATAGTGCCCTGAGGAGGAGGCCAGAGAAGAGGTAGGGGAGACCAGAGAGAAGGACAAAGAGTGTCCTGAGGAAGGAGCTGAGCTTAGGTATTATGTGATTGCACTTCTGAGGAAGTCTTCACAGCTGACACCTTTTATTCACTCTTGCCTGGGAAAATCGTTATGTAGGGATGTCACTAAGGGTTAGTGTAGGGACAGCAATTGATTTAAAGCTTGCTTAGATAAATGAAGAGCAACGTAGAAATTGGAGCAATCATAGCTTGGTTGATCCTTCTAGAACTATCTATTCTCTTTATTCTGAGTCGGATGAGACTCCTGCGTAGGTTATTATTTGTATTAGTGCCCATCTATTTCTTTAACCTCGTGTTGAGGTGCTTGCATGTTCAGTTATTTTTGGCGATAATAAATTCTTAAACTTGAATTCGGAGTCATTGGTCCTTTCAGACAAAATGAATGCTGTTATATAATCAGATGAGATTCTCTCCTTTACACTATTCAACAGGTAAAAAGATCTTGGCGACCAGAAGGTTCTTATAGATAATTAGATAAGAATCGGCGTTATCAACTGTGTGAATATCTGTATTAGTCTGTCAGTTGGTGTGTAAGCGGCTGCATGGGTTGGTGAGTAGCTACATGAGTGTCTATATAGGTTATTGATTGGTTGTCTGAGAATCTGTATGGGTGCCTGTGTGTCTCTGTGGGTGGGTGGGGGGTGTGTGGGGTGTGTGTGAATCTGTGCATAGATGTGTGAGTAGGTGATTCACTGGGTGTATGGGTTCAAGAGTGCATCTGTGAAGGGCTGTATGAATGGGTGAGTGTGTGTATGGGTGTGTTGGTGAGTGAATGGATGTCTCAGTGGTACATGTGTGAGTAACTACATTTGTGAAAGGCAGTATATATGAGTGTTGGAGTATATAAATAACAATATGTGAGAGTGAGTGATTGTGAGAGTGGCTGTATGGATGAGTGTGTGCTTGTGTCAGTGATTGTAGAAGAGAGTAAGTATGTGTTAGTAGCTGTATGAATAAGTGAAGTGGTGTGTGTATAACTGTATAGGTGAGTAAATGGGAGTATGATTGATTCTTTGCATGACTGACTAGGTGTGTGAGTAACTCTATGGGTGAGTGGTGGTGTGTGAGTGTCTGTATAGGTGTATGAGTGCATATGATAGTGCTGTATTGATGAGTGACTGCATGTATGAGTAACAGTATGGATGTGGACATGTGTGTAGACCTAGGAATCAATGAGTGGGTATGTAGTAACTGGTATTGGTGTGTCTATGGTTTCGAAAATGGTAGTCTGCATTTTAGAGTGGGTGTATCAAAGGTTATATTAGGGTGTGAGGAGGTGCGTCAGATTATCACGTGGATGATGTCATCAGTGATGTCATCAGTGATGTCATTTGAGATGTCATCAGTGATGTCATCAGTGATGTCACTGACCATGTCATGAATGATGTAATATGTGACGTCATCAGCAGTGCATTGCGGGGGCGCGAGCTATAGTTAGCTGAACTAACTATAACGGCTGAATTTCTCTGGTTTTGTACGAGTAAAATGTCCAACTAACTATAACGTCCCTGAAACCTGTGGTTTTTTCAATGAATTCCTAAGGTTTTTTAAATGCTAATTTCTAACTATAACGTCCCTGAAACCTGTGTTTTTTCAGTGAATTTCAAAGGTTTTGCAAATGCTAATTTCTAACTATGCCTACAGAGGTAGGACATGTGCAGAAAGAGGAAGAAAGGCGCAGAAAGAAGCAAGAGAAATGCAGAAAGAGGCAACAGAAGTCCAGAAAGACGAAGAAAGGTGCAGAAAGAAGCAAGAGATGTGCACAAAGAACCAACAGAGGAGCAGAAAGAGGCCTTAATGCAAAGTCATCCTGTGCCCCCAATGTTTTGCTGACGGGTACTGGTGGTAACTGACTCTGACTAGCCAGGCCCGGAGCCAGTGCTATGCTGAAAGACACATAGAATACAGTAAAAACACATACATACACTAGGGTACACTATGGGTTGGGCTACCCCTGTGATTGGCATGACCTCCCCTGTAAGGCCCTAGTACATAATAGGGCAGGGGGATTAAAACTACCTCTAACTAAGAGGTGCAGAAGGAGGCAAGAGAAGTGCAGAAAGAAGCCACAGAGGGGCCGAAAGAGGCAAGAGAGGTTAAAAAAAAAAACAAGTGAAGTGCAGAAAGAGGCAAAAGAGGTACATAAAGAGACACCAGGGGTGCAGAAAGAAGCAAGACAGGTGCAGAAAGAAGCATGGAAAGTGCAGAATGAAGCAACAGGGGTGCAGAAAGAGGCAAGAGAAGAGCAGAAACAGGCAAGAGAAGTGCACAAAGAGGCAAGAGAAGTGCTAAAAGAAGCAACAGAGGTGTAGAAAGAAGCAAGAAAAGTGCAGAAAGAGGCAAGTGAGATGCAAAAACAGGCAGGAAAGGTACAGTATGAGGGAAGAGGAGTGCAGAAAAAGACAACAGGGGTGCAGAAAGAAGGAAATGAGGTGCAGAAAGAGGCAACAGACGTGCAGAAAGAGGGAAGAGAACTGCAGAAAAAGGCAAGAAAAGTGCAGAAATAGGCAAAAGAGGTACATAAAGAGACAACAAGGGGTGCAGAAAGAAGCAAGACAGGTGCAGAAAGAAGCATGGAAAGTGCAGAATGAAGCAACGGGTGCAGAAAGAGGCAAGAGAGGTGCACAAAGAGGTGAGAGAGTTACAGAAAGAGGCAAGTGAAGTGCAGAAGGAGGCAAGAGAACTGCAGAAAGAGGCAATAGAGGTGCAGAAAGAGGCAAGTGAGATGTAAAAACAGGCAGGAAAGGTACAGAAAGAGGGAAGACGAGTGCAGAAAGAGACAACAAGGGTGCAGAAAGAAGCAAATGAGGTGCAGAAAGAGGCAACAGACGTGCAGAAAGAGGGAAGAGAACTGCAGAAAAAGGCAAGAAAAGTGCAGAAAGAGACAAAAGAGGTACATAAAGAGACAACAGGGGTGCAGAAAGAAGCAAGACAGGTGCAGAAAGAAGCATGGAAAGTGTAGAATGAAGCAACAGGGTTGCAGAAAGAGGCAAGAGAAGTGTAGAAAGGAGCAAGTGAGGTGCAGAAAGAGCCAACAGAGGTGGAAAAAGAGGCAAGAGAGGTGCAGAAACAGGCAAGACAAGTGCACAAAGAAGCAAGAGAATTGCTGAAAGAAGCAACAGAGGTGTAGAAAGATGCAAGAAAAGTGCAGAAAGAGGCAAGTGAGATGCAAAAACAGGCAGGAAAGGTACGGAAAGAGGGAAGGCGAGTGCAGAAAGAGACAACAGGGGTGCAGAAAGAAGCAATGAGGTGCAGAAAGAGGCAACAGACGTGCAGAAAGAGGGAAGAGAGGTGCAGAAAAAGGCAAGAAAATTGCAGAAGCAAAGAGGTATCTAAAGAGACAACAGGGGTGCAGAAAGAAGCAAGACAGGTGCAGAACGAAGCATGGAAAGTGCAGAATGAAGCAACAGGGATGCAGAAAGAGGCAAGAGAGGTGCACAAAGAGGCGAGAGAGTTGCAGAAAGAGGCAAGTGAAGTGCAGAAGAAGGAAAGAGAACTGCAGAAAGAGGCAATAGAGGTGCAGAAAGAGGCAAGTGAGATGGAAAAACAGGCAGGAAAGGTACAGAAAGAGAGAAGACGAGTGCAGAAAGAGACAACAGGGGTACAGAAAGAAGCAAATGAGGTGGAGAAAGAGGCAACAGACGTGCAGAAAGAGGGAAGAGAGAGTGCAGAAAAGAGAGCAAAAGAGGTACATAAAGAGACACCAGGGGTGCAGAAAGAAGCAAGACAGGTGCAGAAAGAAGCATGGAAAGTGCAGAATGAAGGAACAGGGGTGCAGAAAGAGGCAAGAGAAGTGTAGAAAGGAGCAAGTGAGGTGCAGAAAGAGCCAACAGAGGTGCAAAAAGAGGCAAGGGAGGTGCAGAAACAGGCAAGAGAAGTGAACAAAGAGGCTAGAGTATTGCTGAAAGAAGCAACAGAGGTGTAGAAAGAAGCAAGAAAAGTGCAGAAAGAGGCAAGTGAGATGCAAAAACAGGCAGGAAAGGTACAGAAAGAGGGAAGACGAGTGCAGAAAGAGACAACAGGGGTGCAGAAAGAAGCAAATGAAGTGCAGAAAGAGGCAACAGACGTGCAGAATGATGGAAGAGAACTGCATAAAAAGGCAAGGAAAGTGCAGAAAGAGGCAAAAGAGGTACATAAAGAGACAACAGGGGTGCAGAAAGAAGCAAGACAGTTGCAGAAAGAAGCATGGAAAGTGCAGAATGAAGCAACAGGGGTGCACAAAGAGATGAGAGAGTTACAGAAAGAGGCAAGTGACATGCAGAAGGAGGCAAGAGAACTGCAGAAAGAGGCATTAGAGGTGCAGAAAGAGGCAAGTGAGATGCAAAAACAGGCAGGAAAGGTACAGAAAGAGGGAAGACGAGTGCAGAAAGAGACAACAGGGGTGCAGAAAGAAGCAAATGAGGTGGAGAAAGAGGCAACAGGCGTGCAGAAAGAGGGAAGAGAGGTGCAGAAACAAGCAAGACAAGTGCACAAAGAGGCAAGAGAATTGCTGAAAGAAGCAACAGAGGTGTAGAAAGAAGCAAGAAAAGTGCAGAAAGAGGCAAGTGAGATGCAAAAACAGGCAGGAAAAGTATGGAAAGAGGGAAGGCGAGTGCAGAAAGAGATAACAGGGGTGCAGAAAGAAGCAATGAGGTGCAGAAAGAGGGAAGAGAGGTGCAGAAAAGGCAAGAAAATTGCAGAAAGAGGCAAAAGAGGTATCATAAAGAGACAACAGGGGTGCAGAAAGAAGCAAGACAGGTGCAGAAAGAAGCATGGAAAGTGCAGAATGAAGCAACAGGGATGCAGAAAGAGGCAAGAGAGGTGCACAAAGAGGCGAGAGGGTTGCAGAAAGAGGCAAGTGAAGTGCAGAAGGAGGCAAGAGAACTGCAGAAAGAGGCAATAGAGGTGCAGAAAGAGGCAAGTGAGATGCAAAAACAGGCAGGAAAGGTACAGAAAGAGGGAAGACGAGTGCAGAAAGAGACAACAGGGGTGCAGAAAGAAGCAAATGAGGTGGAGAAAGAGGCAACAGACGTGCAGAAAGAGGGAAGAGAAGTGCAGAAAAGAAAGCGCAAAAGAGGTAGATAAAGAGACACCAGGGGTGCAGAAAGAAGCAAGACAGGTGCAGATTGAAGCATGGAAAGTGCAGTATGAAGCAACATGGGTGCAGAAAGAGGCAAGAGAAGTGTAGAAAGGAGCAAGTGAGGTGCAGAAAGAGCGACCAGAGGTGTAACAAGAGGCAAGGGAGGTGCAGAAACAGGCAAGAGAAGAGCACAAAGAGGCAAGAGAATTGCCGAAAGAAGCAACAGAGGTGTAGAAAGAAGCAAGAAAAGTGCAGAAAGAGGCAAGTGAGATGCACAAACAGGCAGGAAAGGTACAGAAAGAGGGAAGACGAGTGCAGAAAGAGACAACAGGGGTGCAGAAAGAAGCAAATGAAGTGCAGAAAGAGGCAAAAGAGGTACATAAAGAGACACCAGGGGTGCATAAAGAAGCAAGACAGGTGCAGAAAGAAGCATGGAAAGTGCAGAATGAAGCAACAGGGGTGCAGAAAGAGGCAAAAGAGGTGCACAAACAGGCGAGAGAGTTACAGAAAGAGGCAAGTGGCATGCAGAAGGAGGGAAGAGGACTGCAGAAAGAGGCAATAGAGGTGCAGAAAGAGGCAAGTGAGATGCAAAAACAGGCAGGAAAGGTACGGAAAGAGAGAAGACGAGTGCAGAAAGAGACAACAGGGGTGCAGAAAGAAGCAAATGAGGTGCAGAAAGAGGCAACAGACGTGCAGAGAGAGGAAGAGAGGCAGAAAAGGCAAGAGGTGCAGAAAGAGGCAAAAGAGGTACATAAAGAGACACCAGGGGTGCAGAAAGAAGCAAGACAGGTGCAGAAAGAAGCATGGAAAGTGCAGAATGAAGGAACAGGGGTGCAGAAAGAGGCAAGAGAAGTGTAGAAAGGAGCAAGTGAGGTGCAGAAAGAGCCAACAGAGGTGCAAAAAGAGGCAAGGGAGGTGCAGAAACAGGCAAGAGAAGTGCACAAAGAGGCAAGAGAATTGCTGAAAGAAGCAACAGAGGTGTAGAAAGAAGCAAGAAAAGTGCAGAAAGAGGCAAGTGAGATGCAAAAACAGGCAGGAAAGGTACAGAAAGAGGGAAGACGAGTGCAGAAAGAGACAACAGGGGTGCAGAAAGAAGCAAATGAGGTGGAGAAAGAGGCAACAGGCGTGCAGAAAGAGGGAAGAGAGGTGCAGAAACAAGCAAGACAAGTGCACAAAGAGGCAAGAGAATTGCTGAAAGAAGCAACAGAGGTGTAGAAAAAAGCAAGAAAAGTGCAGAAAGAGGCAAGTGAGATGCAAAAACAGGCAGGAAAAGTATGGAAAGAGGGAAGGCGAGTGCAGAAAGAGATAACAGGGGTGCAGAAAGAAGCAATGAGGTGCAGAAAGAGGGAAGAGAGGTGCAGAAAAAGGCAAGAAAATTGCAGAAAGAGGCAAAAGAGGTATCTAAAGAGACAACAGGGGTGCCGAAAGAAGCAAGACAGGTGCAGAAAGAAGCATGGAAAGTGCAGAATGAAGCAACAGGGATGCAGAAAGAGGCAAGAGAGGTGCACAAAGAGGCGAGAGGGTTGCAGAAAGAGGCAAGTGAAGTGCAGAAGGAGGCAAGAGAACTGCAGAAAGAGGCAATAGAGGTGCAGAAAGAGGCAAGTGAGATGCAAAAACAGGCAGGAAAGGTACAGAAAGAGGGAAGACGAGTGCAGAAAGAGACAACAGGGGTGCAGAAAGAAGCAAATGAGGTGGAGAAAGAGGCAACAGACGTGCAGAAAGAGGGAAGAGAGGTGCAGAAAAACGCAAAAGAGGTAGATAAAGAGACACCAGGGGTGCAGAAAGAAGCAAGACAGGTGCAGATTGAAGCATGGAAAGTGCAGTATGAAGCAACATGGGTGCAGAAAGAGGCAAGAGAAGTGTAGAAAGGAGCAAGTGAGGTGCAGAAAGAGCGAACAGAGGTGTAACAAGAGGCAAGGGAGGTGCAGAAACAGGCAAGAGAAGAGCACAAAGAGGCAAGAGAATTGCCTGAAAGAAGCAACAGAGGTGTAGAAAGAAGCAAGAAAAGTGCAGAAAGAGGCAAGTGAGATGCACAAACAGGCAGGAAAGGTACAGAAAGAGGGAAGACGAGTGCAGAAAGAGACAACAGGGGTGCAGAAAGAAGCAAATGAAGTGCAGAAAGAGGCAAAAGAGGTACATAAAGAGACACCAGGGGTGCATAAAGAAGCAAGACAGGTGCAGAAAGAAGCATGGAAAGTGCAGAATGAAGCAACAGGGGTGCAGAAAGAGGCAAAAGAGGTGCACAAACAGGCGAGAGAGTTACAGAAAGAGGCAAGTGGCATGCAGAAGGAGGGAAGAGGACTGCAGAAAGAGGCAATAGAGGTGCAGAAAGAGGCAAGTGAGATGCAAAAACAGGCAGGAAAGGTACAGAAAGAGGGAAGACGAGTGCAGAAAGAGACAACAAGGGTGCAGAAAGAAGCAAAAGAGGTGCATAAAGAGGCAACAGATGTGCAGAAAGAGGGAAGAGAGGTGCAGAAACAGGCAAGAAAAGTGCAGAAAAAGGCAAAAGAGGTACATAAAGAGACACCAGGGGTGCAGAAAAAAGCAAGAAAGGTGCAGAAAGAAGCATGGAAAGTGCAGAATAAAGCAACATGGGTACAGAAAGAGGCAAGAGAAGTGTAGAAAGGAGCAAGTTAGGTGAAGAAAGAGCCAACAGAGGTGCAAAAAGAAGCAAGGGAGGTGCAGAAACAGGCAAGAGAAGTGCACAAAGAGGCAAGAGAATTGCTGAAAGAAGCAACAGAGGTGTAGAAAGAAGGAAGAAAAGTGCACAAAGAGGCAAGTGAGATGCAAAAACAGGCAGGAAATCTACAGAAAGAGGGAAGACGAGTGCAGAAAGAGACAACAGGGGTGCAGAAAAGAGCAAACGAAGTGCAGAAAGAGGCAACAGACGTGCAGAAAGATGGAAGAGAACTGCAGAAAAAGGCAAGAAAAGTGCAGAAAGAGGCAAAAGAGGTACATAAAGGAACAACAAGAGTGCAGAAAAAAGCAACACAGGTGCAGAAAGAAGCATGGAAAGTGCACAATGAAGCAACAGGAGTGCAGAAAGAGGCAAGAGAGGTGCACAAAGAGGCAAGAGAGTACAGAAAGAGGCAAGTGACATGCAGAAGGAGGCAAAAGAACTGCTGAAAGAGGCAATAGAGGTGCAGAAAGAGGCAAGTGAGGTGTAAAAACAGGCAGGAAAGGTACAGAAAGAGGGAAGACGAGTGCAGAAAGAGACAACAAGAATGCAGAAAGAAGCAAATGAGGTGCCGAAAGAGGCAACAGACGTGCAGAAAGAGGGAAGAGAGGTGCAGAAAAAGGCAAGAAAAGTGCAGAAAGAGTCAAAAGAGGTACATAAAGAGACACCAGGGGTGCAGAAAGAAGCAAGACAGGTGCAGAAAGAAGCATGGAAAGTGCAGAATGAAGCAACAGGGGTGCAGAAAGAGGCAAGAGAAGAGCAGAAACAGGCAAGAGAAGTGCACAAAGAGGCAAGAGAAGTGCTGAAAGAAGCAACAGAGGTGTAGAAAGAAGCAAGAAAAGTGCAGAAAGAGGCAAGTGAGATGCAAAAACAGGCAGGAAAAGTACAGAAAGAGGGAAGACGAGTGCATAAAGAGACAACAGGGGTGCAGAAAGAAGCAAATGAGGTGCAAAAAGAGGCAACAGACGTGCAGAAAGATGGAAGAGAACTACAGAAAAAGGCAAGAAAAGTGCAGAAAGAGGCAAAAGAGGTACATAAAGAGACAACAAAGGGGTGCAGCAAGAAGGAAGACAAGTGCAGAAAGAAGCATGGAAAGTGCAGATTGAAGCAACGGGTGCAGAAAGAGGCAAGAGAGGTGCACAAAGAGGTGAGAGAGTTACAGAAAGAGGCAAGTGAAGTGCAGAAGGAGGCAAGAGAACTGCAGAAAGAGGCAATAGAGGTGCAGAAAGAGGCAAGTGAGATGTAAAAACAGGCAGGAAAGGTACAGAAAGAGGGAAGACGAGTGCAGAAAGAGACAAGAAGGGTGCAGAAAGAAGCAAATGAGGTGCAGAAAGAGGCAACAGACGTGCAGAAAGAGGGAAAAGAACTGCAGAAAAAGGCAAGAAAAGTGCAGAAAGAGACAAAAAAAGGTACATAAAGAGACAACAGGGGTGCAGAAAGAAGCAAGACAGGTGCAGAAAGAAGCATGGAAAGTGTAGAATGAAGCAACAGGGGTGCAGAAAGAGGCAAGAGAAGTGTAGAAAGGAGCAAGTGAGGTGCAGAAAGAGCCAACAGTGGTGCAAAAAGAGGCAAGAGAGGAGCAGAAACAGGCAAGACAAGTGCACAAAGAAGCAAGAGAATTGCTGAAAGAAGCACTAGTTGTGTAGAAAGATGCAAGAAAAGTGCAGAAAGAGGCAAGGGAGATGCAAAAACAGGCAGGAAAGGTACGGAAAGAGGGAAGGCGAGTGCAGAAAGAGACAACAGGGGTGCAGAAAGAAGCAATGAGGTGCAGAAAGAGGCAACAGACGTGCAGAAAGAGGGAAGAGAGGTGCAGAAAAAGGCAAGAAAATTGCAGAAAGAGGTATCTAAATAGACAACAGGGGTGCAGAAAGAAGCAAAACAGGTGCAGAACGAAGCATGGAAAGTGCAAAATGAAGCAACAGGGATGCAGAAAGAGGCAAGAGAGGTGCACAAAGAGGCGAGAGAGTTGCAGAAAGAGGCAAGTGAAGTGCAGAAGAAGGAAAGAGAACTGCAGAAAGAGGCAATAGAGGTGCAGAAAGAGGCAAGTGAGATGGAAAAACAGGCAGGAAAGGTACGGAAAGAGAGAAGACGAGTGCAGAAAAAGACAACAGGGGTACAGAAAGAAGCAAATGAGGTGGAGAAAGAGGCAACAGACGTGCAGAAAGAGGGAAGAGAGGTGCAGAAAAAGGCAAAAGAGGTACATAAAGAGACACCAGGGGTGCAGAAAGAAGCACGACAGGTGCAGAAAGAAGCATGGAAAGTGCAGAATGAAGGAACAGGGGTGCAGAAAGAGGCAAGAGAAGTGTAGAAAGGAGCAAGTGAGGTGTAGAAAGAGCCAACAGAGGTGCAAAAAGAGGCAAGGGAGGTGCAGAAACAGGCAAGAGAAGTGCACAAAGAGGCAAGAGAATTGCTGAAAGAAGCAACAGAGGTGTAGAAAGAAGCAAGAAAAGTGCAGAAAGAGGCAAGTGAGATGCAAAAGCAGGCAGGAAAGGTACAGAAAGAGGGAAGACGAGTGCAGAAAGAGACAACAGGGGTGCAGAAAGAAGCAAATGAAGTGCAGAAAGAGGCAACAGACGTGCAGACTGATGGAAGAGAACTGCATAAAAAGGCAAGGAAAGTGCAGAAAGAGGCAAAAGAGGTACATAAAGAGACAACAGGGGTGCAGAAAGAAGCAGGACAGTTGCAGAAAGAAGCATGGAAAGTGCAGAATGAAGCAACAGGTGTGCAGAAAGAGGCAAGAGTGGTGCACAAAGAGGCGAGAGAGTTACAGAAAGAGGCAAGTGACATGCAGAAGGAGACAAGAGAACTGCAGAAAGAGGCATTAGAGGTGCAGAAAGAGGCAAGTGAGATGCAAAAACAGGCAGGAAAGGTACAGAAAGAGGGAAGACGAGTGCAGAAAGAGACAACAGGGGTGCAGAAAGAAGCAAATGAGGTGGAGAAAGAGGCAACAGACGTGCAGAAAGAGGGAAGAGAGGTGCAGAAACAAGCAAGACAAGTGCACAAAGAGGCAAGAGAATTGCTGAAAGAAGCAACAGAGGTGTAGAAAAAAGCAAGAAAAGTGCAGAAAGAGGCAAGTGAGATGCAAAAACAGGCAGGAAAAGTATGGAAAGAGGGAAGGCGAGTGCAGAAAGAGACAACAGGGGTGCAGAAAGAAGCAATGAGGTGCAGAAAGAGGGAAGAGAGGTGCAGAAAAAGGCAAGAAAATTGCAGAAAGAGGCAAAAGAGGTATCTAAAGAGACAACAGGGGTGCCGAAAGAAGCAAGACAGGTGCAGAAAGAAGCATGGAAAGTGCAGAATGAAGCAACAGGGATGCAGAAAGAGGCAAGAGAGGTGCACAAAGAGGTGAGAGGGTTGCAGAAAGAGGCAAGTGAAGTGCAGAAGGAGGCAAGAGAACTGCAGAAAGAGGCAATAGAGGTGCAGAAAGAGGCAAGTGAGATGCAAAAACAGGCAGGAAAGGTACAGAAAGAGGGAAGACGAGTGCAGAAAGAGACAACAGGGGTGCAGAAAGAAGCAAATGAGGTGGAGAAAGAGGCAACAGACGTGCAGAAAGAGGGAAGAGAGGTGCAGAAAAAGGCAAAAGAGGTACATAAAGAGACACCAGGGGTGCAGAAAGAAGCAAGACAGGTGCAGATTGAAGCATGGAAAGTGCAGTATGAAGCAACATGGGTGCAGAAAGAGGCAAGAGAAGTGTAGAAAGGAGCAAGTGAGGTGCAGAAAGAGCGAACAGAGGTGTAACAAGAGGCAAGGGAGGTGCAGAAACAGGCAAGAGAAGAGCACAAAGAGGCAAGAGAATTGCCGAAAGAAGCAACAGAGGTGTAGAAAGAAGCAAGAAAAGTGCAGAAAGAGGCAAGTGAGATGCACAAACAGGCAGGAAAGGTACAGAAAGAGGGAAGACGAGTGCAGAAAGAGACAACAGGGGTGCAGAAAGAAGCAAATGAAGTGCAGAAAGAGGCAAAAGAGGTACATAAAGAGACACCAGGGGTGCAGAAAGAAGCAAGACAGGTGCAGAAAGAAGCATGGAAAGTGCAGAATGAAGCAACAGGGGTGCAGAAAGAGGCAAGAGAGGTGCACAAAGAGGCGAGAGAGTTACAGAAAGAGGCAAGTGACATGCAGAAGGAGGCGAAGAGGACTGCAGAAAGAGGCAATAGAGGTGCAGAAAGAGGCAAGTGAGATGCAAAAACAGGCAGGAAAGGTACAGAAAGAGGGAAGACGAGTGCAGAAAGAGACAACAAGGGTGCAGAAAGAAGCAAATGAGGTGCAGAAAGAGGCAACAGATGTGCAGAAAGAGGGAAGAGAGGTGCAGAAACAGGCAAGAAAAGTGCAGAAAGAGGCAAAAGAGGTACATAAAGAGACACCAGGGGTGCAGAAAGAAGCAAGACAGGTGCAGAAAGAAGCATGGAAAGTGCAGAATAAAGCAACATGGGTGCAGAAAGAGGCAAGAGAAGTGTAGAAAGGAGCAAGTGAGGTGCAGAAAGAGCCAACAGAGGTGCAAAAGAGGCAAGGGAGGTGCAGAAACAGGCAAGAGAAGTGCACAAAGAGGCAAGAGAATTGCTGAAAGAAGCAACAGAGGTGTAGAAAGAAGCAAGAAAAGTGCAGAAAGAGGCAAGTGAGATGCAAAAACAGGCAGGAAATGTACAGAAAGAGGGAAGACGAGTGCAGAAAGAGACAACAGGGGTGCAGAAAGAAGCAAATGAAGTGCAGAAAGAGGCAACAGACGTGCAGAAAGATGGAAGAGAACTGCAGAAAAAGGCAAGAAAAGTGCAGAAAGAGGCAAAAGAGGTACATAAAGGGACAACATGGGTGCAGAAAGAAGCAACACAGGTGCAGAAAGAAGCATGGAAAGTGCAGAATGAAGCAACGGGTGCAGAAAGAGGCAAGAGAGGTGCACAAAGAGGCGAGAGAGTTACAGAAAGAGGCAATTGACATGCAGAAGGAGGCAAGAGAACTGCAGAAAGAGGCACTTGAGGTGCAGAAAGAGGCAAGTGAGATCTAAAAACAGGCAGGAAAGGTACAGAAAGAGGGAAGACGAGTGCAGAAAGAGACAACAAGGATGCAGAAAGAAGCAAATGAGGTGCAGAAAGAGGCAACAGTCGTGCAGAAAGAGGGAAGAGAGGTACAGAAAAAGGCAAGAAAAGTGCAGAAAAAGGCAAAAGAGGTACATAAAGAGACACCAGGGGTGCAGAAAGAAACAAGACAGGTGCAGAAAGAAGCATGGAAAGTGCAGAATGAAGCAACAGGGGTGCAGAAAGAGGCAAGAGAAGTGTAGAAAGGAGCAAGTGAGGTGGAGAAAGAGCCAACAGAGATGCAAAAAGAGGCAAGAGATGTCCATAAACAGGCAAGAGAAGTGCACAAAGAGGCAAGAGAATTGCTGAAAGAAGCAACAGAGGTGTAGAAAGAAGCAAGAAAAGTGCAGAAAGAGGCAAGTGAGATGCAAAAACAGGCAGGAAAGGTACAGAAAGAGGCAATACGAGTGCAGAAAGAGACAACAGGGGTGCAGAAAGAAGCAAATGAGGTGCAGAAAGAGGCAACAGACGTGCAGAAAGATGGAAGAGAACTGCAGAAAAAGGCAAGAAAAGTGCAGAAAGAGGCAAAAGAGGTACATAAAGAGACAACAGGGGTGCAGAAAGAAGCAAGACAGGTGCAGAAAGAAGCATGGAAAGTGCAGACTGAAGCAACGGGTGTAGAAAGAGGCAAGAGAGGTGCACAAAGAGGTGAGAGTTACAGAAAGAGGCAAGTGAAGTGCAGAAGGAGGCAAGAGAACTGCAGAAAGAGGCAATAGAGGTGCAGAAAGAGGCAAGTGAGATGCAAAAACAGGCAGGAAAGGTACAGAAAGAGGGAAGACGAGTGTAGAAAGAGACAGCAAGGGTGCAGAAAGAAGCAAATGAGGTGCAGAAAGAGGCAAGAAAAGTGCAGAAAGAGGCAAAAGAGGTTCATAAAGAGACAACAGGGGTGCAGAAAGAAGCAAGACAGGTGCAGAAAGAAGCATGGAAAGTGCAGAATGAAGCAACAGGGATGCAAAAAGAGGTAAGAGAGGTGCACAAAGAGGCGAGAGAGTTACAGAAAGAGGCAAGTGAAGTGCAGAAGGAGGCAAGAGAACTGCAGAAAGAGGCAATAGAGGTGCAGAAAGAGGCAAGTGAGATGCAAAAACAGGCAGGAAAGGTGCAGAAAGAGGGAATACGAGTGCAGAAAGAGACAACAAGGGTGCAGAAAGCAGCAAATGAGGTGCAGAAAGAGGCAACAGACGTGCAGAAAGAGGGAAGAGAACTGCAGAAAAAGGCAAGAAAAGTGCAGAAAGAGACAAAAGAGGTACATAAAGAGACAACAGGTGTAGGAGAGTAGGATCTGCCTCTTATGTTGCCCCCACTTTTTTTCTGATGTTTACACTGGTTTCTGGCTATAGTCTGGCTGGGTCCCTGCTAATCAGGGCCCCTGCCTCTCTGTTCTCTCTAAACGACTTGGAGTGCACTCTAGGTGCACTAGTGATTGGATACTGTGGTACCTTATGAGTCCCTAGTATATGGTACCTTAGGTACCAAGGGCATAGGTACTTCACAGACCTACCAGGGGCTGAAGCATGTATTATGCCACCCCTGGGAAGCAGACTAAATCTGACACCACAGGCCTGCTACTGCAGCCTGGGTGAGGTGGTGCTAGAACTCCTCACTGAGATATAGGTTTCCTATATCTCTCCTGCACACACATTTAAACCTATCAGTCACCCCTAAGGCAGGCCCTATCAATCCTGAGAGCAGGGTGCTTGGTTCCTATGTGAGAGGGTGCCTCTGCCTGAGCAGGGCCCCTCTGCAGCTCTCAGAGTCCATTCTCTGGGGCTGTTTGTGGATGCGGTTAAACCATATACTCTTAAGTGCATTATATCCTCGCGGTAGAATGCTAACTTTGGAATGGCTGCATCAAAACATGTCGTGTTTGGTGTCAAACATCTTGGAATACTACCCCCGCCAGTCCTGGCGGCGGGGTAGCATTCCACCCTTCTAGAGGGATAGACATGTACCTACTGTGGAAACGCGGTAGAATCCTGCAGAGCCCTGGCATCACAAAATGGATGCCACCAGTCACAGACACTGGGCTGCCCTCCTGCTGATGACCAACACTCGCAGTGGAGGAAGCCCAACAATAGATATCCTGTCCCAAGGGGGTGTGACCACCTCCCAGACAGGGTTTAGTGTATTGGGGCTAGGTGGGTGCACTCTTAGAGTGCTTTGAAGTCCTGCACTGGGGGAGCAGAAGGCTCCTCTGTGCATATGCCAGTTCAAACCAGCTCAGGGGCTACCTGCCCCTGCTCTGGCGCGAAACTGGACAAAGGGAAGTGGGTGTAACCACCCACTCCCCTGACCCTCCCATAGGTGGGGTCATAGAGCTAGTCCCTCCCTTTCTTTTAGTATAAGAGGGGGAACCTGAGCATTGCAAACTAGATACCCCTGGACGATGCTCTACAAGAAGAATCCCGGACCTTCGACGTTCCACTACCTTTGGAAGATGGAAGAATCTCCCTTGGAGTCAAGGAGTGACTCCCCTGCTTGGCAGGCACCAAAAACGACAACGACGGTCGCAGACTACGCCGCTCCCGCCGGAGCCCAAAGTCCCTGCAGCCCAGGAAGAGGATTTCCTGACCCCTGCAAGGTCATCGTGAGTCCCCAGCGAAGCTGAGGCAAGTGGACCCCAAGAGCAATGAGGAACCACAGACCCTGGGTACCGTGCACTATTGTCGAGTGCAACCCCTTCACGACGATCTACGAACTTGTGCTTTGGACCACATGTGGTCCCAGCCTCCAGCAGAGACCCTCCTAAAATCAGAGGCCTACCCCGTCCCGAGTGACCGTGGGCCCCTGTTGAGTGAATCCTCCTGAGGCGTCTTTGCGATCCCTTGCCAGCCGGCTTGTGGGTCCCCAGAAGACTTTCCAAAGAAACCAGAGGGCTCCCCTGGTTTCTCCAGGGCTGCCCTGACCTACCCTTGCGGGGTAAGTCCCCCAGACCTTGCTGGTCTGCACCATTGACTTTTCACACTTTCCACCACGAGACTTGCTGCTACCAAGGCTTGTTGGCTCCAATCGAGTCGCCAACACCGCAGTAAGCTGCAGACGTCGTGGGACACACCGAATCCAGCTCCTGGTCATCGTCGACGCCTGCCTGGACCTACGTGGTCTGAAGAGTCAAGACACCAGCGAACGACCTGAATCTGTGCGACGACGGTGGGCATCCATCTTCCTTGCCCCGAGTCACTGCCAAGTGCCCTTGAACACTGTCCCCTCTGCTTTCAGGTCTTCCATCCTTCCGAATCCAGGCTTGGATTCCAACGGACACTTCTTCTGTCGCCGCAAGCAGCAAGTCTTCACTGGCTCCCATTGAAAACGACGCCGCGACCCGACACCAAAGGACACCTATGCACCCGGCTCCCTGGGTGAGGTAACTTTAGCATTACGGTGCTCCCGTGGGTGTGGGCCCTAGAACTACTTACCCTGTAAGTGGCTTGCTTGTAGCTACCCTAGAAGTGCCCTAAAACTCTTATTTTCTAAGTGCGACAATTGCGCTGACTCGTACAGGGTTCGCGTCTGTGTTAGACACATCGCGTCCATCTCCCTTGTAACACTATCTATAACCGTGTCCTTCGACTCGTACTGAGTCCGATCGGTGTTCGCCTCGAACACACAAGGGGCCTGTAACATTGAAATATCCATTGCGCTGACTCGTACAAGGTTCGCGTCTGTGTTAGACACAGCGCGTCCATCTCCCTTGCAACTCTATCTGTAACCGCGTCCTTCGACTCGTACAAGGACCGATCGGTGTGTTCGCCTCGAACACGCAAGGGACCTTTAACATTGAAATCTCAATCGCGTCTGTTCGCATAGACTCGTACAGGACTCGCACCGGTGCCAGGACACCGCGTCCGTCCCCTGTGGGTCTCCTACAACTACCTGGGGTGGTTCTTGGGGGTCCCTCGATTCTAGACTGCTCTAGACCTAGGTCTAGCCAAACTAAGATTGTGATATTTGATTGTGCTAACTTATTTTGATAACATTTGATTTGTACATATGTTCCTGACTTCTAATCTCATAAAGAGATTAGTAGAGAGTTGTTTATTAATAAATACATATATATTTGATATATATACCTGTGTGGTGTCTTTTCATTTGGTGATTCAAGAGATTGTGTGGTAAAACAAGCTGCTTTACATTCCTCCAAGACTTAGCCTGAAGGCTGCTCTCCACAGCTACCACTAGGATAGCTTTCTATAAAGGTTGTCTTAAACCTACCAACCATAAGAGTCGAATTGTTCTGGTGCAAGGTGTCCACTTTAATTAGTGAACAGCATATACCAGGCCAACTTCTCACAACAGGGGTGCAGAAAGAAGCAAGACAGGTGCAGAAAGAAGCAAGGAAAGTGCAGGATGAAGCAACAGGGGTGCAGAAAGAGGCAAGAGAAGTGGAGAAAGGAGCAAGTGAGGTGCAGAAAGAGCCAACAGAGGTGCAAAAAGAGGCAAGAGAGGTGCAGAAAAGGGCAAGACAAGTGCACAAAGAGACAAGAGAATTGCTGAAAGAAGCAACAGAGGTGTAGAAAGAAGAAAGAAAAGTGCAGAAAGAGGCAAGTGAGATGCAAAAATAGGCAGGAAAGGTACAGAAAGAGGGAAGGCGAGTGCAGAAAGAGACAACAGGGGTGCAGACAGAAGCAATGAGGTGCAGAAAGAGGCAACAGATGTGCTGAAAGAAGGAAGAGAGGTGCAGAAAAAGGCAAGAAAAGTGCAGAAAGAGGCATAAGAGGTACATAAAGAGACAGCATTGATGCAGAAAGAAGCAAGACAGGTGCAGAAAGAAGCATGGAAAGTGCAGAATGAAGCAACAGGGATGCAGAAAGAGGCAAGAGAGGTGCACAAAGAGGCGAGAGAGTTACAGAAAGAGGCAAGTGAAGTGCAGAAGGAGGCAAGTGAGATGCAAAAACAGGCAGGAAAGACGAGTGCAGAGAGAGACAACAAGGGTGTAGAAAGAAGCAAATGAGGTGCAGAAAGAGGCAACAGACGTGCAGAAAGAGGGAAGAGAGATGCAGAAAAAGGCAAGAAAAGTGCAGAAAGAGGCAAAAGAGGTACATAAAGAGACACCAAGGGTGCAGAAAGAAGCAATACAGGTGCAGAAAGAAGCATGGAAAGTGCAGAATGAAGCACCAGGGGTGCAGACGGAGGCAAGAGAAGTGTAGAAAGGGGCAAGTGAGGTGCAGAAAGAGCCAACAGTGGTGCAAAAAGAGGCAAGAGAGGTGCAGAAACAGGCAAGAGAAGTGCACAAAGAGGCAAGAGAATTGCTGAAAGAAGCAACAGAGGTGTAGAAAGAAGCAAGAAAAGTACAGAAACAGGCAAGTGAGATTCAAAAACAGCCAGGTAAGGTACAGAAAGAGGGAAGACGAGTGCAGAAAGAGACAACAGGGGTGCAGAAAAAATCAAATGAGGTGCAGAAAGAAGCAACAGACGTGGAGAAAGAGGGAATAGAGGTGCAGAAAAAGGCAAGAAAAGTGCAGAATGAAGCAACAGGGGTGCAGAAAGAGGCAAGAGAAGTATAGAAAGGAGCAAGTGAGGTGCAGAAAGAGCCAACAGAGGTGCAAGAAGAGGCAAGAGAGGTGCAGAAACAGGCATGAGAAGTGCACAAAGAGGCAAGAGAATTGCTGAAAGAAGCAACAGAGCTGTAGAAAGAAGCAAGAAAAGTGCAGAAAGAGGTAAGTGAGATGCAAAAACAGGCAGGAAAGGTACAGAAAGAGGGAAGACTAGTGCCGAAAGAGACAACAGGGGTGCACAAAGAAGCAAATGAGGTACAGAAAGAGGCAACAGACGTGCAGAAAGAGTGAAGAGAGGTGCAGAAAAAGGCAAGAAAAGTGCAGAAAGAGATAAAAGAGGTACATAAAGAGACAACAGGGGTGCAGAAAGAAGCAAGACAGGTGCAGAAAGAAGCATGGAAAGTGCAGAATGAAGCAACAGGGGTGCAGATAGAGGCAAGAGAAGTGCAGAAACAGGCAAGAGAAGTGCACAAAGAGGCAAGAGAATTCCTGAAAGAAGCAACAGAGGTGTAGAAAGAAGCAAGAAAAGTGCAGAAAGAGGCAATAGAGAGATGCAAAAACAGGCAGGAAAGGTACAGAAAGAGGGAAGACGAGTGCAGAAAGAGACAACAGGGGTGCAGAAAGAAGCAAATGAGGTGCAGAAGGAGGCAACAGACGTGCAGAAAGCTGGATGAGAATTGCAGAAAAAGGCAAGAAAAGTGCAGAAAGAGGCAAAAGAGGTACATAAAGAGACAACAGGGGTGCAGAAAGAAGCAAGGCAGGTGCAGAAAGAAGCATGGAAAGTGCAGAATGAAGCAACAGGGATGCAGAAAGAGGCAAGAGAAGTGTAGAAAGGAGCAAGTGAGGTGCAGAAAGAGCCAATAGAGGTGCAAAAAGAGGCAGGAGAGGTACAGAAACAGGCAAGAGAAGTGCACAAAGAGGCAAGAGAATTGCTGAAAGAAGCAACAGAGGTGTTAAAAGAAGCAAGAAAAGTGCAGAAAGAGGCAAGTGAGATGCAAAAACAGGCAGGAAAGGTACAGAAAGAGGGAAGACGAGTGCAGAAAGAGACAACAGGGGTGCAGAAAGAAGCAAATGAGGTGCAGAAAGAGGCAACAGACGTGCAGAAAGAGTGAAGAGAGGTGCAGAAAAAGGCAAGAAAAGTGCAAAAAGAGATAAAAGAGGTACATAAAGAGACAACAGGGGTGCAGAAAGAAGCAAGACAGGTGCAGAAAGAAGCATGGAAAGTGCAGAATGAAGCAACAGGGGTGCAGATAGAGGCAAGAGAAGTGCAGAATCAGGCAAGAGAAGTGCACAAAGAGGCAAGAGAATTCCTGAAAGAAGCAACAGAGGTGTAGAAAGAAGAAAGAAAAGTGCAGAAAGAGGCAATAGAGATGCAAAAACAGGCAGGAAAGGTACAGAAAGAGGGAAGACGAGTGCAGAAAGAGACAACAGGGGTGCAGAAAGAAGCAAAAGATTTACAGAAAGAGGCAACAGACGTGCAGAAAGAGGGAAGAGAGGTGCAGAAAGTACATGAGATTTGCAGAATGAGGTCAAGAGAAGTTCAGAAAAAGAAAGAAACGTGCAGAAAGAAGCAGCAGAAATGCAGAAAGAGGCAAGAGAGGCGCAGAGGGGAGCAAGAGTGGCTTGCACACTATTAGTACCAATTTAACACCCACATTTAGCAATAAGTAACACGTGACCATTCTAGGTTTGCAAAGGGCCTTCCACCACGCTGTAACACTTGTCGCTGCATTTTTGGTAATGTTTGACCCGTTTCAGCTAGAAACAAGGCTTTTTTTGTTCAAATCTGCAGATTAGGGTGCAGATGATGAATTATGTGGCTAATGCAGAAAATGTATAATTGTGCGAAAGTCGGTGCAGCCAAACAGTCGCATAATTCTAGTGGCCCTGCTGATACCTCTGACTAGGTCCACAAGTGCTCCTCAGTGATTCCATCTTTTTTTGTCTCACTGAGTTCATAGTTGAGCTTCTATGGAAACGAGGAAGACTAAACCTGAGGTTACCACTCCACAACACAGACTACCATACCACATAATTACTCTCCATAACACATAATCCCACTCTACATACTTCCTATACACTAAATGCCACATACTTTCTATCCACATAATTTCACTGCACAACATTCCACATAATTCCACTACACACAAAATACATCCACTCCAATCCAAAAAACATTAGTAAAAACTTTTGCATTTACAACGCCAATAGCTCTAATTCTCGCAAATGCGAAACCTATTACATTGCAAACACTTCTATAACTAGTAGTCGTGTTTGCAGAGTGGTGGAGAAAGGGTGCTGGGCCTCCGACCAGCGCTCAGGAATTCCGGTGCGTAGGGCTTACAGGAGGTACCAGTAGAGCTTCTTGGCCCCCAAAGTCCCTCAGGAGTAAATTGGACTTCATCCCCCATCCCCTAGTCTGCCAGGAGGCGCGTTTTCAGAATGGTGGAGAAAGGGGGGCATGGCCTCCGAAGACGTCTTAGCAATCCCACTGTGCGGGACTTACTGGAGGTAACAAGAGGGTAGTTGGCCCCCAAGGACATCCTTGGGGGCCAACTACCCTCCTATTACCTCCAGTAAGTCCCACACAGCAGCATTGCTAAGTTCGAAGAGCAGACCACGCCCCCTTTGCCCACCACTCTACAAACGCGCTCCCTGGCACGCTCTTGGATGGGGATTGAAGTCCCCTTCGCTGCTGGGGGTCCTTTTGGGGCCAACTATCCTACCTCTTACCTCCAGTAAGCCCCACGCAGTGGGATTGATGAGAGGTAGACAAAGGCCACGCCCCCTTTCTCCACCACTCTGCAAACGCTCCCCCTGGTGCGTTGTTAGTTGGGGAATTAATTCCCCTTGAATACTGAGGGTCCCTGGGGGCCAACTAGCCCACCAGGTACCTCCAATATGCGCCACAGAGCTGGATTGCAGAGAGGTGGCCTGAGGCCATGCCCCCTATTTACACCACTCTGCAAACGCTCCACTTGGCGCACTGCTGCTCGGGGGATGAAGTCCACTTGTGTCCTGAGGTCCTCAGGACAGAAGAGGACCTCATCGCCCCACCAGCAGTGCGCCAGAAGCTGCGTTTGCAGAGTGGTGTAAAAAAGGGCGTGGCCTCGGACCACCTCTCTGAAATGCAGCTCTGTGGCGCTTACTGGAGGTACCTGGTGGGCTTGTTGGCCCCCAGGGACCCTCAGGATTCAAGGGGACTTAATCCCCCAAGTTACAACGCACCAGGGGGTGCGTTTGCACACTTGTGATATCAGGCCCCGCCTTCTCCCTGCACCACTGTGCAAACGCACCCCCTGGCACGTTGTAACTTGGGGGATTAAGTCCCCTTGAATCCTGAGGGTCCCTGGGGGCCAACTAGCCCACCAGGTACCTCCAGTAAGCGCCATAGAGCTGCGTTGCAGAGAGGTGGTCCGAGGCCATGCCCCTTTGTACACCACTCTGCAAACGCGGCTTCTGGTGCTTACTGGAGGTACCTGGTGGGCTAGTTGACCCCCAGGGTCCCTCAGCATTCAAGGGGAATTAATTCCCCAACTTGCAACACGCCAGGGGGCGCGTTTGCAGAGTGCAGCAGGGAGGGGGCGGGGCCTCCGGCGAGATGCCGGCTTTTTTTCTTTATTTATATTTTAGAACGGGGGCTGTGTGGCCCCCCTTATTTTACTATTTTTGGGGCCCTGGGGACCCCATCCCCCAGGGACGCACCCCTATTTATTAAAAAAATAAAAAGATAAACGGGAAGGGGGCCGTGTGGCCCCCCTCCTGAGGCTAATTTTGGCCCCGGGGACCCCATCCCCTGGGGCATGGCCAGATTTAAAAAAAAAAAAATTATATGGATGGGGCCGCGTGGCCCCCCTCCTCAGGCCAATTATGGCCCCGGGGACCCCATCCCCCAAGGCCGGCCTTTATGCTTTTTTAAAAAAAAAATGTATTAATAGAGGGGAGGGGACCGCGTGGCCCCCCTCCCGGGCCACTTTTGGCCCCGGGGACCCCATCCCCCGGGGCCTGGCCTCTGTGATGGGGACCGTGGGGGGAGCTCCAATGCCCCCACGGTCCCGCCGGCTCCCCGCCTCCTGCAGGAGCCGGCATTGCTTTTCCACAAGGGGAGCTGCTGACATGCAGCTCCCCTTGTGGAAAAGCAATCTGCTTTGGATTTTGGAAGCGAGAGCAGGAAACCTGCTCTCGCTTCCAAAATCCAAACCAGAGTTTGCTATGGCAGGGCGGGAGCCGCACGGCTCCCGCCCTGCCATAGCAAACAGCAGTATCCCGGGGGTGGGCACCCCGGGACACTGCAGGAGCCGGCCCTGGGGGGTGGTGGCCCCCAGGGCCATGGAGGGCTCCAGGAGGGGGGCCATGCGGCCCCCCTCCCATGTCTTTAAAGCCCCGGGGAGGTGGTGGTCCCCGGGCCTAGGGGTCCATAACGGATCCCCGATTTTGCATAAAAGAGTGCCCCGGGGAGGTGTTCATCCCCAGGGCATTTAGGGGGGCTCTATTGCCCCCCCCCACACATTTAAAGAAAAAACAGAGCCCCGGGGAGGTGGTGGTCCCCGGGGCTGCGGGGGGGGGCCGCGTGCTCCCCGCAGTTCATTATCAATACCCCAGGGAGGTGGCGGTCCCTGGGACTGCGGGGGGACCAAGTGCCCCCCCACACATAAATCATAAAGCCCTGGGGAGGTGGCAGTCCCCGGGGCTGTGGGGGCCCCAATGGGCCCCCACACAATAAATAGTATTGCCCCCAGGACTTGGCCCACCCGGGGGCTTTGAAAACAAAGTGCAGGAGACCGCGCTTCGGTTTTTTAAAACTATCAGACGGATTTGCGCACCCGGTGCGACCCGCCCGAAAATTAAACCAAAAAATGGTTTTTATGGGCCTGCAGGCCTGGGGGGGTCAGGGTGTTTTAACCCTGCCCCCTTTTCTTGTTTTTAATCTTTTTTTTAACCTTTTTCCTTCTCCCTCCTCCGAGGCACAAGATAGCTGCCAACACTTCCTGCTTTGAAGTGTTGGCAGCCAATCAGAGGCAAGCTCGTGCTCGGGAGGTTAGGCTCCGCCCAGATATCGAAAGTTTTTTTTTAAAAAAATTCTCAGGAACTATTGAACGGATTTACACCATTTAACAAAAAGGTTGCTTTCTGAACCAAGCGCTACCTTTTTGCCAAATTTGGTGTAATTCCGTTCAGCAGTTCGGGCTGTAGCTTTGTCTAAAGTTTCCAATGGAAATTAACATGGGGAAAACGCGTTTTAGGACCCCCCTTTTTTCTCGGCCCCCGCTTGATGAATCACCCCGAAACTTTCAAGACAGGAGCTGACCGGAGCACCCCACTAGTTTTGAAAATTTCGCAAAGATTCGTCAACTGGCGCCAAAGTTATTGGGGAAAAGAAAAAACGCTTTTCCTATGGGAACTAGGTCCTGACTATAACTACCTACTGGCGACGGCCCGTAGGTAATATATATATATATATATATATATATATATATATATATATATATATATATATATATATATATATTCACTTAAAAAACCGTAGGTTTCAGGCACGTTATAGTTAGAAATTAGCATTTTAAAAACCTTTGAAATTCACTGAAAAAACCATAGGTTTCAGGGACGTTATAGTTAGTTGACATTTCACTCGTACAAAACCATAGAAATTCCCCCGTTATAGTTAGTTCAGCTAACTATAACTCGCGCCCGCAATGCACTGCTGATGACGTCACATATTACATCACTCATGACATGGTCAGTGACATCACTGATGACATCACTGATGACATCTCAAATGACATCACTGATGACATCATCCAGTGACTGTGTGTTTCTGTAAAGTTTAAATATGTTTAATATATATAGGGAAAGGCGTATTGAAGAATGAGTGGGTGTATAAGTGTCTGAATGGATGATTTAGTACGTGCATGACTGACTCTACAAGTGAGTGATTAAACGTATCTTACTGAATGCATGGGTTAGTGAATAAACTGTGTGAATGTCTGTATCCGTCTGTCTGTTGGTGTGTAAGTGGATGCATGGATTTGCGAATAGCTACATGAGTGTCTATATGGGTTATTGATTGGTTCTCTGAGTATCTGTATGGGTGCCTGAGTGTTTGTGTGGGTGGGGTGTGTGTGACTCTGTACATAGATGTGTGAGTGGGTGATTCACTGGGAAGCCCTCATTCTTTTGCCGCCATCACTGCCACTACCGACGGGTCCGCAAGGAGGAGCGGGACAGGACTACACGTCCCAGGCTCCTTTGCGGCACACAGACACCGCCGCAGCTGAGCACACGCGCCTGGAGGCGCCTTCATAAGCTCCACAGGGCTCCCGCAGCACGGGAAGCCCTCATTCTTTTGCCGCCAACACTGCCACTACAGACGGGTCCGCAAGGAGGAGCTGGACAGGACTACACGTCCCAGGCTCCTTTGCGGCACACAGACACCGCCGCAGCTGAGCACACGCGCCTGGAGGTGCCTTCAAAAGCTCCACAGGGCTCCCGCAGCGCGAGACGCGCGCGGGTTGCGCCCAGACGAAGCCCGGACCAAGGGCGGGCCCGTCTGTGCCCGTCAGGGGCCGGAAGAGGCTGGGCTGGGCCACCTCTCTGACATCCATCATCAAGGGAACATTCCCCACACCCGTGTTTAAAGGTAATACGAATCCAATTGTTATAAACTGTTTGTTAGTGTGCCATCTTGCGGTGTTATATTTGGACCGTTCTGAGTTCTTGGAACGATGAGTAAACGCAAAGGAGTAGCCGGGACATTAGACGCTTTTATTGTGAGGGCAGAGTCCCTGCTGACCCATGAAATCGAATTGACAGAGCGACGCCTGTCTATGGACCCTGTAACACTACACTCCCGTCTATCATTAGGCGGCCTGAATACTGACAGTGTAACATGTGAAACCCTCCATAAATCACTGCCAATGGAAGCACGCTCTGTTTCCCTAGATTCATCACTGCCATGCCCGGGAGCCCCCAATACGGACGTCCCGGATGTACCTGGCATTAACACTAGAGCACGGGCGGCATGTCCTCAAAGGAATGTTAAAGTGAAAACACAACCTGCAAAAAGAAAGAGGAATGTAGGGATGAGTAAGCCTAAAAATTCTAAAGGTTGTAATAAACCCGGTGGTTACTCGCTCTGTTTCAGTGGGCACACAGACTGATGCTTCTTCCAACCCTGCCCATAATGACACTAATGTAGATGTTGGGGGAGATGTTGTTGTTGCCTCCTCTGCATTTAAACCTATTGAAAATGCCCTGGTTGACATTAAGAATGTAATCAACAAGAATTTTAATTTATTGTGGGGGAAATTTGAATGTTTGAACTCTGAACTGGCTGACTTAATGGGCAGGAATGTGAACTCAGTTCCAAATATTGGCGGGGGTGGATTATTTCCATCTTCTATGAGTAATATACTTGGGCTAGAGTCACATCCTAGTTCTGTCTGCCACAAAGATACCACTTCTGCTATCTTGTATACAAATTGCAGTAATATAAATGCATTCCCTGGGCTAAATTCCCATAGCGAACAAAGGGACAGACAGGATGTTTCTCTAAGAAATATAGACAATTCAAATCTAGCCTTAGGAAGAAGTTGTCTTACTCACCCACGCCCCAGCGCACCTGCAAGTGATATAAGTTTAAGCAGGGATATTCCCAATTGTCCTAGGAACTCCTGTTCGAGACCAAATACTGACGCACTAAGTTTACCCCCTGCCTCTTGTCCCTATGTGTTAGTTTTGGCTGGGGTTCCCAACCTAGCTGGGGATCAAAGGGAGTCTTGGGCAGATTTGCGTAATAAGTCTGTAGATTGGCTTTGCAAACATAAGGGGTTTCATCCTTCCAACATGAACGATATCCTTATGGTCAGAAGAGTAGGGTGGGTTGGTCATTCTGCCAAGAATATAAATGGCGATTGCGTTGTCCTCAATTTCCGTAGACCCCACATGGTTCGTCGTCTACTGAGTATCTTTGAGCAATCCCCCACGCAAAATACCTGTATTAGTGCGCTCCCTTTGGGTTATTTTTACAAGCCACCCCTAAACCCTCTAGGGATGCCCACGTTTCGCCTCTGATAACCAATAGGTTCGACGCACTCTCGAGTTTAGATGCACAGGATTGACAACCACCATTGATGGTTGTTCAGCAGCTTCAGCAGCATCATTTGGAGGATTCCTCTGTCATCACAGTAACAACCGATATTGATAATGACGAGCGATCCCCAACTAGAGTTAACAGTGGAGCAGATTTGAACATTCTTAGTTGGAATGTAGCAGGGTTACAGTCTAAGCTTGATGATCAGGATTGGCTGCGCTTAGTTAAAGAACAAGACATAGTAATGTTTCAGGAGACTTGGGCCATACACGATTTGCACATTGAGGGGTTTCACTGTATCAGTGTAGCGGCATCTCGCCATAAATTGGGCCGACCATCAGGGAGCCTTTTTATTGGGCTTAATGTAGCAGCTGGAGGAAGTTTTAAGATACTCCCAACTAACAGTTGCAACTTTCAAATTGTACTTTACAAGAGAAGAGTTTATTTTTATTTGGTAAATTTTTATAATAATGATTTCTTTTCTTTTCCCAACAAGAATTTCATTGAGCTTTTTGATTTTATCTCTAATTTAGACTATCAGCAATGTTTGGGTAATATTATTGGGATTATTTTAGGAGGAGATTTTAATGCAAAACTTAACGATACGCACCTTGGCGCAGAGCCATATAATCTAAGTCCTTCCTCCCGTAGGGGCGCAGAGTTGGCAGTGTTTTTGAGTTCGCATAACCTGGTCAATGTCATGGATCAGATGGGTACATCACACGCGACTAACAATCACCATCCGACATTTAGAGGCAGGGGCTATTCGTCTACAATAGATTTTGTTTTTATCTCCCACTTGTTCGCGGACTATCTAATTACCGCAGAGGTTGTTGCTACTATCCACGGGGACCACAACCCTATTAAAATAGCTTTGAGATTGGCTTCACGACCCGCGTTCTCATCCGAATGCGGGGCCAGAGACTTAATGCCATCGACTGACAATTTAAGACTAATATGGAGGGGCATTGACAATGGGGATTTATTTAAGTCACTAGCGAAGGATAACTTGCCCCTCATTAATTCCTGTTTGTCATTTCAAACCCCGCATCCAGAGGTAGTCTATGATTTCTCTAAACTCTGTCGGGCTATTAAAACCCTTGTGTCGAAGCCTGCATCTTTGAGAAAACAGGGCCCTAGATGGTTTGATTATGAATGTTCATTGGCCAATAGGAATTTGCGTAGGGTATTGTCAGTTGAACCTAGGTGTGCTTTAGATGTGAAATTGGCTAGGCAGAAGTATAACACAGCAGTTAATAACCGGAAGGGAGTACTCTTAAGGGACCGCTGGGAAACCCTATCGCAGGCTGCAACTGATAAAATGGATACATTTTTTTGGTCTGCTGTAAGGGATCTTCGATCTATGGGACAGTTATTAACTCCCATCAGCTGTACTATTTCTAGTCAATCCTGGGAAACCCACTTTTCTAAAATCTATGCTACCCCCCTATCGGAGACTGACCAGTATGAGCATGGTTCATTTACCAGTATTCAGATAACACTTTCCGAAGTAGAAGAAGCTATTCACCAGAGCATTGGGAACAAGGCCCCTGGCCCTGACGGGCTACCAATAGATTTTATTAAATGGAAACCGGACTTTTGGGCCCCGCTTCTTTTGAACGTCTTCAATAATTTAATGTATGCTCTGTTACCTGACACCTGGGCAAAGAGTATTATTGTCCCAATATTTAAAAAGGGGGATCGGTCGCAGCCCAATAACTATAGGCCCATTTCATTGATCGATAATACCCTTAAAATATTGGGCAGAGTTTTATACAATAAGATCCTGGAATGGTCGGAGGAATGTAGTATTTTAGAGCCCTGCCAGCTAGGCTTTCGCAGCAAAGTTGGCACTAACGAACAATGTCTTAACCTCAGCCTTGTAATTGGGAAATACACCATTGCACGGAACTCTCCAGTCTATTTGGCCTTCATGGATTTGTCCTCAGCTTTTGACTTCGTTAATAGGTCAAAGCTGTGGGCTATCCTGTTGGCCTATGGTCCGGATGAGCCTTTGGTCCATTTTCTGGCATATCTCCACAAAGACCTCCAGGCACAAGTGAGGATCGGCAGAGGTGGAGAGGTTTCAGGACCCATTAAGGTTGGAAGGGGGGTCTGGCAGGGATGTGTCTTGGCCCCCCTTCTTTTTATTATTTATATTAATGGATTGAATAAATCATTAGTATCCATGACCCAAGACGTCCCTATGATCAATGGGAAACCCCTTCCTGTGCTATTATACGCAGACGATGCGGTTCTTATATGCCGCACCCCAAACTCTCTGCGCATTCTAGTACAGTCTTTTGTTAAATACATGGATAGCTTGGACCTAAGAGTTAATTTTAATAAATCATTTTTAATGTCATGCGGCCCTTGGAAACGCCAGCTCAGCTCCATTACTGTTGGCAGTCAAAAATTGATAAGCACCTGTAAATTCCCCTACCTCGGGGTGGTTTTTGCTGCGAACGGCTCCTGGACTGAGCACCTCACCCATTCCAGGAGCAAGTTCTCAAAGACCATCAATTCGATTTTTAGTTTTCCCCGTCCAAAGAATACAGGTGCTATTTTAGCTATTTAAATTTTTTTAAAATTACAATGTGTTCCAGTGGCCACTTATGGAGCCGAGATTTGGGGTACTGCAAATAGTTCCTGCATCCAGCAGGAAGAAAACAGATTCTGTAGGAAACTGTTGGGCATCCCAATCTCCACACCACAATATATCTGTCACAAAGAATTAAACTTAAATTATGTAACCGATTTTATACGTGCTCGACCAGCCCTTTTCTGGTTATCGGTCTGGAAGAATGAGGCAGCGGCTCTAACTAGAGACATTATTACTGATTGTTTGAAGTGTGAGAAGGGGATGGATATTCCTTGGCTATCTGGAGTATATCAGAGTTTATGCAGCGTTAATCAAGGCTGTATTTTCTTAAATCCTAGCAAAGCCGAAACTCTGCACAAAAAAGAACTCAGAAGCGCACTCTATTTGTTATACAGCACAGAAAGAATCGCGCTGGAATTGAAGAAACCCTCTGTTCCTAGTTATATGTCTCTTGAGCGGCACTGTTACCCTTTACCAAATTATCTTATTTTACCTATGAGTTACTGGGAAAGGTGCCTCCTATTTCGCTTGAGAGCAGGGACAGTTAAATTTGCATTGTGTTTCCCTCTTGGTTACCATTCGAAACTTGACTTAGTACCCTGCCCATGTGACGGGGTTAGTGGACAATCAACCTTACATTTTTTGCTTTTCTGTAAATATTACATGAAATACAGCAAGGGGCTTCTTTACCCTTATTTTAATAGGAGCAGGCCTATTAGCTTGGATTCTGCCTATTTAAGTATGCTTGCCTTGACCGATGAAGAGCTTGTTTTTCGTTTAAGCACATTTTTGAGAATTGCTACTCGGGCACGTAAGACAATGCTCAACCCTTGAGTTTTTAAGTCATGAATGGATAAGCTTGTAATTGTTGATAATGAATTTCCCATTTTATTTACAACCTAAAATCTGTGACATTGTGTTTTATAACTGTAAATTCCTATTAGCATTTATTGTTACTCTTCTTTTGTTTTTAATACTTCTTTTATCATACTGCACTTTTATGGATACAATGTTTATCCGAATAAAGTTTATGAACTGAACTGAACTGATTCACTGGGTGCATGATTTCAAGAGTGCATCTGTGATGGACTGCTTGGGTGGGTGTGTGTGTGTATGGGTGTGTTAGTGAGTGAATGTATATCTCAGTGGTACATGTGCGAGTAACTACATATGTAAAAGGCAGTATATATGTGTGTTAGAGTATTTAAATGGCTATAAGTGAGAGTGTGTGATTGTGAGAGTGGCTGTATGGATGCGTGTGTGCTTGTATCAGTTATTTATAAGAGCGTAAGAATGTGCTAGTATTTGTATGAGTAAGTGAGCTGGTGTGTGTATAACTGTATAGGTGAGTAAATGGGTGTGTGATTAATTTTTTGCATGACTGACTAGGTGTGTGAGTACCTCTATGGATAAGTGGCGGTGTGTCAGTGTCTATATAGCTGTATGAGTGCATATGATAGTCCTGTACTGAGTGACCGTAAGTATGAGTGACTGTACGGGTGAGTGAGTGGATGTGTGTGTATACCTAAGAATCAGTGAGTGGGTATGTAGTTATTGGCGTTGGAGTGTCTATGGTTTAGATGAAGGCAGTCTGTAATTTAGAGTGGGTGTGTCAAAGGTTATATTAGGGTGTGAGAAGATGCATCAAATTATCACATGGATGATGTCATCAGTGATGTCATCAGTGATGTCATTTGAGATGTCATCAGTGATGTCATCAGTGATGTCATCAGTGATGTCACTGACCATGTCATGAGTGATGTAATATGTGACGTCATCAGCAGTGCATTGTGGGGTGCGAGTTATAGTTAGCTGAACTAAATATAACAGGGGAATTTCTATGGTTTTGTACGAGTGAAATGTCCAACTAACTATAACGTCCCTGAAACCTATGGTTTTTTCAGTGAATTTCAAAGGTTTTAAAATGCTAATTTCTAACTATAACGTGCCTGAAACCTATGGTTTTTTAAGTGAATTTCAAAGGTTTTTTAAATGCTAATTTCTAACTATAACGTGCCTGAAACCTCTGGTTTTTTAGTTGAATTTCAAAGGTTTTTTAAAAGCTAGTTTCTAACTATGCCTAGAGAGGTAGGACATGTGAAGAAAGAAGAAAAAACGCACAGAAAGAAGCAAAACAAATGCAGAAACAAGCAACAGAAGTCCACAAAGACGAAGAAAAGTGCAGGAAGAAGCAAGACATGTGCAGAAAGAATCAACAGAGGAGCAGAAAGAGGCCTTGTTGCAAAATCATCCTGTGCCCACAACTTTTTCAGACGGGTACTGGTGATAACTGGCCATGACTAACCAGGCCTAGAGCCAGTGCTAAGCTAAAAGACACTTAGAATACAGTGAAAACACCTACATACACTAGAGAACACTATGTGTTGGGGTACCCCTCTGATTAGCATGACCTCCTCTGTAAGTCCCTAGTACATAATAGGGCAGGGGGATTAAAACTAAGTAACTAACTTGTCACATGATGCCCTACCCCCTCCCTTCACCACTGTGCAAACGCGCCCCGTGGCGCTTTTTAAGTTGGGGGATAAAGTCCCCTTGAATCCTGAGGGTCCCTGGGGCCCAACTAGCCCACCAGGTACCTCCAGTAAGCACTACAGAGCCGCGTTGCAGAGAGGTGGTCCGAGGCCACGCCCCTTTTTACACCTCTCTGCAACGCAGCTCTGTGGCGCTAACTGGAGGTACCTGGTGGGCTAGTTGGATCCCAGGGACTCTCAGGATTCAAGGGGACTTAATCCCCCAACTTAAAACACACCACAGGGCGTGTTTGCACACATGTCACCTCAGGCCCCGCCCCCTCCCTTCACCACTGTGCAAACGCACCCCGTGGTGCGTTTTAAGTTGGGGGATAAAGTCCCCTTGAACCCTGAGTGACCCTGGGGCCCAACTAGCCCACCAGGTACTTCCAGTAAGCGCCACAGAGCTGCGTTGCAGAGAGGTGGTCTGAGGCCAAGCCCCTTTTTACACCTCTCTGCAACGCAGCTCTGTGGCGCTTACTGAAGGTACCTGGTGGTCTAATTGGCCCCCAGGGACCCTCAGTATTGAAGAGGAATTAATTCCCCAACTTCAAACGCGCCACAGGGCGTGTTTGCACACATGTCACCTCAGGCCCCGCCCCCCCTTCACCACTGTGCAAACGCGCCCCGTGGCGCGTTTTAAGTTGAGGGATTAAGTCCCCTTGAATCCTGAGGGTTCCTGGGGTCCAACTAGCCCACCAGGTACCTCCAGTAAGCGCCACAGAGCTGCGTTGCAGAGAGGTGTAAAAAGGGGCGTGGCCTCTGAACACCTTTCTGCAACGCAGCTCCCTGGCGCATACTGGAGGTTCCTGGTGGGCTAGTTGGCCCCCAGGGACCCCCAGTATTCAAGGGAAATTACTTCCCCATCTTACAACGCGCCAGGGGGCGCGTTTGCAGAGTGCTGCAGGAAGGGGATGGGGCTTCCGGCGCGATGCCTGTCTTTTTTTTTCTTTTTTTTTTTAAGAAGGGGGCTGTGTGGCCCCCCTTCTTTTTAATTATTTTGGGCCCTGGGGACCCCATCCCCCAGGGCCTGACCCCCTTTTTTTTGTTTTGTTTTTAAACGGAACGGGAAGGGGGCCGCGTGGGCCCCCCTCCCGTGGCCAATTTCGGCCCGGGGACCCCATCCCCCGGGGCATTGCCACATGTTTTATTTAATCTTTTTCATGGAGGGGGGCTGCATTGCCCCCCTCCTAAGGCCTCCTTAGGCCCCGGGGACCCCATCCCCCGGGGCCGGCCATTTAAAAAAATTTTTTTTTGTTTTGTTAAATTGGGGGAGGGGGGCCACATGGCCCCCCTCCCGGGCCACTACTTGCCCTGGGGACCCCATCCCCCGGGGCTGGCCCTATCCGTTGGGGACCGTGGGGGGACCCCAACTCCCCCACGGTCCCGCCGGCTCCCCGCCTCCTGCGGGAGCCGGCATTGCTTTTCCACACGGGGAACTGTTTAGATGCAGCTCCCCGTGTGGAAGAGCAATTTGCTTTGAATTTTGGAAGAGAGAGCAGGTTTCCTGCTCTCTCTTCCAAAATTCAAAGCAAGTTTGCTATGACAGGACGGGAGCCGCCAGGCTCCCGCCCTGTCATAGCAAACAGAAGTGTCCCGGGGGTGGGCACCCCGGGACACTGCAGGAGCCGGCCCTGGGGGGTGGTGGTCCCCAGAGCCATCACAGGCTCCAGGAGGGGGGCCGCGTGGACCCCTCCCAACATGTTCAAAGCCCCGGGGAGGTGGTGGTCCCCGGGGCTCCGAAACGGACCCCCACATTAAAATTCTTAGTGCCCCGGGTGGTAGCGGTCCCGGGGCGTGTGGGGGGGCTCAAGCCCCCCCACACAAGTAATTTTATTAAAAAAAAGAAGTCCCGGGGGTGTCAGTCCCTGGGGCTGCGGGAGGGCCGAGTGCCCTCCCGCACCATTTTTAATTCAAAGCCCCGGGGGTGGCAGTCCCCGGGGCTTGGGGGGGCCTTAGAGGCCCCCCACACAATTTTTTGATTAACCCCCGCATGCCCCCGGGACTTGGCCCACCCGGGGGCCAAATAACAACGAAGCGCGGGAGCCCGCGCTTCGTTTTTTTTTTTTCACGGCGGGATCCGCGCATCCTACGCGCATCCCGCCGATTTTTTTTTTTTTTTAAATTCTTTTTTTGGCCCTGGGGGTCCTTGTGGGACCCCCTGAGCAGGCCCAGGGGGTCAGGGTGTTTCTACCCTGCCCCCTTTTTGCGTTTTGCGCACTTGTTTCTCTGATTTCTTGTGCCTCGGTTCTACCGAGGCACAAGATGGCTGCCAACACTTCCTGGTTTGGAGTGTTGACAGCCAATTAGCATACAGCTCGTGATCGGGAGGGTGCGCGGATCCTCCGCAGCCATAGATATATATGTGTTTTTACTTTTGATTTTCTCAGCAACTACTGAACGAATTTACACCATTTAACAAAAAGGGTTCTTTCTGAACCAAGAACTACCTCTTTGCCAAATTTGGTGTAATTCCGTTCAGCAGTTCGGGCTGTAGCCGTGTCTAAAGTTTCCTATGGAAAATTGCATGGGGAAAACACGTTTTGGGACCCCCCTTTTTTCTCGGCCCCCGCTTGACGAATCACCCCGAAACTTTCAGGATAGGAGCAGACCGGAGCGCCCCACAGGTTTTGAAAATTTCACGAAGATTCATCAACCGGCGCCAAAGTTATTGGAAATAGAATGTTGTGAATTTCCTATGGAAAATAGATCCTAACTATAACTATCTACTGGCGACCGCCAGTAGATAATATATATATATATATATATATATATATATATATATATATATATATATATATATATATATATATCCATCCAAAGGTTGCCCCGTTTTGAGAACTCGCCGTCAGCAGGATGGCAGAACACCTTTAATTAAATGACACCAAGCTTGCTCAGTCCAAAGTGAATCTATTCTCATTCTTCCTAACGCGTTTCAAGGCCTCACGGCCTCTTCATCAGAGGAATAGTGGCAAACAACGGACAATGCTGCTCAGGTACTTTTAAACGCATGCGCTAAATGTTCACAGGTGTACTTCACGGCATGCTGGTACCTGTAGTCCTGATAACCAGCGCTATGTGTTGCTCAAGTGAGTTCCGTTGATCTGTCACACTTAATAGTCCATAAAATACCCCAGTGGGCCTCCGGGCTGAGAAAGCAGGTAATTAGCAGATCAGTCCCGCTGTGCCTGCTAGTCCGACGTGAAAAACATCCTCCGTCGGTAGGCCCCGCAGTACACAATCTCGGTGGCAAGTTCTCTGTGGCCTGGCTGCCGCAAATAAATCCATCCAAAGGTTGCCCCGTTTTGAGAACTCGCCGTCAGCAGGATGGCAGAACACCATTAATTAAATGACACCAAGCTTGCTCAGTCCAAAGTGAATTTATTCTCATTCTTCCTAACGCGTTTCAAGGCCTCACGGCCTCTTCATCAGAGGAATAGTGGCAAACAACGGACAATGCTGCTCAGGTACTTTTAAACGCATGCGCTAAATGTTCACAGGTGTACTTCACGGCATGCTGGTACCTGTAGTCCTGATAACGAGCGCTATGTTTTGCTCAAGTGAGTTCCCTTGATCTGTCACACTTAAAAGTCCATAAAATACCCCAGTGGGCCTCCGGGCCGAGAAAGCAGGTAATTAGCATATCAGTCCCGCTGTGCCTGCTAATCCGACGTGAAAAACATCCTCCGTCGATAGGCCCCACAGTACACACTCACGGTGGCAAGTTCTCTGCGGCCTGGCTGCCGCAAATAAATCCATCCAAAGGTTGCCCCGTTTTGAGAACTCGCCGTCAGCAGGATGGCAGAACACCATTAATTAAATGACACCAAGCTTGCTCAGTCCAAAGTGAATTTATTCTCATTCTTCCTAACGCGTTTCAAGGCCTCACGGCCTCTTCATCAGAGGAATAGTGGCAAACAACGGACAATGCTGCTCAGGTACTTTTAAACGCATGCGCTAAATGTTCACAGGTGTACTTCACGGCATGCTGGTACCTGTAGTCCTGATAACCAGCGCTATGTTTTGCTCAAGTGAGTACCCTTGATCTGTCACACTTAAAAGTCCATAAAATACCCCAGTGGGCCTCCGGGCCGAGAAAGCAGGTAATTAGCATATCAGTCCCGCTGTGCCTGCTAATCCGACGTGAAAAACATCCTCCGTCGATAGGCCCCACAGTACACACTCACGGTGGCAAGTTCTCTGCGGCCTGGCTGCCGCAAATAAATCCATCCAAAGGTTGCCCCGTTTTGAGAACTCGCCGTCAGCAGGATGGCAGAACACCATTAATTAAATGACACCAAGCTTGCTCAGTCCAAAGTGAATTTATTCTCATTCTTCCTAACGCGTTTCAAGGCCTCACGGCCTCTTCATCAGAGGAATAGTGGCAAACAACGGACAATGCTGCTCAGGTACTTTTAAACGCATGCGCTAAATGTTCACAGGTGTACTTCACGGCATGCTGGTACCTGTAGTCTTGATAACCAGCGCTATGTTTTGCTCAAGTGAGTTCCCTTGATCTGTCACACTTAAAAGTCCATAAAATACCCCAGTGGGCCTCCGGGCCGAGAAAGCAGGTAATTAGCATATCAGTCCCGCTGTGCCTGCTAATCCGACGTGAAAAACATGCTCCGTCGGTAGGCCCCGCAGTACACACTCACGGTGGCAAGTTCTCTGCGGCCTGGCTGCCGCAAATAAATCCATCCAAAGGTTGCCCCGTTTTGAGAACTCGCCGTCAGCAGGATGGCAGAACACCATTAATTAAATGACACCAAGCTTGCTCAGTCCAAAGTGAATTTATTCTCATTCTTCCTAACGCGTTTCAAGGCCTCACAGCCTCTTCATCAGAGGAATAGTGGCAAACAACGGACAATGCTGCTCAGGCACTTTTAAACGCATGCGCTAAATGTTCACAGGTGTACTTCACGGCATGCTGGTACCTGTAGTCCTGATAACCAGCGCTATGTTGGACTGAGCAAGCTAGGTGTCATTTAATTAATGGTGTTCTGCCATCCTGCTAACGGCGAGTTCTCAAAACTGGGCAACCTTTGGATGGATTTATTTGCGGCAGCCAGGCCGCAGAGAACTTGCCACCATGAGTGTGTACTGCGGGGCCTACCGACGGAGGATGTTTTTCACGTCGGATTAGCAGGCACAGCGGGACTGATATGCTAATTACCTGCTTTCTCGACCTGGAGGCCCACTGGGTTATTTTATGGACTTTTAAGTGTGACAGATCAACGGAACTCACTTGAGCAAAACATAGCGCTGGTTATCAGGACTACAGGTACCAGCATGGCGTGAAGTACACCTGTGAATATTTAGCGCATGCGTTTAAAAGTACCTGAGCAGCATTGTCCGTTGATTGCCACTATTCCTCTGATGAAGAGGCCGTGAGGCCTTGAAACGCGTTAGGAAGAATGAGAATAAATTCACTTTGGACTGAGCAAGCTTGGTGTCATTTAGTTAATGGTGTTCTGCCATCCTGCTGATGGCGAGTTCTCAAAACGGGGCAACCTTTGGATGGATATATATATATATATATATATAGATAGATAGATAGATAGATAGATAGATAGATAGATAGATAGATAGATAGATAGATAGATGGATAGAGATATATATATATAAATAGATATATCTCAAAGATTTGCTTAAAGAGTAATAGGTAAAAAAATGTATATACATTCCAAATTCCTAAATATATTTGATTAGCAACGTGTTTTATTTTTTTAACAATCAAAGAAATACAAATGTGAGAGCTCAGTAGAGGCTGGAGCCTCTTGTGTTTCCTTGACAGTTTATTAGAATTCATCTTTGAAAGATAAAAATGATGAGATTGCGCAATAGGTTAATGTTCCCGCAGCAGGGATCTATATCTAACCTGCACATCAAAGGTTCATCTCTTGGCAGAATAACGTTTTTGCATTTTTTTGGAAGGGTTACTGTGAGAACCCCTTTAAGAGGAGCACACGGCAAGCAAGGGTTACCTGGCCCAACTGTGGGGGGTGTGGCCCTTTACTCCGGCAGTTCTGCAGCTTGTCCAATTATGGGTCCTGAGTAACTGGGCCAAGTACTACCCTTTCACCACTTGAGTCTCAGTCGTAGCACAGGTCGACCAGTCCAAGGCTTTTTGGAGGCAGGTAGGTGCAAAGTATGTGAAGGATCAAGACTCAAAATACCCACACTAACCCCAAGAATCTTATTGTACAGTCCAATACTTCTGTTTGGTATTACCTAAGCAAAATATAATACAGCACACTAAACAATGAGCACTTAAAGTCTCTCAGGTATAACACACTGGTGCCTGCATACCTAGTGTCCCACCCTAAGTGTCCTCTCCCTCCCTCCTCCATCCTAACAACATGTCCCTGACGGTTCTCTGGAGGTGACCCCCACAGGTGCTGTCCGCACTAGCGTTACACAACAAAGTTTGGCTTCGGCCCTGAAAGTTCAGCTCACAATAGCACTAATCTGCCAAACTCGTGCAAGTTTCAAAAGGGACTTCCGGACCCGCTCCAGCTTTAGCCAACCATGGCCTGAAGAAGTGTCTAGGAACCGTGGCACTTCTTCCTGTGCTCCAGCAATGAGCAAGCTGCACCGCATCTTCTTGCGGTCGGTGAGTCTGCACACTGAGGTGGTCGCAGGTTCGGATAGCATTCAGTTGCAGCTGGCAATTTCTTCTTCGTGGTCCCTGCCAATAAGGTGTTGGGGCAGTGGCGACACGGGCAAAGGGCAAGAGCCCTAGTGAGGTCGGTTGTATCAGGCAACAGCCCTAACAATCCTAGTGGCCCCCTCCTATCATATGGGGGTCACTTACAAGAGCAACAGCCCCATCAATGTCAACTGCATTGGGCAATGGCTTGCAACTTAACAGCACCCCAACTGGACTTACCAACTTCTGCAAGTGGGAGGAGGACTGTCTCCTGCAACACTAATCCTGAGTGGTCCAGGTGCTTTACACTCTGCTCACTGGGATCCACTTGCCAGACTCCCCGCTGGGCCTCTCTCCCAACAGGATCTCTCCTCCTCTTCACAAGGCACACTGGGCTTGGAAGGCTAAAAGAAGGCTGGTGCTCCAGACACAGAGCAAGCTTTTTTGGTTTCCTGGGTGATGGTCCCTCATCGAGAGTTTGGTCCCCAGTCCTGGTTGCAGTAGCTCAAAGTCATGACGACCATCTTTCCCGGATGAACAGTGCCGTTGAACAACTTGTGGAGTTCATGCTCTCACCTTTGTAGTCTAACTCCAGACACAGATGTGAGCTGGTGTCTGGTCCTTTCAAATTCGAGTTGTGGGTATCACCTCCTTTGAAGTTCCCTCTCCTCTGCCCTGTTCTTTCTCACAAGGGCAGTCTGCCACAGCAGGAGTTGCTCCAATTCTGATTGACGCACAGGGCAACTGAGTAACTGGGAATCACACCTGGCTGTCAGTCTCCACTTAAAATATGATTTACAAAGGTTCAAAGCCTAAGCCTTCCCCACTATCAAGATTCACTCGTCATATACTGCAATGATACCCGACCCACCATCTTCCTGACAATGAGTCTAGGTCCCACTGACAGGTAGCTGTTCCTGGAATCAAAGAAACGTTTGGTGTGCACAAATGCACACCAAAATCAGTACCAGGAATCCAAATATCCATGCAGCTGGGCCACTCAGGGCAGAGATGCACTTCTGTCACCATGCAGGGGACTTTACCATCCTAACAGTTACTTGCAAGTTTTTTTGAGACAGAGAAAAAACAAGGACTTTGGTGCTTGACAGATGACACATTGGCAGCTGCTTGCTGTCTAACAATCCACCACCAGTCCCACACCCCCAACGCAAAAAAAAAAACACTTTTTATGACAGCGTGGCTTATGACCATAATAATTTCCTACTTGAATTCTAGTGGTTGATGTAGGCCATTCATAATATTTTGCTGGGCCATGGGAAAATATACCTGAAGCTCCCCTGTTGTATATCATAACAGTTTTGCCCTGTGGGAAAGCTTAGGTTGAATACAGCAGGGCTGAGTTGACTATGGTGACACGTCAATGATCAAGGCTATAGGCCTGAGCTATTTTTTATGACAATGAGAACATGCCTGACATATTTTTGCGAAAAGCATATGTTAAAGACAATAGGTCATTAAGCATGGATTGTCGATACACTGTGTTAAAACTTACAGACAGGTGTTTTGCTACATGGAATCTCACAGATTACTACAGTAGGCAAGGGTGTTAGTGTTGAGTAATAATCGCCGAGGATAAAAGATGTGCACTTTGAGAATCTTTGTTAGGCTGTTTGAAGAAGGGTTGTATATTGTTTTAACAACTGTGATTTTGTACGTATTTGTCATTTTAGGAAAGTAGAGCAATAGTTGCCTTTTAGGAAAACTTATGCAGAATACAGTAGGCCAGTGGTAAAGGCTACAGGCCTGATTGCGTCACTGGAAAAAGTTATGTCAAAGGCACTGTAATATTAATTGCTGGACCCACTTAGGAGAGCCTAGCAACGTGTAGGTTCTGCCAGGCACTTGTAAAAAAAAAAAAAAAAGGAAACTCTTCATATATACTTATACATACACAGAGGGTCTTTGGGTAAGCCCTCTAATGTTTGTTCAAGGATCATTCACATTCTGATTCCCACTGGCGGCTTGCACAGGTGAGAGCGGTGCGGCGGGATGGGGGTGGTGGAATTCGGCAGACGACGGCTAAGTAATATTAAAAAAATAAAACAACTTACTTTGTGCTCGCAGCATTGCTGACGCGGTGATGTGGCGAGCGCAAAGTAAGTGGTTTTATTTATTTATTTAATTAATATCACCTAGTTTGTCATCTGTCCAATTCCACCACCCCCTCCCCCCCCCCCCCCCCGCCTCGTCACACCGCTCTTACCTTTGCGAGCCGCTACTGCTGATTCCCCCATAACAGCATAGTGCATTGGGCAAGAAATGGGGTTTGCCCATTTCTGCGGTTGGCTCTATTGCCTGTGAGTGCTAGCATTTTGTTGATAACATGCATGTATCTGCCTGAAAAGAAGTGTGCTTCAAAGCCTGCGCTGGTTGGCCAGTCATCTTATTTGACAATTTTCCTTTTCTCTTTTCTTTTTTCCTTTTTTTGAGTGTCTTGCAGCTCCTTAGATAGTCCGATGGGGCCGGTCACTTTCAATTATTCATTTAATTTTTGTTGCATAAGGTCGTTGAGTTTGTGTTTCTGTTTTATTGCAGATCAGTACGTAGGTGAATACAAGAATGAGTAGGCGGATGAATGGATGTGTGAGTGCAAGGATGAGTGATCGAGTACGTGTGTAATGATTTATTGAGTGACTAGATTACTCAGTGAATGAAGAGGCACTTCCAGTTATAATGCAGACCTATTGGCATTGCTGACACCTGTTTTTTTCTCTTAACGCAATTGCAAATATGTGGGGCTCTAACAGGTATGGGACCCAGGGAAAAATGCTCTGTCTTTTCTCCCCTTGTGACTACCCTAGGTGCATGTGTCAACAAAACTTTAAAATGCAATGTTTTAAAGCTCAATTTATAGGAGGGTGTGGAGCTCACACATTTGTGGGAATACATTTGTGGGAATAATAGTGCCCAGCCCCGCATTGCAAAGCACATTCGGCCAGGCATACTGGTAAAACCTGAAAACTTGTATTTGCATCTTTATAGGACAGGAGGATCCTATCCACAACAATTCTTATGGGGTAGTGTGAACTAGTACATTTTAAAGGACAATGGTCCGTTTACATTGGTGACCGTGTGTAGGGATGTAGCCAACTCCTTATTACTTTTATTAGGGACTTTTGGACTTCAATCAATGTGTAAGCAAAGGAGTGCCAAATGAAGCATTTGAAAGCACCTTCGGCTAGTCCTAAAGATAGGATTTACCTTTTATCTCTCTCTCTTTTTGTATAAATTTGCATTGAAAGAACATTGGGAAAGTAAAATTGCCAAAACACGGTAATATTTAATGATACCTTAATAATAAAGCTTGCAAATTCTCCAAATTTGCTGGAGGAAGCAAATGTTACCATTTCCCATAACCCTAGCACCCGGCAATTTTATCCCCACATAATGCTTGAGCATCCATCTTCAATTCAAGCAAGGAGTGAATTTTCTGTGGATATAGCATGACTCTGTTTAGGAGATGCACCACACAAACCTTAACGACACTATATCCACCTGTACAGCATTTCATCAGCTCATAAATACACCTATCCACAAAGGTTTCAGGTAAAAGTCATTGGAGTTACAACCAGCGTTTCACCAGACTGCTTCTGCTTTCAACTGGGTGTGAAAAAATCACCATGAGATGAGAAAAACGTTTCAAGTGTCTTGATCAACTGAAGTGATGTGTGGCATTGCATCTCTCGAAGTTTGGCAAAATCTTTATTTAGTAACTTTAATGCACCGATTACAGCTAACCTTGTTTAATATTTACATTCTGCATTGCACATAAATAGAATACATCCAAGCACAGCAAATGGAAGCTTTTAAATTAATGTATTTACTTATTTATTATTTACTGAGGTGCAACAAATTGGAATAAATGGATCAAATTATAAATTCTCGTGCATGGGACACTTACAAACACCAACGATTTAGAAAATAATTTCTACAAGAACAATAGAGACCCAAGCAGAGCAACACAAATATGTATATCTTGAAATAATCAATCAACCAAAATAACTTTATTCGGTTACAAGAACCATAAAAGTTTGACACAAATACATTGCTAAAATAAAATTTACGTATCATGGTTACAGAAGCGTGAATAAAAACATACAATAAAAGCAATTGATACATAAAATGCATACAGTACTAAGAGGAGATATGGACCCTGACGTCAAATACCCTAAGCACACATCTCTAGTGTCACCCGTACAATATAGTCCATGTAATTAATTTAAAAAAGGGTAACTCAGGTTTTTGTTAATAATAATAGCTCATAGCGTTTTCTTATAGACATTGCAACTCTAATAAAATTTGAAACAGCAGTACAGATGGTTAAAGTAGACAAAGACAGTAAAAAATTAAAACCGCCAATATAAGTACATGGCCGTATTTCCCTCAGTAGTATGGTTAAAAATTTCCGCTCGGATCTTTATAAAGGGGCCAGAACAAAATACAGTGCAACGTGCTCTGGGCTGCCAAATTGTCAAACGGACAGGGTGGTAAGCTATGAACCCAACCTGATTGTTTAGGGAATGCCACTAAATAGTGCAATGTGCTTAATCGAAACCTAGTCAGGTAAAATCGTGCTTGAACGTTAGTAGTAAAGGTTAAATAAAATTTCTGTTCTCTGGGAAATAAACATAAGGGATCTGATACTACCGATTGTGCATGGTGCAGATGGGCACTGGCATAGAATGCCTCTTTTATAACATCTTTCACATTTGTATCAATACTTGTAGGATTGTCGTAATGATGCCCTTAACCTAACTCATATAAATGTTTCTTCACAAAACGAAGCCAGGGAATAGACAGTGCACTATCTAAGTTGGTACAATCTTTGATAACGTCTCTTGAGAACACTAGGTCCTCTGATAACCAAATCTTGGCCCATAAGAGCAAAGGAGCAATAGCAATTCGATCTTCAAGATAGGCCAACCCTAGCTCCTGGTGGCAATAATGTGTGGGCGCACTATTAGGAGCCAATAATAATCTCTTTATAAATTTATTTTCCAGGGCCTGCAGTTGTCGGGTATTATGGTAGCCCCAGACTTCCGCCCCATACGATGCCACCGACAAACATTTAGCTTTGTAAAGGGTAACCAGTTCTGTCACTGGTTTATGGCTTAACTTGCGGGCAAAACGAAATAATCCCTCCACAACCCGACTGGTGTGTTTTACCCTAGCTGTGATAAGATGGTCCCAATTCATAGTATCATTAAAAATATTCCCTAAGTATGTAAATCATTTTAGCTTGTCAATGGTCTTGCCCTTAACCTCAAATTTTCTTGTTTTAGTACCTTTAGGTCCACACACCATGGCATAAGATTTAATAAAGTTTACTTTTAAATCCAATGCTGCCATAAAATCAGTAAAAGCATTAAGTGACTTTTGGAGGCTATTGGCTGTCAAAGCCATTAAAACAGTGTAATCCGCATTAGATAACAATGGGATCGCTTTGCCTCCAATTTTAGGGAAATCAAACTCCTTCTCCATTAAAAAAGCCTCTAAACCATTTGTATACAATAAAAAACAGGAATGGAGCTAAAATACAACCTTGCCGGACACCTTCTGTGGAGACGATGGGGCCTATCTTCTCCCTCCTAGGACCATATCGTACGGCAACCGTTGTGGAGGTGTGAAGCCTACGTAGAAGGGATAAAAGAGCTTCTTCAAAACCCATTTGCTCCATTAACCCCCACAATTTCTCCCGGTTAACCATACAAAGGCTGCCATTTTAAATTGAATTTAGAAAATAGATTTATGGTGTGGAAAATCCTTTGCTCAAAATAGGAACTTGTAGTTCCATGATACGTATGCATTGATGACAGAGTTTCTCTATCAAGTCAAGACCATGCTAACAGAAGATAGACATTGAAAAGAGAATTGAACCTCTAAAAGAGATACAAATATCCCAGCATTCTCTGCACATCACAATATTTTTGCGGCATATTAGGGATCAAGATTTTCTTGTAGTTTGATCTATGGGCATTAGAGCTAAGTAGTTAGAGCTGTAACTGTGAAAACTATGTGACCCAATGAACACATTTAGATCAACTATAAAAATAAATACAAATTCTCTCATGTGTTACTACAGTGTAGTGCTTAATGTTTGCAGGTGTTTTCTGGTGCTCAGCACAGGCACTCATTTCTAAACACCTGCACCTATCATGGGTCTACACCACATGATGGTGCTGTTTGTCTATTCCTCTGTTGAATTTATCAGTGCAGTGTTTATTTTAAACTGATAAATCTAGCACATAGAGATTGCTGGTACTGGCACTCAGCAGCAGTGGCAGGACTGTTAGTGGTCATCTCGAAGTTGAGACACGCAAAATTCGTGTCCCAAAAGAGTTGCACAGCTGGATACACATTTGTGAAACAGATGGACTGTTAGTGGTGCCAGCTGAAGTGAACGCCTGTGAAGTGCCTTGGGTGGCTACAGTGCAAAGGTTAAATTCCATGTGCCCTACTCCTGTAGGCAAATCCTCATGTGAAGATCACAGCACACATAGATTTCCTCCTACACTTGGCTGAAATCTCTGTTCGGAAGGTATTCACCAGTTCTGAGATGAGACATCTACCCACTAGCTGGAGTATAAGTGTCCACCTCGTTAGGTGACAGGGTCTAGACTCTTCTAACTAATGACTATCGTAAGGATAGTACAAGTAAATTTACGATCTGATTTCAGGTGTGTGACTATAGGCAGCTTTCTTCTATGTAATGAAGACCTCCGGGTGATAGAATTAGGGAAACAGCAGCATCCTGAGCTGTATCTTGCACACCTGATAACCCTGCAAACACACAAATTCAACCTAGAATCTCTCCTTGGAAAGCATGACTTTGTGACCCCACACAAACGCTCCAACCTAAAAACTAGAGGATGCAGCCAACCCCACTCAAGAAGAAAAGGAACTTCACAGCAGAGGAGACAGACCGTTGTTTCAGATGACTACAGAGAACTTCATAGTCTGCTTCCATACACCCTCAATGAAGTGGAGAAGGCAGTCCTTTGGCAGGAGCTCACTCATTCAGTGAACAAACAGAGAATGGAGGTACACACTGTAGAGGAGCTGAAAAAGAAGTGGCAGGGCTAGACAAGATGGATGAAGTTGAAGTGTTGCTGATACAGGTGGTCAAGGCACTTCTTGGGTGCACTCCTACCCCCGATGAATGTACCTCTCCATCATGCTATACTTTATGGCCAAGCTTTCTGGGGAATCAATCCCTATATAAAGTGCATTCAGTACATCAGCTGGAGCAGCAGTGGACCTTCCAGGCCTTGGATCTAAATGCATCACTACCACCCAGACTGGTGTTCCACACAGGTATCAATGTCATTAACACACTCTGGAGGTTTGTATGTTTTTGTTTGTCATACCACAACACTGTTCTTAATGTATCTTCTATGTATATGCTGAGAAAATATACTCAACAGATAATTTAATGTAATAGTCTTCAAAAATCCTCATCTATTGCATTTTATCTTTCACTTTAAAAGTTATGTGTTGTCAGCCCATCTGCCACCTGCCACCACCTCCACTGCAACACTAGTTGCTGTGCCAACATGTCGACTGGTCACACACACCAGACAGATGGCAGAGCCTGGCAAGCCTACAGCCACCTCAGTTGAATTTCTCTAAACATATCTCTCTCTGCACAAGTGACAGGATATTGAAAATATATATATTTTTTACTACACTAAGGGCTTTGTGTTAAGTAGGTCTCAATAGTATGACTAATAGAAGATCGCATCGGTCTGATGTCTATGTCCTTACATCACAATATATAACCTTCCATTGTGCTACTTCTTTGGTAAGTGTTTGAAAGGGAAGGTCTCCTGCATAATATACGGGTGTCTTCCCCTACCATGAGTGCCAGAGTGTGAGCGTCTGTATAGCCTGACTTTGGATTTTTGGCCCTGGTGTCACGCTCTTGCATGTGCATAGTAGCAATGGCCTCTTCCTGAAAAGAGCAGGTTCTGTACTTGTCCTGTGATTTGTAGTTTTGCACCAAGCATGTCGTCATTTAGTGAAATTAGACTACTGTCCCTGTCATGGATTTAGTACATAGAGCACTGGTAGCAGCATTGGAGAAGTAGCGGTCTACTGACTCACTTGTGTAATGTTTCACCACTATGAACTTACCCAGTCCTTAGCACTGACAAGAGGTCCGAAACACTTACCACTGGTTCAAATGTTACCTTTTCAGTTCAGGACTTCTGCTTTGCACTCCAGTAAGAAGGAGAGTTGCAGTGAGCCCACCGCCAAATGCAGTCCAGTGTCAGAGATCAGAAGTACTCAAAGACTGCCTACTAGTGTGCTTCCGTTCACTGAAGTCTGAGGGTTTACCTCAGAGTATGAGTGGACGGAGTGAGACCTGAGAGGACTAAGTTCATCCGTGAACATGCAAGTGACTAGAAAGAAAGGGCCTGATTTAGATCTTGGCGGATGGGTTAGTCCATAACAACGGTGACGAATATCCCATCCGCTGAAATATAAATCCCATGGGATTTATATTTCTGACAACGGGATATCCGTCAAAGTCCACCGAGAACTAAATCAGGCCCAAAGTGTGCATACTGCTGTGGGGGGGTGATTGCACTGCATCTGTGCTAGATTCACGCTACTCTGGATTCCCAGGGAAATAGATGGGACGATTCAGCACTGGGAAGAGACTCAGAGGGCAGTGGTATTAGCAAGGGAGCGGGGGAAACACCGAATCTGTTGAATAGCACCCAGAGACACTGGTTTAATTTGAGCTGCTAGCAGTGTGTAGTAAAGTTTCATTAAATAATAAAGTACTTTTAAAACCAGTGGACTGGGCATTCATTTTGTTGGGTTGTTGATTGATTGTTGAGCTCTAAGCTCAGGCACCATCACGCTTCCTTCTTCTGAAAAAGGTTGTGACTTCTTACTGTCACTGACATTAGAGTCTAGCAAGAAAAGGATTGTGTGAAGCACCATACATTGAAGCAATACAAACCTGTACACCTTGTAACTTATTATATCTGCCCAACTGTGCTACACTTAGGATATGCAGAAGGATGTGCCCACTGCTACCACTGTGTTAATGTGAAAAGGATTGTACTTATCCCAGGTTGCAATGCAATAGTAGGATATCAAAGTTAAATGACCCAAATACCCAAGGCTGTCTGAAAATGACACCGATCTCCCAGTAGATGTCACCCAGGAGTGGATTCTGGTGGTGTGTATTTACTTTGCAACATTGACTGGTCATAAACTCCCATGCTCTTTGTGATGGGATATTTTCTTAACCCCTTAAATGTTGAGCCCACTGCTGCTCCCAGGCTGAGCCTGTATTTAATGTTTTGGGAACTTTGGGATGATGTTTTTCCCCAATAGTTATCGAGGACAAATTTGTGTACTTTTTTCCTACATGTTAAGAACCTCACTTGGTAGACAGTTCCTATTGGAGCAAGACCAAGGCTGATTTGCATATGGCTGGGTCTAATCTGAGCTGGCAAGAGGGATTGAAATGCTACCTCGAGTGATTGGCATTTGCTATACTACTTTAAGTATTCCTCCCATCACCTTTTGTGTGTTTAAGAATTCTAAAGGTACTAGGTGTTTGGCGAATCCCCAGTAGGGAGCAAGAAAATAGCCAAAATCTACTGACATTTTGGATTGGGTTTTTTTCTTGAAAAAGGGGAAAACGTGCTGTGCAGGGTTGCTGTGCTAAGATCACTCTTTTCCCATGGGCAGGCTTGGAAATAAAATACTTTTTTTTACCACAGTTTTTGAATTTTTCTAAGTGATAGTCAATGTTTCCTATTTTTTGCGGTTTTTACTTACTTTCTTACAGTTTGTGGTGGAAACAGCTGTGAAACCTATGGGTGACCGAAGAAAGCAATACATTTCTGGAAAGTAGAGAAAACTAGGAATTAAGTAAGGGATCATTTGTGTAGATCACTCATGGTTTTTCTAAAGAAACTTGGGGTTGAATGAAAAGAATGAAAATAAGAAGGAAAAATAGAAATAGGCAACAGCGTATTCATCTGTAATTCTTTGCCCAGATAGCTAATTTAAAAAAGTAATTCACTATTACATTAAAGCAGTTATTCTGATCACAGAGATATGTAGTGTTTATTGGTGATCTATAAACACATGTGTTAGACCTGGCATCTTTGATGTGGTTTCCCCTGACGTTTTGCCTTCTAACCTCCTGTTTTGCCGACTTCTTTTTTGCTGGCTTTTGGACTCTGGGCACTTTACCAATGCTAACCAGTGCTAAAGTGCATGTGCTCTGTACATAAAACATTGGCTTATCCACAATTGGCATATTTAATTTACCTATAAGTCCCTAGTAAAGTGCACCACATGTGACCAGGGCCTGTACATTAAATGCTACTAGTGGACCTGTGGCTTCCTCCAAGAGGGAAAGTCCTACTGAGTCAGAACCAGAGGCAGTCAAGATATGTAAAAGCCGCTGGGGTTCCAGGAGATAACGTAAATGTGTATCACAAAATTACAATATAAATAAAACAGTGCCCACACAAAAATTCAAAACAATTTACTTTATTATTACATAATAAATTTCACAAAAAATATCAATACAATATACAACCAGACAATTTGTGCTCAACTTATTCCTCAAAGCAAACCCATTCAAACACTACACAGTGTTAACAAAAAGAAATATAATGGCAGAGGGTTTTAAATTCAATTAAATAATCCACCCAAGATTGAAGCTATTACAAACAATGTTCCTTTCCCAATTTGCCAATAATGTTTTGATGATGTTTCGACTCTAACTATTTACTGGGTCATCATCAGGTCAGAATTAGTTTTGAGCAGACATAACAGAAATCTGAAAAAAATATAATAATAGCAATAATGAAGGGCATCGTACAAAATGAAATATAATAAATAATAAATAAAGAAATATATCACCAAGGCCAAGTCCTCATGTTGTTGACCACTGAACAAAACAAAAAGCCAATAATAAGGCGTCTCAAGCAAATCATCCCTGCACGGTCATCTCAAATCACCTTTCCTGCAAACACAGATCACATTACCTAGATCAGATAAACAGTGACAATCAGCATATGCAACTAGATAGAATCTATATATCTTAAATCAAAGCCAACTACTTGTGCAAAACGTCCATGCTATCCACAACCAAAATTAAAAGTTAAAAACATAAACCTTGAAACTACCACCAAACCGCCATGACCCTACAAAAAGGTCAGTACGCCACTGTAAGGGAAGGACAGCAAATTGTGAAACAACCAAACGGTGGACACATACAGTTTGTGTCATCATGAAGATCAAAAAGCACCATTCCTAGGGATGCCAGTGTGGTTAAAAAGTTTTAGAAAAATATAAAAGCGACACATTTTAGGAGATCGATCTCCTGATTCTTAGGAGAACACTAGGTCCAATGACGCATGTCCCTCATATATTTACAAGGAAATGCACCACAAGTTGAATTGTTCTAAAAGGGAACAGAAGACCAATACACTGTATCCCTTATAATGATATTAACGAAAATACCCACTAGTAAAAAAGGTGTGGGATAACTCACCAGTATCAAAGAATTTCACTAGTCCGATTCAAAGGATGAGATACCAGGATAAACTAATGCTATTTCCTAAAGCAATAGGGAGAAGAATCCTTAGACAAGGAATTTCAATGGCTCAAAGTATAGGAGACTCAGCGGGGAACACGATTCAGCTCTCCTCGGAACTCCATACTCCAAACTATTCCCCTTCGAAATAGAGGAAATGCTATCATTCAAAAACATCAGGCATACTTTGCGAGCTCAAAAAAGCTTAAAAACTCCTCAATAAAACCCAGTGTTAGCCTAAGTTATCCGAGAGCTGAAAATAATAACCTAAAAGGAAAAACGTAATTATTTACTTTATAACACAGCAAGAATCAAAACCCATACTGCACATGTGCAATGTTGGCCTGCTAGTCCGGGTCCCTTACAGGCATCCCATATGAAATTTTTTTTTTTTTTACAATTAAATCAAAATGAAATACTTATAACAATTTTCAAAAAATAAATGAATAAAAAACCTCAGACTTATTCAATGACGACCGCAACTCGTGCTAAGACCTGCTCGTGTGGTTAGGCACCCGTTACTAGACTCACATATCAAATGACATGTGTCCGAAACACATAATTTCAAATTTGGGACTTGTGTCAGATATATTTAATGCCCATGAATTGGTTACCACTTAAGACCCTGAATTGATAGAAATAAATCAATGTGGGTATATAAATAGGTAGATGACACCCGTCACTCGGTGATCGCAAGCTACATATGTCAGCAAACAACAATACATTGGAATCAATACTGCAAGGGAGGCCATATAAGAGTGAGGTAATAACTTGGGCAATGGTTTATATATATAAAAAAAAATTATACAAAGGGATTGAAAAAGAAAAATTATTAAAGTAGAAAGAATGAAAGTAATTTACAATAAAACAAGACAAGAACAATTTCTGGTAAACCTCTTTGCTGGAAGTTTCAGAGAGGGTAAAGCCTCCTGTTAATTGAGTCTCCCCCAAGGCTTAAAATTGTCAGAGTATTGTTGTTTAGTTTGAGTGTAGAATTCGTCAGCCAGGTTAGGATGCGCTTCCTCTTGACTGTAGTTGTTAATATCCTTTTGGATTTTGTTGCGTTATTTTCAAACTCTAGAATAGTTTTATTTAACATATCAATTGCAGCCTTTGCATCAGCAATTATCGTTCCCTCAGTTATTTTCTTTTCAAGTTCAACAATGATTTCAAACTCTTTTTTGCTATGTACTAATGCTGTATTGATCTCCAAAACTAACCAATGATTGGAACATGTAACAGCACTGTGACTGAAACCTTTTTCAAAACTAGGTTAATTAGTAAAAATTACAGGTGCATTCCAGCACTAGTCTATTGATTTTTTTGGGCCTCGCTATTATGGCTCATGAAGGTAAGCTGACCACAAGATTCTTCACTAAACCTGCTGGCCACAGCACATTGCTCCAATATACAAGTAGTCACCCAAAGGGCCTACAAGATGGGCTCCTGTTTGAACAGTTTATCGTGTTCGAAGAAACTGTAAATTCCAGGAGGACTATTTTATGGAGGCTAATATTTTAACAAAATTTGGCGGCCCGGAGATACTGAATGAGATTGATCAAGTGGTCTGTGAAGAATGCCTTGTACAACCGTGGGGAATTTTTATTGACACCTAAGCCAAAGAGAACCATTGAGAGGCTGGCATGTGTTACAAATTTCTGCACACAGAGCAATGCTTAACTAAAATTGTTAAAAAACATTGGTTCCTAATTCAGTTCATAGGTATTTCAAAGGACTTTCCACTGTTCTCATTTAAAAAGGGACATAATCTGAAGGACCATTTGGTATGAGCTGATATACCAAAGACAATACCCACTGATTTGGCCTCCCTGTGAGGCTTCAACAAGATTGTGGGCCACTTTAAGTGTGGTAATTGTTTGATGTTTGACTCCACCTTTGATACCAAACAGTTTGTTCATGGCAATATCACACACAACATACGAGACCATACCAATTGTAATTCCCAAGAGGGGTTTACGAGAAATTTTGCTTGTCTTTTTTTATTGTAAATTACTTTTGTTCTTTCTACTTTAATAGTTTTTCTTTTTCAATCTTTTTGTATAATTTCCTCTCTTTTTTACGCATAAACCACTGCCCAAGTTATTGCCTCACTCTTATATGGCCTCTGTTGAGGTAACTATTCATATAAATCATTGGTTCCACTAAATTGTGGTTTGCTGACATATGTAGCATGCTCTTCTTCATGGCAACAGCCGAATGAGGGGTGTCATCTACATTTTATATACCCACAATAATTTATTTCTATCAATTCATTGTCCTAAGTGGTAACCAATGCATGGGCATTAAATATAACTGACACATGTTCCAAATTTGAAAGTATTTGTTCCGGACGCATGTCATTCGATATGTGGGTTTAGCAATAGGTGCCTTACCACAGGAGCGGGGCTTTGCATGAGTTACGGTAGCCATTTAATTTTTGAGAATTGTTATTAGTGTTTGGTTTTCATTTAATTGTAAAAAATCTTTATGTTTTGATATGGGACGCCTGTACAAGACCAGGACTAGCGGGCCAACATAGCACAAGTGCAGTATGGGTTTTGATTCTTTCTATGTTGTAAAGTAAATTATTACATTTTCCTTCTTAGGTTATTATTTTTAGTTCTCAGATATTTTAGGCCAACACTGCATTTTATTAATGAGTTTTTGAGCTTTTTGAGCTCGCAACTTATGTCCGATATTTTCTAATAGTTCAGCATACTATTCGGCTAACAAAGCCATAAAACACAACACAGTAAAAACATGCAGTAAAAAATGTGAGCAGTACAGATTGTGCCTCAGTAAGAAGACCAAAAAGCACAATAAAAAAACTGTAAAAACATACAATTCAAATATGAGTAGTGCAACAATACAACACTGGTGCAAACAGGTGCAATGAACGCAGGACAGCACTAACCATTTACCTAGACTCTTAAGTCTGTCCTAATTCTAAAAGAGTAACAGTAACTGTTACTTGATTATTTAGGCCATGGTATATAAACATTATTATAAATACATCCATAAATATATTCTAAATTCATGATTAATATGGAAATAATAAATGGAAATAAAATAAACATTTCTGCATACATACAAGTACATCAAAGAAACATCAAGTAATAAACGATCTCATTCCAACCCCCTGGGCCCTTTTCAGTTATATTAGCAGCTCTTTTAATGACTCCTCTTTGTAATTAAAAATCTTCCGATTGCACATAAAATATGTAAAAATCTCATATTTATCAACAGGCTGAGGGCTTGATCCCTATTAATAATCTTATAAGCGATAAAAAGAGGTTTTAAGAACTCCCTCCGTTCCTCTAGGAACCATAAACAAGCCAATACATATGTGGGCCGCTGCATTTTACTTTCAGTCCACATGTGCACAAGCCCTGTTCATTTCTCATTGCAGCTTTTATCTTCATATCTGTATTGCATGGATTAAGTCCAACCCTCAATTTTAATATGGTATTCCTAAGCTTAGGGCTGGGCAGGGACTCAATTTAAGGGAACGTATCATCATTGCTCCAGCCTTTTACCAAGAACTGGGTGGGCAGTTTGTTCCCCAGATAGAGCAAATCCTCCTCTCTAGCACTTTTACTTATAATAGTGTGTAGCTCCTGCTTTGGGATCTGCTGCCCTAACTTCCACTGTTCTGTTGCTTGTGAAAGTTTGACACAGATTTTAGCAAACTTGGGTCCAATTTGGGATGCCCAATTCAGTTAAATTTCCTCTATTTCCCTTTTACAAAGATGTGCTATTTTAAGGGTCCCCTCTCTACTCAATCTCTGCCAGAAATTCTATGTAGCTTGCACCCCCTGGTAACTTCCAGGCAGTAAGTTGGCATTCTGCCCTAACAGCCCGGATCATGGTTGATGGTGGAAGTGCAAGGAGCTGTTTCACACATTTGCCTGCCTCAAAAATTCCAATCCAATTTACCGCCTAAGAATAATACCTCCACCCTCTACTGGAATTGTGGGAGGACCATTGCATTAAAGGCCGACAAAATGGGGCGTAAAGATGGCCCTCCATATTTCCTCTTGAACTGTTTTAGGCCCCATACTGAGGATTGTGCAGTTGATTTTAATGATTCTATGTGGCTCCTCCAATTTAATTTGGTATTGAACCACATACCCAAATATTTATATTTATCCACCACCTCAACATTGACCTCTCAGAGATGACAATTAAAAACCACCTTTCCTTTCCCCAGCACCAATATTTAAGTCTTGTCCAAATTAACTGTAAGACATTTCTTTAAATAATAAGCATGGAAAAAGTCAAATTTCTTTTGCGGACCCCACACCATCATGTCTACAATCACAGATCATCTGCATATAGCAGACAAGGGATATGGGTCCCGCCTATCTTAGGGCATAGGCCACCAGCTTTACGTAACATATTTGGTAAGTCAGACAGGAATAATGAGAACAACAGGGGGGCCAAGGGACAGTACTGCCATAGACCATTCTTTATCTGTACTTTCTTTGACAGGGTCCCATGGGTGTCTAAAATTACCCGTGCCCAATTCTGCAAATGCAATTCCTGGATTAGTGAGAGTAACACCTTGTTGATACCGAGCCACCCCAGCATATACCACAGAAGCTTACGATCGACCAACAAAGGCAGCCTGGAAATCAACAAAGCAGCTCACTTGCTTTTTTTTGCCATTGCCCATAGACTAAGGCAATGGTCTATTGTTGAGTGGCCCTCCTTGAAACCACCACCTTGCTCTTTCTGAATTAGGTTGTTTTGCTCTACCCAGGCCTTCATTATGCCTAACAGTATTTTTGAAAATACTTTCTCCCCCACATCCAACAGACGAATTAGGAGATAATTGTGTGGGCTGTGTGGCATCATCCTTTTTATATATTGGTCTGATTATTGCCCCTTTCCAACTCTCGGGAAAGTTCCCAGAAGTCAAGACATTTTAGAAAATTACATTAAAGAAACTTGCACAACAATCTATATAATTGCCGGTAGGTTATATGGGCCTGCTGCTTTAGTTAGCTTCAGTGATTGGATTGTTTGTTTTATCTTCTGGAAGGAGAAGGGCAAGTCTATTTTTACACCAACCTTAATTGTATTTTCCTGGTTCTCATCTACCTTATTACTATCATACAGATTGCTCAAGTAATTAATCCAGTTATCTTCTTCAACTAAACACCTTCTTTCACCTTACGCATTCCCATCCCACACCAGTTGCCAAAATATCCTAATGTTATTTGTGCCTATCACTTCAAGCATAGTTTGCCAATTTTTAGTCATATACTCCGATTTCCTTTCATTCAAATTGTTTTTATACTCTGTAAGTTTTGCTGAGCGGAGGCTCTCCACTGTTACCTTATCCTGCCTTTTCTTAAGCAGTCTTTCCCATCAATTTTAAGCTCCTACACTCGTTGTTGAACCAACCATTTCTCTTACCCCTTATCATGATCACAATCCTTAGACACAGGGCCTGAGTTTAGTTGCACCCTCAGACAATGTATTGCCTGCTCAATCACCTGGACTTACCATATTAGGATATTATTCAGCTCCTCAGGTTTACCTAAAGACGTATAGTCGACCATCAGGTCGTTAAGCAATTTCAGACTATCCTCAGTTATATGGGTGGTTATACTTCGAGGATACCCTATCTGCAATGGGGCCGGCCACTCTGTCTCTCTGCACCCCTTGCTCTATCCTAAGTATTACCTGTAGATACCAGTGGGCACTAACTTCAATTTGCAGCACTTCAAAACCCTCTACTTCAGAAAAGTGACAAGCATTTAGGAAGGCATAGTCAATTGGACAACTCTGATTACCTGTATGAAAAGTCTTTATTGTGTGGTGGTCAGCATCTACTCGTACATTGATACCGAACAGCCCTATGGATCCCAAGAGCTTTTCTAGGGTTCCATCTCGTATGGTACCACCTGAACTATGTAAAGTAAGCGAGGGAACCTGTGTCATGGCTATTAATTCTTTAAACAATTTGTCACTAAAAGAGGGATCCAATTTATGATTAAAATCCACTAAAATCATCACTAACTGTGTTGCATTTGCTGTGCAGATTAACTCCAAATCTTCTTCTAATAGTCCCAAATGTGCTTCATAATCTATTATATACCCTGGCTGGATATATGTATTAGCCACAATTATTTGTCTTCTTGCCCGGGGCCATTATAGAGCTCTATCTGACTAGCCAATAGACATCGACTTTTAAATTTTAACCTAGTTGCTTTATTGGCTATTTAAGTTGATATTAGAGTGATCAGTCCACCTGAAGGGCGTGCTGGGGCCATACACATTGTACCTTTAGTAAGCATTAAAAATCCATCTACTTGTTCGGGTACTTCACAGCCAAGTCTCTTGAAAACACATCATTTCATATCTTCCAAAACATATCTTTAAAGGTATCTTGTGTTAACTGTCTCCTGTACCCCCTATGTTCCACGTCAATATCCGCAGGCTATGTGAGTACTCTGTTTCCTAATTCTGATCATGCATCCCTCCCATTGTATTATCATCACAACTTGCTATTGAATCAGATAGAGGTTTGAATCAATTCCTCAACATTGGTCCTTTTACAGCATTTAATACAGTTAATTGTAGACCACCCTTGCTTCTATCAGTAAATGTTCTTCTATGCTGATCCCCTGATAAGCCATATTGTATATGATCATGGCATAATCCTGCATGGTGGGTGAGAGCCCCAAGACTCCTTGGACCACTCCCCGCCATGACCAGTTCACCAACTTGCACCAATGTTATACCCTCCTTTTCCAATTCTCCCTCGAAAGACAGTGTTTCCTCTATTTCCACGGGGAGTAATGCTGCTGAAAAGGCCGATCGCCTTGTGGGTCTAGCGTTCATGCTGCTTTCTTGTTTGGGGTGCGGAGTTCCGAGGAGAGCTAAATCGTGTTCCCCGGTGAGTATCCTATACCTTTGATCCTGAATTTGAAGCTGATTGAGTTTTTTTTCCTATTGCTTTAGGAAATAGCATTAGTTTGTCTTGATATCTCATCCTTTGGATCAGACTAGTGAAATTATTTGATACTGGAGAGTTATCCCACACCCTTTTCATTGTGGTGTATTTTTGTCAATATCACTATAAGTGGCTCTTCTATATTTTTCTAAAACTTTTTAACCACATTGGAATGGTGTTTTTTGATAATCGTGATGGCACAAACTGTATGTCTCCACGGTTTAGTGGTGGTTTCACATTGCCTGTGCTTCCCCTACTGTTGAATACTGACCTATCTATTGGGTCATGGCGGTGTGGTAATAGCTTCATGGTTTATGTTTTTAACTTTTAATTTTGGCTGTGGATAGCATGGAGTTTTTACACAGGTAATTGGCTTTGATTTAGGATATATAGACTCTATCTTGTTGTACATACTGATTGCCACTGTTTATCTGATCTAAGTAATGTGATCTGTGTTTCCAGGGAAGATTCCCTTGAGACCCCAAATTGTTGTCTTTTTGTTTTTTTCAGTGGTCGACAATGTGAGTACTTGGCCTTGTTTATATACTTCTTTATTTATTATTTATTATTTTTCATTTTGTACGGTGCCCCTCATTATTGTTATTATTGTATCTATTTTCAGATTTTCATTCTTTCTGCTCAAAACTAATTCTGTCCTGATGATGACCCAGTAAATTGTTAGGGTCAAAACTCTGTTGATGAATTATTGGCAAACTGGAAAAGGAACATGGTTTGTAATAGGTTCCATCCTTTGTGGACCATTTAATTGAATTTAAGATCCTCTGGCATTAGTTTTTGTTCTTTTTGTTAGCAGAATGTATTGTATGAACCGGTTTGTTTTGTGTAATATGTTGAGCAAAAATTGGCTGGTTTTATATTGTATTGTGATATTTTTTGTTAAATGTATTATCTGATAATAACTTAAACTGTTTTGAATTTTTGTGCAGGCACTGTTTTATTTATATTGTAATTTTGTGATACACATTAACACTAGTGGGCCTGCAGCCGTTATTGCACCATCCACTTAGGTAGCCCTTTAAATGTGTCTCTCCGTCCTAGAGCCTTTGTGTGAAGTTTTTAAATTCCCATGTCGACCTGGCAAGTTAACCATTTGTGCCAGGCCCAAACCTAGGGGCTCATTACGATGGCGGGCGGAAGCACCACCGCCGTGCTGGCGGATGCAAAAAGCACCAGTTACCGCCGGCACGCAGCAGTCCACACGCCCGTCCAATTACGATGCGAAAAGTAGGCCAAACACCGCCGGCAAGCCAGCAACACCGTCCGCCATCAAAGTGCGCCCGTACACGTAGCGGCGCAGCCCAACTGACACACACCGTCCGACGAAACACGTCCCGCCCGGCGCATAAATTACGATGCCGCAAACAAACGGCTCCCACGGCCAAGAGATACCGTACGACAAACCGAAGCGGTAACACGGATGCCGAGCACGGACAACGAAGAAGCGGCTCCCCGAGCATGAATCCAGCACTGCAGGCCCTCCCCATGCTCCTGCTGATGCACCACCAAGGACGCAACGTACCGCGGAGACGCAGGTAGGCACACACACAACAAGTGCACGCAAACAGCGCACACAGTGCAAGGGCGGAAAAAGCGGACAACCCCCACCAGCGCGTGTACACAACACATCCACCATTGCATCCACATATGACACACAGGCCAAATCGTAACATCGCGGAACACATGTGTACACACCACCTGGGACTAGGAACCAACCACCCCGTCACGGCCCCAAAGCGCCGATGACGCCGCCACACATGCGCACAACGCAGAGGCCAACCGCAGCGCCATGCATGCGTCGCACACAGACACAGGGACACAACCAAGCAGCACACACATCAGCCCCACCCCGAACGCACATGACACGTGACAGGCCTGCCACAGACATGTCCCCAACGCCCAATTCACGGACAACACCCAACGCCACACAACCGACGCACACATGTCAGTGAAGACACGCAACAGCAGGACACACCCCAGTGTAACAAACATGGCGAAGCACACAGCGGCGTCAACACCAACTAGGAGAAGCAGGGCCCCTTCGGGAAGAGGAACGCCAGTACCACACTGAAACACCCATACCACCCTGCACATATGAACAAGACATATAAAACGGAACACCAAAGAGCCCGGGGACCGACAACAGGTGGCCCAAGAATAACATTCACACACAAGGCCCAACGCAGAGCGGAAAGGCAGCCTGCCGCCCACACAAGGGAGAGCAGACAGCACTGAATGACCTTCCATTCCAACTCCGAAACCACAGCCCTACGACAGAAGCCGGTGAATACAGCCATTGTCCAAGAATAGACCAACACAGGCATGCCGAGGAGACCGACCACAGGGCAGATAGCGCATATCACAGAAGCACACAACGGACGGGGAAGAAAGAAGAAAACACTCCCCCATGTCGGCCACATGCAAGTTAATTGGAAGGAGTCACACATCACTGACCTTGAACTGTCTGAGAAGCATGTGGGAAGAGGGCCCGTGTCCTCCAAACAAGCAAACAGAACACAAGTCCTGTCTCCCTACGACTACACAGAGCTCACAGCAACCTCGGAGCGTGCACATTGCAGACTGCACACACAGCCGGAGCACGCCACCACAACGCACCGCTGGGAAATGGCAACCGCAACACACCTACCCAACTACGCCGAACAGCTCAAGCTGTACAAAACTAACCTGTTCCATACATTGGGATGCGATCTCCTGTCCCTGCTGAACGTAAGTTACCGACTGACTTACCGCATCACATTGTTCAGCTGCGTCATGCCCGTCTTCTACTGTCGGAGGTGTCCATACCAGCATCCCGTCGAGATATGCCTCTCCAACCCGGCATGTCTGAAGGCGGACCTGCTACCACTACTCCTCCCTCTGGACGCACACGACAGGGCCTGCTCTGCCTATGGGGGCATGGCGTATGTGGCCAACATCGCACCCGCACTGAAATGGGACCACTGTGCCTCCACACGACGGATCATCGAGAACAGCTACATCGAATGTCACCCAGCATGCCCCATCATGGTCCTCCAAGGGACAACTTACGAACAACACCTTGACAGCCACCATCCGCTACATTGGCTGGCAAACATGTACACCACCAATGACATGGAAGCCCTGCTGGACGGCATCGCATACCTGACAACCTGTCAATTCGTCGGACCACAACGCAGGTTCCCCGAGTGACCTATGATGTCCAACCCCGCACCCATGCTTAGCTTCCGCACGGACTGGCCAGTCACCACCACAACAGCCATACCAAACGACCGGCAACTGTAACCACACCATCAACGACATCGCCATGACATCGGATATGACCGGGACATGCACACTGTTCCCCATCACATCCAGGAACACCGCATGCATCGTGGGAGGCAGTGGCATGGGCTCTGTGTATCGCACCCACATGGACGGAACTGCACGAACAACCAGGACACGACATGGATCCAGCGCCCATGGACACACACACCGCTCAGTGGACATGAATAGGTCGCCTGGAGTCTGTGGGTGCTGCACCCCTCCCACCCCCGCCCCGGGAATCCCATACCAGGACCTTTGCATGGACGACAAGTGCATACAACAACAACACGACCCCAGTGACTGTGACATGTCCAGTAACCACCACAGTGCAACAACAAGTGGCACGCCGCTGCATGCACGCAAGCACATGCCCTGATGTCATCTCACATGCACGCGTGCATGAGGAACAACCGCAGCAAACCTGTCACATGGAACTGAGATGGACTGTGCCCATGATGCCAAGCGGTCTGGTAGGCTACATGTATACCGTCTGTGTCAAAGTCCACAGCTCCGCAGCTATACGTAAATGTACATTAGCACAGCCTTGGCCAAGCAGATGTCACTCTGAAGCCCACATCCCACATGCAACAGCCAATCACATGTAACCCCACACCCTATCCCATTTGCAATCATGCTCAGTATATCCTCAACATGTATTCCGCTGCCAGTAGTGTCCACTATACTGCATCACAGAGGACAGAAGACTCAATATAATGTTTGAAACCAAAACTGTCTCCGCTGACTCATTTCACAAGTACGAATGAGAGAGGATGAGAGTATGTGAAGTACACGGCAGTCGTGACATGACCATGTAGTCCACTGGTATTGGATGTCAACGCAAATGAGTAGCACTACTGTGGAAGACACACATGTGTCGTGTGAAGTCGTATGGACGCAGTGCTCAGGTGGGTGGGTGCGACGGGTAGATGCGCACATGCCAAGTTGGAGCACGCCGTGTTGGGAGGGGTCATGAACAGTACACCACCGCTTCCCTGGGCATTGTGAGAGGACACCTGTCGGGGGGAGTGAACACGTGTGTGCACAGCAGCCGGGCACACGTACAAAGCGGTACCAGGCGCACCTCAGCCCACCCTCTGTGGACAAGCTGGATCCTGTTGTGCGCCCGCCATGCCCCTTGACAAGGCACACACAGCCCCAGTCGACCAGGTGTAACCCCAACATAGTCAATCCGCACAGGCGATACAGGGCACGGGATGGCAGTGGAGCATGGTGTGTGAGAGGTCTCCTCGCGCTCCTCCTGGTCATATCACGCAGGCAATAGAACCTCAACGTCTAGCATGGCACAAGTCAGATGGAAGTGTAGGGGGACGCACCACAGCACGAGCAGCACTGACGTCACGGGAGGTGGCTCGCACCATCCCATCCATTGCCCATCATACCAACCACGCCACATGCCATTGCGACTAAGTGCAAGCGCGTGCGCCACCACCCCCGAGCCCTCCCCAGAGAGGCCAAAGAGTGAATGTGTGGGCCATCAGCCACAGACGGACGCGGCCTGGCCGCAAGGGCAGCCACAGCCACTGGGTGTCGCAGGTGGCGGATCCGGAAGGCGAAGACTGTGATGCATAGTCCATGCAGGCCGGGTCTCCATTTGGGGCACCACGCAGGTGGACGGCGTCCCGCAACACATCATACCCTGAGACAGCCCACTCGTGCAACTGGACCCACACATACACTCCTTGCCCTCTCTGGTGCGAGCTTGGGGCTGCCTGTGCAAGCGCTAGCCTCGCAGGTGAGCATGCATATTGGGGGAGCGAGGGGAGGACATGAGGGCTGGGGCGAAGATGACTGTATCACTGTCAGTTAGTACAAGGGATGACCCAGATGTGGAAAGGAAGAGACGTGTCCCGTGTGTACTGCAACTAGTCGCCAATCCAACTACCCCCCATGTCCGGAATGTAAGCCCGCACCTAGGCCCGCCCATCCGCCACATCGAACATACCACCAGCACGACAACCTTCCCATTCGAAACACTGACTGGGGGTGGCGACCAGTGAACAATCATGTGTAGCCTACCCACGCGTACATGTGGGCCCTCCATGATCCATGTCACCTGCGGCAAAGTCATGACATGCGCAATGAGGGAAGTGAGGAGAGCTGTCCGCCCCACGCGCAGAAGGTGCATCAGCTCCACAGACCCAGCAGCGAGTCCAGCAGGGGTCACATGTGCAGGGGCAGCTGTGCCTGGTGTGAAGGCACATGCATATAGACAGCACATCGACCAATGTGTAGTCTGCCCACATCTACAGTCCATCATCATGCGGACATAGGAATTGAACACAGGGCAACACATCTTCAGTTGGTGCACCCACCGTGACCAACAATGCGCAATCATCGACGTACCCGCCCTGTGCATGGCCCCCCACCCAACGGAGGCACATCCAGTGCCACCATCCCACACACACAAGCCTTCCACGGAACATGCTGTGTCCAATGGTCAGTACAGAGTCAGCGCCCATCTGGTGGATCCTGAACAGGAGACACATGCACACACATGCCAGCTCCCACTATGTACGTCTGCCACCTGGCACGTGCAATGTAACCTCTCACCTGTGACGTGTGACTGCAAGCACACAGCCGTCTTGGCATGGGGCTGTCAATGTGGACACCTGTCAATGTTTCGGGAGGTGTGATCCGTACAGTGCTGTACATAGGGTGCAGTGCTGACACCTACTACTGTCTCATATCCCCTCGTGCCACAGGTCCCACTTGTTTTGGCCGCTCAGCCTGTGCCCACATCGTCGTCGTCGTGTGCCATACTCATCCAGCCGCGGAAGCAGTTCCATGCTCAGCAGACATTCATGTTGCCGTGGCGTTGCCGCTTGACGGATATGCAGTCAGTCCCCATCAGCACGCCCCGCAAGTCATTGGGGCCTAGATCCCCATGTGCATGCACATGGCAGTGGTTTGTATCACTAGCCATTGCCATTGTTGGGAGACCTGTGTAAGTGTATTGTGGCCGTGCCGTCCCAGCTTGACAGCTGGGCTGTGGCTCATGTGCTTGCTCAGTCATGTCAGTGATGTGTATGCGAAATTGCTATGTGTCGTGTTGCTTTGACATGTGTCCTCTGCCATTGTCCCTAGGCGGAGACCGAACATTGACCGCCCATACCAATTGCTGGCGGACATGGACGATACAGAGGTTATTAGGAAGTTTCGGCTGGACAGGCCAACCCTGCATCGACTGTGTGCCATGTTAGAACCCCATCTCCGTCCCCGCAGGGTGTATCCGACTGCTGTCACCCCCACGGCTAAGGTGATGGCCGCCATGCATTTCTTCGCCACTGGGTCATTCCAGCACACAGTGGGCATTGGAGGAGGGATGTCCCAGCCCATGTTCAGCAAGGTGCTGAGGGATGTACTGGCAGCCATGATGCTGTACCGAAACAGGTACATCCGCTTCCCCAGGGCTCGTGAATTGGCGGCAGTGAAGGGTGCATTCTATGCCCTTGGCAGAATCCCACACGTCGTTGGAGCCATTGACTGCACACATGTCGGCCTTGTTCCACCACAGGCCACTGAGCACCTGTACCGCAACAGGAAGCACACGCACTCCCTGAATGTGCAAGTGGTGTGCCTTGCGGACATGGTGATCACCCACGTGTGTGCAAAGTTCCCAGGCTCGGCCCATGACGCACACATAATGCGCAACAGCATCTTGCCACGACTGATGTCCAATATGCAACAGGATCGTGCCTGTATTGTCGGTGAGTATGTGGAGTGGTGTAGCGTACTGGTTGTGCGATGCTGTCCCCTGTCCAGTTGGAATTGCAACGGTTCTCTGTGTCCCTCACACCCAGGTGACTCTGCGTACCCGAATGGGGCATGGCTGCTCAGTCCATTGAGGAATCCTCGCACCCCAGCAGACGATCGCTACAATGAGGCACATGGGAGGACCAGACGTGTGGTGGAGCGTACCTTTGGCCTCCTCAAGTCCAGGTTCAGGTGCCTGGACCACACCGGGGTGCGCTGGCGTACTCCCCACAGAAGGTGTGCCAGATAGTGGTGGCGTGCTGCATGCTGCACAATCTGGCCATTCGGAAGCAGATCCCCCTCATCGTGGATGACGGAGATCAACCAGGGCCCCAGCCCGCAGACCAGGACAGCTCGAGTGAGGAGGACAGCGGAGAGGAGGAAGCTGGTAATGTGCGGCAGCAGCTCATCGCCCGCTACTTCACTTGACGGTGAGTGTCCATGTACGACGGCTGATGTGGCTGTATCTGTGCAGGTGTGTGTGTGCTGTGTCAGGGTGGCCGTTTGTTCACTGCGTGCTGTGTGTCAACGCTCCATGGCCAGGGTAGTATGCCACTGTTGGTGGCTGTGGCATTGTGCCCTATTGCTCTGTGCGATGTGTGTACATTGCTTGTAGTTGTTGACATGTACTGTGTGATGGGTGTGTGACACACTCATTGAATGTGCTCCTGTTCTGTCTCCCACCCCTAGGTCCCTACAGGCCCTCCGGATTCAATTGCCATGCCACGCATCAGGTGCCTTTCCGCCCAAGGTGGCCGTTGTATTCCGTACAAATAAAACACAGGGCACAAACAGCAGTTAGTGAAAAAGGTGCATTTATTACAAACTGTGACATGTGATTGTGTGTAAGGTGATGACAAAAGTGGTGCGTGCAGTGACAATGAGCTGTCGGTCATGGCTGCGTGATGATCAGGGTGTACCCACTGGTTCTATGTCCATAGTCCAACACACACATGCCATCCAGATGGCTGTGTGGAGTGGGATCGTAGTCCAAGTCAATGCAGTGGCTGGTCAAGGAAGGCTGGCGGAAGGCTGGCTGGCTGCCTCACTTGCGTTTGGAGCGTGCGAAGTCCTCCCGGGAGATCTGTTTCCACTTCGGACGGCCCCTTCCACGTTTGCGAGGGGGTGCCTGCTTGCGACATGCTGGTGGTTGAGGTGTGCTCACTGGCTGTGGACGCAGGGGAACTGGACACTGCTGCTCCACCCTGCGCCCCGGCAGGTTGTGGCGGAGGGGGAGCTGCTGTCCCTGGCAGTGACCTCACCGCCACCACCAGCTGGCCCATGAGGTCCACGAGTTGGCCCATACGGGCGTCCATGGACCTCAGCACCCCCAGCACCTCACGCGTGTCTGAAGCAGACCGGACCCATTGTCCTTGGGCCTCTTCATAGGCCCCAAGGACTCTGGCCATTTGAGGCAGGGCATGGCTCCCAGGGGAGGCTGGCGTTTCCCTGACCCTGCTCCTCCTACCAGTCCTGCTGCCACCGGCCTGCCCACTAGCCACATTGCTCACCACGGTCCTCGCTGTGGCTCCCAGGGTGGATCCAGTCGGCCGGGCCACCACCTGCGCTGGGGCTGGTGCCAGCGAAGACGTGGTGGTGGTGGCGGCGGTGGTGGTCGGTGCGGCGATGGTGGCGGTTGCGGCAGTGGTAGTGGCCACAATGACCGTGGGTGTGGCCGCAACGACAGTGGCAGCAGGGGGCTGGGAATGTTCAGCAGCCCTGGATGATGGGTTGGTGGGTAGGAGGGGTCCTGGGGAGCGGCTGGGCCCTGCCACACCAGATGGGCCTGCTTGGTGGTCCGTGTCCGAAGAGGAGGACAGATCCTCCAGATCCGTGTGTCCTCGTTGGGGGCTTGTAGGCTGGCTGTGCTGGCTGCTGGCTCCATCCCCAGCATCCAGCAGTTCGTCACCTGTGGAGAGAATGAGATTTGTTATTGTGTTGCACCTGGCGAAGTATGTATTTGTCGTCTGACATTCAGTTCGTGCAATCTCGTACATGGGTTTCCCGGAGGCGTGTGTGTGGCTGTAGCATCTGTAGTTGTGTGTGCTTGGCAATGGGACTGTGTGCTGTGCACATGTGGCATGGGACGGATTGGCCATGCCGATGGGTGTGTTGCTGTGCCCCTACTTATTGTGACTCTGGTGTATGCGGGCTCCTGGCCCATCCTGGGTCTGGTTTGTACTTTGCTTTTGGTGTTCAGATGGGACGCTTAGGAACGCATATGGCAACATGGGGGCCATGCCGCAGATTCGCATTTGGGAGGGAATATGCTTTTGGGGTTCAAATGGAACGCTTAGGGACGCATATGGCAACATGGGGGCCATGCCCCAGATTCGCATTTGGGAGGGGATATGCTTTTGGGGTTCAAATGGAACGCTTAGGAACGCATATGGCAACATGGGGGCCATGCCCCAGATTCGCATTTGGGAGGGAATATGCTTTTGGGGTTCAAATGGAACGCTTAGGGACGCATATGGCAACATGGGGGCCATGCCCCAGATTCGCATTTGGGAGGGGATATGCTTTTGGGGTTCAAATGGAACGCTTAGGAACGCATATGGCAACATGGGGGCCATGCCCCAGATTCGCATTTGGGAGGGAATATGCTTTTGGGGTTCAAATGGAACGCTTAGGAACGCATATGGCAACATGGGGGCCATGCCCCAGATTCGCATTTGGGAGGGGATATGCTTTTGGGGTACATGCTGTGAGCCATGGGTGCCGAACGTGACATGTGTTGTGGCAGCATGACAGTGCATGGTTTGAGGTGTGTGCATGCTTGACATGGCCTGCATATTTGCTGTCTGTTGTGATTACTGGACATGGCATTGGACGCATCGTTATGAGTGAGTGATGGTTGTGTGCCAGCCAACGTATTGCAGTTGTCTCATCTCCTTGGTGTGCGTGCTGCCCTGTGCCATGTGCATCACTGCAGTGCTCGGGGGGTGTGGCCCATGTTGTGTGTTGTTGCTCACAGTGTGTCGTGCGCTTCATTGACTTCTGGCACATGGTTGGTCATGGGCATGTATCTTAGCGTGACTGCTGTATGTGTGGCAGCTGTGCGGATGACATGCCTTTCATGAGACTGGGGCTGACGGATGGGATGGATGGTATGTTGTATGTGCATGGTGTGTCTGTGTGTTTGATGGGTTCAGTGGTGTTCGTGTGCATTTATGTTGTTCCGCTCTGTTGCGTCTAGTGTTGTTTGTCTTACATAGGCGTAGTTGTGGGGTGTGTGGTTGACAGGCAGTAGGGGCTACATGGACAGGACTTCAATGGTGTTTCGGTTGTGTGTGATGAGTTGCACAGTGGCTGCCGTGTGCTACTATATTCAGTGTGGCTTGTGCATGCAGACGTGGCTCCTTGGGTGTTGCTATGTCTGTGATGGGTCATGTGGGGTGTGAGTCTGTTGTTCATGTCCGTGTGCACATTGTTCACTTGTTCGTGACGGTGGGCGGTGCTGCGTGTTCGTCTGCTACGTGACATGTCCCATGTGTTGGTCGTGTTATGGTCCTCATGCCTCCAGTAATCCAGCCCTGTCCAGTTTCCCACCTGCAAGTTGTTCGTGCGTGCACTGTACTGGATGCCACATGGCTCTAAGCGGGGGTGCTCCATGTTGCAGGTCTGTGGGGGTGGGGGGTGTTGTGGGTCGTGGGGGTGGCTGGACACCCACTGACACCGATTGCTGTGGACCGTGATGTCTGCCTTTCGGCTGTCGTTGTGCACTGCGGTGGCTGACACGTGGCTGTGGGGTGTGGGGGATGCTCCTCCTTGCTGTGCTGTGGGACTGGGGCCTGGTGTGTGTTGTACTTGGGCTGTCCACCCTCCCACCCACTGCACTTTGTGTTCCTGCCACTTACCTGTTACTTGTCGGTTAGTGCAGCTGTGGCGGACACATGGGTGTGGTGGGTGCTCGTTGTGGCGCTTCTGCCATATTTGGGGACCTGTTGGTGGTTACGTGGCTGGCTGAGTGTACACATGTCCCCACGTATGTTACAGTTGTTCGGTTTGGGCTGTGTGTGGTGGTGTCTGTTGCATGTGTGTGTGATGTGTTGTGTATTGTGTGCTGGACATGGGGGTGTTTGTCCCTGGGAGCTGTGGCATGGTGGTTGCGCATGTGAGTACATAGCGGTGTGCTGGTATACATTAGTTTGTACTTACCAGCCTCCACTCCCCTGCTAATCCGGCGAGGATCTCCGGATGTATTACGACTCGCACCTTCTCCTCCCACGCTTTGAAGGTCTTAAAGAGCGCGGGATTCCCTCCGCCAGTGACGGCAGCCAGCTCTCTGTTTTTGCCCTCCTTCTTCTTGACCAGGCTCTTTACGTCATTCCAACGTTTGTTTATTTCACCTCTGTTCCTGGGCAGGGTCCCGACTGCATTGACCTGGTCTACGATCCGGTTCCACATTCTGTTTCTGGTGGCTAGTGGTGTGTGCTGGACCATGTTCCCATAGATTTGTGGGTACACCTTGATGATCTCGTCGACCATGACCGTCAGCTCAATGGGCGTGTACTTGGGCATTCTTTGTGGTGCCATGGTGTTTGTGGTGCTGGTGCGGTGTGTGTTGTGTAATGTGCAGGGGGTTTGTGGTGCCGGTGTTTGGTGGTGGTGGTGGTGGTGTTTGGTGGTGGTGGTGGTGGTGGTTGTGATGTGTGCGTTTCTGTGGTGTGCTGCTATCCTTGCTGTGTCACTGTGTCCTCTCCTCTCCTCTCTTGTTTGCAATGTAGCAAGGGGTTGTGGTCTGTGGGAGTGCTGCTTTTGTACTCACCTATGTGGGTGTGTCCTCATGGTCTGTTGTTTTCAGGTGTGTTGTGTCTGGGGTTCTGGCCTTTGTATTTTTTGTTTGTCCGGGGGGGTGTTTTCGGGATGTGTACTGTGCTTGTGTATTTGTGCGTGCCTTGCTGTGTGGACTTTTTGGCCATGTTGTGTGCTATTGGTTTTGTGTGCGGATGGTTTCTGTGCAGGTATGTGGGCGCCATGGCTTCTGCCGTGTCGATTCTCATCGGCGTTGTTTGCGCTGGCGGGCGGTATATTTGTGGTTTTTCCGCGCTCATGTCGGTGCGATCGTAATTTCACGTGCGGTGTGTCGGCCGTGAGGGCAGGCGGTTTTGTGTTGTCGTGCGTGTTTCCGTCCATGGCGGGCGGTTTGACTCCGACTCGGACGTTGGCGGGCGGTATTTTGTGTGATTTTTCCGCCGATGGCGGTTTTCGGTTTGTGTAATCGTAATGGCGTGGTCGGTGTTCAGGCGGTGTGTGCGGGCGGATTTTTGCCGCTTCCATGCCTGGCGGATTTTTTTACGCCGGGTATCGTAATGGGCCCCCTAGTGTCTTAATACATATAAGTCACCTCTCAGGTAGGCCCTGGACAGCCTCATGGGCAGGGTGCAGTGTTTTTAAAAAGTAGGACATGTACTTTTAATTTTTACATGTCCTGGTAGTGAAAAAATCATAAATACATTTTTCACTACTGCAAGGCCTATCCCTCCCATAGGTTAACATTGAGATTACCCTATTACACTTTATAAGTGTAATTTCCAATTGGAAAAAGATAAACTTGTCTATTTTTGGTGACTCTGGAATCACAATTGAAATCACAACTTATGGTGAAGTTGGATTCTAAGTTGCAGGCTTGAAAACGCCATTTTAAAAAATTGGCATTTTCTTACTTAACCATTATGTGCCTTCTGCCTGTCTCTGAATATATGTCTGGGGTGGGGGACAGCTGGGCTTTGTCCATTTCTTCCAGACAGCCACAGATAAAGGGAGCTTAGGTGTGACGATGAGCCATCAACATCCTGATCAACATCCTGATAGGCCATCCTGGGCAGGATGGGAGGGAGGAGCTGACACTCACACCTGAATAAGCTGTGCCATTCCCCACACAAAGGGCTTCATACCCCTTTGCAGTGAGTCTGGAGCAAGGGCAGGAAGGGCAGGGACCCTGTGCACTTCAATGGCCTTTATTTGAAATCTCCCCTACTTCAAAGGCACAACTGGTTATAAGTATAGGCCTCAGACAACACTACTTCAGTGCAGTTCCGGACCTGAGGATGCTCTGCCAGGACGAAGGACTGCTGTGCTGCTGAAAGGACTATCACTCAGCTGGACTCTGCTGGACTTTGCTGGACTCCTGCTTTGCTGTGCCTGTCCTGCTGCCCTCCTTGCCTGGGAGTGAGAAGGACTGAACCTGCATCTCTACACCCCAGAACCAAAGTGACTCCAAGTGCTTGCTGGCGTGACTCCTGGTCTGAAGTCTCAGGGACATCAAAGACTTCCAACAACCCTGTTACTGCACCTGGACTCTGCCAACTGTGAGTTTTGCCCTGCCAAGTGGTGCCAATCCAGTCCTGGGTCCTTGGAGGTGGGTTTTCTCTGCTGCAACTAGCAAAATCCATTCATTGCTGTCGTTGTGCCAGTTGGAATCGGCACATCTCTTTCAGCACTGACGCATCACCTGCTCCAAGGCCATTACATCACCAGCTGCACGGCTCGACAACAACTAATTGCCTACATCAGAAGAAGCCACCAACGACGCATCTCGATTTGCGTGGCTTGGAACCAACGCATCTCCGGCATCTAAAAGGATCGATGACAACACATTGCCTCCTCTTCCACGCATCGGGCCCTATGTACAATGCAACAAGATACAAAAGTTCAGGCTGTTCAGGCTGTTCAGGCTGACCACGATGGAGGGCGTGTCGCATACAGAGACCAAAGAGCTGAAAAAGTATCTTTTTGCGCCGTATGTCCAATGTGTCAAGCAGAGAAGACAATGTGTATCATGTTGGGACCTTGGGTCTCTAGTTGGCAGAGTTCCCCCCCAGGAAAGCTCCAACCCCAGACATTTTGATAATTAGACTCACTTATGATCTCATTACATTTTCATACCCAAAATACCGTGCAAATGTCAAACTTTGGTTTAAATCACTGACTTTCCTCAAATTTGTGTGAGGGAAAGTTCTGAAATCCTCCAGGATCCAGAAAATTCCCACCAGCCAGCATTTACATACTTCTCCTTTTAGAAAATTGTACCCCACCAGGAAACATAAAGATTTTGCCTTGCAAATTTACCCACTCTAGTGATGTGGGTGGCTCCAGTATTTGGTCTTGTCCTCAGCTGCCACTCAAGAAAAACACAGATATTTCTGAAAACTAGACACCAAGGAGAGTCCAGCGTGATGTGACCTGCATGGATCCTGGTACATTTTCTTCCCACAAACTCCCTTACAAGGGACAGGAAGACTGTTGAGGCTTTAGGGCTGGGGGCTATGGCCTACTATTAAGACAGGCCATCCTCCAACCCATAAAAAATTAAATATTTCCCTTTCATCCACTGGGCTTTCTGCCCCAAGGGGGACTGATTGTTGGTAAATCTCACAGAAAGACTGTTAGGGCCTTAAGGGGTGGGGGTCAGACCCATTGGCAAGCCTGCATTCCTTTCTTATTGTTTAAAGACTCTCCCTGGTGTCTAGTAGTCTTTCTGTCACCCCCCACCCAGAGGGCAAATTGGGGATAAATCCTCCAATTAGGCTCGATTAGGCACACATGGAAGGAACAGAAATGCTTTTGGGAGGATGCCAAAGTAGGCCACACCAAATTCATTCTTTTTTAAAACACAAGTTAAAACATAGTGTTATGTGGGCTTTCTGGTAAACCCTCTAACACTTTACGGGTTGGTGGAATGTGGTGGTATGGTCTGACATGCCCATCATTCTTTTTTCATATAATCCCTGGTGTCTAGTGGGCTTTCTGTCCCCTCAGCTTGGGAAATTTGGGGTAAAACCTCAAATCTGCCCTAAGGTGGCAGAAAGATTGTTGGGTCCTTTAGGGTTGGGCCAGGACCAATACGGAGTGGGTCGCTCCCATCCCATCCCATTCTTTGTTTATTTTAAAACACAATTCCTGTGTTGTGTGGACTTTCTGATGAACCCTTAAATCTGACCCCTAGGAGGGGCAGAAAAACAGTTGGGACTGTTAGCAGGTGGGGGTATGGCCTGATGGTAGAGTGGGCCACCCCCACATGTTTTTTTTTACATAATCCCTGGTTGGTTGTACTCTTTCAGCCTCCCCCAAGAGGGAAGATTGGAGAGAACTCTTCCAATTTTACCCCCTGGGGACAGAAAGATTTTTGGGGCAATTAAGGGATAGGGCACAGCATCATGCAAGGATGGGTCAGACCCACACCATTCTTACTTTAGGTCTGGATTGACAGAGCAGCTGTCATTATGCCTCATGTAATAACCAAAAAAGAGCTTGAAGTAAAATTACAAACAGGGGCTTAGGCTCCACCCAGATATTGATTGCCCAAAATACAGGATTTGATTGTTCTGACGTTAGGTTCTGACACCTAAGAGAGTACTTGCTACACATTGATTGGCTCACGTCAAACGTAATGTAGCAGCAGTGTCCAGAGGCAAATGCGGCGTGACACATTGCATTATGTTTTTTGCCATGAACAGAGGTGGAAAGCAGAAGGACCATCTGAGCGTAATCTACGGCAAGACTGCCCCTTTAACAAGTGGAGCACCCAATAGCTCCCCTGGTGCTTACCCAGGAAGTCATTAGCCATTTGGAAGTGGTCAGCAGCTAAAGACGAAGAGACAAAAGCAGCAGCTGCCTGCATGTGCCCATTGCCCCAGCTTCTAACAATGTCTGCCCCCGGTGGACGTGAAGGTCGAAGACCAGTCTTCCCCTGGAGTGCTTCATGCGGGGCCACAGGACAGGGTGGGGATAGGCTGGGGAAGGGGTGGGTTCACTGGAGGGGGGTTATATAGGTGTGGGAGGAGGCACATCCGGACTCTTCCGATGCCTAGCACCACCAGGGTAGGTTTAGTTAATTAAGGCCTCCCACCCACCCTACAGATTAGGGAGATACCTAGGGTGGTGGTTAATTTACAAGCGTTGCCAGTTTAGGACAGGTTGCAGGGGAGAAGCTATTTTGGGGAGTGATGAGTCACATGCGGGCAGATCCACCCCTCGGGGGGAGGAAGAGAGCATGGGGGACAGAAGGAGGTGCGCAAGATTCAACGACCAAGGGAAGGGGCTTCAAGGGAGGATGGCTTGTAGTGAGATCGTAGGAGTGACTGGGTAGATGGAATGAGGTCTGTGAGCAGAAGGGGGAGGAATGGAAAGAAGGATATGGAAGGCCTGGGCAATTACAAGGGGCTGAGTGTGAATGGTGTGGGGAGAATGTAAGGTTCGGGTACATGTCAAAATGCACAAAGTTGAAAAAGTATTTGATGTTTATAAAGTTCATAGTATGTTAGCAACCCTGTCCAAATAAATGGCCCTTTATGCTAAATACAACAGCGTGGAGTGTGGTTATTACACGGGCGTGCCAAGGCAGTGATGCAAAATTTCCCCAAATAGCTTGCTTGTCAAAACAGCACCTTCAAAGACACAGAGTGCTGTCCTGATGCTGAAATAGTTGACGTTACGGGATTCATAGCTTGATGTCTACCAGCTCTCCCTATTGAGTTGTTTCTACAAGATGCCTGCTGCCTTGTTAATTCCTCTGTGTCAACACGTCTGGCGTTTGCTCGGGGGCTATGTAACATTGACTCTAGAACTCTTGCTCCCTTTCATGCTGCTAGCTATGTGTGTGCTGAGCTGGAAAAGCAAGAACCATGCTGCTTCATGTGCTGTGTGTCTTCAGAAATGCATGGATCTGTCAAGTTTCCCAGGGATTCTTAGCTGCAGAAGTCATCCTGTCACAACCCATTCGTTCGAAACTTTACGACCCCTTTGCTGAAGCCTGCTGTACTTCATCAATTTTCTTTTGCATTTCCCACAGCTCTTTCAGTGGGAGCTGATTTCAGCCCAGCCCTCTTTTACTCTCATACTGCATTCACTTTCTCGCTTTTACCAAAAATTGGTATCAAAGGGCCTCTTGATTTAGTAAGTTTAATTCTAAGAATCAGTCGCCGTAAGTACAGTAGCTTACACTCCAGACCAAGAGCAAAGCGAGCAGTGGCCTTGCGGTCTTTCTCTGCACCTCCAAATAAGTAAATAGCACCCTGATTTTAGTGGCAGTACCAAGGAATGTTAAGTAGCTCCCTGTTGTTATTGGGAACTACTTGACATATTAAGCAGTACGATTACCCGTAGGTGGCACTACTTCTCACACGACCATGGCAGAGTGATCTGTAGTTAAGTGGACAATATAGCTCACCAGGTCAATCCCTGTTGTTGTGATTCATGTGAGACCAGGTAGTATTAGGTTTTGAATACAGTGGGTCGACTAATCAGTAAAACCTAAAAAGTCTTCGTTGGAATCAGTGCTAATTCGTGTTATTCAAGGTGCCTTGATGCTGCAGGCTTGTGGTAGTAAGAGATATGTGAAAGTATGCATTGTATAGCATCAGGGCCTGAGAAAACCAAATTGGTTTAAACTTTGTGGGTGGCTAGAAATTCAACAAGCGGTTAAACATTTTTAGGTTTGACTACATCCTCTGTTATTATTTTTTGAAAATTTACATCCAGAGCTGTATACTCTATAACCATATGCTATGGGATGTTTGGTGGATCATTCCACTGCCTACGGAGTGCTTTCTAGCTATTTTACTCATAAAAGGTACACTCAACAATCACAATTTTTGTAATGCCATCAATAGCATCAATATAAATACCACTTAAACCAATATCACCAATAATAATACCGCCACCATTTGAAACTTACACCAATGCAACACCAAAAACATAATGGGGCATATTATCTAGGAAGTGGCGGTGAGAGGCGTTAGCCTCCTTGGCTTAATGCCTCTCATCGCCACTTCGGAAACGCAAGGCTGCACCACATGTGTGCTGCTTCATGCAGCACACATGTAAGTTACAAAATGGCATTTTAAAAAAAGGTTTTTTTATGTACAGGAAGGGAAACCTTCCTGTACATAAACAAACCTTGGCATTTTATTTTTCCAATGTGTGCTGCACAAGGCAGCACACATAGAAAAAGCAAAACGAGGAGAAATGAAGCATTTCTCCTTGTATCGCCACCTTAAGACCAGGATTTTCCTGGTCTTAAGTTCGGCGCTGCCACCTATTATCGCCTCTCTTGATAATAGGTGGCAGCGTCGAAGTGAATGGGTGTTGCGGTGGAACGCTCACCGCAACACCCACTGCACGCCCCTTTCACGCTAAGTTTAGCGTGAAAGGGGCACTATTACCAAGGCAGTGTTAAGCTACGTAACGTGGCTTTTAGCCACATTATGTGGTTTAACGCTGCCTTGGTAATAGGGCGCTGACCCTATCGCCACCACAACATCACAAAAAGTGACATTGTGGTGGCGATAGGGGCCTGGTAATATGCCCCAGTGACTTATACCAATATGAACAATACCACTACCATGACAGTTACCTCCAGTACCACCACAAATACCACAGCACCACTGTTAGACCTGTATGCCTTAGGTTGGTCTTCCCCCAAACATTTAACCTACTTGCCTCCAATTTTTGCTGGATTTTTGCTTCTGTTGGACTTAGGACTCTGTGCACTTTACCACTGCTAACTAGTGCTAAAGTGCTTGTGCGTACTCTCCTAAACATGGTTTGGTTGGCATATACCTAATTGCATATTGATTTTACCTGTAAGTTCCTTATAGAGTGTTGTACCACAAAACTAGGGCCAGTATTGCCACTGCAGCCAGTTGGAGCCAGGGCAGAGAAGTCAGGAAATTCCATGCACTTCAAAGAACTTTTCTAGAAATGTCTCCACCCTTCCAGAAGAAGGGGACCAGGGTATAAATATAGGGCCTTCAGAGAACTCTAAAGTTTACTACTAGATCTGCAGAAGGAGTCTCAGAGGACTGCCTGCTGCTGTGACCTACTGTACACTCTGCCAAACTGCTGCTGTACCTGGAAGGGCTGCATTGCTTCCTGGAGCCTGCCTCGAACCCTCAAAGGCCACCCCTGCTGTTAAGCCCTGCATCTTCATCTGCACCCAGGATTGCCAGAAGGGCAAGTGCTCCTAGGGCTAGTTTGCTGACTCCCATCATTTTGAACCCACACCTGGACCCAGCCTGAGTGAGTCCTGAACCCCCAAGAAGTCTACATCCACCCCTGGACACTTGGTTGTGCTGCTAAATGTGCCTATATGTCCAATTTCCAAAACTGAGGACTTAGACAAAATTTGGCTAACAAGTGCTCTGAGAACCAAGAGGACACTGGGACCAACCTGCTCACCTATCCGTCCAAGGTGCATCACCAGTCCAATTGACTCCATGGCTTCTCTCTCTCTACATTCTTCTCCGCAGCAGGACATCTTTTTTAGTGGTCCTTCATCAAAGGGGTATCTGACCTTGTGGAACTGTCTTCAGCTACAGCCCTCTGCTTCGTCCCACTGGAGATTTTTGACTTTCATTTCGGTGACTAAGTCCGAAGGTAAAAATCTTCACAGCGGCTTCAGTCCACTGCCATCTGACGATGAGCTTCCCTCCTCAGACAAACCTGCAGCCTTGCCCTACTGACCTTCTACCTTCTCAGACATTTTTCTCTCAAAATGTTTCTAAATCCAAAGGTAAGCGCTGACCGGGCACAATTGACTTCTTGTATCTGAGCCACGCTTCATCACGGTTGGCCTTAACTTGCGACTGTGCCCCAGTCTCGCGCGACCAGATGTCTGTGGTTGACGCTTTGATCTTTTCTACTGATTGGATTTTTGTCATTTTGGTGTCAAATTATTTATTAAAATGTACTCTATTTGTTCTAAATTTATTTGGGATTTTTTTTTGTGTTGTGTTTTCACTTTATTGCTATTTGTATGTTGCATAAATACTTTACATATTGCTTCTAAGTTAAGCCTGACTGCTTTTTGTGCCAAGTTACACAGGGATAAGCACAGGTTAATTTAGTGGCTTTTGTGGTTCACCCTGCAAGGAATCGTGACTGTTGCTTGACCGGGGCTCACACCACAGTCAACCAACAACCCAATTTCTCACAACCACCAATTCCATTCCACCATAATCTCCAGTACAATACCACCAACAATGCAACACCACTAATATCATCACCCACAGCGCTATTGCCAACATAAACACCATCACCTAAAACCACCAGTGCTACCAGTATGATACCACCCCCACTATCAACACCTGGCAGCGCCAATAGGTCATGTTTAAACATAATCGCTGTAGACTATTAGGCCTATCTGGGAGGGTAGATTGTGGATAAAACCCATCTGCTTACTCTTGTAAAATTTCATTGCTTTTGTGTTCACCACTATGTCCTCCTAAGGCCATTAGGAAGAGGGTGCATGGCTTGATGCAAGGCCAAGCAATCCCCACCCAATTCTTTTGTTTTTCTACATAATCCACGGTGTCTGGCAATCGATGTGCCCTTCGGAAGGTCGTTGAGGATAAATTCCTCAATCTAACCCCTAAGGGAACAAAAACTACTGTTGGTCGATTTGGGGCTTAGGGGATCAGGCCCAAAGCCAGGGTTGTCTGCCCCGCTACCACTTTGTTAAAGTATCTACTCTCTGGCTCTAGTGGGCTTTCTGACACCTAATCACCCTCCCCTGCGGGGCATAAAGACTGAATTTATATTTTTGGGGGGAAGCACTTGCCCAATCACTGTAGGGCTGCTCCCCCTAACCGAGTTGTCAAGTGGGTGCATCTCTGCTTGGGGAATCACCTTCTAGGGACGAAACCCAAGCAGCTTCATTGGTGTTTGGGTGGAGATTTGCCTTCAAAACACCAATCAAAGTGAAAGCAGCACCTAATGCTGCAGACTGCTTTTATTTTCAAAATCTGTCATGTCAGCTAGCAGTGTGTGCTGCTTGTCACACAATGTGTGAAATAATAGACTTAAGATGCAAGGGAAGCTCTTCAATCACACCCTATGGTTATTAATAAAGCAGCAGAAGGAATTTTTGCACATATCCAGTGCACAAGCCTATCACGTCCCCCGCACTACAGAAGGTGTCAATGTCTCACCCTAAGCCTCAAAAATCTCTTCTACCATCTCTCTGTAAGGTAAGTTTAAGAACATAATACTATAAGGATCTCTAATTGTAACTTATTTTCCACACTATGTAATTTCTAACAAATGTCTGTCTATTTTTTACTTTTCAATATGCTACAGTATTTCTTTTACATTTATGAGCTTTCATACTAATTATGTCACCTTTCTTCTCAGTCACACCATCAGATTCACTATCATTAAATTTGGTAAGACAGGGAGGTTACTCTTTTAAATATCTTGGACCTAAACTCTCTGCCCTCTTATCTAAGTCTTTATACTTCTATTTAGAGTTTCCACAAGCAGCTGAAGACTTGGGGGCTGATTATGATGGCAGGCGGACCGCCACCGTCAGGCCGTCGTGGCGGTCCGACCACCGACAGCCCCTCAGTCGGACTGCCGGATTACAATACTGGCGGTCGGACCCACAGCGGTTGGGGGACGACTGCCGCCTTCACCAGGATCAGTGATCCCAACGGGGCGGCAGTCAGATTTGTAGTCCCGAATGCTGCAATGCAGAGGCAGGCACAACCACCAGGTTTACAATATCCCTTTCCGACAGCCTTTTAATGGTGGGAAGACCACCATGAAAAGAATCTGAATTTGGGGGCCCCAATCAGGGCCCTGTCCATCATGGGCCACTGTAAGTGGCCCTGGGGGTACATGTAGTGCTCTCATACACCTCCATGCACTGTGTGCCATGCACCACATGGTGCATGGCACACGGTACATGGACATGCAGGAAATGCTCCTTTTCACAGCAGCTTGTGCTGCGGCCCTTTTCCTGGGCTTTGCTCTATCATACTAGCGCTGGGATGCCCCCTGGGGTGGCCATGTGCTGTATAAAATACTATAACATAAAATATAACATTCATAAACCTCATAAATGCAAATTCTTTTAGCTGCAGGATCAAGGTGCCCATGTCCACCGACATCGGTTAATAGCTAACATTTAGGGGCCGATTCCGATCTCGGTCGGAGGCGTACCCAACACCATTCGGTCGGGAAAAAAGCCATGCGAAAGCCTGTTTCCCGACCGATCAGTACAGCACACCGAACGAGTAAGTACGATGCGCACAACAGCAAAGAATCCGGCCGAGCCGTACTCACCCAAACCAGGTCCAGTTCCCCGACCGAGGCGAATCCGGAAACGCCGAATCGAGTCGCACGGAAGGAAAAATGCAGCCCCGTCCGGCCGGACAAGTACGATGCGCTTTCCGTACGCGCCGAACCCGTCGCTACGCACGGCACGTCAAAGCATCCGGGAGAGGCGCACATAAGCTCCGATTCGTGCCACAACACGATCCACGGCTCCGAGACGAACACGGCAGCGACGAGGACGACGCGAAGCGACGAGGACGAGGCGAAGCGACGAGGACGACGCGAAGCAACGAGAAGGACGAACGACACGAACCAACCATGAATCCCTTCGTCCCGATCATACCAATATTCTACATTTACTACCGGAACAGGCACGGATGCGTACGGCGCAGAAGGTAAGCCAGACACCAACCATAAAACACATACAACACGTACACGACACATCACACACACACAGAGGGATGCAGAATATACTTACACCAGCAACAGCAGCACCATAGGGGCGGGATGCCCATCACCAATGCCACATATGCACACAGGGGCCTGACTGCGCACCACCACCCTCACCCAGGGGGGGCAGGATGTCTACCACTACTACCACCCTTAGCCAGGGGGGGCTGGATGCCTACCACTACTACCACCCTCACCCAGGGGGGGCTGGATGCCTACCACCACCCTTAGCCAGGGGGGGCTGGATGCCTACCACTACTACCACCCTTAGCCAGGGGGCTGGATGCCTACCACTACTACCACCCTCACCCAGGGGGGGCAGGATGCCTACCACTACTACCACCCTTAGCCAGGGGGGCTGGATGCCTACCACTCCTACCACCCTCACCCAGGGGGGCTGGATGCCTACCACCACCCTTAGCCAGGGGGGATTGATGCCTACCACTACTACCACCCTCACCCAGGGGGGCAGGATGCCTACCACTACTACCACCCTTAGCCAGGGGGTCTGGATGCCTACCACTACTACCACCCTCACCCAGGGGGCAGGATGCCTACCACTACTACCACCCTTAGCCAGGGGGTCTGGATGCCTACCACTACTACCACCCCCACTCATAGGATGGACAATGCATGACACAACCAGCACACCACAACCTAGGGAATGCAAGAAGAAGACATCCCCCAACACCATGACAAGCGTGTGTAGACTGTGTCAAATGCCTACAACACCGAACATGACTTTGAACATACAATGTGACCCCTAGCACATGTGCCACACATATATGTGTGTGGCCCACACAATGCAAGCAGGCCATGACCATTGTGGCAATGGGGTCCAAACCCCCATCATCACAGTGACCAAAAGGTAAGTGTGGGGTCCATAGCTGAAGCACATTTTGAACATTGTGGCAATGGGGTCCAAACCCCCATCATCACAGTGACCAAAATGTAAGTGTGGGGTCCATAGCTGAAGCACAATTTGAACATTGTGGCAATGGGGTCCAAACCCCCATCATCACAGTGACCAAAATGTAAGTGTGGGGTCCATAGCTGAAGCACATTTTGAACATTGTGGCAATGGGGTCCAAACCCCCATCATCACAGTGACCAAAATGTAAGTGTGGGGTCCATAGCTGAAGCACAATTTGAACATTGTGGCAATGGGGTCCAAACCCCCATCATCACAGTGACCAAAAGGTAAGTGTTGACAAAGAAAGAGGTGCAACTGCCAAACTGCATGGATGATTCCTGGTCACAGAACAACAAACACATCAGTGGCAAAGTAGTGTATGTGTCCCATTGCAACATAAATTGGGGGAGCCAAATCCTGCAGTGCAAATAAGACATAACTTTGGCCATGTGCAGACAAACAACACCCATGGGGGCTAACACCGTCAACAATCATCAATGACACAATGACAGAAGTGACCATCAGAATGCAGACCCACATATTTGCACCAATGGGCACACACATGCAGATACCCTGTGGAGACTGCAGATGTGAGGTGAACAGATACCATACCATGGCAGCAATGGGACACACAAACCATGATCATTGTGCTGACCGATGACCTAGGAGTCCCAGGGACAGAAGGAAACCCACCAAACTACATACAGCCAATGGCACACCCAAGATATGCCAATGCAGTGGTGCAGATGCACAAACACAAACAGGCAGACCCACCCTATACATCATACACAACAGGTGAGGGTGGGGGGTGCCAGTGTCCCCAGGCAACCACACAACACATGAGGAGACATGAATACCAATCATACAGATGTGCATACAGTGCCACACAAAGGTAACTCATGGATCCAAATTCCCTATGTGGGCAAGCAGGCATTGTCAGATGAGAGTGAGCACAAATCACACATGTCACACAGGCACGTAGGGACAGCAACTGACACAGCAAGACACAGACACACCACAGCACCACCCCCAGGGCCCCCACAATGTGGTGACCCTGGGCTGCATTACAATCCCACTGTGATGACAAAGCTAAATGTGGTTCACACTGTGAACCACAGTCATGTGTACTGAGCAACTAACTACCATCACACCTACACAAGCACAAATCAAACAGCATGGTCAGTGAGCCAAGGCCAACATGGAGGCAGGGGCCTAGCCGGGCAACAACTCTCATCTGCACACACTCAACACCACACCCCTCGACCTCCAACAATGTGCAGCAGTGAAGCACACATGCACTGGTGACATTGCACATGCACCCATGACTATTCCAGGGTGGTGGGTGGGAACCAAGGTGCAGAAACACATCACACATGGACACTCAACAAGACTCCTGAATGTCTGACACACTGCACACTACGCCGTACATGGACATGACGGCAATACCACACCAACCAATGGGATCACAGCCACAGTCACACACCAATGAAGAAGCCAAGGTCACCCACAAAGAACACACATAGACAACAACCAACATCGCAGCCCGGACCCTGAGGAGTGCCAGCAGTCACACACACAACATGTCACAATCACTGAAAGATAACACAAACTGGAAATCACATGACAGGGGCAAACAACAAGTGCCAAGGGGAAACCTGACTGTGACCCAGCTGCGTCTGCACACAAACTCAGCCCTGACAGCAAGCACACCTATGGGTGACACCCTGATTACCAGTAATGTGCCATGCACCCACATCACAGAGAACCCAGGGCGAATACTTTGGGGGAACATAGCTCAACTCAGCTAGCATCACAAACAGGTACAACACTAGGGATCACAGCATGCACAGCTAAACGGAAGTGAACACACAGACATGCACATACAACACACACCTTGGGCGCAGGCAATGTCACAGGAGTACACACTGCCATGAGGGGACTCCACTCCTGTGTGAGGAAAGCTGTGCCATATGTTGCCTCAGTAGGGCCCCACCATGTCAGCTGAGCACTTGGTCACACAATCAACAATTAGCACCAAATGAGGGCTCCCGTCACATCAGCCTGGTCATGGAAGTGCCAACGGAATCATCAGCACAGATCCAACACACTTGTATAGCAATGTTGCACTGACAACACAGATGAGTCCTTCCCCATTGATGCCCAAACCTGCATGTCCAGTGGAGATGGCCACACGGTCAGGGAAGTAGACGAATTGAACAATGGCAGGCACAACAGATGTGCAGGGGTGGAAGCCACAGATGTGAAATTGCCAATCTAAGTAGGAAATCCCATTGCCAAATACTGAACACATGACACCCTCAGATGGTGCTATGGATGACATGGATACGCCACAGGATAGGACACATTCCCCCTGGACCACATGGGTTCCTGCACAGTAACACTTCATTATCATGAGACCAAATATCACCATCACTGCAGCAAGGGCATGGTTAGCATCATCAACATCATGTACATCAGAAGCAAAAGCACTAGAGAACAGAAAGTTGCTTTATTCAGCATATGTGGCATTAAAAGTAGAAGTCCGGTAGAACATAAACAAAGGCCAATGGCCAGTCCATCAACAAAGTCACAAGTGGGTGACAGTGGCAGATGCCACCCTACACATGCCTGCACAGAACCAGGGACAATCCACTAGGAGGGGCAACTGGGGGAGTAGGCCAGGCACCGCAGGGACAGGATCAGGGCTCACCAGGAGGAAGCAGGGAAGGGGTGGTGGGTGCTGGAGAGCCACTGACAACTGCAGTGGAGGTGTCTGACATGGCGTGTGCCGGCACAACTGGGGGGCATGGCTCAGATGTTGTGGGTGCCGGCACGACTGCAGTGGACCCTGCAGATGGAGTGGACAGGTCCGCCACTGCAGTGCCCAAGTCAGACAGGGTGGTAGTGGACTCCACTGCAGTGCCTACCACCAGGGGAGGAGAATGGGGAACAGGCAAGGTGGGCTGGACAGAGGGGAGGACACCCTCACCACATCAGTGGCACAGACAAGCGCAGCGGGGGGTGTGGTTCCGGGAGAGCAAGTGGCAGGGGGAGAAGGCCGGAGCCTCTTGGGGATGGTATATCTGTGGGTGGGGGAACCTGGGGCAGGGTGTGGTGGGGGCACCTGTGGAGTGGGGGCCTGAGGGATGGAGGAAGGAGACCTGGTGCTTGAGCTGCAGGGCGGCGGCGGGGTCTTGCTCTTAGCACTCCGGGGGGACTTGCGGGTGGGGGCCTCAGTCTGTCTGCGCCTGGGGGAGGGTGTCCGGGGGCGAGGGGCACTCTGCTCCGTGTGGGGGGGCTTCCTCTTCCCCCTGGATGCTGGGGCACCTGGATCGGAGGGGAAGAGGCCGAGGTCACTGAGGAAGAGGCGCTGGGTCTTTGGGGTTACAGGTGAGGCAAGGGAGGGTGCTTTGGAGGGAGAGGCAACTGAGGACTGCGCAGTGCCCGTGGATGCGTGTGTGTGTACCAGGGCCCCATCCCCTGTGAGTCTGGTTTCAGTCCCCTGACTGTGCGTGCGTGTGCGTTTAGTTTGTGGCGTGTGTGTCTGTGTGCTGGACGTGTGTGTGCTGGTGTGTGCCTGTGCCGGTGTGTGTGTGCTTGGGACGGGTAAGGTGCTGGGGAGTGTGGATGGAGCAGAGGCAGGAGGGGTGAGGGACTGTCTGAGGAGGGACACTGCTGCCATCAGGGAGGAGTCCATGGACCTGTTGCCCCTCTGTAGGTCAGACATGCCCGATGAGATGCCCTCCATGAATGCCCTCCATGAACGACACCAGCTGAGTCAACAGTGCGGTGTGCGCATGGAGGACACTCAGCATGGCTGACTGCCCTACATGGAGCTGGCGAAGGAGGTACACAGACTCCTCACTCAGGGCAGCAGGGGACACAGGGGCAGGGGGTGCGGTGCCTGGCCCAAAGGAGACACGCTCCCGAACATGGGAGCCTCCATGGACCTGGGGAATGGGAGCCGATGGGAGGGCGGTGGTGGTGCTGGTGGTGGCGGGGACAGCAACACTAGCTGGGGTGTGGTGGCTGCTGACACCCGCCTCCACAAGGGAGTCATCCTCCGAGTTGCTCTGGTCCTCAGCTGAGGTGGATGGTGCTGAGGACTCCTCGGTGTGGCTCCCTCGCCCTCCGTGCCACTGGGTCCCTCCGACCACTCCTCGGCTGCTGACCCAGTCTGGCTCTCTGGCTCCTCCTGGTCCGTGGAGCTGTCCCCTTCCGTGGCCGTGGATGTATCTGCAAACAATGGGGAAACAGACAGACATCAGTCACCTGCACCAAACGCACACACCACTGTGAGCACAGCACATTACAGAGCAAGCCCTGGCATCATTAGTTGTACATTGCTAAAAGTGCCCGAACTGAACAGGAGAAGCCAATTGTCAGTCTGATGCCAAGCATGGCACTCACATCCCACATGGCCTTGCACCCATCTGTCTGGTGTCTGTTGGATTGCAACACCCCAGTGTGGACACATGCACCAAGTACACAGTAGTTGGACAGTGCAGAGGACACGGTGTGGCATGTGGACATGCACACATCACAGCTCTTGCCACTGAGTCAGTACAGGTTTCCGGATGAAAGGGATGCCCAGAGTCAAATAGGAAATGCATGTGATGCATACCAGCGACAGACACCATGATGCACCCATGTCCTGATAGCCATCGCCACAATGGTGTACATGTAGCACATGTCACTCCCCTGCAGGACCACCAATAAGTTGAGACATGCCATGGCAGAGGCATGACTGCTAAGTCATACATCACTGTCTCAGTGATGTATGACTTGGCAGCCAGACAACAACACTATGCACTGTGTCACAATAGTAGGTCATGGGGAATGCAAGTCCTGGAGCTTCACAAGTGCACATGTACATCCCCCACACAACACATCATCTTAACCCTCATCTGTCCAGGTCACACCTATTGGACATATGGGAGACCTGTGACACTACCCTCTGAACCTGAGCCCCTCACAATTTGCTGTGCATGGGGAACAGCTGCCTGAACTTCACATTTGCATACCCCAGTCTGCACGGGCAGCTGATCAAACACCTATGTGACACACAAGTATCGTCTCCTATGGTCACATCTCCAGGGGCATGCTGAGCCCCTACCAAGAAACACCCCAGCAGTCCTGGCAACTAATCCACAGCACACTGACACAGAGGCAGACACCTGAGGGGTCAAATCACTGTGCACAATGTGTCAGCTGATACACGGGAGTGGGAGTACAGAGTGCATTGCATGGCCTGGAGTAGGCATGACTGTCCTGCTCCACATGAATGAGGGATGTGCCCTGGACAGTGGATAGCTGGCTATGTATGTGTGACACTCGTAATCTGCACACTCCTGGGGCCCAAACATTGTTCCCACCCGCTGCATGGGCGTGTGCCACATACCCCAGGCACATGTGGTGGCTCAGCTCAGCAAGTGGACCGCATATCAAAGCAACACGCAGATCACATGTCCAAACCCAGGCGTTGTGTGAACAATGGACCCACCCATGATGCCCACAACAGAGTTAGGGAAACAGATGCTGTCCCCCACCTTTAGTGAAGCAAACTGCAAGGACACAGTCCCAAGTGACACAATTCCCTGAATGTAAGGGCCACACCTGGGTATCAGATGAGCAGTGGGCAGTGCACAATAGAGGGACATGGCTCCTGGACAACATGACTGCTGCACTGTGGCAGTTGAACCAGGCCAGAGGAGGGCACAAAGCATGTAATACAGAGTTCACAGTGCAGTCTTTGACTCACCCCCTCCTTGCTGCTGTCTGGCCTTCAGCTGCCCATCCAGGTCTGGAAACACCACCGCCAGGATCTGGAGCATGTGGGCGGGTCAGGGTCCGTGTTCCGCCCCTCCTGCGAGGAGGCTACAGCTTCAGCTGGACCCGTGCAATCCGCCGGGTCCAGCCCCGAAGGTCCTGCCACCTCTTCTGGCAGTTGCGGATCCGGCGCTTGTAGACCCCCACGGACCGGACGGCCCAGACGATGTCCTTCCAGATTTCCTGCTTCCGATGGACATTAACCTGTCAGGATGACAAAGTGAAAAGGCCATTACCACACATGCAACATATCCGTGCATGACACAGTTGTATATACATGTCTCAATCACAGGGGCACATGATGTACACAGGCAGTGCAAAGCTGCCCATGGACAGTTTGCCAGACGTCACTACATGGTATCATTGCATGGGAAGTAAAACCATGTTCAAATGCACTGTCACTGCACCATACCTGTCCAGTGCAAGTCACTACACACTATGGGGGTGACAACTACTCAGTGAGCCTGCTAGCCAGTGGCGTGCAGACTTTCAGCCTTGCTAGTCACACCAAATGCACATTCAGAAAGGCAGTGCACAGAACACTCACCTGCTCCCCTGGTGTCCCATACAGCTTGCTGTACTGTGGAAGTAGGCTGTCCAGCAGGGCCTGGTTCTCTTCAAGGCTGAAGGCTGGGGCTCTCTCCACAGTACGTGCCATTGCAGGGTCCAGAGGGGCAGAGACAGCAGCAGTGCAGTGGCAGATGTCGTCCTGGAGCATGTAGTGCAGGCAAGTGAGCTCTCAGGGGAACAGCCAGCAATATATATGTGCTGGAGAGGCAGATACTGTCACTTGTGTCCAAAGTGATAGGTCCAAGTCGTTTGCATCTTCTGAATCTGGCCAATCCATGGAATAGCAGCACCTAAACACGCCCACAGCATCCTTCAAATCTTCAACTTCATGACATACATGATTTTGCAACATTGTTGTGGGTGACCAACTGAATTTCCAGCAACCGACTCGTTCGAAATTCGAAAACACGTCCGTTGCCAGGCAAGCCCATTGTCAATGGGTGCGCACCGATCGGTCCATTGCGGTACAACGCGTACAGGGGTACAACGCGTACCCGCACACATTGAATGCAATGGGCCGGCCGGAGGCACCGATCGGTCCATTGCAGTACAACGCGCACAGGGGTACAACGCGTACCCGCACACATTGAATGCAATGGGCCGGCCGGAGGCACCGATCGGTCCATTGCAGTACAACGCGCACAGGGGTACAACGCGTACCCGCACACATTGACTGCAATGGGCCGGCCGGAGGCACCGATCGGTCCATTGCAGTACAACGCGCACAGGGGTACAACGCGTACCCGCACACATTGAATGCAATGGGCCGGCCGGAGGCACCGATCGGTCCATTGCAGTACAACGCGCACAGGGGTACAACGCGTACCCGCACACATTGAATGCAATGGGCCGGCCGGAGGCACCGATCGGTCCATTGCAGTACAACGCGCACAGGGGTACAACGCGTACCCGCACACATTGAATGCAATGGGCTGGCCGGAGGCACCGATCGGTCCATTGCAGTACAACACATCACTGTACATGTGACTGGCATATGTCAGCATGCCTGTCTCAGATGGACATATGCCAGCCACAGATAGCTCCCAGGGAGTGAGGGGCACACCTACATCATGTCAGCCTGTCCAAACTTTATCATAAGGCATGTAAGGCTGCATTTCCTATTGTGTGTATGTTGGTGTACATGTTGTCCTGGGGGTGTCACCTGTGGGCAGCCACCCCCAGGCTGTGCACGTGTTCATGGGGACAGGATCCTGGGTGTTACGTGTACATGACCACTGTGATGTGCAACTGTTTATATCTGTGCATGTGCCATGGTCACATTTCACGGTGGTGTATGTGTATGTCATGTCACATACCCTGTGAGTCCCATGTGGGTCGGTATGTTTGAGCCAGGGTGTCCCAGTGGCACAATAGTGATGGTCCTCCACAGTCTTTGTGCATGTAGTGTTTACAATGTCTCTGATTTCATGTGCACAATGGGAGACAGTCTCCACATCCACGTTGTGTGTGCATGGACTTTGATGTTGTGCGTGTGTGTGTCACAGACGTCCATGTCTGTCCTGCCTTGGCAAGTGGGGCCACTACCTGTGGGGTCATGGTTGTTTTGCTGTGGTGTATACATGATACTCCATGTAATGCCAGTGTCCATGTGGCATTACAGGGTCCCTGGGAATGTACCTGTCGTTGAGCTGTGGTGCCTGGGGCACATCTGTCCTCACATGTCACTGTGGGGGGTTATTGTGACACGGCAGCAGGAGATGGGAACTGTGACACGGCCTCATAATATCCAATGGGCCAACCTGGGACTAATTGATGCCACCTGTTGGACCGTGTTGACAGATGTTGGCCATGTATGTACCATACATGTCCTTCCGGTACTGCACACTTCATGTAGTTGTGCCTCATAATGATGTATGTTGGGATCTTGAGTGTGTTCAATGCCGCATATGTGGGGTGACTGACAATCTTGCTTGCTTCTCCTCTGCACTGCAGGGCTCCTGCTGTCCATCGACCATTCCCAGACCTGGCAACGATGGTGGAACAGGACAGCATCCGACGGTACCGCTTCACCAGGCAGCTGATTGAGGATTTGGCAGTGCAGTTGTCCCCACATTTGCAGCCTGGCCGGCCGTATCCTACAGCGCTGACCCCCAAGGTGAAGGTGATGGCAGCCCTACACTTCTTTGCCACCGGTACCTTCCAACATACTGTGGCGACTGCTGGTGGGATGTCACAGACCATGTTGAGCCGTGTGCTCCGCGATGTTTTGGCGGCAATGTTGCTCTTCCTGAACCGGTACATCTATTTCCCTAGACCTCGACGACTCACTGACGTGAAGAGTGACTTTTATGCCCTGGGGAGGATGCCGCATGTCATTGGCTCCATTGATGGGACACATGTGGCTTTGGTACCACCACAGGCCCAGGAGCAGGCCTACAGGAACCGCAAGCACTACCACTCGGTCAATGCACTGGTGGTGTGTCTTGCAGACATGACCATCACACACGTGTGTGCCCGTTTCCCTGGTTCAGCACACGATGCCTTTGTGATGAGGAGTAGTCGCATCCCCAGGATGATGGCACAGATGCAGAACCAGCGTGCCTGGCTTGTCGGTGTGTACTGACTTTGTGCCATTGTGTGTGATCTGATCTGTAGTATTCCGCCCACTTTTCCAAGTCAGCTAATGTGCACTTGTCTGTCCGTAGGTGACTCGGGATACCCCAACATGACGTGGTTGCTGACACCCCTCAGGAACCCTGTGACACCAGCCCAGATGCGCTACAATGAGGCACATGGTCGGACCAGGAGAGTGATTGAGCGGACATTTGGTCTCCTGAAGAGCCGCTTCCGCTGCCTGGACAAGACCGGAGGGTCCCTCCCATATGCCCCTGCGAAAGTGTGCAAGATTATCATCGTCTGCTGCATGCTCCACAACCTGGCAGTGCGGAAGGAGTTGCCTCTCATCCAGGATGACAATGACCAACATCCGCCACCTGTGGAGGATCCTGGCCTGGACCACGATGCCAGTGACGATGATGATGATGATGATGATGATGGTGATGTCCGCACACAGCTCATCACCAACTTCTTTAGCTGAATGTGAGTATCCTGAGGTGTCATGTCAATGATGTGAGTTGGCATGATGTGTGGGTGGTGCTCTGGTGCTGTTGGAGTGTGTCCATGGGCTACTTGACTGGATGTGTGTTGCGATGTGTGCTAACAGGTGGGCTGTACTCCCCAACAGTGTTGACATGCTAACTTGGTTCTGGGTGGGTATCTTGTAACATGTATTGTTCATGAGTTTTGCTGTTCTGTCCTGTACTCCATTTCTTTTGACTGTGTGTCATTTCTGTCCTTCACAGGGTACTTTCAGATTCGTTTGGTCAACTGTGTCCACCGACAACGTGATTGCACATCCAGGCTGGTAGCTGTTGTGTCCCTACAGGTGATGTGCGCCACACCCATGGACTTCCTTCCGTCTACAGTTGTTGACTGTGTGCCCGCTGCCAGGTGGGATTACCTTGCATCTGTAGTGGTTACGACATGTTGCAACTGTGTAATAAACCTGTGCTTCACTTTGTGATGTGCGTTGTCTGTGGTCACACATTTGACTGCCATTTGCTTACTGCACCTGTGGGCTACTTGACTACAACTGGGAATGGGTGTGGTGTCTGTGCATTGCACCGTCTTCCCTGGCAACATCAGTGTAGGCAATGAGTCAGATGGCCTAGGTGTGTATGTGTTGTGTAGCCCTGGTGGTGTGTCTCCCTCATGTGTGTCACGTTGCCTGTACTCACATGCCTGTGTTGTCCTTGCTGTTGCAGTTCGCATACACAGTGTAATTTTGCAGTTCATCATCCCCATAACAGCACCCACGTTGGAATCACGACAGAGGCAAGTATGGTGTATTAGTGTGTTTATTGTGATACATTTGTGTTAATAGTGCATAGGATGGGTAGTGCTGTACATAAATCTTGCAATCCCAAGTTCCTAGGTGAATTGAAAGTCCTGGTAGACAGGATCCCCAGTATCGGGGCCACAGTTGTCTGACACATTGGTCCAACTTGTACTCCCCATGCAATGTGTGGGAGTAGTGTTGCCGTCAACAGGGTGAACAGTCTGTGCACAAAGGCGAACATCCAGAACAGGTTCAGGCTTCCTGGGAGTTGCGCTTGGCCATCAGCCTCTCACTTTGCCCTCCTCGGACGACCCCTCTTCTTGGGGGGGGCCCCTCAAGTACAGGCTGCTGCGGTGCAGGGAACTCTCCGCCAGAGTCCTCCTCCCTCCCTGTGGCAGTTGCAGTTTGTTCGGCACCAGATGTTGTTGGCACACAGGGAGGTGTGGACTGGTTGCTGTTCATCTGGCGGAGGCATTGTAAAATGTCCCTGTGCACCGCCGTCATCTCATGCAGTGCATCCCACTTGGACTCCACGCTGGACATGTGTGAGTCCACACGGGACATGTGTGACTCCACGTGGGACATGTGGGAGTCCAAGCGGGCATGATGGGCAGCCTGCTGCTGTTTCATGTCTCTGAGGAGCCCCACTACCTGGCTGAGCTCTCCGGTGCTGGACTGGTACGCATCAGCTATGCGTACCAGTTGTGGGTCATCATGCACACCAGCAACGTCTGCAAGCAGCGACCTCTGTCTCCCACCCCTCCCACCACCCCTGCTGACATGTGCAATGTGTGCAGTGGCACGCACAGATAACCCTGGTCCACCTTGGGGGTTGGTGGTGGTGGTGGTGTCCATGGCCCCAGGTTGGTCCAGGGTCCCTGTGCTGGTGTTGCTCCTTGTTCTGTCCATGTCGGCAGGGATGGTATTCGTGGTGACAGTCGTTGGAGGGGTGGGTGCAGGGGGTGCAGCTGGTGGTCCTGCTGGTGCTGCAGCTGGTGGTCCTGCTGGTGCTGCATGTTGACTTGCACCGGATGTGCCAGGTTGTTCTTCATCGTCCGAGGAGGACAGAGGCTGTACGACGCCAGTGAGCTCGGCATCCTCTTGAGCCTGGGACTGGGACTCCTCAGCGTCTGCTGCTGTGTCCCCATCATCACCTGTTTTTGGGAGACACAAAAAATGTATGTTATGTTTCTGCAGGCATCAATGGTTGACACACATGACAGTTGTGACTGTGCCTCTGGGTGCGGGCCTGTACATTGCATTGTCCTAAGTCGTCACAGTCAGGGGTTGATATTGGTGTGGCACATTGTCCTGCATTATTTGGGCATTTCTATGTATTTTCTGGGGTGTGAACATGGTCTGCATTGGTTGTGTTTGGTTGACAGCCGGCCCTCCTTCCCACCCACCCAGCCAGTCAGTTATCCCACCATGGAACGTGCTTGCGTTGCAGGGAGTGTAAGTTGTCTCTCAGGATGTCAGTCAGTGGTGTCCTGCTGTTTGTTGGTGCACAGTTGCCAGCAGGGCCTTGTGCTCCCCACAGCAGTAGCCAGTGTCAGCCATCTTGTGAGTCCTTCTCCACTTCCTGTGATGTGAGCATGGTTCAGGGTGGTGTTGATGGGACAGTTGTGGGGGTGAGCTATGTCTGTGACTGCGACTCCCATCATGCTATTGCCTCCACCCCACTTGCCAGCATTCCCATACTTACTTGGTTTTGTGGGGAGTTCAGTGTGTGTGGGTGTGAGAGCAATGGCAAGATGGCTGACAGTGGTGTCCTGCTGTTGGTTGGTGTGCAGTACCCAGCATGCCCTTGTGCTCCCCACGACACAGCAACAGTGTCAGACATCTTTGATGGGCCTTTCCACTCTCTGTGGGATGTGCATGCGTGAGTGTGAGCTTGCTGGGCCATGTGGTGGGGGATGTAGAGCTGTGACTACGACTCCCATCATGCTCTTGCCTCCTCCCCCTTCCCAGCATGCCCATGCTTCCTTCCTTTTGACTCTGCTTCCCTGTGGGGTGGGCTGGCTGTGCTGACAGGATGGCTGGGAGTGTTGTCCTGGCAGTTGTTTGGCTAGAGGTCCCAAGAGTGTCCCTGTGCTTCACACAACATAACCCAGGGTGGTGGTTCTTTGTGGGATCTTGTGTTAGGATGGGGGGCATTGCATTCTACCAGGTGGGTTCTGTGGAGTTTGTGTTGGGGTGTGTGTGAGGGGAGGTGCTTGTGACTATGGTCAGTGCTGCAAGTCCCCCTTCCCACCCACCCAGCTAGCCAGATATCCCACCATGGAACGTGCTTGCATTGCAGGGAGTGGAAGTTGTCTCTCAGGATGTCAGTCAGTGGTGTCCTGCTGTTTGTTGGTGCACAGTTGCCAGCAGGGCCTTGTGCTCCCCACAGCAGTAGCCAGTGTCAGCCATCTTGTGAGTTCTTCACCACTTCCTGTGATGTGAGCATGGTTCAGGGTGGTGTTGATGGGACAGTTGTGGGGGTGACCAATATCAGTGACTACGACTCCCATCATGCTATTGCCTCCACCCCCCTTCCCAGCATGCACATGCTTCCTTCCTTTTGACTCTGCTTCCCTGTGGGGTGGGCTGGCTGTGCTGACAGGATGGCTGGGAGTGTTGTCCTGGCAGTTGTTTGGCTAGAGGTCCCAAGAGTGTCCCTGTGCTTCACACAACATAACCCAGGGTGGTGGTTCTTTGTGGGATCTTGTGTTAGGATGGGGGGCATTGCATTCTACCAGGTGGGTTCTGTGGCGTTTGTGTTGGGGTGTGTGTGAGGGGAGGTGCTTGTGACTATGGTCAGTGCTGCAAGTCCCCCTTCCCACCCACCCAGCTAGCCAGATATCCCACCATGGAACGTGCTTGCATTGCAGGGAGTGGAAGTTGTCTCTCAGGATGTCAGTCAGTGGTGTCCTGCTGTTTGTTGGTGCACAGTTGCCAGCAGGGCCTTGTGCTCCCCACAGCAGTAGCCAGTGTCAGCCATCTTGTGAGTCCTTCTCCACTTCCTGTGATGTGAGCATGGTTCAGGGTGGTGTTGATGGGACAGTTGTGGGGGGCAATATGTGTGACTGCGACTCCCATGATGCTATTGGCTACACTGACTTGGCCAGCATACACAGGATTCCTTCCTTTGAGTGGTCTTCACTGTGTGTTGGTGTTGTTGTGGTGGCTACATGTGTGGATGTGTTTGTTAGTTCTATTTGTGCCACTGCCTAGCTGTAGTTGTAGTTGTGTTTGTACATGTGTTGGCACAGTTGGATGTGACTTTTTTGATGGCATGTGTTGTGTTTATCTGACTGACATACACATTTTGGGATGATTCTGTTCTGGTTGCTGTGTAATTGCTATGAGTGCATGATTTGACTCTCCCCTTGACAGTGATGTGTGTGTGTATTGTGGCAGAATATTGTGTACATTTGTTGTGTACTCACCAGGCTCTGGGATGTCCTCTAGTCCATATACGCTCACAGGCGGAAGGATGGCCCGCACCTTCTCCTCCCAGGGCCTGAGGTATATTGGCTTGGCAGGAGGGCCACTGCCGGTGTGTTGGCTGTTGATGTAGTCTTTCTTCAGCAGGTCCCGTACCCTCCTGCGCACGTCATACCACCTGTTCTGGATGTCGGTCTTTGTGCGCCGACATGGTGATTGTGCGTTCACCCTGTTGATGATCCTCTCCCACATCTTGGTTTTCTGGGAGATGGGGGTCTGTTGGACCAGTGTGCCAAACAGCTGTGGCTCTACCCTGAGGATCTCGTCTACCATGACTTCCAATTCACCATCTAGGAACTTGGGATTCTTCTTGGGGGGCATGGTGATGGGTGGTGATGGTGAGTGATGTGTGTGTTGGTGTGCAGGTGAGGGTGTGTGAGTGTGTGTTTTGCTGGGTGTATGTGAGGTAGGTATTTGTTGGTGTGCTGATGGTGTGTGGCTTGTGTGAGGGATGAGCTGTGGGTGTGTGGTTGCTTTCTCTTGGGTGCTGGCAGTGGAATGGCATTTGCAAAGGCTCATGGTTGTGATTTGTGTCCTTTATATAGGTGGAATTGTGGGTGTGTCTTTGTTCTCTGTCCCCACCCCACCCAGTATTTATTGGCTTGGTAATTGCTTGTTTGGCCTTTTTTGGGGTGTTTTTTCCTTTGTGCTGTTTGTGTATGTTGGAAACGTTCTTGTGACCGAGTCGGACCCTGCATTTGTCTCGTACGGTGTTCTCCGTTTCGTTCGCGCTGTGTTTGTGCAGTTTTCTATGCTGCGTACGCGTCGGTCGCGGTGTTTTGTGTTGCTTCGGCTCGGTTTTGTATGCGTGTCGGTCGTACGGCTTGTCCTCCGTCCGGCTCGCTCGTGGTTTTCGCACCTTGCATCGTACTTTGCTGTTTGGAGTTCGCGTGTACGTTTCGGTCGGATTTGTTCCGGGTGCGTGTCGGTCGGTTCGATTCGCGTGTTTTTCCGGCCGAATTGCTGTTTTCCGTGCGGCTCGGTCGGTCGACTTGGTTTCGGTACGTGTCGGTCGGAGTTTTCACGCCTTGCATCGTACTTGGCGTGTCGGGTGCCACGGGTACGTGTCGGTCGGTATTATTTCCGGATCCGAGTCGGTCGGTGCTTTTTCCGGCCCGAATCGGAATCGACCCCTTAGTTGTTCATTCACAAAGCAGGCACCAATGGCATGAAAGACAGTATTCTAGCTCATTTGCATGGCACCATATAAAAATAACAAAAGTATTATATTCTAATCTAATATTTATTGTATTAAAGCTAAAGTGTCATTTTTTGCTTTACGACTAACATACATTTCTGACTTTGCTCTCTACACAGACTTTTATGTCTGAATAATAAAGTATATTACTCTTCGCTTATTGCACTTAGTGAGTAAAGCCTCTTTTTGATGCTGTACCATCCATGAGTGCAGGATGGCATGCAATCCCAGGAGAAAACCCTATCCACGTGCACTTTGCTAATTCTGTGACCTCTATCACTGAGGATAACATCTCAAGGACAGCCAGCAGTCTCCTCTCTAGAACTCACATACAGATGGCAAGCCCCAGGCACCCGCTAAGCAGCACTGGATTTCCCGGCTAGGTAAGACTCTCCTCCAACCACTCGTCAACAGGTGTGTTGGCTGTCTCCCCTGCTCTACCCTCCAGCCCAGGTGGAACTTTGGTCTTCCTACTTTGGCCTTCCACCTATGATGGAGAGGATACCCCAGATGAGGATGACTTCTTCCACATTAAGAAATTCCCCACAACTTCACAGGAGTTAACCCCCTTCGTAGTTTACAACTTTCTGGCAGAGTCAGGTGGCCATGCATATGGGTGGGTTGGCATGGACAAATCCTGTCCTCTGGAATGATCAGTTTCTTAAATAGCAAGTCAAAGTGCATGGGGATATTCATGTATTGGGGTGACTTAAAACAGCATGTCTACCCACCTGTAACAGCTCCTGCGGTTGATAGATAGAAAGTGCAGTGCCTTGGAGACCATAAAAAGTTGCCTTCGAGGACATGGTGAATTTGCATAGAAAACATCTCTAGTCGTTGAGGAGAAAAATGCAAGGACTCAAGCCATGTGGCTTTTTCCAGGCCATCCTACACAGACGCTTGTCTTATAGCTGCAAGACCAAGTCAGATGGCAGAGGCAACTGATGATCAACAATAGCCTGCAAGGCCCACACCACCCCACCCAAAACATGCTGTAAGCACCCTACCTGCATCCCCCACCTACCCACCTGCTCCCACTCCACAACCTCAATCCAATGTTGTCCCAGTATTGCGTAGTCTGGGATATGGATCTCCGTTCCCAATGGACATGATAGTAACCTCAAGGAACAATGTCATTGGCCTGCCCTCACAAAACACACCCACGATTTTGTATTCAATGTTTTTGAAAATTTTAATTTGGGAAATGTTTTAATCATGCCTGATACATCTACCTTCCACCTTTGTACTACCTTGAGTGCCTGGCCATATAGATAGGTGTATACAAATAGTCTAATGTGTTGGGTTACAGAGTCTGGATTACTTACACTAAATCACATCTATCTACAAGTACGCTTGCATACTCAGAAAAGAGTATGAAGACATCCAAGTTAGTTTTCAAAATAAAATATTTTTATATACATTTTTCATAAAATGATAATTATAAATTTACGCACAGCTTTTGGGGATGAAAAGTCATGCCTTGGGAAGGGGTGAAAGATCAGACATATGCCTGAGTTCAAGGAGGAATTGTCATCTTGGAAGGGGGTTTAGTAAGGGAAAAAATGCTTTGGGACATCAGGAAGCATAGCTATTTACATCTTTTAATGTATATAATGCTAGGCAAATTGTCCAGAAGGTAATCCTAAAGAAAGTTCCAAAGGCCCAAATGAAGTTGCTATCCAAAAGGAAATAGCAGACCTAAACATAATTTGAAGTAATATTTACAAATTGGTGGCTAGGTTTATAGCAGGCGCACACTGTTGAATTTTCTCAGTATTCATAAGTCTTTAGAGTCTGTGGGCAGGTACTCGATAATGGAGGAAAGCAGCCACCTAATTCCAACTCAAGTAGGACGAAAGTCCAAAATATTCAGAAGAACAATGCAAGAATTCTAATATATCACAATATAGTCCTTTTGTGTACTCTGCATCCAAAAGCTTCTTATTCCATATTTTTTACTGTTTCTTTAGCCGGTTAACATGTGTTTCACCAAGTGGAAATATCCAATGACTTCCTCAGGGCTAGAAAATCATATAGTCAATATTCAGTCTACTAATATGTACTATATGATTTTCTAGTCCAGAGGAAGCCTTTGGTGATTTCCAAAACATGTGCTGGCTGGTTAGAAACAACAGTAGAAAATATGTATTGAAGAAGATTATCGATGCACAGTACAAAAAAGGACTATATTGTGATTGGTTCGAGTGCTCGCGGTCTTCCACTGAATAAACATTATGTCCATCTTCCAAACCATATGGCAATTATGAAAGGCTGTTCTGGGTTGAGCGATACAAAAGGGGATGATGGACGGAACGTTTGAGCCAATCAAACACTCACCCCCAGTCAACTGATCTGGGTTTAATCCATCATCATTCTTTAGCTCACTCCACCACCCCAGTTCAGACATGGCCATATGCAAATCAGTCTGACCCTGTGCCTCATGGGAACAGTCCAGCCCGAACTGCCAAGCCATGTCTTCCCTGGACCGGAAACAAGCATCCTAGGACCGGTTTCTGGCATTCCAGCCGTCATCAGCCAGGCTTGCTTGAATCCAGTGGCAAAGTGAGCAAGGGACCCTCGTCTGGGCATACCCCGGTCCAGGGAAGACATGGCTTGGCAGTTCGGGCTGGACTGTTCCCATGAGGCACAGGGTCAGACTGATTTGCATATGGCCATGTCTGAACTGGGGTGGTGGAGTGAGCTAAAGAATGATGATGGATTAAACCCAGATCAGTTGACTGGGGGTGAGTAATGTCTTTGAGTACCAGTTTCTCAAAGGTGACAATCTCAGCCGGTATGCTGCATTGTGGTGGAGAAAACGTAGATGGTGGCCGAAATGCAGTAAAGGCAGTGGGTGTGGTAAAAATTCTATCTAGAAAAAAGGCATGGAGACGTAGTTTTCTAAAGAACCGTAACAATTCAATCTGAAGTTGTAGGAGATCAGGTTTCACGGTAGGAACAAATGAGAGACCTTTACTGAGTAAATCTATTTGTGTCTCAGAGAGTTGGTGGTTCGAGAGGTTAAAAATAGGCATAGTGTCAGGAGTAGTCATGGTGTCAAAGGTAGTCATGGTATTTTGGTTAATATGAACCAAGGGATTAGAGTTAGGTATTTGATGTCTTACCATTGGTAATACCTCTGGCGTGTCTGTCTGTCTCCGGGTGCGCTCTGCCAACGTGGCTGACGTGGTGTCCCCCGGTTGGTCTGGCGGCCCTGATCTTGTCCTTGCCCTAAAAAATTAGAGTTGTTAGCCCTATTCCTAGATGTGCTAGGGCCTTCGGCAGCGTCTGAGCTGTCGGATGATTCAGCAGAGGTTTCAGAGAATCCTACTACAGTCTGTTGTTTATTGAACCTCCCCCAAGGACGTGGTATTCTGGGACCGAGGTATGATCTGTTGGTGTAAAAATCTTCCACTAAATAAGGGTATGTTCTTTCTACTTTATAATTTTTCACGTCCCGTTTTACTTTTATGATTTTCTTGTTTTGCTCAATTCTGTGAAATTCAGATAGGGTTTTTTCCACCTTGTCTAAAAGTATTTTAGCGTCTTGGATATTGCTGTTTTCTTTTATTTGTTTCTCAATATCTTTGATTTCTAACTCAAGTTTTTGGCCTCCTCATTGGCTATGTCAATGCCCAAGACCATCCAATGTCTTGAGCATGTAGTCCCAATGTGGCTGAAACCTGTAAGATATTTTTTAATTTCTGTAAAAACCCCTGGGATATTGCGAACTTGTAAACCAGCTGGGATTGTGTCTGTTTTTAAGTATTCCGTAAGCATACGGACCATCAGCTGTAACCTGATGAATTTTTTGGTCGATTTTTCTAGTTGTTCAAAAATAGAGCTGGCAACTGGATTAGTAGCGTCTGATGCCTCAGAGAAGAGGGAGGGTCCCTCTAGGATCTTTTTAATATAGTCATCCGAATAAAGAGGAGTGTGTTGTGCCATACCAGGCAGGTAAGGGTAGGCAGGGAGGGGAGGTGAAGGAAGGGAGGGAAGATGCCAAGGCAAGGGAGGCCAAGGCGGGGCAGGAAAGCGGGGAGGGGGAGAGGGAGGTAAGTGCGAAGCCCACTACAAAACTAGTAGGGTGGAATAAAATAAATCATTCCTTGCAATCCAGCGATTGCGCTTATGTATAACAAAAAAACAAGGAACCCTGGAAGTCAGCGGGGACCAAGGGTAGCGTTGTGTTTAACAGAACAAAGGTCCCACACAAAAGGAATATAAACTGAAAATTTCACAATTTCGTGATAAAAATTGGAATAAACAATTGTTTAAATTACAAGATAGGTATTTAATGCTAATGTAGATGAAACAAAACAATATTTAACACGTGGGCAACCGTGACAAGGCAGAGGGAAATCGGCCGATTTCCTTGCCCCAGGCAAGTGACTTAAAATTGTGACTTTCCAATATACGTGAATATAAATAAACACAAGTCACAGTAGAGTTTACATCTCATACTCCACAATCATTACAAATAGTGGTATAGAGTTAGGGATGTCTGTGTCGACGACGTTTCAATCCCGCAGAGAGTATCGGGATCTCATCAGGACTAATAGATAGAGCAGGTGCCTGAAAAGTTGCCTGGAGAAGTAAGAGGGAGGGAGGGGGAAGGGGGGAGGAGAAAACAATTAAAATCATAAGGGAGAGATGTGAAAAGAACTAAGGGGAATAGGGAGGAGAAGGAGATACTAGGGAAATAAAAACAAGCGATAAATAGGAAAATAGCAGTGGAGTAAATACAAGAAAGTGTGAGAGTGAACGAAGGAGAAGTGTGAGGTGAGGTGAGGTAATGTACATATTACCAGAATAAGAAAATGAGTGAAGAAGAAGGGAAGGGCCACAAGATCAGGGGCTGTGAAACAGGGATAAGGAGTGTAAAGGAGAGAAAGTGAAAGAGGGTGAAAGTAAGGGAGGGATAAGAGCAAGAATGGACTAACCAAGAGTGCGGCAAAACAAGGAGCCGCGATGAGCAAGGCCAGAGCGAGTTGCTGGCTGAGAAGTCCGCCGGAAAAAATTACGGGACGTGAGGAAGGATGCGAGATCTGAAGAAAAATAAGGGAAGAGTAAGGCAAGACACGTGCGAGCCGAATGTGTAACCCCGAGAAAAACCCAAGGGTGAGTGAAGGAGAGGGCTTACCGTCGGATGCACGGGTCACCAACCAGGGAATGTGCCTCCCGGCTGGGAGGCTATGGTAGAGGATCGGCGTGCAGGTAGGCAGGTCAGGGAAGGGAAATTATGCAATGCGACCCTGGAACCAGGGGTCGGAGCCGTGCGCCTGCTCGATGGCTGTAAAAAGGACACGGGATAGTCAGGCGGGGAGGAAGCGAGGGAATGTGTGGGAGAGGGTAGAGCAGTAAGGCACGAAACAGAGGGCTAAGAAGCCTGGGCTTACCAGCAATGGGAGGGAGCCAGGACGCGCTGGACGATCAGGGGTACAGCAAGCAGCTGCGGTCAATGCCGGCATGGATGTGAGGCAGAGCGGGATCACGGGGAACTAAATCAAGGGAAACGGAAGTGACGTGATGAGTGGGCAGGGGTGGAGGGACTAAGCGTGAAGGAAACGGCCATATTGGAAGGGGGTGGAAGAGTGAGAGAAGCAATGTGAAAGGGCCAAGAGTGTCGAAGATACCAGATAAGGCAGCCAAGTAGGTGAAGGAAACGGAGATGAAAAAAGTAATCGGAGGACAGGAAAGGGGAGGTATGAGAGAACGGTTATGGTAGAGGGTATACTAAGGGGGGCCATAGGGGCGGATGAAAGTGGGAAAATGGAGGAAATGACAGCTAGCACCAAGGAACTGAGATGGAATCCAAGGATGGAAGCAGAGAAGGAGTAGACATTAATGAATACATGGAATTAAGGTTAGAGTAGAGTAAAAGGAGCTGAATGCAGAGCAAAAGATAAAGGAAAAAGGAAGGTGAGGGGAAGAAGTGTAGGAACCGGCAATACATTTGGGCGAGGGGAGTTGAAGATGACATTACAGATAAATTTATAAAGCGCAGGCACAGTTAACTGCGGACGATTACAGCAGGTTGGACCAGTCTTCGAGGCGATTAAGTCCTGTATGGAGGCTGTCCGTACGTATAATCCATTTTAACTCCTCCTTGTTCAAGATGCCTGTAATGTTTGTAATTCTCGGAGGTTGGAGGATCACTGCGATGACTTGCCACCTTATTTGGTCCTCCGTGTGATTAAATGCAGCAAAATGTTCGACAAGAGGTGCGTTAGGTGTTGCACAACGTATCCGACTTCTATGTTGGCAGATCCGGATCCTAACTTTTTGTGTCGTTTGTCCTACATATATTAAGTTGCATGGGCAAAAGATGGCATATATAACATTGGCGGTGTTACAATTGGAAAAGTGCGATAAAGTGACATCAATATTGGCATGCACAAACTTCTTAGTGTCATTCGTGAGATGGCAAACACTACAGCCTCTGCATTTGAAATGCCCAAGCACCGGTGGCAGACCCCAAATTTGCCTAAGTGTGGTCTTATTGTTACCGCTGGGAAGGGCTGCTCTAACAAGGTGGTCATGTATACTTTTGTTTTTCTTAAATGCAAATAATGGACGTTCCAAATTAAGACTACCTGCATTGAGTATGGGCCAATGTTTGAGAATACTCTTTCTAACTGAATTAGAGATAGATGAAAATGTAGTCACACAGACAAGTTTGTCGCTATTGTTTCTGTCTTTGGGACTCAAAAGGATTTCTCTGGGGCAGTACCATGCGCGTTTCATGGCAGTTTTGACTAGTTTACGCGGGTAACCTCTGCTAATTAACTTGTTTGTAAGGACTTTAGCTTCCCTAAAGTAGTCTTCCTTGAGGTAGCAATTGCGACGCAAGCGTAGGAATTGAGAATATGGAAGGGAGTCACGTAGTGCCCTTGGGTGATGGCTATTGTAGGCCAACAGTGTATTTTTTTCAGTGGGTTTGCGGTATAGGGAGGTGTAGAGTTTCCCTTCTTGTGCAATAATTTTAAGATCAAGGAAGGCAATCTCCTGTTTACTTTTACTAAGGGTAAAGGTTAGGCCATTGCAATGGTTGTTCAACCAATCTTTAAAATATAACAAGTCAGAGTCAAGCCCTTTCCAAATAAGGAAAATATCGTCAATGTAGCGTTTCCATTCAAGAATATTGGCTCTGAAAGGGTTACGAGGTGACAATATTCTTTGTGTCTCAAGAAAATCCATGTAAAGTATGGCAAAATTTGGAGCAAAAACTGCTCCCATACTTGTGCCTTTAACCTGTTGGTAGAAATTCCCATTAAACAGGAAAAAGTTCCTGGTAAGGCATATCTTCAAAAGGTGAAGTAAAAAGGAGGTAGGGACTGGGGAGGGTTGGGGTCTGGTGTTAAGGAACATTTCAATAACTTCCATGCCCTCGTCCTGGGGGATATTGGTGTACAAGGACTCTACGTCCAGAGTACAAAGAAGACAGTCAAGGGGATCAAAGGGGAGGGTTTCTACCAGATTAATCATGGCCATAGTGTCTTTTATGTAGCAGAGGGTACCAGGTATGAAGTCTCTGATAAAATGGTCAATATATCTACCTAAGGGTTCGAGGATCGAACCACAACCAGATACAATCGGTCTACCTGGAGGTGTGTCAGCATTTTTATGTATTTTAGGCAGGGTATATATAACAGGGGTCCGAGGTGATTTGGTATTGAGGTAAAGGAATTCGTTTTTGCTAAGAAAGCCCTGGGTCAGCCCTTCGTTGGTAATGTCAAGAATAAGTTTCTGAATCTCCTGAGTAGGGTCAGAGGGAAGCTTGCGATAGTGGTCTAATCTCGAGAGTTGTCCTAGGATTTCTTGAGTGTAACCATCAATCTCCTGAAGCACTATTCCGCCCCCTTGTCAGCAGGTTTGATAATCAAATTATCCATCTTTTTGAGTTCATAGAGTGCGTTTTTTTCAAGCAATGACAGATTGTATGGGGTGTATCTATGACATGTCCCGTGGTTGGTAATGTCTTTGAGTACCAGTTTCTCAAAGGTGACAATCTCAGCCGGTATGCTGCATTGTGGTGGAGAAAACGTAGATGGTGGCCGAAATGCAGTAAAGGCAGTGGGTGTGGTAAAAATTCTATCTAGAAAAAAGGCATGGAGACGTAGTTTTCTAAAGAACCGTAACAATTCAATCTGAAGTTGTAGGAGATCAGGTTTCACGGTAGGAACAAATGAGAGACCTTTACTGAGTAAATCTATTTGTGTCTCAGAGAGTTGGTGGTTCGAGAGGTTAAAAATAGGCATAGTGTCAGGAGTAGTCATGGTGTCAAAGGTAGTCATGGTATTTTGGTTAATATGAACCAAGGGATTAGAGTTAGGTATTTGATGTCTTACCATTGGTAATACCTCTGGCGTGTCTGTCTGTCTCCGGGTGCGCTCTGCCAACGTGGCTGACGTGGTGTCCCCCGGTTGGTCTGGCGGCCCTGATCTTGTCCTTGCCCTAAAAAATTAGAGTTGTTAGCCCTATTCCTAGATGTGCTAGGGCCTTCGGCAGCGTCTGAGCTGTCGGATGATTCAGCAGAGGTTTCAGAGAATCCTACTACAGTCTGTTGTTTATTGAACCTCCCCCAAGGACGTGGTATTCTGGGACCGAGGTATGATCTGTTGGTGTAAAAATCTTCCACTAAATAAGGGTATGTTCTTTCTACTTTATAATTTTTCACGTCCCGTTTTACTTTTATGATTTTCTTGTTTTGCTCAATTCTGTGAAATTCAGATAGGGTTTTTTCCACCTTGTCTAAAAGTATTTTAGCGTCTTGGATATTGCTGTTTTCTTTTATTTGTTTCTCAATATCTTTGATTTCTAACTCAAGTTTTTTGGCCTCCTCATTGGCTATGTCAATGCCCAAGACCATCCAATGTCTTGAGCATGTAGTCCCAATGTGGCTGAAACCTGTAAGATATTTTTTAATTTCTGTAAAAACCCCTGGGATATTGCGAACTTGTAAACCAGCTGGGATTGTGTCTGTTTTTAAGTATTCCGTAAGCATACGGACCATCAGCTGTAACCTGATGAATTTTTTGGTCGATTTTTCTAGTTGTTCAAAAATAGAGCTGGCAACTGGATTAGTAGCGTCTGATGCCTCAGAGAAGAGGGAGGGTCCCTCTAGGATCTTTTTAATATAGTCATCCGAATAAAGAGGAGTGTGTTGTGCCATACCAGGCAGGTAAGGGTAGGCAGGGAGGGGAGGTGAAGGAAGGGAGGGAAGATGCCAAGGCAAGGGAGGCCAAGGCGGGGCAGGAAAGCGGGGAGGGGGAGAGGGAGGTAAGTGCGAAGCCCACTACAAAACTAGTAGGGTGGAATAAAATAAATCATTCCTTGCAATCCAGCGATTGCGCTTATGTATAACAAAAAACAAGGAACCCTGGAAGTCAGCGGGGACCAAGGGTAGCGTTGTGTTTAACAGAACAAAGGTCCCACACAAAAGGAATATAAACTGAAAATTTCACAATTTCGTGATAAAAATTGGAATAAACAATTGTTTAAATTACAAGATAGGTATTTAATGCTAATGTAGATGAAACAAAACAATATTTAACACGTGGGCAACCGTGACAAGGCAGAGGGAAATCGGCCGATTTCCTTGCCCCAGGCAAGTGACTTAAAATTGTGACTTTCCAATATACGTGAATATAAATAAACACAAGTCACAGTAGAGTTTACATCTCATACTCCACAATCATTACAAATAGTGGTATAGAGTTAGGGATGTCTGTGTCGACGACGTTTCAATCCCGCAGAGAGTATCGGGATCTCATCAGGACTAATAGATAGAGCAGGTGCCTGAAAAGTTGCCTGGAGAAGTAAGAGGGAGGGAGGGGGAAGGGGGGAGGAGAAAACAATTAAAATCATAAGGGAGAGATGTGAAAAGAACTAAGGGGAATAGGGAGGAGAAGGAGATACTAGGGAAATAAAAACAAGCGATAAATAGGAAAATAGCAGTGGAGTAAATACAAGAAAGTGTGAGAGTGAACGAAGGAGAAGTGTGAGGTGAGGTGAGGTAATGTACATATTACCAGAATAAGAAAATGAGTGAAGAAGAAGGGAAGGGCCACAAGATCAGGGGCTGTGAAACAGGGATAAGGAGTGTAAAGGAGAGAAAGTGAAAGAGGGTGAAAGTAAGGGAGGGATAAGAGCAAGAATGGACTAACCAAGAGTGCGGCAAAACAAGGAGCCGCGATGAGCAAGGCCAGAGCGAGTTGCTGGCTGAGAAGTCCGCCGGAAAAAATTACGGGACGTGAGGAAGGATGCGAGATCTGAAGAAAAATAAGGGAAGAGTAAGGCAAGACACGTGCGAGCCGAATGTGTAACCCCGAGAAAAACCCAAGGGTGAGTGAAGGAGAGGGCTTACCGTCGGATGCACGGGTCACCAACCAGGGAATGTGCCTCCCGGCTGGGAGGCTATGGTAGAGGATCGGCGTGCAGGTAGGCAGGTCAGGGAAGGGAAATTATGCAATGCGACCCTGGAACCAGGGGTCGGAGCCGTGCGCCTGCTCGATGGCTGTAAAAAGGACACGGGATAGTCAGGCGGGGAGGAAGCGAGGGAATGTGTGGGAGAGGGTAGAGCAGTAAGGCACGAAACAGAGGGCTAAGAAGCCTGGGCTTACCAGCAATGGGAGGGAGCCAGGACGCGCTGGACGATCAGGGGTACAGCAAGCAGCTGCGGTCAATGCCGGCATGGATGTGAGGCAGAGCGGGATCACGGGGAACTAAATCAAGGGAAACGAAAGTCACAATTTTAAGTCACTTGCCTGGGGCAAGGAAATCGGACGATTTCCCTCTGCCTTGTCACGGTTGCCCACGTGTTAAATATTGTTTTGTTTCATCTACATTAGCATTAAATACCTATCTTGTAATTTAAACAATTGTTTATTCCAATTTTTATCACGAAATTGTGAAATTTTCAGTTTATATTCCTTTTGTGTGGGACCTTTGTTCTGTTAAACACGGACTGTTCCCATGAGGCACAGGGTCAGACTGATTTGCATATGGCCATGTCTGAACTGGGGTGGTGGAGTGAGCTAAAGAATGATGATGGATTAAACCCAGATCACTTGACTGGGGGTGAGTGTTTGATTGGCTCAAACGTTCCGTCCATCATCCCCTTTTGTATCGCTTTGTTCGCCCTAAGTTGGCGGGGGTATGCCCAGACGTGGGTCCCTTGCTCACTTTGCCACTGGATTCAAGCAAGCCTGGCTGATGACGGCTGGAATGCCAGAAACCGGTCCTAGGATGCTTGTTTCCGGTCCAGGGAAGACATGGCTTGGCAGTTCGGGCTGGACTGTTCCCATGAGGCACAGGGTCAGACTGATTTGCATATGGCCATGTCTGAACTGGGGTGGTGGAGTGAGCTAAAGAATGATGATGGATTAAACCCAGATCACTTGACTGGGGGTGAGTGTTTGATTGGCTCAAACGTTCCGTCCATCATCCCCTTTGTATCGCTTTGTTCGCCCTAAGTTGGCGGGGGTATGCCCAGACGTGGGTCCCTTGCTCACTTTGCCACTGGATTCAAGCAAGCCTGGCTGATGACGGCTGGAATGCCAGAAACCGGTCCTAGGATGCTTGTTTCCGGTCCAGGGAAGACATGGCTTGGCAGTTCGGGCTGGACTGTTCCCATGAGGCACAGGGTCAGACTGATTTGCATATGGCCATGTCTGAACTGGGGTGGTGGAGTGAGCTAAAGAATGATGATGGATTAAACCCAGATCACTTGACTGGGGGTGAGTGTTTGATTGGCTCAAACGTTCCGTCCATCATCCCCTTTTGTATCGCTGGGTTGAGGGCTAAATTCTTGGCCATCAACTTGGTCTGACATAAGGAGCAACTCTATCGCCTCCTCAGGTATAGACATTTAAGTTTGTGGGTCTGGACCGGACACCTCCTGAGATTAAAGAGATATTGAATTAGTGGTAGGTGCAGAGCAAAGGAATAGTGGTAGGCACAACAGTAGTAGATGGCAATGGGTGGATCTTTAAGAGAGCCACAAACAAAAGCCTGCAGTCCAGGAAGACAGAAGGAAGCAGAATTCTCTAACTGGTTAGTCTGCCCCTGTTTAGGGTCTTAATTGCTGAAACACCTTCTTGAAGGCCCCTAGAGAGCATCAGCTGATCCACAATTAATTGCATTATGGCCTCCTGGAAAGCTGCCATGGTGACCTACTGAAAGACTGGTGGTGGAAACTCCCCAGAGGGTTAAGGTGCTCCATGGTGAATGTTACCCTTGACTGCTGACCTTGAGGGTGTGCACATGAAGAACGATAATGGGTAACAAGGTTTTGCTGAAGCCCCATTGTTGTGGGGGGCATGTTAACTGGTGATTAGGCCCAACTTCAAGCAGATGGCTAAGGGGTCTGCTCCTTGACACTATGGCTATATCTTTTTCTGGGCCAGGAGGAGCCTCCTGGCATGTTTTATTCAGCACAACTACCCCTTCAGCCTTGTCTGTCTGATTGTGATTGAGTGACACTCTGGGTGGGTGCACCCTCCCGGCATCTGGCTTCTCCATCTTCTTCAGGAGCTGTGGTGCTCTCTTATGCTCACCTTTGTTCTGGCCTCAATCTTTTTTTCTTCAGTCTCAGCAGTGCATATGTTCAAAACCTCAGTCATATATATATATGTGTGTGTGTGTATGTGTATATATGTGTGTCTGTGCATGATGTGGGGACCGGCTGGGTCCTCTTAGCGTGGGTTTACCTTGTTCAACCCAGACAAACAGTATCTTTGCGAGGAGTGGTGTGCTGTAAGGACTTGTCCCCTAAGTGTGTTTAGGTTCTTTAAAGCGAGTGTATAAAAAAACTAAAAGAGCAGTTAGATTTGCCTTGGTCTGCATTATAGCCTACCTTACTGTCAAAGCATGCGTGGAGTTAGAATAGTAATTCCACACTTCATTACGGTCAATGGCTGGTCCTCATAATAATAGGTATGTTACGTTTTGTGTGTGTGTGTGTGTGTGTGTGTGCGCACTGTACAGGGCCAGGTTCCTGATTAATAGGGTGCATAAAAATATGGATTTCATCATTGCAATATTAAATGTGACAAAGAGCAACACTGTCATACAAGCCCCTCTCTGAAAACATGGGCAAAATAGGACTCCCTGCACATGAGATATAACACTACAAAACCTCTATTCTGCAAATAAATAACTAGTTTTCGATTTGCTGCTGTTCATGCACCTCCAGCTGAAAATGGAAGGTCTCCCAAGCTGTTTCAAGGACCCTCCAGTGCAGGGTGGAGAGTCTTGGGTCCCGTGAAGGGGTCATTGATAATACCCTAAGGAGATACTGTGCTGTCAGCCGTGCCTGTGTTGGAGGTTCAACCACTGCTGGCGGCACTCTCTGCCTCTATGGGTATGGACTCCCATTGCACTGTAACACTTGGTGAAAAGGTGAATTTAATTTTAAAACCACACCAATCATCTCATTGAGAACAAAGAGACTTGTCATCAGTGAACATTACAGTAGTTCCTATACCTGATGGTATAGTTTGGGACAAGGTTGATTTTGATATATTTGGTCTGACCAAACTTTTAAGAATTCCTCATTTATTTAAAATTTTGTTGAGTGACATCCTTACCTCAAGTACATTTTCCGATGATTGGGATTTTGAAACTGTAAATAACATGTTGTCTGATTTGGAAAAATCTGCTGCATTTTCTAATAGTGAAACATTGGAAAGCAAATCAGATTTCGAAACAATGTATTGTTATCAACACTATGGTCATCACTTTTTACATAAGTCGGCTAATCCTAGAAATGTGTTCACTTACCACCAGTGGGAACATTGTTCAACACCGCCGAAAGGCAGTTCAAAAACATTTGCACAAAAGTTTCCAGATTTTTCAGGGTTCAATATGTCTGACCCAGCATCATATTATTATAAGCACAGAAAACTATGTTAACAAACACCAAACAGATTTACTCTGCTTCCTTTATTGCCCAGTTGTCAGAACAAGGTTTCGACTTATGGAAAGACACCATAGACTTAAAATCAGTCTGGGGTACGAGAGAATGGCAAGTACAGGGAGTAGAAGCTTTGTTTAGAGCATGCCTTAACCCTCAACAAATCATGTTTTTGAACGAGACAGTGCAACAGATGTCTTGCCTTGGACTAGCCAAGAACAAAGACTTGAACACACCTCGGCTGCCAACTCCATCATACACCGAGGGTAATATAACATCACAGAAAGAGATTACTTTGAAGGAAATTATGCAATACAACAGATCAGACCCCAATTGGGAGAAATGGTTGATTTGGCCCATAGACACTGTTAGACCTGGCATCCTTGGCGTGGGTCTCCCTTCCATTTTTTCGTAATGCCTCCACTGTTGCCGATATGTTTTTGCTGGACTAGATGCTCATGGGCACTTTGCCGCTGCTAATCAGTGCCAAAGTGCAAGTGCTCCCTATCGTTAATTGATATATGTATTAGTGACTCCATGATTGGATGATTGGTTTACTTGTCAGTCCCTAGTACAGTGCACTCAGTGTGCCCAGGGCTTGTAAATCCAATGCCGCTGGTGGGCTTGCAGCACTGGTTGTGCCACCCACAGAAGCGGCTTGTAAAATGTGTCTCAGGCCTGCCATCGCAGAGCCTGTGTGCAGCCTAGGGCTGCCATGTCGACTTGGTGAGTACACCCACTTACCAGTCCCTAAACCTTCCCTTTACTGCATGTTGGTCACCCCTAAAGTAGGCCCTAGGGCAGGGTGCATTGTAAGTATAAGGTAGGACATGCCCTGGTGTGTGTGGCATGTCCTAATAGTGAATTACAGCCATTTTCGTTTTTCACTATTGCAAGGCTACCTGCTCCCCATAGGCCAGAATGGGCAGACTGACTATTACACCTTATAGTCAGAACTGACCCAGGGAACATGGTAGAAAAACGAATTTAGTATGCCTGAACTCAGGATGATAAAATGCATCTTTTAGTGAAGTTGGTTTTAACATTCTGTGTTTGAAAATACCACTTTTAGAAAGTGGGTATTTTTTTGCCTAACTATCCAAGCCTGCCTCTGCTAGGTTGTGTATTCCTTGTCTGGAGATTGAGTAACAGGGGCTGGGGGTGGCTACAGGAGACAGGGTGAGTCAGCCCAGGGCTGAATAGAAAGATCTGCATCCAGAGTGGAGGGAGGAGTTGCACCTGGGTCTGAATAGGGCTGTGCCTGCCTTCCACAATGCTGGCTCCACCTCCTGCCGGGCGGCTGAGCACTCTGCCCCACATTCTGAAAGGAAAGAAGGAGTCAGAAAAACAAAGTGCTCCAGGACTGACCAGAACTGGTTTTGGACTAGGCAGAGGCCTCTCTGCCTCCAGAGAACAAAGAGAATCAGGGTATAAGAGGGGCACCCAGACCCCAGGAAAATTAGATCACTTTTGGGAACAAGAAGAAACCTTTGCTGAGGAGCGGAACCAAGAAGAAACTGAGGAGAGACTATCCCTAAGCTGAAGTGCTGCTTGGGGGATTGGCCTGCAGTGGTTTGCCTGACTGCCAAAGAAAGGAGAAAGGAACTTTTGCTTTGCTGTGACTTTCATCAACTTGTGAAGGATCTCCAAGGGCTTGGAAGAGAGCTTGCCCCCTGACCGAAGTCCCAGGACCATTGGACTTCACCCCCTTTGTGAACTGCTGCTGGAAACTCTGTTTCAGTGGCTGCAGAGGTAGGGAGCTGTGACCGACTCTCACGACCGACTCGGTGTCCTGTAAGCACCGCATCGAAGCACTGTCTCGCCCTGCAACGCACGGCCCTGGTCTCACCGACTCCGTCAACGAGCCGCTGCCTGCACCGCATCGAGGGACAACGCGTCCTGCAATGCTTCGCTACGCCGAATCGAACTGGTCCGACCGACACGGTCACTGCTGCTGAGTTCGAGTCCTGTGACCGCACCGGAGTTGGGCACCGCTCGCACGCTTTGCGACGCACCGCCCGACTCGCACCGCTGTCCGGACTGATCGACGCCAGCTCCTGAATCCGGCTCCGTCGCCGCACCGCAACCTGCCAGCACCGCATCGAAGCACCGTCTCGCCCTGCAACGCACGGCCCTGGTCTCACCGACTCCGTCTCGACGACATCAACGAGCCGCTGCCTGCACCGCATCGAGGGACAACGCGTCCTGCAACGCTTCCATTTTTGCATCGCGACCGCGACGAACAGCCATCCGGCTCGCACGCCCGTGCCTGCCGCTTCAAGTAAAAGGTACTGTGACCGAGTCTGTCTACGCTGTGTTGGCCCGTCTCGACGCGGTCAGCTGGATTTGTTAGACTCTGTTTGTTCTCGACATCGCCGTAGCCGGAGGAGGCTACCGACTCGCACAGAACCTTGAATTAAGCCTTTTTGATCAGAACTAAGTATTCTTAACAGTATTGTGGATTATTTTTGTTGTTTATGGTCTTGTGATAAATCTATATAAAGTATACCTATTTTTATAAATATATAACCTGTGTGGTGTCCATTTGTAGTGTTGTCACTTGATTACTGTATGTGTTCACAAATGCTTTACACACTGCCTCTGAACTAAGCCTGTCTGCTCGTGCCAAGCTACCAAGAGGGTGAGCAGGGGTTATTTCGGGAGTGTACCTACTTTCCCTGACTAGACGCAAGGGTCCCTATTTGGACAAAGGTACCTACCTCTGCCAACTAGAGACCCCCAAATCTAACATTGGTGGTCAGCGGTGAGGATTCTGGACTTGCATTTGTGACTCATGTACAGTGATTGGTGAACACTACTTAGTGAGTGCAGACCAAAACGCAACCACATACTTTTATAGCATTTTTTCTGGGATTTCCTATTTTTGCAAATGCCAAGTTCAGTCACTATGGAGAAACCAGCATCAGTAGCCTCTGTTGAGTGTGATTGGGAAGAAGAGAGGCTAGAATGCTACACCCTTAAGCAGCTCAGGCAATTCTGCAAAAAGTTTAAAGTTTCCATGACCGGACTCTCCAGGAAGGAGGACCTCCAAAAGGCGCTGAGGGCCTGGGTCGAATCAAGGAGTGCCCCTGTGGAGGGGCTGAGAATGCAGAAGGGCAGCTGGAGGGGCTATTGGGTCTAGGGGATAGAAGACCACCTTCCCCAGTAGGTAGCAGTGTTTCTGCCAGAGGACTGTCTCCAGAGGAGTTGGAGGACAGGAAAGAGAGTAGGATGCACGAAATGGAGCTGACCAAGCTCAAGCTGAATGGGCAGTTAGAATTCCAAATGCAAACTAGGAAATTGGCCCTAGAGGAAAAGAAAATGCAGTTTGAACATGAGAAAGTTTTGAGGGAGTTGGAATTGAAGGCCAAGAGCTTAGAGATTACTCCCTCTGGTGGCAGTGTACCGCCTGTGCCTATTGAAGCTAGGGTGTATATTCCAAAAGATGTGGTTAAGGAATTTTTTAAAAATGATGACATTGGGCAGTGGTTCAAAGCCTATGAGGTAGCCATGTCTTCCCACCGGGTCCCTGAGAAGGATTGGGGAGCGGGGTTGTGGGGACGGTTCCTCAGTGAAGGGCGGGATACCTTGTTGGATTTGCCCTCTGAAGTCTATAATTCGTACAGCCACATGAAGGATGCCTTAATGACTAGGTATGGTTTGACCCCTGAGCTTTATAGGCAAAGGTTCAGGAACTGTAGTAAGATTGAAAGCAGTACCTGGGTTGAATATGTGACCTTCTTTTGCAGAGCCTTGGATGGTTGGGTAAAGGGTAGCAAAGCGACTGATTTTCAGGCGCTCTTTGATTTGATTGCCTGGGAGCACTTGTCCGGTAATTGTTTTCCTGAGCTATGCCAGCACCTGATTGATAGTAAGCTGACTAACCCTAGGCAGCTTGCTGAGGAGGCGGACCGCTGGGTGAGTACCCGGGTCCACAAGGGTCACGTGGGAGACTCCGCCAAGGGTGGGCAGGGTCCCCAGCAGAAGAGTGGGGGGACAAGGGTAAACAGAAGGAGTTCCATAAAGGGCCCCAAAGTAAACCCCAAGGGAACCAAGGGAAAGGTTCCCAGCCTCCCCCTGAGAAGAAGCCAGTGGCCCTGACAGGCCCCCTGTTCACCAGGGACCACTGGTGTGTTACAAGTGTGGCGCCCCTGGCCACAAGGCAAACGATCCTCGTTGCCCTTTGCATGGAAAACCAGCACCCACCAGTGCAGTCCCCCGGCAGTTGGCTAGTGTAGCCCTGGGGGAGGAGTTGGGTGCCCAAGGTGGGGGGATCCCACAGTGTTTTCCCTTGTCTCATTAGGAGACTCTGAGATGGTCCCTAGGACCCCGCTGCCTGAGAACACTAAGAAATACAGGCAGTGGGTGACCATCAATGGCCATAGGGTGGAGGCTCTGAGAGACACAGGAGCCAGTGTGACAGCTGTCAAGTGTCACCTGGTGTCTAAAGAGCAGGTTATCCCTGATGCATTCTATCCGGTTGTTGCCGCTGACAACACAGAGAGTCACTGCAAGGTGGCTCAGGTTCCCTTTGAGTGGGGGGGTCTCGGGTACTCTTCAAGTAGCTGTGAGGCCAGCCATGCCTGTTGACTGTTTGTTAGGGAACGATTTGGAGAGCTCACCTTGGGCTAAGGTGGAGCGGAGTGCGCATTTAGAAATGTTGGGCTTGCCTGATTGGGCATGTGTGACCACCCGGTCAATGGCAGCTAAAGGTGTTCAAGAGGACCTGGAGCCTGAGAGGGAGGCCCAGGTGCCTGCCGAAGAGAGAGGAGGCAGGGGCGCGGGAAACCGGCCCCCGAAGTTCCCACGGTCCAGGAGGAGGCAGACCCTGAGGGGGATGCCCTGGAGCCTACAGGGGAACAGGTAGCTGAACTGGGGGACCTACCTGAGCTGACCCATTGGCAGCAAGAAGGAGGACCCTCCAGGGAAGAGTTCTGCGAGGAGCAGAACGCATGCCCCTCTCTCGTGGGTCTGAGGCAACAGGCCACAGACCAGGCAGCAGGTGATCAGTCTGGATCACATTGGGTTTACTGGGAGAATGGTCTCCTGTATTCAGAGCCTAAGGTTGCTGAGCCTGGGTCAGCCCGTGTGCTGGTGGTACCCCAGCGCTTCAGAGCCTTCCTACTGGGGTTGGCTCATGATGTACCGTTAGCGGGACATCTGGGGCAGGACAAGACCTTTGACAGGCTTGTTACCCATTTCTATTGGCCCCAGATGCGCAGGAGTGCCGCCACTCACTGCAGGACATGCCAGACTTGCCAGGCAAGTGGAAAGAGTGGGAGGAAGCACAAGGCTCCTCTCCAGCCATTCCCTGTGGTCAGCACCCCCTTTGAACGGGTGGGTATTGACATTGTGGGGCCGCTGGACCCCAAGACAGCCATGGGCAACAGGTTTATCCTGGTCTTGGTGGACCATGCCACCCGGTACCCTGAAGCCATCCCTCTGAGGACAGTGACGGCCCCCGTGGTGGGACGGGCACTGATGGGAATTTTCTCACGTGTGGGATTCCCTCAAGAGGTGGTGTCTGACAGAGGTACCAACTTCGTGTCCAAGTACATGAAGTCCCTGTGGCAGGAGTGCGGTGTAACTTACAAGTTCACCACTCCTTACCTCCCTCAAGGAAATGGGCTGGTTGAGAGATTCAACCGGACCCTCAAGGGCATGATTATGGGTCTGGAAGAACCCATGAGGCGTAAATGGGACGTCCTCTTACCATGCCTGTTGTTTGCATACCGGGAGGTGCCACAGAAGTCTCTCGGGTTCAGTCCCTTTGAGCTCCTCTATGGACACCCGGTGCGAGGACCTCTGAGTTTGGTCAAGGAAGGCTGGGAGCAATCTCCCAGGAAACCTCCCCAGGATGTATACAGTTACATGCTGGCCTTCAGGAACCAGACTAGGCGTTTCAGAGAACTTGCTGAGGCAAATCTGGAAGCCAGCCAGGAGGAGATGAAGCGGTGGTACGACCAGAATGCCACTCTGGTAGAGCTTCAGCCTGGTCAGAAAGTGTGGGTCATGGCCCCTGTGGAGCCTTGTGCGCTCCAGGACAGGTGGACCGGCCCTTTTACGGTGGTGGAGCGCAAGAGTCCAGTTACCTATTTGGTGGACTTGCAGTCTCCCAGGAACCCCTTGCGGGTCCTGTATGTGAACCGCCTGAAGCCCCACTTGGAGAGGTCCCAAGTGGGCATGCTCTTAGCTATAGATGATGGAATGGAGGAGGAGACCGAGCCTCTTCCTGACCTCCTGTCAGCCGGAGAGCAAGATGGATCAGTGGAGGGACTAAACCTCTCTACCTCCCTGACACCTGAGCAGCAGGGTGACTGTCGCCAACTGTTGGGACAGTTCCCTGACCTGTTCTCCCTGGTTCCCAGTGTCACTCATTGGTGCGTCCATGATGTGGACACTGGGGACAGTCTTCCTGTGAAGCACAAGGCTTACAGGGTGACTGACAGGGTCAGAGCCTGCATCAAGGAGGAGGTCTCCAAGATGTTTGCGCTAGGGGTGATTGAGTCCTCTAACAGCCCTTGGGCCAGCCCAGTGGTCTTGGTTCCAAAGGCTGCCGCGCCTGGTGCCACACCAGAACTCCGGTTCTGTGTGGACTACAGGGGACTCAATTCCGTCACCAGGACTGACGCCCACCCCATCCCCAGAGCTGATGAGCTCATAGATCGGTTAGGGGCTGCGCGGTACCTCAGCACGTTTGACTTAACGTCTGGGTACTGGCAGATCGCCTTGACTGATGGGGCAAAGAGAGGTCCGCATTCTCCACACCAGATGGGCACTACCAGTTCCGGGTGATGCCCTTTGGGATGAAGAATGCCCCTGCCACCTTTCAGAGGTTGGTCAACCAGGTGTTGGTTGGACTGGAGGATTTCAGTGCCGCCTACCTGGATGACATCGCAGTGTTCAGTGCCAGTTGGGAAGAACATCTGCGTCACCTCTGGGAAGTGTTGATGGCGCTGCGGAGGGCAGGCCTCACAATCAAGGCGAGTAAGTGCCAGATTGGGCAGGGTTCTGTGGTGTACTTGGGACACCAGGTTGGGAGCGGCCAGGTGGCGCCCCTCCAACCGAAAATTGATACCATTCTGGCTTGGGAGCCCCCAAGACCCAGACAGAGGTGAGAGCCTTCCTAGGACTCACCGGGTATTACCGGAGATTCGTCAAGGGGTATGGCAGCATTGTTGCCCCCTTGACAGAGCTGACTTCCAAGAAGCAGCCCAGGAAAGTGATTTGGACTGACGCCTGTCAAAAAGCTTTTGACACCTTGAAGACTGCCATGTGCACGGCGCCTGTGCTCCAGGCACCCAACTTCTCCAATGAGTTCATTGTTCAGACGGACGCTTCAGAGCATGGTGTAGGGGCTGTTCTATCACAGATCAATGAGGAGGGCCTAGACCAACCTGTAGCCTTCCTCAGTAGGAGGTTACTTCCCCGGGAACAGAGATGGAGTGCTATCGAGCGTGAGGCATTTGCTGTGGTCTGGGCACTGAAGAAGCTGAGACCATACCTGTTTGGGACTCACTTCCGGGTTCAGACAGACCACAGGCCCCTCAGATGGTTGATGCAGATGAGGGGTGAGAATCCAAAGCTGTTGAGGTGGTCCATTTCCCTACAGGGGTTGGACTTTACGGTGGAACACCGCCCTGGTACAGAACACGCCAATGCTGATGGTCTGTCCAGATTTTTCCGCCTTAGCGATGAGAACTCCCTAGGGGTAGGATAGTTCTCCCCACATTTCAGCTGGAGGGGACACGTGTTAGACCTGGCATCCTTGGCGTGGGTCTCCCTTCCATTTTTTCGTAATGCCTCCACTGTTGCCGATATGTTTTTGCTGGACTAGATGCTCATGGGCACTTTGCCGCTGCTAATCAGTGCCAAAGTGCAAGTGCTCCCTATCGTTAATTGATATATGTATTAGTGACTCCATGATTGGATGATTGGTTTACTTGTCAGTCCCTAGTACAGTGCACTCAGTGTGCCCAGGGCTTGTAAATCCAATGCCGCTGGTGGGCTTGCAGCACTGGTTGTGCCACCCACAGAAGCGGCTTGTAAAATGTGTCTCAGGCCTGCCATCGCAGAGCCTGTGTGCAGCCTAGGGCTGCCATGTCGACTTGGTGAGTACACCCACTTACCAGTCCCTAAACCTTCCCTTTACTGCATGTTGGTCACCCCTAAAGTAGGCCGTAGGGCAGGGTGCATTGTAAGTATAAGGTAGGACATGCCCTGGTGTGTGTGGCATGTCCTAATAGTGAATTACAGCCATTTTCGTTTTTCACTATTGCAAGGCTACCTGCTCCCCATAGACCAGAATGGGCAGACTGACTATTACACCTTATAGTCAGAACTGACCCAGGGAACATGGTAGAAAAACGAATTTAGTATGCCTGAACTCAGGATGATAAAATGCATCTTTTAGTGAAGTTGGTTTTAACATTCTGTGTTTGAAAATACCACTTTTAGAAAGTGGGTATTTTCTTGCCTAACTATCCAAGCCTGCCTCTGCTAGGTTGTGTATTCCTTGTCTGGAGATTGAGTGACAGGGGCTGGGGGTGGCTACAGGAGACAGGGTGAGTCAGCCCAGGGCTGAATAGAAAGATCTGCATCCAGAGTGGAGGGAGGAGTTGCACCTGGGTCTGAATAGGGCTGTGCCTGCCTTCCACAATGCTGGCTCCACCTCCTGCCGGGCGGCTGAGCACTCTGCCCCACATTCTGAAAGGAAAGAAGGAGTCAGAAAAACAAAGTGCTCCAGGACTGACCAGAACTGGTTTTGGACTAGGCAGAGGCCTCTCTGCCTCCAGAGAACAAAGAGAATCAGGGTATAAGAGGGGCACCCAGACCCCAGGAAAATTAGATCACTTTTGGGAACAAGAAGAAACCTTTGCTGAGGAGCGGAACCAAGAAGAAACTGAGGAGAGACTATCCCTAAGCTGAAGTGCTGCTTGGGGGATTGGCCTGCAGTGGTTTGCCTGACTGCCAAAGAAAGGAGAAAGGAACTTTTGCTTTGCTGTGACTTTCATCAACTTGTGAAGGATCTCCAAGGGCTTGGAAGAGAGCTTGCCCCCTGACCGAAGTCCCAGGACCATTGGACTTCACCCCCTTTGTGAACTGCTGCTGGAAACTCTGTTTCAGTGGCTGCAGAGGTAGGGAGCTGTGACCGACTCTCACGACCGACTCGGTGTCCTGTAAGCACCGCATCGAAGCACCGTCTCGCCCTGCAACGCACGGCCCTGGTCTCACCGACTCCGTCAACGAGCCGCTGCCTGCACCGCATCGAGGGACAACGCGTCCTGCAATGCTTCGCTACGCCGAATCGAACTGGTCCGACCGACACGGTCACTGCTGCTGAGTTCGAGTCCTGTGACCGCACCGGAGTTGGGCACCGCTCGCACGCTTTGCGACGCACCGCCCGACTCGCACCGCTGTCCGGACTGATCGACGCCAGCTCCTGAATCCGGCTCCATCGCCGCACCGCAACCTGCCAGCACCGCATCGAAGCACCGTCTCGCCCTGCAACGCACGGCCCTGGTCTCACCGACTCCGTCTCGACGACATCAACGAGCCGCTGCCTGCACCGCATCGAGGGACAACGCGTCCTGCAACGCTTCCATTTTTGCATCGCGACCGCAACGAACAGCCATCCGGCTCGCACGCCCGTGCCTGCCGCTTCAAGTAAAAGGTACTATGACCGAGTCTGTCTACGCTGTGTTGGCCCGTCTCGACGCGGTCAGCTGGATTTGTTAGACTCTGTTTGTTCTCGACATCGCCGTAGCCGGAGGAGGCTACCGACTCGCACAGAACCTTGAATTAAGCCTTTTTGATCAGAACTAAGTATTCTTAACAGTATTGTGGATTATTTTTGTTGTTTATGGTCTTGTGATAAATCTATATAAAGTATACCTATTTTTATAAATATATAACCTGTGTGGTGTCCATTTGTAGTGTTGTCACTTGATTACTGTATGTGTTCACAAATGCTTTACACACTGCCTCTGAACTAAGCCTGTCTGCTCGTGCCAAGCTACCAAGAGGGTGAGCAGGGGTTATTTCGGGAGTGTACCTACTTTCCCTGACTAGACGCAAGGGTCCCTATTTGGACAAAGGTACCTACCTCTGCCAACTAGAGACCCCCAAATCTAACAGACACGAATAGTTGTCAGTCGAGATTCATGGGTAAAACCGAAGGTTTCGCTATCCATAGGCTAGATCCACGTTATGTACAGAGAGAACATCCAGGGGTAGTGACATCCTACAGCATTGGGAAGTTGTGCCTTGATTGGCTAAAATCCTCAACGCTCACAAAGGTGAAGCAACACTTATTCTTACTATTACAGGATATGGATCTCAGGGATTTTTTACTAGGTCCCAGGAAGCCACGTCAGAAACGTTTCTATTATGCTGTCTATAATGCAATATATATGGAAAATATCCCAACAATAGCCCGCCGCAGAGAGTTTACGTGAAATAGACCATATATATCTAGAAAAATCTCTAGCAGTAGTAGACAATGGGTTAACTACATTGACCTCCAGGATATATTCCTTAGGCAACATTGTATCTTCTGCGATAGACATACTAGAACAAGATTTGGCCATATTACAACACGGGCAATCTCAATTACGTTCTATTATGTTATTAAGCTGGACGCTGCAATCTTTGCATGCAGGCTATGTGCCTTGATGGTATATCAACAGTACGTCTCTGTTTTCTGAATACAATCTAACAGATTAACAGATAGAAATGGGACAAAGGGGAGCAAAATATACAATGCTGCGTATCGAAAAACTGGATAGATTAGCATTTACAGTGTCAGAATCACCGTCCACAGAATGGCTAATCCATGGCCACATAACTCTACCGGTCACTACTTTTCAGTTTCAGTATTGCCTCGAACAAAAGCAGATATGAAGAAATGGGTAAGGAATACATTAAGGAATCATGGGTATTACCATACAGATTCTGATGCCGGAGTGGGGATCGAGAAGTGTTTCTAAGCGGCACAAACTGTGAGAATGCTTTAAGTGGATCACTCATATGCCAGGATATAATGCTGCACGGGGCTTGTAATGGTTCTGTGGCGAAGCTATCCTGCCATTTGAGGAGTACCCCAGCTGCAGTGATTGCTCCAGCATTCAGGCTACTTTCAAATGGGAGTTACTTGATGCTGAACAGTCAAGGCTGCTGCGGAATGCTCCCGGGCATCGCATATCTGGTAACCGTGAGCTCCAGGGTTACTTGTTGTATGCAAGTATTGTTTCCACCGACACATACAGTCAGGGAGGCGCTGTTATGGCCTTCACTGAATGTTTCCTTAATAAGGTTTGATACTCTAAGCAGAATGAAAGCCATGCTCTTACAGAAGTCTGTGCCCTTAACCTCCGCTCGAGAGACTTTTGATCTCCAGATCGCAAGGTCTTCGGCAGAGATACAGGAGCTTATTCATACAAACTGCCCTTTCCATTTTGCAGAAATGGTAAATCGTATCTTTAACATGTCTGATACGACAGGCATTGTCCACCTATTTAAGACCATAGGTTCTGGACTTCTGAGCACCTTTCAGACCATACTTGGAGTTATACCAAACTTCATACACTCCGTATTCTGAAGCGTCTTTAGAGGACTTCCGCTCATCCTGTTTCTAGTAGCAGGTATCCTGATTTTTTTATATTTTCTATGCAATGGACGTCCCAGTCACCAAGGAGATGGAAAGAGCACTCCTGGAGCGCAAATACCGTGACCGTATGGTACAACATCTAGGCATGCCTCGCCTAAGAGAACTAAGTGCATCTTGGTTCTTGTCATTTTGACCAGTCTGGATGCACTGCATCTTACCTGTTCTCCGATGCCTGTTTTGCGGAGAAGAATGCGTGTTAGACATTTGTTTGACACTCCCATCATGTGCGCAACCGGACGTGAATGCTTTACTGGACCCGATAACGGCCCATGTTCTGCAGTGTCCTCAGCGTATTCCGATGTTGATGGCGGCATTCCTTGAGCCCCCACAGGTAGTAACAGCACCTGCTGGTATGGACACCGGCTCCTCCTCTGACACCCAGGGTTTGGACGGCACACAGTCTGCCCCAGCACCGGCTGCGGACAGTGTGGAACAGCATCTGTGCTCAATTGATGTACTCTGCGAGGTGCTACAGGAGCCGTCTACTGTGGAAGCCAGCAATGAAAATGTTGCGTATACCAGCCAGGACACATAAACATTTGACTCATTTGGCTCATCGTGTGCTGGAAGAAATTCGCCCTTTTTTAAAACAAGCTCAAATTTGGAACTCAAACCGAAAATTGACATTCCTTTCATTTTTTGGGCATACATGGCTTTCTAATGCTTATAGTGCTTCGGACTATAACTAAGGACACTTTAGAGCTATGGATTGCAAAAATGTTTTTTAGACAGTTTCAAATTTTTTAGAAGTTTTAAATATTTTTAGCTAAACAGATATTTTTAAACTTTGTGCGTACCAATATCTAGTTAGGCTAGTAGTACGGTAATAAGGTACATAAGTCGTCCAGTCGGAAGAGGAGTGGGTGTTATATTCCATATAGCTACCCTGATAGGCGCAGGTAACATTGCAACCTTTCACCTATATTCTTCCCTACATTACATACATTACGGTTCTTAGGGACTGACCTTTTACCTAGATACAACACTGCATTCAGAATGCGGGTTTCCCCCTAGTTCGAATCTCATGTATTATGCATGAGGCTTCTTGGAAGCACAGCAGGACGAACATCTCCTGTATAATACTCTGTATAAAGTTCAGGCCCGACGTCATCCTTTAGGCCGACACAGTAACACAGCAAGGTAGGACCCCTGGGGAGACCTGTGGGTATATATACATCACATCTTGCTTGGAAGGACAGAGGAGACCAAGACTTCCCGGCTGACACACTGACCAGAGACGCTGAGGTTCCTGCATGCAGACGCTCCAGCTCGCAGTGGTCTAACATCCCTCGCGGGGTGTCCAACTCGAGACCAGGACGGGGTCCCATATTCTCTCATTCTCAGGTAATGGGGTTGACTGGATCCTAGAGGGATTCTTGGCATAACACCTACACAGATGCTAGGTACATTTAGGTAAATCTAGTTAGGAAGGCATTGTAGGAGTATGCACCTTTTTATCATGTGTTTTATGTACTTGTATATATTCATGATTTCTGCAAGATGGTATAACTATACCATCCCTTTACTTTCGTAATATTGCTAATCATATATCTCTGCTACAGTCTAATGGTTGTTGCAGCTCATCTATTCTACACTAGAATAACAACTGTTCAATAAATACTTATTGAAAACGCCCAGCCTGTTTATTCTGTGTATCTCTCTGAGACAAACTAAGTGAGCACGAGTGACTGAGCGAAAGGTAGTATATTGTTTCCACGATTCTGAGGGATCAGGGTTGTCATGTTCTGAGGTTGCCAGAATATAATCTCTCCTTGGTAAGAGGAGATTATAGTGGTGGTACTGGGAGCTAGCTAATACAGATAGGCTAACGTATCCGGTGGGGGTGCACTTAATCAGTCTGCCACCAATCCCACAGTTTATGTTATCCAAACGCGCAGATCCAGTATAGGTAATATAGGATTTACACGACAATGGCGAAGGAACATAAAGCAAATCAAAAATAAAGCATTACCAAACGAACAGAACATGATGGCCACATTACAAAGTCAACTTTTGGAGGACACAGTTTCACAAAACAATCAGGAATAACCAATGTAACTGAACACAGTAGTCAATGTGTCTACACTTTGATCTACAGACACATTTGGCCTGATTTTCCTTGAACCTGACCTTCCCAGCAAAGTACCACCACATACTTCTCATATCACCACATCAATAGTTGGTGTAACAGTGAAAGACACGACATGTAAAGATATACTTACACTCATGAGAAGAAGTTGTCAATGACATCTAGATCAAGTAAACTCCTTCCTCTTCCCTACTATCATCTTAATTTGGCATATCAGAATCCTCACCCAGAGCCTCTTCATGAGCTCCATCTTCTGCGATGTAAGGGATATTCCATCGCAGGGCGATGTTTTGGAGCATGCAGCGCGTGAGTAGAGGAAGGCTTTACCAGTTTTGTCCAGACAATGAAACCAGGCCTTTAGGATCCCAAATTCTCATTACACTGACTGCTGTGTTCATCCATGGGCCGTATTGAAGCAGACTTACTCTGGCATTGTTGGATTCCTCAGCAGTGCCAGCAACCATAGCCGGTTGGGATAAGCTGAGTCTCCTAGACAGAAGACAAAACAAGGTCCAAAATAATGTAATACAATTCCATATTTTGCAAATAGCAATACTCCAAACAATATAATGAAAGATTGTACTGACCAACAAATCAGGCCTTCTGAGGTCCAAGTTGAGATATTTGCAGGGGTATGGGGCTGTTCCATAGTACAAAGCAATCATGAACAGAATCTGGGAAATGGGCACAGATGCTTGTGATGTACAAATCTGGTAAGCAGACAACCTGCACGTTCATTGAATGGAATTCCTGTCAATTCCAGTAGGCCTGTTTTCTGGCGTGTGGTGGCACTAAGGCAATATGCAAGCCATCATTTGCTCCAACCACATGTGGTAGGTGACCCAAACCGTAGAAGTCACCCTTCACATTGACTAAATCCCACTGCCGTCGAAACTGTATGAAGCTGATGATGCGTCTCATCGTTATAGATAGAACTTCTTGTAGCACACCACTGAACGTTGGTTGTGACATACCACCAGATACTGCCACAGTGTATTAGATGGATCCTGTGGCCACAAAATGAAGTACAGACATGCTTTTGACAAGTCATGTAATAATGTCGGATTCTTGTTGTGAGGCTGAAGATCTGGCTCCAGCTGATGACATAAATCCAGTATAGTTTGCCTATTCAACATGAACTTCTTGATTATATTCCTTTCTTCCATGGTGGCAAGGTCTGGAAATGGGCGATAGACCTGAGGCTGTCATCGCCTCACTCTCCCAGAGTTCATATGTCTGCAGTGAAGATTCATATGAACATTTTTTACATTATCCACAGCAACATATTAGATGAGTAACACAAAAGGCATGTATTGGGCAAAATGTATATGGGTTAATCAGACCCTCTAGGATTTCGCGATTTCGCGGTTTGCCGCAAAATCCGCACTTTTGTAAAAATGCAGCGATTTTTACAAAAGTGCCTGCGAAATATGAGGAATGCAGGGAAAAGGTTGTTAAATTTCTATGGTAATTCTTCTCTTGTCTGCTAGGGTAGCGGCTGCCGGCCCAGGCTGGAGGAGGGGCGATTACGTCCAATTTGGGGATCTATCGGCCGCCTTCGTTGCATTTATACAGGTATATAAACTGGATAATTGTAGACTTTTTTCCCCTCCTAACTACTTTTGGGAGGGTGGAATCAGTGACTGATTAAGAGAGGTGGAACGGCAAAAAAATCTTTTTAAACTGCAGACCCTTTGCAACATTGTTGTTTATCTGCCGCTGAGAGGATTCCATGTCGCCCCCTGGACATCTGATTGCTGATAAGAGCACTGTTGACTTGGGAGGTTGACTTCTCCAGGTGGTTTTCCGATGGCGTTCAGTGATAGATGGAGGGGAGGGCACCTGGTCGCTTTTGTTCGGGTCCCATTGCATTCGGTCTCTTTATCTGCCCATCATTAACCGAGTGGGTCTCTGCCGGTTCTCTCTGGTCTTCTTGGCCGCTGACAGAGATGCGTGTCAGCGAGCGTGTTGAACCCTGTCTTTGCTGAAAGATATGAAACGTGCAAGGAATGTCTGTATTCAAGATGGCCCGGGACCGAGCAGAGCGAGAGGTGCAGAAACGGGTAAACCTAGATGTGACCGACCATATCTGCCATCAGTATCTGTGCACGGCCCACAGTAGCATCCGAGTACCTCGGTAGTGTTTCCACCATGGGCCTGAATTATTTATAATCTGTCACCGCTAACACCTCTAACAGTCCTTATATAGTCCTCCATTCGCTCCCAAAAAAGACGTAAACATGTTTTTGCTTAAGTAGTCAGTATACACGATATCATGTCAAATGTGATGTGCAGTGTTACTCTTGGGAATTAGTTCATTTTGGGATGGGGCAAAGGGGGGAGAGGGGGCGAAGTTACGTTCCTTTTGAGGTCGATTATGAGCCAGAGCCAAGGTCATACTGGAACCTCGACAAGCAGAGCTCTCATGTGACTGCGGCTTCCCTCTCTCTAGACTACCAGTATGTGATGTAAAGGCCAGAGCTGCCGACTGTGGAGCAGGGGAGGCAGGTTCGAGTCTCGACGTCCGCTCGTCATCCTGTGATTCCTTGCAAGTCACTTAATCTCCCCGTGCCTATAAACAATGCATGTGTTTGCGTTGTAATTGTTAGTGTGACTGGTGCGCATGTGAAGCGCTTCAATACCTTCGGGTCAAGTTGGAGCTATAATTTAAAAAACTACAGAAGAATGCACTAGGAGGTTAAAACTAGAAACAAAGTCTTAACATAAGGAAAGACAAATAGATAACCACTTACTTTCTGATTTGTACAGAGTTAAACCAGAAAATCTGGATAAAATCGTGGCTTCCATGCTGAAATTGTGTGATCTTAGGCAAATATTTAATTTCACTAAAACCCTTTTGCTTCACTGTCGCATTTTCGGCCCCCTTTCTTTTCTCCTCGAGTGGCAGGCTGGTTAAAACCGTTTACGGTGTTTTGACCACTTTAGAGTGACTGTGGAGGTTTAGCCAGAAATCGTATTTGTGGCAGTTCGACAGCCTGCCAAATTGGCCCACAGAACCTGGTTTTGTGATGGTAATTCCTTCAGCCGATACCCATTGGCTGAGATCCACACGCCTGGAAGGAAAGTAAATGACCCGAGACACAGAAAGCCTGACGCATACACTAAGGTAGGTTCTGGAATGCCATTTCCTATGGGATGCTACCAGGCCATCTTTGATGGGCTTCTCAGAACCTATACTAAAGCAAATGGAGGATTGCATTTCCAAGGGATAACAGCCTTCACCTGTGGGCTGCTTCCTCTGTTCCATATCCCAGGTTGCCTATTTCAAAGTGGAATACTCTGCTAAAACAGTTTCCATCGATTTAAGGCTGAAAATGAATGATTATGAGTAAAATAAAGTGCCGCAAAAATGCCGCTAAATTGCCATATTTGTGCTGCTAAATTTCCATATTTGTGCCGCTAAATTTGCTAATCCATGCCGCTATATCCTGGGGGGTCTGGTTAATACAGATTTTGCAGCAACATTTGCTTCTTGTCCATTAACCATCACAAATGACATTCATGGCCTTGATATGAATGGTGTTCGAACAAAATATCGAGAACAAAATATTGAGATGCAGAAATATCAAGTTGTAAATATCGTGATGGACAAATATCATCTGCAAAAATATGGTTGACTAGAATAGCAATTTTCTAAGGCAAGTAATATTGATGTTAAAAATATCTATGTTGTTAATATGATTCACAAAAAAATCTATGTTGTTAATATTGATGTTAAAAAATATCTATGTTGTTAATATCGTTTACAAACATATTGTAGTTAATAATATCGTTTTTTAATTATTTTTATGTATTTTACTATATATTTTAATTGTATATGTTATAAATTGTTTTTTAAATTATTGTTAATGTTTATTCAAATAGTTTGTAAATTTTTAGATGTTTTTAAATTTAATTTAATTTAATCGTTTATTGTCATTTTTAGTGTCATAGCGGGTTGTGGGGTTTATAAGGGGAAAGGTGGGAAGTAAATTAATAATAATTATTTAATAATTCATTTTTAACTAACATTAATTATTTAATTGATAACTAGTTATGTAAATTGTGTACGTAATTTTTTTAAAGTTACATTTTAGGTAAGGGTTGTTGGGTATGTAGGTGAATAGATTGGGAAGTAATTTAATTATAATGAATTAATATTTAATTATTAATAATTATTTAATTGATAATGAATTATGTAAATTGTGTAATTAAGATATTCTTTAAGCTATATATCAGATGTGGGTTGATGGGTTTGAAGGGGTAAAGGGTGGGATGTTAATTAAATATAATTAGTGTAGTATGAGTTAATTATTATTAATTGTTTAATTGATAATTGTTTATGTAGATTATGTCATCAATATATTTTTTAAATTGTATATTAGGTGCGGGTTGTTGGATTTGTAGGGATAAAGTGTGGGAAAATATTTAAATATAATAAATGTTTTATTAGTTAATTATTACTAATTGTTTAATTGATAATTAATTATATAAAATGTGTAATTGTTATCATTTTAAAGACGTTTTAGGTGTATATTATTTAGTTTGTAGAGGTATAAGGTAGGACGTTATTTAAGTAATAATACATGTAAAAATAGTTATTCATTCATTAACAATTGTGCTATTTATTATGTTATGTGTTAATTGTGTTATGCTTTTTAATTGTAAATAAAATAATACGTGTTGCTTTTTATGATTGTGAGAATATAGGGGCTTATTACGATGCCGGTTGGTTCGATTCCAAACGCAGAGTCTGCGGTTTCTCCCCCTGCCGTATTATGATGTATGCAAGCCGAATCTCCAACCTCAGTGGTCAGAGTTGACTTCGCATGGATCGAGGCAGTCAAAAAGGATGCTGATAGGGATTCTGAAGTCGCCATGGCTGTGGTTCCACCGCAGAGGCAGATTACAATTCACCCAATACCTTGGCGGTTCCATGTCTGTTCTTACACCTCATTGCAAAGCTGTTGCGATACTGCTACCGCTAAGCACCACAACACTACCCATTGCATGCGTACAATAAACGATTCAGCTGATGTCAATTTTCAAAGTGGCCACACTTCTCTCTCATTCTCACTCACTGTAAGCCACACAATGTCATACAAAAAACAGCCATGTTTTTCATACACCGAGTTGTCAGTGCTGATAGAAGAAATCATTAGAGTAGAACCACAGATTTTTAGAGCCCAAGTCCAACAAACTGTAGGTTCCTCTCTGCCCACAAAGAAGGACATCAGGAAGAGATGGCACGACTTGGAGGCCCAGGGTCAAGTCCCAGGCCAATGGCCCCACTTGGCCACCCAATAGATTGGCAGTGGTCCTGCCGGACCACCATTACAACTCATAGCCTGGGAGGAAAGGCGCACACCATCCTGCATGTGGAGGCCTTGATAGGAATACCTAGAGGAATGCAGTCTGGTAAGTAATATCTCAACAGCTGTAATAACATATCAATGTTCCCTTAGCGCACATCACAGTTTTTGTCAAAGTGTTGTACATCTATTGGTTCAGTATGCAGTGGCCAAATTATCTGAGATGTGGGATTAATAGTGACAATCGGTAGACCTGCAAATAAAATCACAAGTATCAATAGCAATTACATTTTCACATGTGGAAATGTTGGCTGTAAGTGCATTAGCATGAAATCATCATCCCGGGAACAATAATATGGGCTAATATCCAATAGTATGGCCCACCGCAACTGTATTTAGCTAACAGGTATGTAATACAAACCAGTTTGTCAAGTGATGAGAATTGGTAAATTGAAAGGGCTACAGCCACCATCAGGCCCTCTACATCTGTACAAGAGGCACCTGTGTTGTTTCTCCATACTCACTTGTCAGCCATGTCACTATTGAGGTTAACCTAAAATCAAGGGAGCCATGGGTCAAGTGGGAGGGGGGCAGAGTGTTTAAAATAACTAGAGCTACCATCAGGCCCTCCACCTCGACCTCTAAACAAGAGGCACCTGTGTTGTTTCTCCATACTCACTTGTCAGCCATGTCGCTATCGAGGTTAACCTCATATCAAGGGAGCCATTGGTCAAGTGTGTGGGAGGGAGGAGTATTTGAAATGACTACAGCTACCATCAGGCCCTCTACTGTGACCTCTGAACAAGAGGCACCTGTGTTGTTTCTGCATACTCACTTATCAGCCATGCCACTATGAGGTTAACCTCATATCAAGGGAGCCATTGGTAAAGTGGGGAGAGAGGAGTGTTTGAAATGACTACAGCTACCATCAGGCCCTCTACCTTGGTCTCTGAACAAAAGGCCCCTGTGTTGTTTCTCCATACTCACTTGTCATTCATTTCACTATTGAGAGTCAGGTCATATGGACTGAGCACTGGACACACAATGCTCTGCTTAGACACGTCTGCTTACTTAGCCTGAACTTCCCTTGGTCTCCAGAGCAGAAAATAATGAGCCCATTAGTGACACCATGCCAAGTGTGCACATGAAATTTCCCGAATGCATGTAGGTAACCCCGCTAGTTCAATTTGCCTGGTGAAACATTTACACTGCACAGCACACATAAATAGCAATGACAAAACTACTACCAAGTTGTGTGTATGTCTGTATTGGACACAAATCAGGCTTTGAACGTACTAATCCTCAGGTAACTTCTACAATGTGTTTGTTGCTAGTCACTGGGGCTTGCCATTTCCATCCTTCATTGCAAAATGAACCATATCAGCTCAGCTTATGAGCAGTCCCATAACACTTCCTGTAATGGAGGTATACTGGTGTCATTAAACTGAGACAAACATACTGGAGATGGTTGCCAATGTTTACCTCCACATCTTTTTTCTCTCCAGGCATGAACTCACTGTGGTCCAAATTATGTGGATGTTGATACCAACTTACAACAATTGCAATGTAATCTATGTTCCAACAGGTCGATCTGGCACAACATCCAGCCAGAGTGAGGACACTTCCCAGGCTCAGACTCCAGCCCAGAATCAAGCCTCCTGTGATGCAGACTCTCCTGGAAACATGGACTTGGAGGAGGAACCGGGCCCATCTGGTCAGCCTGGGCAGTCGGCACCAGTGAGTCCAACTGGGTCCACAGCTATATCTCCCACCCCAGCTTCAACATCACAGTTGACCCCTACCCCAACAACCAGACAATCAAGCAAGGGCCACAACATCTGCCCACACCTCCCAAATCCGGAGGTGAGGAGCCACAACCCACTCACTGACGATGGAGGTGCTAGTGGCAGGCAGGACCAACTGTACATTTTCATTGGGGCAGGGGTGGTGGGAGGGCAACTGTGGGCCCACAACATGAGGCTTCTGGTTCCACGAATGCCCAGGCCAACCTCGCCCGAGTCATGGGCACATGCGAGGATTTCCAGGAAGCAATGGGCCAGGTACTTGAGAACACCTACCCCTCCCTGTGACACGACTACATCTGTCCCTTCTACATCTGTGGCAGCCACAGGGAGGGACGCCCTGTCAGGGGAAGGCTCCTCAGGTACACCAGGCCCTGCAGTAATTGATCCCTCCACCTGATGTAGGGTGGGACAACCAAGGAAACATTCAGGAGGGTTGGATGGTAAGACACCCAAAACCACCAGTAAGAAACAGTGCACCTGATGTTCTCCTTTGTGTGCAATCCATTCACTTTGTTTACTATTCCTGTACACTTTCCCATTATGATGGGAGGAGTGTGTTGGACTTTGGACTCCAGGCAAAGTGGCTCTTATAGCAATGGATTCATCCACCAACTCTGACAACTGCACTCCATTGTGTTCATTTTATGTCTTATTTTGTTTCATTTCTTGTACTCACCATGTGCACTGCAATAAATTCACTTCTCACAACAACACTAGCTCATGCCATATCATTAACATCTAGCAAGTTAGGATTTAATTACCATGTGATCCCGCAGATGAAAGTGTAAGCTACTTATGGAAACATGTGCATGTGTATTGTCAGCAATGTGCTATACACTCACTCAACCATGCCACCCCAAGAGAGACAATCAAGTGTACAATTTCAGGACAACTTTATTCCATAGTATCAAACATTAGGCTGTCATAATGACAAACAATTCGCTAACCAAGATATCTCACAAAATATCTGTGTCAGTGACCACAAATGTCATGTGCATACTTCAAAAAGCATAGTAGGAGGAGACACATCTGACCACAACAGACAATTTGTTCATGTAATCAGCTGGAGCAACAGCCACTACCTCACAAAAGGTATCCCAGATCACTATAAAAAAACTTAAACATGGCAGTACTACAGTTTCTGAGCACAGGTTATTTCCAATCCAGTCTTGCATCTGGTGGAATGTCACAAACATATGTCAGTGATGTGCCACAAGCACTGTGGCATACAATGATGAGACACATCGACTGCTACATTCAGTTCATACACATGGAGGGCTTAGCCAATGTGAAGGAAGATTAGCATGTTTTGCCCCTATAACCGCATTGTGATGGAGCACATGATGGCACACATATTGAATGAGGAGCACGACACGACAGGGAGCAAGTCCAATAGAGTTGCAGCAAATTCTATTCTATTGCTGTACAAGCAGGCTTCGTACCAGATTTGTACACCCAAAGTCAATGACAGACATTCTCAGGCACAATCCATGGCCACATCATATTTAGACACAGCATCACAACTGATGTCACAACTCTGAAATGTCCAAATGAGGATGATATGGTGAAGGTACCTAAAACATAAAAAAAATGAACAGATTAGCAAGTAAACTATACATATGATAACAATCTCTGTCAACTTCTACCCTACACAGTAGAGATGTAAATATCCCTCACGCAAAGCAACATCAACAAAGTGTGCATGTGTCAAGACCTTACTCCACAAACAGCTGTGCACATAGTTTAACACACCTGTCCAGACCTAACAAGTATCCATTTGCATATTCCTCACAGATACACAACAACAATCACTGACACAGACAAAGTAAAGACATCTCACAGCATACTTACACTCATGAGAAGAAGTTGTTGATGAGCTGTCGACGCATGCCAAATCCTTCCTCTTCACCACTGTCATCATCATTTGGCATTTCAGGATCCTCACCTGGTGGCTCCTGTTGGTCTCCATCCTCTGCCAAGAGAGGGATGTTTTGTCGCAGTGCGAGGTTATGGAGCATGCAGCAGGCTACGGTGATCTGACACACCTTCCTGGGTTAGTAAAGGAGGGCTCCACTGGTCTTGTCCAGACAGTAAAATCTGGCCTTCAGGAGCCCAAAAGCCCACTACACTGGCCACCATGTTCTTCCATGGGCCTCATTGAAGCAGACTTCCCCATGCATTGTTGGATTCCTTAATGGTGTCTATACCCATTGGTGGTTGGGATATCCTGGGTCTCCTAGATGGAAGATAGACAGAAGTGCAATAAATAGTTATACATTTGCTGAAAATTTGAACTGAAAAAGTACATACAAAGGTTGGAGACATTATACTCACCAACAAGCCAGGTCCTCTCCGGTAGTAGTTGTGACATTAGTTGGGGTATGATGCTGTTCTGCAGTATGTAAGATTCATGGACTGAGCCTGGGAGTCTGGCACAGACGTGTGAGATGTACAAATCTGCTAAACAAACCACTTGTATATTGATAGAATGGAAATGCTTTCTGTTCCCATAGACCTGTTCACTGGCTTGCATGGAATTAAGGCAATATGTGTGCCATCAATAGCAGTGGCGGTTTCAACCACTCCAGACACAGCCATAGGCTCATGGTTGTTATTGTGACATTTGCGGTTCAAGGGACGTGTCCATCTACAGAGGAGACCGCTTATGTGAAGGCCTACCCATGCCAACATTCAGGATTGATGAATGCCGGCTAGTGTGAACCTCTCACACGGCAGTCAAAGCCATTGGCTAAAGTTGGAAAATGCGACTGCCACGGGCCAACATTTTTGACCACTGTTAGACTTGGCTTTTTCAGCGGGTTTACCCCCAGACTTTTTGCTTTTTGGCCTCCTGTTTTTGACCCTGTTCTTGTTGGTGTTAGGACCCTGAGCACTTTACCACTGCTATTCAGTGCTAAAGTGCATATGCTCTCCTGGTAAATTATGTAAATGGATTAGTGTTTCCATGATTGGCATATTTGATATACTGGTAAGTCCCTAGTAAAGTGCACTGAGAGTGCCAGGGCCTGTAAATTAAATGCTGCTAGTGGGTCTGCAGCACTGGTTGTGCCACCCACTCAAGGAGCCCTTCAAAGGGTTCTCAGACCTGCCACTGCAGTGTCTTCGTGCAGTTGTGACTGCCATGTTGACCTGGCAAGTGCACCCACTTGCCAGGCCCTAACCTTCCCTTTTCTTACATGTAAGGCAGCCCTAAGGTAGGCCCAAGGTACCCCTTTGGGCAGGGTGCAGTGTATGTGAAAGGTAGGACATGTACTGGTGTGTGTGTGACATGTCCTGATAGTGAAATACAGTGTATTTTGTTTTTCAGTATGGAAAGGCTATCTGTCCTATAGGATAGAATGGGAGTTTACTTGTAACATCTTATGAATGTATCTTCCCAATGGGACAAGATAGAGAAATGTAGTTTAGTATGCCTGAACTCAGAATGTAGAAATACATCTTTTAGGAAAGATGATTTTTTTGATCTGTGTTTGAAAATACCTCTTTTAGAAAGTATGTATTTTCTTGCTTAGCCTTCCTGTGTGCCCTGTTGGGCTGTGGATTGCCTGTCTGGCTTTGGAGTCACAGGGGCTGGGGATGTGCATTCACTGTAGACAGCCACTGTGGGGGTCGAGGTGTGTCCTGCCTTTCCTGGTTGAGTCAGGGCTGGGCTGAATAGACCTAGGCTGCATTCAGATTGGTAGGAGGAGTTTCACTAGCACCTGAATAGGCCTGGTCTGCATTTAGAGTGGTGGGGGGAGATTTCCCTTGCAACGGCCCTATCTCCCTTGGACAATGCTGTATCCACCTCTTGCCGGGAAGCTGGACCAGAGAGAACAAAACTGGTTTGGGCTGAGCACAGACACTCTCTGCTCAAAAGAACAAAGAGAAACTGAGTATAAATATTGGGGCCCAGACCCCATTACTTCAGATTACTGCTGAACTAAGGAATCTGCCAGGAAGAAGAGCTGGAAAAAGCTGTCAGGAGGAACTGCCACTTTGCTGTGCGCTCTGCTGTGTTGGCCTGCTGCTTGTTGCTTCTGTCTTGGACAGTGAAAGGACTTTACTGAACTTTCTTCACTTGTTGCTGAGTATCTTCAAAGGCTTGAAATAGAGCTTGCCCCCTGTTCATGAAGTTTCAGGGACAGCAAAGACTTCAGTTGCCACAGAAGGGGAATGCAGCCGACACCGTCACTGACACCGCTGCGGGCTCTGTGTCCTGAAGGCACCACAGAAGGCACCGCTGCACTTCGCACTGCAACTCTGGTCTCACTAACTAAGACGACAACCGCCGCAGCTGCCACTGAGCTGCTGCTTTCACCGTGACCTGTGGACACGTCACTCCGCACCGTCTCGCTTCACTCTGCCGCCCTGGTCTCACCGACGATGTCGCTGCACGCTGACCTCGACACCCATGACTGCACAATGGTTTGGAGCACTGCTCGTAAGTCACACGACGCACCGCCTCATCCCACACCGCAGTCTGGGCCAACTGACGCCAGCTCCCATCAACAAGCACTGTCACTTGCACCAAACCCTGCCAGCACCGCAACGAGCACCGCCTCACTCCGCACCACAGCCCTGGTCTCACCGATGCTGCTGGACGACCGTCACCGAGACGTTGCCTGCACCGTGAATTGAGGGCTCCACATGCCGCTCCGCTACGCTTCAAATCACAACTGCAACAGTTGCCATGACCGGCCCGCACCGACATGGTCGGCCGGAATCAAGGGTACTGTTTACGAGTCTGCTTCCACTAATGCCGGTCCGCATCGACGCGGTCCGCTGGAACTGTTGGATTCTGTTACAAATACAAATACAAAAACTTTATTGTTTCAGTTAATAAAAACCATAACAATCTTCCAAACGACAATTAATTCCCATCTTGTTAAATTATTTAAATTCAGTTTCATATCAGAGTCTACAATAATGCTCACCATTCCGATCTCAATATAAAGTGCATTAATTCAGTTTAAAAAAAACAGTCTGTAAGTCACTTTCGTATCTCGGAAGTTAAAAAAAAAATGGGCGAGGTCATCCAGAACATATTAATATATCAATAAAAAATCTTCTATATTGCTATCACTTCAAGTCCCGAAATATAATGCAATAATGCAGTAAAAAAAAAACTATCTGTAAAATACTTTTATTACTAAAGGGAGGGATACTCGATTGATGCAGTCCTCCTGGGAACGGTTGTTAGCAATCGAAAGTGTCCAAAATCCTTATTTCATCCATGGATTAAAAACGCGTTTTTCATTAGTCTGGATTGACTTTTCATAAAATGTCAGAAATTTCATCATTTTACAATTCAGAATGGAATCACTTGGGTCCAGGCCTTTAATTATTGCCATTCTACACGACCGAAGGCCCCTATCCTTAACCCCTTGACCGCGATCGGAATTCCGCTCGTATGCTGGACATTCCGATCGCGGGTGGGGTCGTGACGAGCTCAGCTCGTCATGCGCACAGCGCTACTGCGCAGCATGACGAGCTGAGCTCGTCATGAGCAAGGAAAGGGTTAATGGCTTTTTTCAGTAGCAATACCTGCATTGTTTTTAAAGCGGGCATAGGCAGATCAAATGAATAAAGTCTTGCTTTACTGCACCACATAGGTTACATGTCACGGGACCATTATACTTCCACGCTGACTGATCAGCTAGACTTGGTAAAACCCCAAACCTTGTGGCCATGAGTTTTCGTTTTAAATGGAATGCGTACGTTGTATATAGATATTCTGCCGGACGGGCTGTTGGATTCTGTTGTTTTCAGCACTGCGGACGGAGCTACCGGCTTCAAGGAACTGCATTTTAAAGTCATTCTTGCAAAGTGCATATTTTTGATTGCTGCCTATTGGTCTTTTATCGTTTTGGTCTTGTTTGCACAGAAAATATTGGATATTTTTCTAAAACTGGTGTGGTCTCCTTTTGTAGTGTTTTCACTGTATTACTGTATGGTATGTGCAAATGCTTTACACACTGCCTCTGAGATAAGCCTGATTGCTCGTGCCAAGCTACCAAGGGGGTGAGCAGGGGTCATTTCAGTAGTGTATCCCCCTTATCCTGACTAGAAGGAAGGGTCCCTATTTGGACAAAGGTGCAAACCATTGCCAACTAGAGACCCCCATTTCTAGCAACAATCAACACAGAAGACCCCCCTTGCCGCCTACTTATATGTTGCGATTTGGAAATCAAGTCACTTGCCTCCAGAAACTGCTGCTTAGTACACCTCTTCATCTGTCAGCTGTTGTTTACTACCTCTGGTAGCTGCCATGTAATGCTGTACAGAGAGCAGGGCCCCTGCCTTCACTCCAGAGGAGCTGGAGACCCTGGTCGAAGGGGTCCTTCTCCTTTATTGCCAGCTCCATGGCTCACCAGAGGAGCAGGTAAGTACTATTTATACAGTATATACTCAGCAACATTTTACGTATCCATACACATGGCCCAGATTGTGGCACTGAGACCCAGACAGGCATTTGAGTTATGTATGTCAGATAGTGTGGCCAGAAAAAAAGACACAAATGTTCTGTTGTACGTGGCATCATACTTTTTGGACTTCACATCCTACTAGTGTTTTGTATGCATTTCTATACCCTACACCCGTTGTATGCACATTTCTATGCATGTAGAAAGCTATTGTAGCCAATGATGAATGGGCAAATAATTTGATGCAAGATGTATTGGATGATTTATAGGCCATTATACCCAAATTGTGAATGTGTCCTGTGAGTTGCATGTGAGGATTATGTGTGATATCGGTACAGTCTCACCAATCACTAAATACACCAACCTGATGTCAAGGATATACCAACACCTCACAGACCCCTTCACAGTGACCAACAATGTCAGTCAGATATAGGATGGGCAGCAGATGTACAGGTAGGTATGGGGAAAGTGGCCACATGATGGCCATGTCTGAACAGTAGGTTAAGCAAGCAGAGAGCAAACAATGCCAATGATTTGCACAGTGTATGGTCTATGACACAGGCTGCAGCACAGTTATCTTGCCTATGGTACTGATGCACAGAGTACGTACCTTGTAGATCAGCTGATCCTCAGATGTGGCCTTATTAAGTTTAACAGGACTATGATTTTGCCTGAATGTTCCTAGTGTAGCAACATTTGTAATGGTACATGATGTGAGCCCCAGAACAAGGAGTCCTGCCCATGGAGTCATTTTGTCAATGTGTGTCATTGCCTAAGGACAGGCACCTTTCTCACATATGTTTGTAGTCAGACTGTCATATGAGTGATGCTATCATTGTACTGTAACATTTATCATGTGGAAAATGAAAACTGCAGGTAATTAGTTACATTTGCAGTGCAATTCCTAAGTGCATCACCTGCTATGTTATAATGTGCTATCATGCATTATTTACAATGGTATGTTGGTGTTGTCCCATACATACTGCCACATATGGCATACGGTCTGTTCCGGGATGTCAGGAATTCCAAACACAAACACATGCAGATGTAATAGAATGTCCAAATTAGTTAATCACATGTCCACTAATCCTCAGAGTGGGATTTTCAAGTTGCACACATGGCAGCCCTTTGATTGTCACCCCAAACATTGCTAGTACTCAAAATCATGCTAGCAGTGATGTCTTGAACAGTGTGGATCAAGTACTTTGTCCAGACTATTCAGGTGTGTGTCCAAGGCTGCATTGCTACTGTAGCCATCAGGAATACACAATGATGTGCTGTGTTACCTGGTGACACCTTACAGAGATTATGTTGTGTGGTACCAGGCTACATCACAGGCTACGTGATGTCGTTGGCCTGGCGTACTCAATATAGGCAAGGTCAAGATGGAGAGTGGTACTCATAGGACTTTAACATTTAGCAGTAATGCTTTTTGAATTGCTCAACATGTGCGCTCCAATCATGTAATGTCTGCAATATTGTAAGATGGCTATGCTAGCTGTGTACTACCTCTATGTCACCTTAGCAGATTACTTACTTCTTGCATGTCCAATAAGTCTGTTCATCTATTGCATCTATACAGATCAATGACCCATCAGAAGATGTTCCTGTGGAAGGCCATCGCCCGGAAAATACAGACCCTGGAGGGGTCACTTGGTAGCGCAGGTTTCACTGCAGAAAAAGGTGGGAGGACCAGAGACGCTGGTCCTGGAAGATCGTGGAGGTCCAGCTGGGGCTGTCCTCCCAAGGCAGAAGGGGCACATGCCGGACCCTGACCCCCCCTAATGGCCCTCATACTGGTGGTGGCCTTCCAGGACCTCCATGGGCAGTTGAGAGCCCAATAGCAGCAAAGAGGGGGTGAGTATAGGCCTGAGTAAAACATTGTGCATGACCATCTATCTTTTGTTTCAGGCAGTAATTTTCACTTTAAGCTTGAAAGTGACTCAAGTCCCACGCAATGGGAGAATTTCTGCATGTGTAGGTATGATAGTAGTTGCATGGTAATGGGAATAACCACTGATTATTGTCCATGTGAGCAGGAACTAAGTAGGGTACTGCCAAATGTGAGTTTCCATAGTTGAACTGCCACATGGCTGCATACTGTCTCAGATGACATATATTATCTTTTGATGTTATGTGTGACAGTGGCCCCAAATAGGCCACTTGTCATCCTAGTCTCTGGATTGATATCCCCTCAATTCTGTGTGTCATGTGATGGGGGGCCACTGGCTTGTGACCTGGCATACAATGCACACTGGATGCAGACACTGCAATGCATCCCCTTGTTGAGTGGGGTATATACAGTATAATGAGAGGGCTTACACCACTGGTGCCATCTGTTGTGCTGAGTAGTTGCTGGCATGTGTACCTTTATTTGTTGTACTGTCACTTGTACAACTGTTCCATACATGATCTGAGGGTCTACAAGCATTCAATCTGAAACCATCATAGTTGCATGGGTTGGGCAATGTGTACATGGCAATATATGTCTGTGATGGACATACAGAGTAGGTGTTACCACATATAGGGGTGTATAGACATGGGTGGGAGGGTCACACAGTCCCAATGGCATTGATGGGTGTCATAAACCAGGTCAACATGTTGATGCAAAAACATACATAGGTTGAACATTTACTGAATGTTCTGACAATGTGACAGCATGCCATTGAGAAAGGTGTATTCTGTCAGGTGGGATGCATATGTGCATCTGTGGAGGGTCAATAGGTGGCTGGTGAAATTCATCAGGGAGGGATATGCTGACATGTTGGGGTGATATGTGTGTATCAGCAGTCAGTAGTAGCTTGTAAATTGTCTTAGCATAATATGGAAGGTACCATGAATTCCCTTCCATTGTGGACATATTTAATGGCTCTTTATGGACTGGATCTCTTCTGAGCCTCATATCTTTTCAGTGTTCCAATGGCATTGACATTGGCTATGTGAATAAGGTGTGCTCCCATGCACCAATGTTGACTGGGAATATTCCTAGGCAGACTCATGTACAGTGTTTCCCTGTGCTGAGATCGCACACCACTTGGAGCCACATCTTCTCCTTTTCACTCTTCAGTACTATATGTGACACCTAGCTAAGCTACTCATGTGCAACTTTCAACTGCATCATCTGTCAGTGGACAGATGTGTAATTGTCATTTGGGAAGTGTGAACATTGTGGAATGGGCACTTCCATATCACCTTCTTCTTGGTAGTTACATTTTGTGGTAACTTAGCTGTAGCAGGTGCCCAGCAGTTCTACGTGTGGTGGGTTAGGAACACCTGGCCATTTGCTGATTGCAGGGCCTTGCATGTATAGGTAGTAATGCATTCAATGTGGAAATTCCCTTTGATGACATCAGGTAACTATGGTATATTACAATGGCCTAGGTTGCCAGGGTGATGATATCTCCTACTACACACATGAGGCTAGTTTTGGAACAAGGTCACACATGCAGTTGTAGCAGACTGTGGTTATGACACCAATATGTGTGAATGTGAAGAGGTCTTGTAGCTTTCATGCATGTGATTATGCCAATGTTGGAACTAATGTAGTCATCCCAGTACGTGTTGTGATCAGGGCCGGACTGGGAACCAAAACCGGCCCTGGCAAACTGCTCACCTGCCCCCCCCCCCCGGGGTAGGGGGGGCAGCCGAGCTGTTTGCGAGGGCCGGTCTCGGCCGATTTTTCCGACCCCCGGTAACAAAAACGGCCCCCCGGGGTCCCAAAACCAGCCCCCACCCTAGCGGCCCACCGGGGAAACGCCTGGTGCCCGCTACGGCCAGTCCGGCCCTGGTTGTGATCTATGCAATTATGTAATGGGTTGTGCTATGATCTGTTTGGCCAGTATGTTAATGCAACATCAGTTTACCAATTTGTACTATGTTTTCCAACATCAAACCAGAGCAGCGAAAGAGATAGGGCAAGACCATTGGGGAAGCAGCTGGCCACAGTGGTCCCCATTCCAGCAGTGACACAGAGGGAGCCAGTGGCCCAGAGGGTGAGGGCAGTGCCACAGAGGAGGACGCCAACACTACTGGATTGTCATCTTTGTCTGAGTCGAGCTCCAGTGAACACTCCCTGATGGTGGCAGAGTCCCCTGGACATGCATCCACAACATCCAAGTTCACCACCCCCGTTCCATCTCCACCTTACCTGCTGCTCCTCAGACAGCTATCTGGGCCCGCTCCCCTAAGCGGGGAGGAGTCTTCTTTGCTCCACTCACCTCACCCCTTGCCTCTGTCTCCACTGCTGCCCTGAGTGTGGAGGCCATTGACATCCTGAGGCAGATCTCTGTAGGTCAGACAACAGGTGCAAAGCCATCAGCAAACACAGATGGTGCTTACCTGGAGGGCATTCACTCTGACATGCCTTCTCTACAGAGATCATTTCAGGCTCTAGCTTCCACACTCATTACAGCCTTCCACCAATTCCAGCTTTCTACCCCCCACCTGCCTCTTCCCCATCCACAATCCCTATTCCTGTACCTACCCTAAGCACATGCAAACATCACCATTCATCCACTGCAACATGCACACGCAGCACACAAAAACATAAGACAAAAGACAGGCACACACCCACTCACCAGGCAACCAACACCCTCACTACCACATCCATTGACATACAGGCAGACACCACATCCACTGCACCACGTACTTCCACTACAGACATAAAGGCAGACACCTCACCTGCAGACACAGCCACTAAAGACACCAAAATCACAGATACCACACCAGCAGACACAGCCACTACAGACACCAAACTCACAGACACCATACCAGCAGCCACAGACACTTCGCAGACATCACATTCCTCTACTTTCAAAACCCCACACTGTGTCTCACCTCCTCCCCAGTCTGCCCAAAATCTCTGCATGATTGCTCTTGCCCTCTTCCCTACCCCACCTGGCCCACCTCCTGCCAAACCCCAAAAGAGTACTTTGCCACCCCTACCTTACCCTTCCACGTCCACCCAAAAAACAACAGTCCACCCCCTACTAAAGCCCAACCTACCCCACAAGGCTCTAAAAAAAAGAAAGACTACCCGCCCTGATACCACCTCACCCCCTACTAAAACCCAAAGGACCTCTTCCCCACTCCAGGCCAGCACTTCGAAGGGGAAGAAAAGAAAAGGAAAACCAGTCCCCCCATACCCTTCACTACCCTTCATGTCTACAAAATACCACAAATGTTGAAACCCAGCCCTCTAAAACCCGAGCCCAGCCCTCTTACAGCCCCACCGGACCCTCTCAATCCCGAGCCCAGCCCTTCGAAGGACCAACCCAGCCCATCCTACTAACATCCTTGAGGTTCCTGGACTGCCCACTAGATGTCCCTTCCTGGTGAGCTATTCCTGGCAGTATTTTGGAAGGCACGTTTGGATGGCACAGCAGTATGCTGGCCCACAAGACTGATACTTGGACTGGCCATTGGTCTTTTTTTTTTAAACCCATTTGGTCTATATAATAAAGCACTTACTTAGTTTTGAAGTCCTTTGTCCAGCCATTGCTACTGAGGCTAAATGTTGTTTTTGTGTAATTTGGCATGTGTAACTACACTTGTGCTTGTTTCACCATGATAGTTGATCCTTTTTCATTAGGTACGTATATTCTGTCACTGGAGAAAGTTGTGGAGTTACAGAGGCCGAGGGTCAATGTTCACTGGATGTATATGTGGGATGAGTTCCAATGGGGGCAGACATTGCATTGGATGGTCTATGCTATGGTAAGTATTGCGATACAAAAGGGGATGATGGACGGAACGTTTGAGCCAATCAAACACTCACCCCAGTCAACTGATCTGGGTTTAATCCATCATCATTCTTTAGCTCACTCCACCACCCCAGTTCAGACATGGCCATATGCAAATCAGTCTGACCCTGTGCCTCATGGGAACAGTCCAGCCCGAACTGCCAAGCCATGTCTTCCCTGGACCGGAAACAAGCATCCTAGGACCGGTTTCTGGCATTTCAGCCGTCATCAGCCAGGCTTGCTTGAATCCAGTGGCAAAGTGAGCAAGGGACCCACGTCTGTGCATACCCCCGCCAACTTAGGGCGACCAAAGCGATACAAAGGGGATGATGGACGGAACGTTTGAGCCAATCAAACACTCACCCCCAGTCAACTGATCTGGGTTTAATCCATCATCATTCTTTAGCTCACTCCACCACCCCAGTTCAGACATGGCCATATGCAAATCAGTCTGACCCTGTGCCTCATGGGAACAGTCCAGCCCGAACTGCCAAGCCATGTCTTCCCTGGACCGGAAACAAGCATCCTAGGACCGGTTTCTGGCATTCCAGCCGTCATCAGCCAGGCTTGCTTGAATCCAGTGGCAAAGTGAGCAAGGGACCCACGTCTGGGCATACCCCCGCCAACTTAGGGCGACCAAAGCGATACAAAAGGGGATGATGGACGGAACGTTTGAGCCAATCAAACACTCACCCCCAGTCAACTGCCAAGCCACCGGTCCTAGGATGCTTGTTTCCGGTCCAGGGAAGACATGGCTTGGCAGTTCGGGCTGGACTGTTCCCATGAGGCACAGGGTCAGACTGATTTGCATATGGCCATGTCTGAACTGGGGTGGTGGAGTGAGCTAAAGAATGATGATGGATTAAACCCAGATCAGTTGACTGGGGGTGAGTGTTTGATTGGCTCAAACGTTCCGTCCATCATCCCCTTTGTATCGCTTTGTTCGCCCTAAGTTGGCGGGGTATGCCCAGACGTGGGTCCCTTGCTCACTTTGCCACTGGGTTCAAGCAAGCCTGGCTGATGACGGCTGGAATGCCAGAAACCGGTCCTAGGATGCTTGTTTCCGGTCCAGGGAAGACATGGCTTGGCAGTTCGGGCTGGACTGTTCCCATGAGGCACAGGGTCAGACTGATTTGCATATGGCCATGTCTGAACTGGGGTGGTGGAGTGAGCTAAAGAATGATGATGGATTAAACCCAGATCAGTTGACTGGGGGTGAGTGTTTGATTGGCTCAAACGTTCCGTCCATCATCCCCTTTGTATCGCTTTGTTCGCCCTAAGTTGGCGGGGGTATGCCCAGACGTGGGTCCCTTGCTCACTTTGCCACTGGATTCAAGCAAGCCTGGCTGATGACGGCTGGAATGCCAGAAACCGGTCCTAGGATGCTTGTTTCCGGTCCAGGGAAGACATGGCTTGGCAGTTCGGGCTGGACTGTTCCCATGAGGCACAGGGTCAGACTGATTTGCATATGGCCATGTCTGAACTGGGGTGGTGGAGTGAGCTAAAGAATGATGATGGATTAAACCCAGATCAGTTGACTGGGGGTGAGTGTTTGATTGGCTCAAACGTTCCGTCCATCATCCCCTTTTGTATCGCATGGTAAGTATTGCAGCTTGCTTTGGCAAATGGCCACGTCTTCTAGCGTGCAGTACTCCCTGAGATGTAGGGTGCATACGTGTTTAATGTTTACAAAGTAGGTATTTGTTTCTGCACACATGGGGGGCGTTGTGTTGTCATACCTAATAGGCAATTTGGATACACATGCACCCTTTTTCATGTGTGTTTGTTAAAATTACTTTTGCTGGATATATGTTACAGCTGTGTTCATTGTTATGAACTTGCAATTACACATTAGCCACATGTGCATGCCACTTTGTTGCAAATTCCATTAATCCCAGATATGACAAATTCCACAAGTCCTGTCCACATGGAGACTTGAAAGCAGATGCTATATCGACTGTGGCCGGGCCCTGTAGGCTTCCAGGAGTCCCCCTGGTTTTGGGAACCCTATCTGCAGTGAGTCTTTACACTTTAGTTTTACACCTTGGCATTTGGGAATCCCACTTACCTGACTTTCCTTTTTCATGTGGGTGATGTGTGTGGGCCCATTAAAGTGCTTTAGAAGTAAAGCTGTGGTTTCTTACCTGAAAGTTCCATACTGAGGTATGGTGGATGTCACAACAGGACCTAGCTTATGGACAATGTATGTGTGTCACACGAGATGACTGCTATGTCAATCATGTCAAGGTGTTGTTTTGTTATACTTAATTGCACACATCTGTACAGCAGCTTCTGAGATGTGGTTGCAGTTAGAGTTTGTAAGATTGTGCCTGTACATTGACAGTGACCTGGACATAGAGAGCATCATGCAGATGTAATGGGAACATGCATTCTGTGTTGCTGCACACATGGGCCCACAAGATATGTTTAAACCAGGGATAGGATGCCCCTATCCTCAGCCACGGTCTCCTGCCTCCACGGGGGGGGAGGGTTATGTAGTATCACAAGTCCATTATTGAGGTAACGTGTGGGACATAGGGTCCTAGGATGTTTGTTTCCAGTCCAGGGAGGACCTGGCCTGGCAGTTCGGGCTGGACTGTTCCCATTGGGTGCAGGGTCAAGACTGATTTGCATATGGATGGGTCCAAACTGGAATGGCATGGTGAGCAAAAAAACGATGGATTTAGGCCCAGATCTCTGTACTGGGGTGAATGTATAACAGTGTTCTGCAGTCTGTCCATCAATTGTTCTTTTTGCATTTGTCACCCCGAGTGGGACGAGTATGCCCAGACGTGGGTCCCGTGCTCTCCATGCCACTGGAGTCAAGCTATCCTGGCTGATGAGGGCTGAAATCCCGAAACCGGTCCTAGGATGTTTGTTTCCAGTCCAGGGAGGACCTGGCCTGGCAGTTCGGGCTGGACTGTTCCCATTGGGTGCAGGGTCAAGACTGATTTGCATATGGATGGGTCCAAACTGGAATGGCATGGTGAGCAAAAAAACTATGGATTTAGGCCCAGATCTCTGTACTGGGGTGAATGTATGACAGTGTTCTGCATTCTGTCCATCAATTGTTCTTTTTGCATTTGTCACCCCGAGTGGGACGGGTATGCCCAGACGTGGGTCCCGTGCTCTCCATGCCACTGGAGTCAAGCTATCCTAGCTGATGGGGGCTGAAAGCCCGAAACCGGTCCTAGGATGTTTGTTTCCAGTCCAGGGAGGACCTGGCCTGGCAGTTCGGGCTGGACTGTTCCCATTGGATGCAGGGTCAAGACTGATTTGCATATGGATGGGTCCAAACTGGAATGGCATGGTGAGCAAAAAAACAATGGATTTAGGCCGAGATCTCTGTACTGGGGTGAATGTATGACAGTGTTCTGCATTCTGTCCATCAATTGTTCTTTTTGCATTAGGAGTATTTTGAGTCAGGTGATGTGGAGTGTGTGTATATGTTCGGCTAGGATGTATTACCTGCAAACACTGACACATACACACGCTCTCTGTCTTCTGTGTTGTGGTGGACAGTGTTGTGATATGTGTGTTTGAAAGTATTTTTCTTGTTCACCACAACAGAAGTTTGAGTGGGTTGAGTTTACTGGGGAGGTCTCTCACAGGGGCGTGTCAGATGTCCATGAGGGCATCTCCCTACAGACACATAGGACACAATTCTGTGATTGGCATTTTGTCCTGCACGTATGTTATATCACTATTCCTGGCATTGCACGACATCCAGATTTGAGAAAGAACATGTTACATTGCACTTAATATGCCAATACTATTTATTTTGCCAATAATTGTTAGTTGCAATTAATTTTGCAGCAACAACTGTGGCTTTATTGCATAGGTGTTTGTTGTTCAGACATGAGGAGAGTGTGAATGGAGTCCGACGAGTATATCTGCTGTTACATCTGGGGCAGTGGTAGGTGATACTGCTGCAAACTAAACTTTCTGTCTCACCCTGAGGGTGTGGGCCTAAATGGAGAGTCGGATTGAACCCTTCTGAGCAATTGCGTTTTTGACCTGCCAATGCTATGCACTAGCATGCCCCGGACCACTTCCTGGCCTGCTACACATCTGTCAGTACTCGCTCTTTCCACAGCCCCTTCCTGCCCCGTCATGTCCTTCTTCTCAAGATATATCTATTACCCTGACACTGCATATGCTGCAACAGCCCCCTTCAGGCAGTACAGCAGGAGCTCAGCTGGACCCTCAGTTCTTGCTCCTAGCAGAGATGAGGAGGGTATTGGGAGCAGGGAGGAAGTCCTGTGCCGGTGTTTTGATAACAGTGGCACACACTGTTTGTGTGTCAGTATATTATATATCTAAAACATGTGACGTATAGAAGTGGAGGACTAAAAGTACATACATTTTTATATATGTATATGCACACTTTTAGTCATACTTCTAAGTTGGGCCTCTCCCGGTTTTTCATTTTCAAACTCTGGTCACCCTACGCTGACAACCCCCCCTCTCATACTGACCATGCTACAGCCGAGATTTTCAATGACGGACCATCGACTTGCTATTGACTCAATGTCTATGGATAGGTGTGTCACATACCCGTGGTTGTGCCCACCACAATTTCGATTTAGCAGGTAATTAAGTAGGTGGAGCAGCTGCATGACATGTGCGATGGGCTCCATGTCTGCAACCGACATAAGAAGCTGTGTAGAGGTGAGTTTCGGCCTTCTATGCCTCCCTTTTCGCCAGCTCTGATGAGATAGTTGGACCGCCACAGATGGCTTGTTGAAAATGCGCATCATAATTGGGTGGGCGGTTGGCAAGGCGGTCCTCTCTCCAACTGGCTCCATTGGTACTTTCCAATACCACAGCGGTCGGAAATTCCTGTTGGAGTCAGAGGAACCGCAGCGGTCAGTAAGCTATGTATTCGACTGCATGGTAATCTGGCAGTCAGAGTGACTGCTTCTGATGATAGCACAGAGGCCCGACCGTCTCCGACAGGACCACAGAAGCCAGTCCGACTGTCATCGTAATGAGGGCCATAGTGTGGTATTTTAATTATATTAATATTATTTGCTTTAATTTATAATATTTATTAAGAATTGTAATAAATGTGTGACTTGTTTAATTTTTTTCACGTGTATATATACCATTTCGGTGAGCCCCCAGATTGCACCCAGGGAAGAGTAATTTGAGGCGTGATTCATGGAGGAGGACGATGCATCGGCGCGAGGAAATCCAGGGATTTTCAGCGCGGAGAACGCGTCCTTTCGATACGGACTGAAGACCTCACTCAGAAGGCCTGCTGCATTTTGGTGACTGGGCACTGTAGGAGTATGCACTCCGAACGGTGAGGTGTGTGAACAGCCATTCATGTTTTTTATGTGGGTAGGCCTCCCCCGACTTTGCCTTACAGCATTGAACTGTACTGCTATTGTGTCGTATTCTAATGACCCAGAGTAACTCGCCAGATGCATGCTGGTATTGGTAGTTTGTTGATCCTTAGGAACAAACGGTGACATGCTAAATATTTCCATTAACCAACAAGCGTATTTGGAGGTATTTTCTTGGAATTTTCGAAGTCACAGGGCATTTGAAGAAGCCATAAAGTGGAAAACGACAGTACGTACTAAGTGTTGATATTTGCCATGGTTTTTTAATTTTATTTTTATTGGAATTAATGTACACACAGACGATCGAATGTGCAGATGCAGGTTCAGAACAATCAGTCCCAACATGCTATACTAATTGGTTTGCAATAGGACAACAGCATTGTTAATGCCAAGGACACAAACATCACTTGGATATTTAAATTTGGCATGCGATATTTAAGAAAGACATTGGACTTTTTATCACTTGTTATTTTTGCAGACTTTGATAATTATGTATGCATTTGAAAGTGTTCGATTCTCTAAATAATGAGTAGATAACTAAATGAATCACTGATGGGATCGACTCACTGCTCATTGAAATCAAGTATTTTGTCTATGTTTAGCATCTCTAGGTATTTAAATGCAGCTTTTACATGGCGTCTGTTGGATTCACAAAGGCAGGTTCCCTGCCGAAACGCGTCTCTCTTCTGTGCTGAGTCGTGGGAGGCCCATGACAATAAAGATATGCTGCAGATTTTACTTACCTGGTGTGCGTGCCCTCTTCTTGTTCTGAGGAAGTAGGTTGTGTGGAATATATATATATGTCTAATTTTTCTATTTTAATACTTATATTTCTTATTATTGAATACAGTTGTTAAAATATTTTATTTGTTTGACGTGAGCTACTCTCTCTCTACTGTTGCACAGACTGGAGTGGGAATAGTAAATGTTACCCCTCCTCATTCCAACACTTTCTCTATTGTTCCACTGACTGGAGTAGGAACAGTAAATGTTACCCCTCGGAGTCCCAAGCTTTCCCTACTGTTGCACAGACTGGAGTGGAAATAGTACATGTTACCCCTCCGCAATCCAACACTTTCCCTACTGTTGCACTGGCTGGATTGGGAATAGTAAATTTTACCTCTCCTGAGTCCAATGCTTTAACTACTATTGCACAGACTAGTGTGGGAGTAGTAATTTTTACCCCTCCTGAGTCCAACGCAATCCCTATTGTTTCACAGACTGGAGTGGGAATAGTGACTTGTTACCCCTCCTGAGTCCAACCCTTTCCCTACTGCTGCACAGACTGGAGTGGGAATAGTAAATTTACCCCTCCTGAGTCCAACCCTTTTCGTACTGTTTCACCAACTGGAGTGGTAATACTAAATTTGACTCCTTCGTAATCCAACACTTTCTCTACTGTTGCACTGACTGGAGTGGGAATAGTACATTGTACCCCTCCTGAGCTCAACACTTTCCTTACTGTTGCACATCCTGGAGTGGGAATAGTAATTTGTACTTCTCCTGAGTGCAATGCTTTCCCTACTGTTGCACCGACTGGAGTGGGAAAAGTAAATAATTTTACCCCTCCGCAATCCAACACTGTCCCTACTGTTGCACTGGCTGGAGTGGGAATAGTAAATTTTACCTCTCCTAAGTCCAACCCTTTAACTACTATCGCACAGACTGGTCTGGGTGTAGTAATTTTTACTCCTCCTGAATCCAACACAATCCCTATTGTTTCACAGACTGGAGTGGGAATAGTAAATTGTTACCCCTCCTGAGTCCAACCCTTTCCCTACTGCTGCACAGACAGGAGTGGGAATAGTGATTTTACCGTTCCTGAGTCCAACGCTTTTCCTACGTTTGCACAGACTGGAGTGGGAGTAGTAACTTTTACCCCTCCTGAGTCCAACCCTGTCCCTACTGTTGCACAAAGTGGAATGGGAATAGTAAATTTGACCCCTCCACGATCCAACACTTTTCCGACTGTTGGATAGACTAGATTGGGAATAGTAATTTGTACTTCTCCTGAGTCCAATGCTTTTCCTAGTGTTGCACCGACTGGAGTGGGAATAGTAAATTTGACCCCTCTGCAATCCAACACTTTCCCTACTGCTGCAGTGACTGGTGTGCGAATAGTAATTTTTACCCCTCCCGAGACCAACCCTTTCCTCACTGTTGCACAGACTGGAGTGGGAATAGTAATGTTTACCCCTCCTGAGTCCAACCCTTTACATACTGTTGCACAGAGGGGAGTGGGAATAGTAAATTTGACCCCTCTGCAATCTAACACTTTCGCTACTGTTGGACCGACTGGAGTGGGAATAGTCATCTGTACTTCTCCTAAGTCTAATGGTTTGCCAGTGTTACACCGACTGGAGTGGGAATAGTATATTTTACCCCTTCGCAATCCAATGCTTTTCCTACTGTTGCACAGACTGGAGAAGGAGTAGGAATTTTTACCTCCCCTAAGTCCAACGCTTTTCCTATTGCTGCACAGACTGGAGTGGGAATAGTAAATTTTACCCCGCCACAATTCAACACTTTCTCTACTGTTACACTGACATGAGTGGGAAAAGTAAATTCCACCCCTCCTGAGGCCAATGCTTTCCCTACTGTTGCACGCACTGGAGTGGGAATAGTACATTTTTACCCTTCCTGAGTCCAACCCTTTCCCTACTGTTGCACAGAATGGAAATGGATTTACCCCGCCACAATCCAACGCTTTCTCTACTGTTGCACAGACTCAGGTGGGAATAGTAAATTTAACCCCTCCTGAGGCCAATGCTTTCCTTACTGTTGCACGCACTGGAGTGGGAATAGTACATTTTTACCCCTCCTGAGTCCAACCCTTTCCCTACTGTTGCACAGAATGGATGTTCCCCTCCGCAATCCAACGCTTTCCCTACTGTTGTACAGACTTGAGTGGGAACAGTAAATTTAACCCCTCCTGAGTCCAACCCTTTCCCTACTGTTGCACAGCATGGAAATGGATTTACCCCGCCGCAATACAACGCTTTCTCTACTGTTGTACAGACTCAGGTGGGAATAGTAAATTTAACCGCTCCTGAGGCCAATGCTTTCCCTACTGTTGCATGCACTGGAATGGGAATGTACATTTTTACCCCTCCTGAGTCCAATCCTTTCCCTACTGTTGCACAGAATGGATGTTCCCCTCCGCAATCCAACGCTTTCCCTACTGTTGTACAGACTTGAGTGGGAACTGTATATTTAACCCCTCCTGAGTCCAAAGCTTTCTCTACTGTTGCACGGACTGTAGCGGGAATAGTAATTTTTAGCCCTCCTGTGTCCAATCCTTTCCCTAAAGTTGCACCGATTGGAATGGCAATGGTAATTTTGACCCCTCCTGAGTTGAATGCTTTTCCTACTACTGCACCGACTGGAGTGGGACTATTACATTTTACCACTCCCTAATCCAACACTTTCCCTACTGTTGCAGTGACTGACGTTGGAATAGTAATTTGTACCCCTCCTGAGGCCAATGCTTTCCCTACTGTTGCACGCACTGGAGTGGAAATAGTACATTTTTACCCCTCCTGAGTCCAACCCTTTCGCTACTGTTGCGCAGAATTGAATTGGAATAGTAGATTTTAATCCTCCGCAATCCAACAATTTCTCTACTGTTGCACTGACTGCACTGGGAATGGTAAATTGTACCCCTTCTGAGTCCAACGCTTTCCCTACTGTTGCACCGACTGGAGTGGGAATATTGAATTTTACCACTCCTAATCCAACACTTTCCCTACTGTTCCTCCAGTCTTTCTCAATCCATCCTGTCCTTCATGGAGCATGTTTCAGTTTTTCTCACCTGTCAGGCTATAAACTAAGTACTAGGAAATCAGAAATACTCCCCTCAAATATCAAACAACAATTCAACTCTGCTGACTTCACGTGGCAACCTACTAAAATAAAGTATTTTGGTTTATTGTTCACAAACGACATTAAAGATACTATTACATTAAATGTTGATCATATTGCTACGTCCTGAAATTATACAATCATCAGATGGAACCCATTGTTTCTTTCTTGGTGGAGCAGGTTAGACTCTATTAAGCTTATGTTAACGCCTATCATATTATGTACCATTTCAATAATTTCAACCATAGGTGCCCCCTCGGCCGCCATCCAAAGGCCTTGCACCCATGGGAGCCCTCCCCTACAGGGGGCCCCCAAAGTCAACTTCCAACAACCTTTCTGTGTCGGAGAGGCCGGCACAGAAAGGCTGTCGGAATCCAACATTGTAATCCCTCGGGCGGAAAGAGCCGCCTTTGGGATTATAGGAGGTTTTCCGAATGGCAGGCGGGCCCTCTGAGCCCGTTGGAAGCCATTCGGAAATCCAGTTTGGATTCATTTCCGACCGACTCTCTCCAAATGGGTCAGTCAGAAATGATTCCAAACTGCTGATTACGATGCCGTAGGAATGGCTCCGACCGAGTGTCAGACCCGTTTCCTACGGCATCGTAATCGGCCCCTAAATCTCCAATTTCCTATGGCAAGGTAAGAATTCTCAGATAGCCCTCTCAACTTTAAAGAACAACAATTCTGCAGGAAGCCTTCCCTTCTCTAATTTTAAACAATATCATTGTGCTTTCTCCTTATAACAATCAGTTCATTGGCTTAATCCCTTTTACTTTACCTATACTCCATTATGGCGTCTGCTGGAAAAATCCCTTATAGCCAGCTTTGATTTTCAAGAAATACTGTCATTTACAACTCATATTTCCCAATTACGTACGCATGTTATCACCCACTCACATCACATTCTATCATACTTACATTCTTTTACCCACACATCTTTCCCCAATATACTGCAACAATCTATCTGGCATAATCGCAACATGCAAATTAATAATCATTCCAGCTACTGGAAAACTTTGAGGAACAAAGCTATCTACTGATTATGTCAACTTGTCACTAATAGTCACATTATATCCTTTTCAGAACTTCAAAATACATTTTCACAACCCTCTTCATTCAAGAAACAATATGTACTTCTTCATAAATCTTTAAAGCATCTCATATCCAATATTCCTCAAACTGTTCCTTCCTCCACAGACTCAGTTTCCCTACTCTCACTACTAACCACCAATCCTCAAGGCTCTACAACCTATAAAGCACGAATCTCTTCTACTAATAGATCTAAGTCAAAAACGGAACTGACATGGGACGCAGATCTATTGGAATGTTGGCATATTTATGGGACAAAATTTGGACTAAGGGTCTGATTATGATTATGGCGGGAGGACTGCCAACCCACAGCACTGTCCACACCACAGTGGGAGCTACGATCTTGGCGGTGGTGGTGGTCTGGAGGTAGTCGTATGGTGGTCCAACTGCACACCTCGCAATTAGATGGTCGGACCTCTTAGCAGGCAGCAGTTGGACCATCAACGACGGTACGGCAGTCCCAGGAACACCGTACTTGTAATCAAGCCCTAAGATACATAAATCCACCAGAGCTGCCAACACATTACAAGCACATTACACATTACAATCCCTTTTTTTTCATTTGCCACCGTTTATTGCTCACTCCTGTTAATCTGCACTGATTTTCCTCAGATTCATGCCCATGCAACTCTCCACTTGCTGATTTATCACACATGCTATTTGAATGTCCTAATATTCATACTTTCTGGAAACGAGTATGGAATCAAACTAATATAATTTTTAACATCAGCATACCTTTTTCATTTTTAACTATTTTTCTAAGTAGTATTGTTCTGGCTTGATCTGAACTTACTCAGGGTCATAATTTGGTGGACCTACTATTAGCTGTTGCCTTTCATCTAATCACTTCTAATTGGAAAAATGCGCAGGTTGTTACTGTTAAATCCTGGTGGCACTCTATTTACTTCAATCATGGACTTGATACTAACTATGTGACACCTAACTCCTTAGCTATAAAAAGATAATTACTCTGGCTTCCAATTATTACATATTTATCTAGATCTAGTTTACTTGCCAGTAAGAATAACGACCATCTGTCGGGACCCAGAAACCTCCTTAAATGAACATGCACAATATCTTGCTGTCTTTAATTATATGCTTATTTGTTTTTAATTTATAACCAAGAATTGTCCACAGGTTTTAATATTAATTGTTGTATAATTGTCCAGTTAATGATATATGCATTACCCTTTCTTCCACTTCCTTCCTTCTATTCCCTCCATACCCTATCCTTTTCTGATTATATTTCAAGCACAATCTCATTCCGCACCGCCAAAGCCATGGTCAGACCGCCTGCCAGATTAAGAGTTTCCTCCTGTCTGGCGGACTTTGTTTTTGACGTTCCCAGGGCAGTGCCCTGAAAATGGGCACCGCAATGGGAACACCAAAAACAGTTCCGACACTGCATGGACTGAAAAGTCCATGCCATGCAGGAGCTGGTGTGCATGCACACAGTGTGCATCCACAGGGCGTGAGGCACCAGGGGGCCCTGTAGGACACCCTTTGTTTCCTCTCCGCCACAGTTTTCATGGCGGTGGAACATATTACTGCCTCCTGACCACCGTAACACCCCCAGGGAGCGGCGGTTCCCTGGTGGCTGCAGCGGGGCTGTGGTGGTCCCACTGCCGATATCGTAAAAGGGCACTCAGGAGACCACCATCGCCGTGCCCAGACTCGTAATCAGGGCCTCAGTGTTTTTCATATTACCATATCTGTAAAATGATGTTGCCTCTACATTGTTGTTTCCCTTACCCTATCATCATTTGCTGTTTAAGTATTTTGAATAAACTCAAACATAAAAAAAAACATTGTTTTTTGATGGGAAAACCCTGTTTACTTTTTTAGTAGATAGGGTTTAGAAATGGCAACATGCATATACCACCCAGGGAACACCGCCTTGATGCTAAGCACAGAATAAATGCACCTTCTTTACCTTTAGTGCACCATATCTCATTGGTATTATGCATCATGCGGGTACATAAGGCCAAAGGTAAATATATATGTGGCCTAGCCAAACGAAAAAGAATGGAGCCAAAATTATGCTTCTCCAATGCCCCCTCTAATGCAAATCAAGCCATCACAGATTACAATCAAATCATTATCAGATTTGTCCAATCAAAACCTAGTTGTCTTGAGCATCTGGACACCTCTAGATGCTTCATATCATCGTAATATCTGCTCTGACCTTCTTCTAACTCCACATCTGCTCTCTTTCCTTTCACCTGTCTAGCTTGTGCATGCTGCTATCCCTTAGAGATCAGAAATAGATATATCACTCAAAGGGTGATTATCAAAAGGAGTTTCAAAATGGCATCCATAATTCCACTTAACAGGCTTCCAAACCATCGACCTATCGAAGCAAACCCATTCCCAATAGCTTCCCAAGCACCTGTCACTTCCAACTCTTTCAAATCCTTCATCAACCCAGATATATTCTTAATTTATTTCTCCAGACGAACTTTCATCTGGAATATAAGGACAGCATTGCTGAACTTTCAACGTCTAGCAGATTCCACCCTCTTTTGCAAGCAAAAGGTCTAGCAAAAGACGGTTCTGTAAAACCAAAGACCTTATCGCAATCATCCCAGTATTTACAAGTAATAAGGAATTTTCAGTACTAGTAGCCAATTTATCCACTATTGTAGACAGCTTTCTAATTTTCAGGTCATTCAGAATCACATCTACAGACAGGATTATAGAGCTAGAAATATCTCCTAGAACTTCTGTTGCACTAACACCTAATTTAGTTCAATATTTCTCGTCCCATGCAGGATCATTAAAATATTCCACATGATAAATCTTCGGGAAAACTATGCCAAGATGACAGGTAACATGCCATCCATTTGGCAATTTGAAATATCCAGGAATCAGGATCCTGTCCCCCCAGGAAATGAGAATGTGTCCCTCTTGCTTCAAAAGTATGCTCACATTTGCTCTCCCCTAGAAACGATGAGTCTACTGAACTCTGATCAACTTGTATACACAACTTTCCTTTGTGTTTCCAATCTAAAACTAAAGGAGGTACATTTCTTTTTGCTTATGTTCAGTTTGTTCGCTACTCCACTTTTTAAGACCCTTATCAGTTTCAGTTTGAGACTTTAAGTCTCTCTATCCTCCACCAATTCCAAAAATGGATTTCCACATCTGACATCAAACAAGTCAAATTATGTTAATGTGCATACACATTGTCTAGTGACTTAAGGGATACAAAATATGTGCCTGCAATCTCTGCACCTTTAAAATGAGGATTCTTATTTAAGTGTTTGATAAGGGGAACTTGTGGGAGAACTACATCATAATTCGAAAAATAATATTGAAAACTTCTTTCACCGTAAAATATACTTAATAGGAGACTACAAGAAATACCAGAAGTCAAATGGAGATGATGATGAGTAATTCCTGCGTAATAACTGAGTACAAACATAAGACCTTCTAGCATTCATCGTGTCTATTTCAAGATATAATCCTCTCTTGATACATATGTGTATAATTTCTTAACACCCCACAACTGCATGTTACTATCAGAAGAATGTGGCGTGGTAGGGGCAACAGTGGACTTATATTCCACTGAGCTATCTGTAGCTGAATATAGCCCTATAAATACCATAACTAATGCTGCAACTAAAGCCATTAGTGTGCCTATTATGATGTATCTACGCCTACTAGTATTATGATTGTCTTCCATGACTTCATTGGAATCTAAGCCTTGGGAGAAATGTAGCAGCTGCAGAGAATTCTCTGCCGGTTTCTAACTGTACAAACAGCAAAACTAATTTTCAAACAATATGCAACAATATATATACAGTAATCTTCATGAGTCTTCCTTAGCCCTGCTCCGTGTTCTTCTAAAAGACAACCTTAGGCTCATTTGATTCCCTTTAGCCTCGGTACTCTTCTGTCTTTCCTACGAAGTCTATGAAATTTCTTTAATAATAAACCGCTCTAATTCACTCCCAATCAGTCCCAATATGAAATGTTTCATTTCATCAACTAGCACAGGAAACCCTTTTGCATCCAAAAAGGGAAATTCAGCCATATCTAAGATAAGATGTCTCAAAGCACTCAGTCTTGTTAACAAGGGAAGTTCAAAGGTAATATCAAACTGGAGATCAAGTTCCCGAAGTTTCAATTAAACTTTCACAGTGATCCCAAAATTCCCAGAACTTGTTCTCCCTGTCATTTACATGCAAGTATGTCTAAGCAAGTGATGAATACCTCGGGCAGGGCACTTTTGCTTGCTTTGACCTCTGAGTGTTGTCTCTTCACCTCCTTGACTCAGGTTTGAATCCTCTACATCCTCCGGGATATCTGCAAGATCCCTTTCTCCTTGCGGAACCAGTCTGCCTCTCTCTTGCCTTCTCAGCCAACGTTCTTCTGCATCCCCTCATGGTTCTCTAGCACAATGCCCTTCATCAGGGTCCGAGTCTATCTCTGTTATGACCACTGGATTAGCCTCGCTTTCAATAGTCTCGTCATTCAACTCTCCAGAACCCTCCTCAGGCTGATCAAGGGCTTTTTCAGTTTCTGACTGTTCCCCTACCGCTTGACTAACCTGCTTCTGTGATCACTCGACCATCACTTGCTTTTCTGGGAGAGGTGCTGTTATTTCATCAAGGGGACATGGAAACCTGCGAGTATGGGCAGCATGGATCTAGTTGGGGAGACCTCTGCACTTCACAACAGTTGTAATCACAAGTATGACTTAGTATGGCCCTCACCAATGAGGCTCCAATCACGACTTCCGTACGTGCTTCTTCACCACCATCCAGTCTCGGGGACTTAGGTTGTGGCACTGCTCCTGGTTTGGCGGGGCTGTAACAGCTTCAACCTAATGAGACACAGAATGTGCCACGCCATCCAGTCTAAGGAGTAACCTAGTATCAGATCACCAGTAATGTTCACAAGCACATTTGCAGGTACAGCTGGCAATCTCATTGCCCTTTTCATGCCGATCTCATGGTGATCGTTGGAGGAGTGTGGGGAGCTGAATAGGTGCAAGGGAGGATGATGTCCCTTGTTGCAAGTGTGACGGCAGGGATCGCCCCACCCCCACTACCTCATGGAGCCTGAATTTTTAGGAGTCATAGACCACTAAAGGGAAAAGGTCTTATATGGTCTGTATGACTGCATGCTTCATATTTAGCGTACGATGTAAATCAGCATTAGGCATTGATATTTAACACAATCTGCAGAAAATGTACTGATTTAGTTGGTTCTGAAGAAAGCCTGCTGACCCTGAGTGGCACTTTTTAACAGGCTGAAACATGTTGACCTTACTGAGTTATAGATGTTAGGGGTGATTGCACTCATAGAACATCACACTGTTTTTATCCCAGCTAAAGGACCTTATTAAAAAGCAAGAATTAGGATCCTGAAGGCTTTTTTAACTTGCACTTAGGTTTTAGTAAGAGCTCCGCTTACAAACCGCGCTGAGCCCACCCAATCACACTAGGTGCAGTGGGTGAAGATCCAATGATGAAGCATGCCACTTTCAGTACTAGTAGGTGAGGATCCTACTAATATATCCATGTGATGCAAGGGTCGCACCGATTCACATGGGTGCAGCTTCCTTTCCACAATATATATTGAGACCAGTTAATTTGACCTCTTAAAACGTTAGGAGTTCATCAGTTGTGAGGCTTTCCCTCTCTTCTGGACTGATTAGGACTCAAACAGAACATCTTTTTAGGGACACGTTCTCGGCCACCAGTATGATTTGCTCTTACAGGGTCAGACGGCTGTTTATGAGGTGCTGTGTTCTCATTCTAGTTAACAAAATTTTGACAGAATGAGGAACATATACAGTCAAAGGATGACCCATTACTATACTTTTGCACCTTTTGATGCTCACACCTTTCGCTGCCACTGCCTTAAGGCAGCCAGGCAACGCTGCACCACTGGATCTAATGTGACTGAGAAGTAAGCAAATGGTCTTAGAGCTAACCCATTATCTTGTGTTAGCACGTAAAGAGTGCAGTCCTTTTTTTCACTGCAGAAAAGCAAAAACGCTTTGTTGTAATCAGGCATTCCTAGTATCGGGCGCAGCAGGGGCTTTCTCTCAACTCTGAGAAGGCACCCAGACAGTCATTGTCCCAAGGCACTGGATCCGACACATCCTTGTGTGTCAGCTTTTGTAAAGGCTTGGCCAATAGGGAAAAGTTGGGTATCCACTGACGACAGTAGCCCACCATTCCCAAAAACATCCTGACTTCTTTCTCTGTTGTTGGCGGATTCATTTGCATGTTCACCAAAATGTTCTCATGTGACACCGTTCTCGCACCTCTCTCGATATGATGACCAAGATTTAGGATTTCTTTCAAACAATACTGTAATTTATTCGGGGACAATTTATGTCCATTCTCAGCCAAGTGGTTTAGCAATGCAATAGTGTCGGTTTTGCAAGGCTTCATGAGTATTTGATGCAACCAGCAGGTCGATGGTATATTGGACTAGGACAGATTTCCAGGGCATAACCAAGGACTCCAAATTCTTCTTAAAGATCTGATTAAAAATGGAGGGGCATCCGTATACTCTTGTGGAACTCTGCAGCATGTCAAAACACGGTTCCTGAGTCTGAATGCCAAGAGGAACTGACTGTCCTCATGCAAGGGTAATGAGATGAATGCCAGGCGCAAATCAATAACAGTAAACCACTCATCTCAGATGGAATTTTAAACAATATTACAGCAGGATTCGATACCACTGGACAACAGGGGATCACAATGTTATTGATTTTGCAAAGGTCCTGCACTATGCGGTACTTACCGCTATTCTTCTGCAGGCCCATAATGGGTGAGTTACATGGACTCCCCATGATCTCCTTTAGTATACCTTGTTGAATCATTGTCTCGATTACTGCGGTTATTCCAGCAATAATTTCATGAATCAAACTTAACTGCGGTGTTCTGGGATATTTCCCATTTGGCTTTATCTGAATACAGACAGGCTCAACTCTTTTTATGAGTCTAATGTCCTTTCCTGAAAAGTTCCAAACTTCTGGTCTAACTGAATCTCTGAGATCTAAAGGCAAGTCTTCTGTTGTCGTCATCAGATACAGTCCAATAATTAGATTCTGATTTGCCAACTTAAAGGCAATGTCATCATTAGTTTGTAGTTCTATACCTTTCGGGGTACAGAATATGGCCCAAATCTGTTTGCACAGCAAATCACGTCCTAACAAAGTCACAGGGCTCGAATCACAAACCACAAGTTGATGATTATCCTCAAAACTTCCTATCTTTACAGGGACATCCTCAGTAATGGGGTTCTTCATTTGTTGATTAGTAACTCCAACAACTTGGATAGTTCTTTCCAAGAGGGTCAGGTTTGGAACTTCCACTGATCTCACAGTAGAACGGGTAGCTCCAGTATCAACCAAAAATGATATGTTGTAGCCATTTACCTCATCATCTATAAATGGGCCACTCTGATCTACCTCAAAGACTGTGCCAAGCACGCAATCTTCCTCCCCCTGAGGCACTGTCAGGAAGACTGATCAATGCTAAAGTTTTCACTTGTCTCAAACATGGGAAATTGTTGGCAATAATTATTATTCTGGAAAACATTCTGATTCAATCTGGAACCTGGTTTGAAGAAAATCTGGGAACATTATCAGCTTGTTATGGCATTGGAGGCTGGGGAACCTGCATCACTAGACCTTGTGGCACATGAAAAATTCTGAAATCTAGGTCTGGGTATGTTCTGTTGCTGCATGGGATTGCTGTTTTGCGGTGGTACAAACCTTGAATTTTGACCCTGATTTGCAGGATTAACACTACATTCTTGCTTCCAATTCCCAGCCTATTGCAGTAGTGGCATGACTGAACTTCTTCAATGTAGCTACATCAGTTCCAGTACTTGGATCAATAGGGACACCCAGACCCCTACCTTGTGACTGAAATCTATCTCCACCTTGCATCGCCAGAGCTCCCTGTTGATACACTCTCTGCATTGGAGGGACATTACCTAGAAGCAGTGGATTTTGAATCGCTCTCTGAGCAGCCTTCTTTTGTACCACCATCAATTTCTCCTTCAACTTTTTCTGCCTCATTTCAATCTCATCATTGCAATATTCAGCATATTGCAAAATCTCGTCCACCGACTTATTCTGCCAACAGATCAACTACTGTTGAATTGCCATACTAATCTCAGGTCTCAATCCTGTCACAACCCTGGACCCAAAATGCACCATATCTTTAGGTTCCAGTATTTCCATTCCACCATACTGTTTGACTGTCTGTAACAATCTCTCATAGTATACTTTAATCATCTCTTTCGGTTCCTGGGCAATCTGATCGATCTTAACGCAGTCAATATAATGGCGTGACACCTTAGATTTCAGCCACATCATTAACTGATCATTCTTCCTCATCACTATAGCTGAAGGACCATTAGTCGCAGAATCTCTTGTCATCTCTTGGTCCACTTTATGGCTATTTTACATACAGATCAGAAATCGCTTGGGACCACAATATCAAACAAAGCATTCAGATCAGTCCACAAAACTTTCAAAATGTTCACAAACCATTCAACATGCTTGTACCACTTTACAGTCTTCTCTCCTAAATTAGGGAATTCCTTTGTAAATGATGCAAGATCACTCCTACTCCACCGTACATGTATGTAACCTCCACTAGGTACCTCCCAGAAAGGGAAGCTTGTAGCTCCCGTCCCCACCCTTCCAGGAGGAGGCAGCCCTCCTGTCGTTCTCTTGGGAGTCATTCTTTTTGACCATTTAACTTCCCACTTCTCTAATCCATTCCAAATTTGAATACAGTGAATTAATTTTGGAATTTGCATCTTCATCCCTGGTATTCTCATATGTTCTATGTCCTGATCAATCAAAGTGAGTTGGTGGGGCGCTAGGTGGCGCACATCCAAGATGGCCGCACACCCGTGAGGCTCTGGAAGCTTGGCGGCACCATCCGTTATTTCTCCTGATTTCTACTTCAGCTACATGAGATTTGCCCACTGAGCTCTCCGCTTCTCGCAGGGAAAAAATTGTGGTTCTCGCTGCCCTACGAACCTTGCTGCGGGACGTTATATGCTGCAGGCGCTGGGGCTGCTACTCCCGCTGGAGGCCTGGCCGGCCGCTATGGCTACTCGAGCCCCGCGGCTCTCCACAAGGTATTGGGCCCCAATGCGGACTGGCTCAGACTGGAGCCCCGTCGCTGCCTATGAGAGTCCTCCCTAAGGGCCTCCCCTTCAGAGCGCTACCGACTTTTCCTCCTGTGTGCACCCGCTCAATCACTGGAGTGGTTGCGATGTGAGGCGCGGTGGCTGTGGAGCACCTTTTTGAGCTGCAGACTGCGCCCCTTCTACTTTCCACGGACGCGTGAGTACCGCTGTGCAGGGTGCCCTCCAGTGGCCCGGATATCTCTTGTGCTGGGTTGCGGACATTTATACTAGCGCACCGCCTCTGGAGACACTCCACCACCTACCCGCGGGGGCCTGCCTTTCCATCTCCGCCTCCTCCTCCCCCGAAGCCTATGGGCCTTGCCTGCGCTGTTGTTGCTCTGCACCGACGCTGCCCCGCTGCACGCTTGTCAGAACGACCACTACACCAGGTCGTGTTGCGCAGGAGCAGAAAGATGCCAAGACCCAATTCCCCTGTTATTTTCCCAGCCAAATCCTGAACAACAACCTGGATGAAGAAAACCACTGGGGGAAAGGGGTTGGGGATAAAGAAGAGACTGCTACCTTCGTCCGGTTCTTCTCACCAGGAATCTTTATCGTCTGGGTGGTTCTGCTACAAGGAATAATTAACCTTTATACTCCTATAAACTTTATACTTCACAGTGCTTGTGCTTGCCTCATGATTAATTTGCTTACCCTGGTTAATAGTAGCTATTGCCTCTCTTCTAAATGTTCTTGTGATGCTGATAGGATAGTCTGATTATCTGGAGTACATTCTTTCTTTCTTTCTTCTGCAGGAACTACATCTGATGGAGCACAACGGAACTCCTGGAGCACGAGTGTGAGGTAAGTGAGTGTATCTTATAATTGTATTATATGCACATGCACCCAGGAATAATAGTACCCCTCAGGAAGTCCTGCTATATTGAATGTCGATGTAAGTATCTTCCTACCCTATCTGCGGCTAGAATTAACTGGTCATGAAAGAGAGAAAACGCAAGCGCTGACTCTCCTCAATCCTGTGCCAACTTCATAAATCCAAAATACACCAACTGTAATGCTCACAAGAACCCTTGCCTTAACTTCAGACTCGGAGAAGAGCTAGACAGCAACGAGCACAATGTGAGGAAATAAGTACTCTGAATTTTCACGGAACCTAATCCGTCCGTGAAGACAAATGCTCTCAGAAATTACCGACTCAGAGCGCTATACACCAATAGCGTTTGCCCTCATTTCAGTCAGGAAACAACTTTGGTGCTCATGCGCCTAGCGGGAACACCAGGTTCGTCGCTAGGCAACTAATGAAACAATGAAACAGAAATAAACATACTCCTTAGACGAACTCAGGAAGGAATAATATAATTCCTCAAAACAACTATTACTAAGTCTGAAGCAACTTTTACTTGAACTAGAATTTCTAAGTTTTAACACTCCCAGGTACTAAATGCGCGCCGCAACACTAATAACGCGACGAACAGGAAACGTCGTGTTCTACCTTATCTAACTAAAACGCGCCGCTCTGGAGCAAACAATATTCTAACCTGAACCTTCAAAATCCTCAGGTGAAGTGCGAGGATTCTAATGCCTCAACTGTCTAAATTCCACTTCACCCTTCATGTTTTCTTAAACACTAGAATGCTCACCCTGCATCCATCTTGTCCTTTTGTCGGCCATCTTAGGGTTCCACCAAATAGGGCTTCGCACTCTTGCCACACCATTCCTAACCTTGCGCAATGCCTGATGGGAAATTACACTGATTGCCCATTCCTTTCTAGTGTTAGTAACTCGGGACCTGACAGTACCCCACTGCAAGGATGGCCTTCCCACATTTGGTTTGTTTTGATGCTTTAAATGAAAGGATTTCACCAAACGTGGGGCATGGACTTCAGCTGCTAACTCCCATGACCTCTCTTCTGGCCCATAACCCTTCCAATCAATTAAATAGTATAACTGACCTCTTGTCACGTTGGAATCTAGAATTTGTTTTACTTCAAACTCATCTCCCTCTTTAGTTTGTATAGGTTGTGGAGGCAGTTCTTCCCTCAACCCTTCAGGTACCTTTTTTAACAATGAGACATGAAATGTTGGGTGAATTCTTAAGTTTTTTGGTAGCTTCAATTTATAAGTAACTGAGCTTAACTTCTTCTCAATTTCATAGGGCCCAATAAATCGTGGTTGGAATTTTTCTGTTCCCTTTTAATCGTAATTTTTTTTAATTTAGCCACACCTTTTCTCCTACTTGCAGATCTGGTTCCTTGCGTCTTTTTTTATCAGCATAGTGCTTATAACTCTCTTTTGCTTTAACTAAGCTCTCTGTAGCTGACTTGTGAATCTTAGTTAAGTGCTCCACTAGATCTGTAACTGCTGGAACTTCTGCCTCTTGCACACTAACTGAGAGATTGGGATGTCTTCCTGAATTTAAGAAAAAGGGGGAATAACTTGTCGAAATGTTCTTTGCGTTATTAGGTGCAAACTCTGCCGCCCACAGGCATTCTGCCCATTCTTCGCCATGATGTAACAAATTTAACCTCAGGTATTGTTCTAGTTCTTGGTTCACTCTCTCAGTTTGGCCATCACCTTCTGGGTGATAACTTGTGGTGTACCTGTTTTTAATACCTAATTTCTTGGTATACGCCTTCCAGAAATGGGATAAAAACTGTGAGCCTCTATCTGAAACCAAAACCCTTGGATTCCATGCAAACGCACTACATTCTGACTAAAGGCTTGTGCTAACTCCTTAGCTGTAGGTAACCTTTTTAAGGGAGCGAAGTGAGCCATCTTGGTGAAAGCATCCACACAGACCATTATTGTGTTATATCCCTGACTTACTGGCAAATCTACAATCAGGTCTATTGTTACTGTATGCCACGGGTATGGGGGATTAGGTAATGGCTGAAGCAACCCTTTTTTAGCTTGTCTCTCAGATTTTCCTCTGGCGCAGCTTTCACAAGTAGTGACATATTGATAGATGTTGTCAGTCATCTTTGGCCACCAAAATCTTCGTCTGACTAAATCTGCTGTCTTTTGAATTCCTTTGTGACCAGCCAAAACGTGATCATGACACTCTTTCATCGCCCTTTGTTGCAATTCCGCTGTAGGTAAGTACAGGGTCCCTTCATGAAATGGTAGATGGTTTCGGATTTCTCTGTTAGGCTTCTGACCCGCCCATTCTTCCATTTCCATTTCACTCATGGCTTCCTTCGCTGCATTCTCCTGGGTACTTTCTAAAACCGCTGCGAGGACTCTTCCTGCTTCAATTATACTTTGGTCCTCCAGTTCTTCTGAGATTTCTTCTGTTCCAATCCTAGATAAAGCATCCGCCTTGCCATTCTTAGTCCCTGGCCGATAGGTTATCACAAAATCATAATCTGCAAAGTACAGGGACCATCGGAGTTGACGTAGTGTCAGGGTTCTGGCTGATTTTAGAAACTTAAGGTTTTGATGATCCGTGTAGACAGTAACTGTATGTTTCGCCCCTAACAGATAATGTCTCCACTCCTTGAAGGCGTCTTTGATGGCCAATAACTCCTTTTCCGTTATTGTATAGTTCACTTCCGCTGGATTTAGCTTCCGGGATCGGAAAGCCACAGGATGGAGCTGTCCTGTCTTTTTATGCCTCTGTGATAACACTCCTCCCAATGCCAGATTGGAGGCATCCGTTTCCACATAAAAGGGTTCTTCTGGGTCTGGGTGTAACAGCACAGGAGCAGTGGTAAAGGCCTTTTTTAGAAGAATAAATGCTTCTTCAGCTTCTTCTGACCATGAAAACGGAACTCCTTTCTTTAATAGTCTTGTAATTGGAATCAGTCTCTTGGAAAATTCAGGAATAAATCTCCGGTAGAAATTTGCAAAACCAAGGAAGCTTTGCACTTCCTTAACTGATTGTGGAGATTTCCATTCAATCACCGCTTCCACCTTGCTTTTGTCCATCATTATTCCTTCTGGTGACAACACAAAACCCAAAAATTCTACAGTTGTTACTCCAAAAGCAAATTTTTCCAGTTTTATGAAAAGACTGTTCTCCTGCAATCTCTGCAAAATTCCCTTCACATGTTTCTCATGTACCTCCACGTTATCTGAATAAATCAATATGTCATCTATGGACACAATTGCACACTGATCAATAAATTCCTTGAGGACATCGTTAATAAAGTGCTGGAAGGCTGCCGGGGCGTTGCAGAGACCATAGGGCATGACCTGGTACTCGTAAAGCCCAAACTTGGTCTGAAATGCCGTCTTCTACTCATCTCCTTCCTGGATACGGACCAGATGATAGGCTCCCCGTAAATCCAGTTTGGTATAGATCCTTGAACCTTTGACTTGATCCAAAAGAACTGATATTAATGGCAAGGGATACCGATTTTTAACTGTAATCCGATTGATTGCTCTATAATCGATGCAAGTCCTCAATCCGCCATCCTTCTTTGGGATGAAGAAGAGCGGAGAGGAGACTGGAGATTGAGACGGTTTTATGAAAAATTTTCCAAATACTTCTGTAGATAGTCCTTTAAATGAGCGTTCTCTTTCTCTGTCAATGCATAAATGCGACTATATGGCAAATTGGCTCCTGTTTCCAACTCTATCTTGCAGTCGTAGGTTCGATGAGGAGGGAGCTTTTCTGCCTCTGTCTCACTAAAAACGTCACTGTACTCCATGTATTCTTTGGGCAATTCCACTGTGTGTATCACACAGACTGTAGCTCCATTTTCACAAAGATGCGTAGCCGAGGAATCTTTTTTATCTTGCTTCAAACTCTGATAACAATTTTCTCTACAAAAGTCAGAATCCATAATTATTGTTCTGGAACTCCAATCTATGATAGGATTATGCTCTGTGAGCCACGGCAATCCCAAAATCAACTGAAACTGCGGGGCATCTATTAAATTGAATTGCAATTTCTCACAATGCCCATCTGAAGTTGCCAACTCCACCACTTCAGTGTGGCTCACGATGGGTCCTGACGAGAGGTTGGTGCCATCCACTGCTCTGACGGCTTTGCTTTTTTCCTTCTTGATGGCCCGTACACCAATCTTCTCTGCAAAGCGTAAATCACAAAAATTGCCCGTTGCTCCGGAATCCACCATGACTGTGATTCCTTCTAAACTCGTCTCCCTAAACTTCAACTTCAAATGCATGATCAGATGAGGTGACGAAGACTGTAAAGTGTTGGCCAAGGTATCTTCTTGAAAATCCTTTGGAGTTGCACTCTTCTCTGCATCCACCAGTCCAACTCCTCCTACTGGTGGTGCTGCCAGTTTTCCTTCGGGAACTGCTTGGGCTTCTTAGGGCAATTTCGAACGAAGTGTCCCCCCACTCCACAATAGAGACACTGTTTATTAAGCCTACGTTTCTCTTTCTCCTCTTTAGAGAGTGGACCTCTTATCGTTCCGATTTGCATTGGCTCTGTTCCGTGTTGACTGTCTACAGTTCTAACGACTTCTGACTTAGCACGATCATATCGGGGAATACTTGGTCTGAAATCTCTTCTTTTTTCTCCTTTATGCTCGTTTTGTCGGAAATCCAATTCCAACACCAAATCAATTAAAGCTGAAATCTGGGTGGGTCGATTGGGCACCTGAGCCAAAGCATCCTTCAACTCTTCTCGAAGTCCCCGATAAAACACCGCTGCTCGCTTCTCCTCTGGCCAATTTGTTTCCACCACCAATTTGTTAAATTGTGCCAGATAAGTTATTAATTCTCGACTTCCCTGCCTGAGTTCAAGCAACTCATTATCTGTGGCTTGAGACACTCGTCGGCGATCGAAAATTCTGTGAAATTCTTTTTTAAATTCCTCTAAATCATAAAGGATTGGATCATTCCTGGTAACTAATGGCATTGACCACGCTGCTGCATCACCACTTAAATATGATAATATGAACGCCACTCTGGATTGTGCATCTGGAAAGACAGCGGGTCTACACATAAAATGTAAGGTACATTGAGTCCAAAAAATCTGAGCCTTTTGGGGGTTCCCTGTGAACCTTTCTGGAGGCGCCAGGGGTATAACTGGAGACAGTGAGTGAATGACTTGGGTGGTTGCTTTGGCCGATGAAGTGACTGGGTCCCTAAATAATTCTTCAGAGGATGCTGAATACTTAGTTTTGGGGTCTGTGATTAAACTATTCATTTTAATTGCTAGCTCAGTGGTTTCTCTTCTGGAAGTGACTAGATCTTGTTTTAATTCTCTGTTTTCCTCCCTTACTGCTAGGATTTCTTTTTGTATTCCCTCTAAAACTTCTCCCAATCTTTTTAAGTCTAAACCTTCAGCCATTCTGCTCAGGCGCAAATTTACAACTTGGGCACCTCACTCTGTCAGAACGACCACTACACCAGGTCGTGTTGCGCAGGAGCAGAAAGATGCCAAGATCCAATTCCCCTGTTATTTTCCCAGCCAAATCCTGGACAACAACCTGGCTGAAGAAAACCACTGGGGGAAAGGGGTAGGGGATAAAGAAGAGACTGATACCTTCGTCCGGTTCTTCTCACCAGGAATCTTTATCGTCTGGGTGGTTCTGCTGCAAGGAATAATTAACCTTTATACTCCTATAAACTTTATACTTCACAGTGCTTGTGCTTGCCTCATGATTAATTTGCTTACCCTGGTTAATAGTAGCTATTGCCTCTCTTCTAAATGTTCTTGTGATGCTGATAGGATAGTCTGATTATCTGGAGTACATTCTTTCTTTCTTTCTTCTACAGGAACTACATCTGATGGAGCACAACGGAACTCCTGGAGCACGAGTGTGAGGTAAGTGAGTGTAGCTTAAAATTGTATTATATGCACATGCACCCAGGAATAATAGTACCCCTCAGGAAGTCCTGCTATATTGAATGTCGATGTAAGTATCTTCCTACCCTATCTGCGGCTAGAATTAACTGGTCATGAAAGAGAGAAACGCAAGCGCTGACTCTCCTCAATCCTGTGCCAACTTCATAAATCCAAAATACACCAACTGTAATGCTCACAAGAACCCTTGCCTTAACTTCAGACTCGGAGAAGGGCTAGACAGCAACGAGCACAATGTGAGGAAATAAGTACTCTGAATTTTGACGGAACCTAATCCGTCCGTGAAGACAAATGCTCTCAGAAATTACCGACTCAGAGCGCTATACAACAATAGCGTTTGCCCTCATTTCAGTCAGGAAACAACTTTGGTGCTCATGCGCCTAGCGGGAACACCAGGTTCGTCGCTAGGCAACTAATGAAACAATGAAACAGAAATAAACATACTCCTTAGAAGAACTCAGGAAGGAATAATATAATTCCTCAAAACGACTATTACTAAGTCTGAAGCAACTTTTACTTGAACTAGAATTTCTAAGTTTTAACACTCCCAGGTACTAAATGCGCGCCGCAACACTAATAACGCGACGAACAGGAAACGTCGTGTTCTACCTTATCTAACTAAAACGCGCCGCTCTGAAGCAAACAATATTCTAACCTGAACCTTCAAAATCCTCAGGTGAAGTGCGAGGATTCTAATGCCTCAACTGTCTAAATTCCACTTCACCCTTCATGTTTTCTTAAACACTAGAATGCTCACCCTGCATCCATCTTGTCCCTTTGTCGGCCATCTTAGGGTTCCACCAAATAGGGCTTCGCACTCTTGCCACACCATTCCTAACCTTGCGCAATGCCTGATGGGAAATTACACTGATTGCCCATTCCTTTCTAGTGTTAGTAACTCGGGACCTGACAACGCTGCACGTCCCGGCTACCTCGCAGTGGGGGAATCCATGATATTGCTCTTCACGCTTACACGCGGCTATCTGTTTTGCCTCTTGCACTCTTGGAGGCGCGCTGGCATCTGCGTTCGGGCGAGGTGACTCGTCGTCGCTGGCCTCCTGTTTCCCGCGCCTGAGACCGCGCTGCCCGCATTGCCAGGAGGCATTTTCATATTACACTTTGCTCTGGAGAGTTGCGGCGCGGCGGAGGGCTGGCTGTAGTGGACTGCTGCCGGACGGTGGGTCTCTTCCTCTATGTGCTGGGCCGCTGAATATCACCCCCTTCATTGCTCCTCAGTTGCCAGCCCGCGCAAGTATATCCCTACTTCACCCGCTTGCCGGGGAGCATCTACTCACCTGTACGGCGGGGGAACTTGTGTGTCTGGCGGGGTGCGATGGGGAAACCGGATGGCCGCCAGCCACGACTGACATTTGACACGCAAAAAAGAAGCGGCGACGAGATCGGCCTCTGCTGAGCCTACAACTATCAATATGGAACAACCACAACCACCTTCGCAGGCTTCTGGGGATGACGTTAAGTCTCTACTGCTGGCTGTGCAGCACAGCATTTCGGACCTGTCTGGAAAAATGGACACAATGAATAATCGACTAGACTTTTTGGTGCAAAAGTAGATAAACATGATGGGCAGCTGAAGGAGGCGGAGCGGCGTATATCCGACAATGAGGACGCCACTACCCAGATGCAAACACAGGTAGCTCAAATGGATAAGCTGCTGAAGGTGATTGCGGCAAAAAATGAGGATATTGAAGCCAGGAGCTGCAGCAATAATGTCCGCATCTTAGGCATACCAGAGAGCACGAACACCGGGCGTATGGAGGATTACATTGAACACCTCCTTGAAAGCTCTTTTGGGGAAGATTCCTTCTCACCGCACTTGGTGGTTGAACGTGCGCATCGCTCTCTTGGCCCGCAGCCCCCCCCAGGGGAGGCCCCACGACCCATCATTGCACGCCTTCTCAACTATCGAGATCGTGATGTTGCACTCCAGAAGGCCCGAGAACTGAAACCGCTGCAATTTGAGGGGAGTTCATTCACCATCTATCCAGATTTTACTCTGGCGGTGCAAGAGGCATGCCGGAAATTCCTCGCTGTTAAGCAGAAACTTCGAAAGGCTCAGATAGAGTATGCTTTACTATATCCTGCAAAGCTTCGGATTACGCACAATGGCAAGCATGTTTTCTGTACCAACCCGCAGCAGGTTGAGGATTTTCTGAAAACCATCACAAGACGCTCTCCACGTCGAGACCACGCCTCCAGATCATCTTCACCGTCCAGTGGCTAGGCGGGGACAGATGGACGCTGGCTCTGTTCACCCGTCAAGGGATGCTCTCGCCCTTCCTGACTCATGTCTATGCTACACCGTGGCACTTCCAAATGACCCATCGGTCCCTGTGGGCGGCTATCCCCCCAGTCAACAATCCCAGCCTGGACTGCCGATCCTGTCCAGAATCACGGACAGAAAAGTGACTGGCTACGCTCCACTCATTGACTATTGTGCTAACTGTGTTTCTGTATAAACTGCTGAACTGTGAGTAGAAAAAATTTGATGCCCCGCCAAGCACCCTTCCCCCCCCGTGCCACTCTCTCCCTCTTATGGGTTGACACCCGGGGACTGCGTTGCAGTTAGAGGTTGGCTAAGGGAAGGGACTACTGCCCTCTGGCGCCCCCCCATGGGAGATCCCCCCTGGCGCTTGCTTCCTTTTGTTATATATTGTTTTGACTTTCTTTTGCTAAGTTGGCCTAAGCTTGTTAGAGCGGTTTGGTCGAACCTACTGGGGCTTTTGGGTGGGCAACAATATGCCGGCACGATTGGGGTGCCGTTGTGGGTGGGGGTGGTTTGGGTATTAACAGTCTGCTTTGGGGATAATGCAATGAGGTTTGCTGTTTTGGGAGGGAGGGACTGGGATGGGAATTGTTTTTATTGTTTTAGCAAGTACTGGACAAATACAACTCGACATGTTCAGAATTATGTGCTGGGACACTCTACCTTACGATGTCAACAAAATCGTCATATAGCATTACCACACCTGCAATGCCACTGCAGACAAATCCACTCTGCATTAAACTGATCACATGGAACGTTAGGGGCCTTCGTGATCCTCGCAAGAGACCGCAGATATTGGCTTATTTAGATAGACACCACATACAAATAGCCATGCTTCAGGAAACGCACATGGACCCTAGACGTCCGACGTGCTTTGGTTCCAGGTGAGCCTCTGTACGTGCGTTCTCATCATATTCCACATACTCGCGGGGCATGCTTATTTTAATTTAAAAAAATACACCGTTCATATTGGGGGGCACATATAGCGATCCCTCTGGCCGTAGTTGTATACTCTGTGGTACCCTGGCCATACAATCTGTCACCCTGGCTTGCAGCTATGTCCCTAATTCGGATGACCCTTCTTATTTTACGACACTCTGGGGACACATACTTAAAATAGGCTCTTCACATGTCATATGGGGCGGGGATCTGAATACCGTTCTTTGTCCCTCTATGGATCGATCCAACCCCCAACCACATCACTACACAAACGCTCGGGATGTCCTTTCTGGGTTGATTACGGAGCATGGCCTCGTGGATGCCTGGCGGTATGTACACCCCGCCACTAAAGAAGGCACTTTTTATACGGCTGGGCACGCAACATGGTCTAGGCTTGATTACTGGATATGCACCCGTGGTGTGGCCTCATGGATCAAAATGGCTACTCATCTGGCACGCACCTATTCGGACCACGCGCCGGTATGCCTTGAACTGATGCCCCCTAACTCCATTGCCACCCCTCACTGCTGGAGGCTAATACCAGAGGCACTCTTAGATGCTGTGTTCCAAGCCGAATTGGGGGACGAGATCAAGGACTTCTTTACAAGGAATAAGGCTTCGGTGGATAATTTAGGTCTGCTTTGGGAGGCGTTTAAAGTTACAGTCAGGGGTATTTGCATCTCAAAACGTTTTGGGGTGCTTCGTGATATTAGGAGAAATCTGAGGCGCCTTGAACTTGAAATTAAACAACTCGAAACAGACATGTGGGCGGCTGATTCTGGTGCCGCGCGCGCCACACTCCGCAAGAAGATTACAGATTAGACACTGCGGACCGGGAGGTAAAATTTAGGGGCAAATACTTCACCGCCCGCCGATACGGAGAGGGGGAGAGACCTGGCCGTGCATTGGCAGGTGCTATTAAGACACCCCGTTTTTCAATTTACATCTTGGATGTGGTGGACGATGACGGCGTACGGTACAGGGACAGCTTAGATATCCTTAAAATATTTACTGCATACTATTCGGAACTATACAGTTCGCAGTGTACAGCCCCCCCTGACTTCTCCCCCTATTTAGAAGATATAGCTCTAGGATGGCTGGGGGACTCTCAGCGCGAATTCCTAATGGCGCCATTTGAGGATGATGAGTTGCGCGAAGCTATAATGCAAATGGCATCGGGGAAGGCGCCGGGCTCCGATGGGCTCCCCATTGATTTTTATAAAATGTACATGGATCAGCTGCTCCCTGTGCTTAAGGAGGTTTTCTTCGAGGCCCATGAGACACAGATCTTGCCCAAATCCATGAGGGAAGCGCTCATTACGTCTTTATTGAAACCTGGCAAACCCGCAGATCGTTGCGAGTCTTACAGGCCGCTCTCTCTAATAAATGCAGATGCAAAGATCCTGGCTAAGCTCGTGGCAAACCGGCTCAGCGTGCTTATGGACAAGCTGGTTCTCCCGGACCAAGCCGGGTACATTCCGGGAAGAGCCACGTCCCATAACCTTCGGACCTTATTCTCTATTTTGCAGGCAGTGGACCCAAGGTTGCAACTGATAGCGGTATTTCTCGACGCCTCAAAGGCGTTTGATTCAGTGGAATGGGACTACCTATTCACCATTTTGCAGTGTTTGGGCCTTCCCGCTGGTTTCACAACATGGATTCAGCTCTTGTACACCTCGCCCACGGCGAAAGTCTTAATTAACGGGCACACCTCCTCCTCAATTTCTCTTTCTCGTGGCACACGTCAGCGGTGTCCACTCTCCCCCCTTCTATTTGCCCTAATTATGGAACCCTTAGCAGCAAAAGTTAGACAACATTATAGTCACATGGGCCTTCGCTGCTTCCTTCGCCCACTACTCATCTCCTTATATGCGGACGATGTGACCCTATATATTAAAGACCCACAACACAATCTTAACCCATTACTACGCAAGTTCGTCAAATTTGGGGGCCAATCCGGAATCCATATAAATTGGTTCAAATCACAGATATTCCCGCTGACCAGCTCAGTTACTCCCTTTGACACAGATTTTCCGCTCGCGTGGTGTGAGGACGATGCCAAGTATTTAGGGATACGCGTAACGGCAGACCGGGATGAGTTGATGCGAATTAACTATGGCTGTGCAATGGAACACATCACAGGCTGCATTACTCGATGGATTGCCCTTCCCTTAACTATGGCTGGACGCATATCCCTCATAAAAATGGTGATCCTCTCCAAGTTTTTATATCTTTTTCTCAACATTCCTTACGACCCTGGAAGGCACTTCTTCGCCACCCTATGGTCGGAATTGATTCGGCTGGTGTAGGGCGGAAAACAGCCGCGTTTACAGTGGAACACGCTCATGCTGCCTTATTCCCACAGGGGCTTTGACATACCTAACTTCGAGCTCTATTACTTATATGCCCATTATTGGTTCCATCCACCTCGCTATACACCCCATGTTGCCACCGAACACTGGCTCGCAGACCCCATCCAGCTGGAGGGTTTCATTCTGTCCTCCGCTGCATCCCGTGGCCGTAGCCCATCTTCCATAGATTGCACACTCACAGCCTGGTCTCGTATCCTGGATCATATGCATGCGCCCAGTCTATACTCCCCTCTCCTACCGCTCACATACCACCCAGAAATCTCATTACTACAAGAAGGGCTCTTCAAAAAAACTGCACGTATGCGAAACATTCGCTGCTGGGGGGACTTATATAGCAATGGCAAAGTCCACACCCTCCAACACCTGTGCACTGATCCTCCGCCATCCACTATGGAAATGTTTTTATATGCTCGCCTTCGCCACGGCCTTCAAGCTAGTAGTAATGTTTTCCCTTCAGAGCCTGCAACATTTCCCCCCTACACAGTGTCTTACGTGCATCCACTGCTTCACACTTGGTGTCCAGACTCTACCATGGTTTATATAGTGACGTTGAGTACCCTCCATGTCCGGCACGTGCTAAATGGTCGTCAGAATTAGGCCAAGATCTCATTGATGCACAATGGCTTTACTGCTGTAAACAGACAGAACAGATCTCTGCAAATAGCAGACTTTGTATCATCCATTATAGATTCCTACATCGCAGCTACTACACCCCAGTTAAGCTCCACAAATTTGGCTTGAGAGATACACCCAGGTGCGACAGGTGTAAAGTGGAACATGTCGAATTTCTGCACCTTGCCTGGGAGTGCCCGGATATTCATGCCTACTGGAACAATGTCCTTGCAGCCCTAGACTCTATGGTCTCTCTGCCTCTCTCGAGATCTCCACTCGTAGCTCTTTTAGGATATACTGAACAGCTCCCAGCCAAGCACCGAAGGTTTGTGTCCTTCTGTTTAGCCCTGGCTAAACGGCGCATAGCCTGCCGATGGGGAAGGGGTCGGGCGCCCAAATTTAAAGATTGGCTGTCTGACATGATTCTATGGCAAAATCAACTTTGCACCTATGCTGAACTTCTCCCCCGCTCCTCTCGTCCCCGTGACATCTGGGGCCCACTGCAGACATATTTATTGGAACACCCTAACCCTGACGAGGCTGCACCTTGAAGTCTACCCTTATCTCCCTCTGCCTCTGCCCACCACTGAATGCTCTGACCCTCCCTAAGGATACTCCTGCCGCCCCATAACTGTTTTATTATATGCTGATGGACCTCTGGGCACCCATTTTCCTGCAGTTTGTAATGACAAATGTATGATGTCCTGTTTGCTCCTTGAATTATTGTAGTTCCTTGACAGTGTATAACGTTCCACACTGCTAAACTATGTACATGTCTTTTGGCACTTATGTATTCTGATGTATTTTTGCTACGTGCTCCCACTTGTCCCAGCTGCATACTCTTTGAAGATATTGAACCTTGATTGTCTGTTTATTGATGGAGAAAAAATTTCAAAAATAAAGTTAATAAAAAAATAAAAAAAAATAAAAGTGAATTGGTGGCTTTTCTGTAAAGCCTTGGCCCACTTCAAATTTACCTCACATATCTGAGCTAATTCAAATAATTTATCATGGGCTTGTCTTGCTCTCCCAGTAACATCCTTACGCATGAACAAAAGTTCACTCTGCTGATACGTTACTATTTGATCCAATGCAAGACAACTACTTATCATCTCATCCAATTCCAACTCTAATTTTCCCACATCCACCAAATTTACTTTCAAAGTGGACTGAAGAGTTCCCTGACTCACTTCTGTACTCCTACTCTCATTCGATGTAGCATTAAGAGCTTTCAAAAAGTCTTTCAGTTCCTGGACATTAAGACCAGGATGTACCTCATGGGATTAAGATACTACCTTTACTTTAGATGCGCTACTCTGCATACTTAAAGGCGGTTCCCAAGTAAGTGAACCCATATCTGGTAACCCCGGGAAGGACCTTAAATGTTAAAATCCAGTCTGATGCACAGATGATTATGCACTTGCACCACATGGAGAACTTGCATTAATTGGATTTAAAGGAATTAATTCTCTCACCCTCTGACTCAGGGGTGTAACGTCTGATGCTTGTTGTTGAGCGGGGACAGCTGAGTTTTGAATCTCATTTCCCGGACTCAGGTTTATATATATAGAAACCACTGATCCAATGGTAATAGGAACTGTAAGTGCATCTGGGACTGTGCAGACTGTGGAGCTCCCAGGAACACAAGTCCCTGGATTTCCTCCTACTATATTTTGATTCACTGTAATAGTCCCCATCACGCTCTGCTCCTTCTGCAGAAGAGTAATCCCTATCATACCAGGGTTCATATTTACTGATGTAGTATGCAATCCAGTATTGCAACCTCGCTCCCACCTCCCTTCGTTGAAATCTCAATATACGGAGGTGGTCACTTGGACATTAATACTTAAATGACTATCACTATCACCATTTTCATATTTCTCTCAGATTGTCTTATTTTATCCTTCTTTATTTTTCAGTCCCCTTTTCCCCTTCTCCACTTTCCAATAATGGATATAATTTTACTTCTTTCATGTCAGTTCTCCACCTTTTCTGCTCTGCATCCCACCTCGCATCTGCATAGGTATGCGCTGCCTTTTTCACTCGCCCCTGATATCTCTCTTTTCTCTGGCATGAGCCACATGATCCCAAGCGTTAAGCGCGTCAAGTTACATGGGTATAGGTTGTGGTTTGATATTCATATAGCATTCGCCTCAAATTTTCTATAATTCTCAGATTAAATGTACCATAACGTGGAAATGCCAGTGTACCTTCTTTCTCAGTGATCTTATGCCATTGTTCTAGCCAAACATGTGTGTAACCCTACGTTTATCGAAATATAATATCCTGCAGTGTTTTCGGGCGGGGCTTCTCCCCCCCAAGAGGTATCTGAACATCTCCTCTAAACAAATCTCGTACAACTTTAAAACATTTCATTTTCAGTTGAAATTTGTTCGTTTCAACAACAAAAATCAATATTTTACTTAAAATCTCATTCCAAATCATCAACCAATAACAGTGTGGCACCTTGTGGCGTAGACAGCCAGTAACAGCCCGGCTTCACACCAACCAACCTGTCCCAGTGCAGAACGCTGTGATGACAATCTTACTCGTTGCAGCAGCTAACCTTCCTTTACATTTTTCACGAACTTACTTTTTCCAACAACACTCTAGCAACTGAATACAATGCAATAGCAACAAGTAACAATTGCATGCTTTACTAAAGAATCAACAGAAATCAATCATGCAAAAGTAACACAACCACACATTCAAATGTAACCTTGTTCTCCAGGGAATCACTCTGATCTGTGCAGCTGTCCTCTGCAAAAAAGGTCCGCCACACTAATCATACCTTGCTTTCACACAAAAGATAAACTTCCCTGTCTCGATTGGGCTGTCAATGATTTCCCATGACAAATCCCACAAAAACCTCAGCAGACAACAACAATACAGTGTCTTCTACACTTTTTAATATTGTCCCGGGATTTTAGGCCACGTCGGGCCCAAAAACAACTTCTCCAAAGTATGCACTACACTCACACGCTCATCTAAAACATTAGCACACCATGTCACACAATCTCCGCAAGACACCTCACAATTAACACAAACACCGCAAGCTAAGTATAAACCACTTATAAACAACCCTATAGATACTCACTCCTCTGCTGTCACAGCTCGCTCTCGACCCAATAGAACATCACCAACACCAATTCTCCAAGTCAAAACATGGACACTCGGGGGCATATTATCAAGCCCATTATCGCCGCTTTAGCGGCCGTTTTTGGCCGAAAAGCGGCAATAATTTCATCGCAGTATTATCAAGGACACGCTAACAGGCTCTAGCGCGTGTTTCCTTGTGCTAGCACCCGTTTTACTAACACCTAGCATCGCATCGCTAATGAGATGCAAAGTAGGCATTCCTCACATAACTTCATGGGAATACATCGCTAACGCAGCATCGCGATATTTATAACGATGCCCCGGACCCGCGTAGCGACAATTAAAATTGCGCTAAGCCCCCATTAACGCTGGAATCTAACGTCTGCAAAATTCCTGACTTAGCTATATTATCCTATGGGAGGTGGATTGTCAGGATATGTCCACCATGGCTTATTATCAACGATTTCCCTATCGCTGCTTTTTTATCGTTGGATTTCCAGCGATATTCAGGCATTTTGCCGCTATCGCTGGATTTTTTTTATCGCTTTGGAGTTAAGCGTTGATGATAACGCGCTAACTCGGCGATGTAATCCAGCGATAGCCGGCGATATTTAAAAACACGCTGAGCGCGCTTAGCGATAATTATCGCTGCCTTTTGATAATATGCCCCTCGGTACTGTGATTGGATCTCGGCAAATCGAAAGTAACAGTTTTCTAACCCCTCTACTTCAGGTACTAACCATCCTCAATATGCTATCATCTGAGAACTCTCTGGGCCGTTTCTTTCAATTTACTCTGGTCAATAGACCTTTTAAATTGCCTGACAGCAAAAAGGGTTTAGCAGCAAATTAATATCTTAAGGTACAGTGTGACCATTAAGACCACAAAATAAAAGCCTGAGTCAGTAACTTGAAGTTAATAGATTTATTACAAACTCAAAAGCAGACTAATATAAATCCATCTCAAGAACATACTATAAAAGTACAGGTTTGTCAAAGGAAGACAAAAGCAGTGTACAATATTGTACCTCAAAAGCAAGCAGCATATAAGGATTTCAATTGTAGCGATGCAGGAAATACGGAAAAGGATTTGATGACTAGACGAATGGTTTCACTCCTTCTCCCCATACATGGAAAAGATTCACAACATCTACTAAACCCTTCACTAAACTAAAGATAGGGGAACCCTATTGAATCAAGGAAGCAAGAAAGGTGTCAGCATTAGAACCTCTGTAGAAGTGTTATAGGTAGGGAGTCAAGTATAGCATGAAGCCACACAATCAGAGATGACAAGAGAGGTCTGTACCTCTCTAAGTCTAAAAGGAATAGAACCAAACCCAAGACGGGTTCACTAATTAAAATGCACAAAGAACATTTGAGAAATATGACCTCATACACCTCATAGTACTTTTCCAGTTCCCAAGAGAGAACTTGACGCCTTGAACACTGCTCCCATATTCCTGTCTCCGCTTCCAAAACGTCCTTTGATTCCCCCATTCGTCTGATAGTACCAACTCATAACACTCCCTTTGTTCTTCATTAAAATTATTTGATCTTGCCAGTTTTTCTACGCCTCACTATCTATGAAATACAATATGCTTTTTACTAACTAACGAATGCCTTTGGTCTGCACCTGCAGAGGAGTAAAAAGGCAGAAAAACAACTTTCACTTTACTATTAAATGTCTCAACTGTAAGCTTAAGGCACACATTCATGCTAACTTAACAGTTTTCTTTAAATGCATATTAATTCTACCACCTAAAACCTGCATATAACCCAATAAATCATACTGTACTCTTATATGTGACACTATATACTCATGCATGTATCATTAACCAAAAACGACAACTGGTCACAATTTATAAAGAAAGCATTGAACACATATATGATTCATTCTCATTAATCCCTGGCAAATGCACTGCATTAAATAAAATTTAGCGCACCACCTTAACATGTAAACCTATAGAAGATTAATATCAGCAATATAGATGTCTGTGAAAAGGACAAACGTTATTATGCACACACATATATGTTTAAAACACACAATACATGCACCTTCTATACCTTAAGTGCACCATATCTCATTGCTATAATTGCTTCACATGAGTACATAAGGCCAAAAGTAAATATATATGTGGCCTAGCCAAACGTAAAAGGATGGAGCAAAAATTATCCTACTCCAGTGGATTTGGCTTATTTTGTGGATACGTATCAAAGCAAACAGTATCTTCGCAGTATTATTTCACTTTTTTGAGGAGTGTGGCTTTAATAGGACGTTCCAATATAGAAAGAAAAATAATGCATTTAAACAACAGCACTTCCCTAAGGATTTTTCTAGAGTACATTGCTATTGGGGAACATACTCCAAAATGATGCCGGCGAGTAGTATGCTTTTAGAGGGGGCTTGTGTCTTCTTCGGGCATGATGGGCTATAAACAGCTTTGAAATGAAATGAAATTTGAAATTGTAAAGCGCACCCATACCCCCAAAGGGGTGTCCAGGCGCTGTACGCATACCGCTGTGGAACCCTTCCTGGCTTTTCCCTGTGAAATGTCCACTCCTGGGCACCCCCAGGGTGAAGCCAGGCATCCCAGCGCTGTTGGGGCCGTTGTGGAGATTAAGCAAGCTATTGCCCAGAGTTGCAGAGTGGGACCCATGATTAGAATAGGCACCGAGGCGAGAATTATCAGGTCCGAGGAAATTGAGCCCAAGACCCGCCGAGGCGGGAATTGAACCCTGGTCCCGGGCCAGATCTCTGCATCAGGGTCTGCCGCTCTAACCATTGAGCCACACTTCAGCATAATACATTTCCCTTGGGTGTGTTTCTTGAAGTTCCTCAAACAAAACCATTCACATAATTACAGCTGCAGATACAACACAGAATATCACTTCTATTTCCTCGATGGAAACTGTAACCATAACAGCCTTAGGCATCGGAGTAAAGAACACACACCCCACGCATATAGGCACACAGGCCAATGGTAAACTCTGCAAAAGTGAAGCTTTCCATAGAATGAAAGAGAGCATGTCTGCGATGAAGCACGTTTACATTTTGGATCTGCACTCGAAACCGACATAAATATTAAAGCTGGCTAGGAGGAAAATATAAACAAAACGCACACCTTTTTCCCACAGAGTTATAAGTCCAGCAAGGAAATCATTATTTGAAAGCTTAATGCCATTGTTGAAATCAAGACTCTATTGAGGCTTTGACTTTAGCTAAAAACAGTCCTGCAAAATGTTTTATTACTAACCCCACACTGAAAGAAAAGACTCCCTCCACAAGAAGGAACATCCTTCACATATTACCCACTTATGTGAGCTAAAAAGCAATTGGTTCTACAGGACGTTTTGAAGAGAAACTGTAAATTATTATTTTAGGGTTCTGGTATGGTACCTCAGCTACATTAAAGAAATGCCTACAGATATGAATAGGTCCACCTCTCACGCACCTGGTTTCCCACGTAAACAAGATATTCAGCCTTTAGTACAGCTCTTTTAGACCCTTTTGCAGTGTGAGCAAAGAAAAGGAGATCCTCCCAGAGAGATTCCTGTGTACCTCACCAAGCATTCCAGTGATGGACTGCAAAGTACTTCATTTGAAAATAATTGAATAAGGAAGGAAAACTCGGAGCAGTGAGTATTCCTTATATAGAAATTCCAGCATTACCTCCTCAGCTTTTTCTTCATTGTATTCTTCAAAGAAATGCGAATTTACGATAGTGGCATGTTTAGTTTTTTTCAATTTTTTTATTGAAAGTTTAAGAAAGCCATACATAGGGCAATCAGAGAATATCAGGAATTAGCCTAGAATAGGTCTGTACAACATATAGCAATCAGGCTTTAGCCAGCGCTCACGCAAAGGACCACAATTCCAAATGCACTGTAATGTATCTGTAATAAACTATTCTATACAACAACAAATCCCAGAGAAAGAAGAAAGGGGAGGCCACAAAAGAGGGAACAGAGAGGTTAGAGAGAAAGAGAAAGGGAAGGGAGGGGGGAGAGCTGCTGCATGTTCAAGAAATGACAGCTGGAATTTACCGAGGTTTTTTTTAGAAGCATAATAGCAATGAGCTAACTATAATCTAGAATCTGCCTCGCCAGATCAGCCCTTTAAAGGCAATTACTCACTCATGTGAAGGGGAGACCCCATGCAATCCCGCTCAATCTATGGGGGAATCGTCCCCAGCCGAATCCCGCAGTTGAAGATATTTCTAGGCCGTGAACGAATCGGCATTAACTCCCAGTATGCAGCCAGCTGATTCTGGCAATATGCTGCGTCTTTAAGCCAGTCCTCAATTCGAAGAAGGGGGCGACGGCCCCAGCACATTGCCACTTGAAGACTGACCAGGAAAGCAGAATTGAGGTAACCTCCTTGTCTCTGGGGGAATGTTAGACCTGGCATCCTTGGCGTGGGTTTCCCCTGTATTTTTGCCTTTGCCCCCTGTGTTTTTGCTGTGTGTTGGACTTAATTTTTGCTGGTCTAGATGCTTTGGGCCCCTTGCCACTGCTGTTCAGTGCCGAAGTGCAAGTACTCCCTCTGTAAATTGTTGGAATGGATCAGTGTTTCCATAATTGGCTTCTTTGGTTTACTGTTAAGTCCCTAGTATAGTGCACTGTGTGTGCCCAGGGCCTGTAAACCAAATGCTGCTAGTAGGCTTGCAGCACATATTGTGCCACCCACACAAGCAGCCGTTCAAATGGGTCTCAGGCCTGCCATTGCAGTGCCTGCGTGCAGTTCATACTGCCATATCGACCTGGCAAGTGCACCCACTTGCCAGGGCCTAACCTTCCCTTTTCTTACATGTGGTCACCCCTAAGGTAGGCCCAAGGTACCCTTGTGGGCAGGGTGCAGTGTATGTGAAAGGTAGGACATGCCCTGATGTGTGTAGCATGTCCTGATAGTGAAATTCTGCCAATTTCGTTTTCACTATTGAAAGGCTATCTGTCCCATAGGATAGAATGAGGAGTTTACTTATAACATCTTATAAGTATAACTGCCCCTGGGAACAAGACAGGAAAATGGAGTTTAGTATGCCTGGACTCAGAATATAAAGATACATCTTTTAATAAGGATGATTTTTATATTCTGGGTTTGAAAATACCACTTTTAGAAAAGTAGGTATTTTCTTGCTTAGCCATCCTATGTGCCTCTGCTAGGTTTTTGTATTGACTGTCTGGCTTTGGAGTGACAGGGGCTGGGGATGTGCATTCTGTTCAGACAGCAACTTGGGGGGGTAAGGTGTGCTCTGCCTTTCCAGGGTGAGTCACGGCTGGACTGAATAGACCTGGGCTGCATTCAGAGTAGGGGGAGGAGATTTCTTTCACACCTGATTGGCGTGGTTTGCCTTGGCCAATGCTGTCTCCACCTTCTGACAGGAAACTGCACCAGAGAGGACAGAACTGGTTCTGGCTGAGCAAAGAAACTCTTTGCCTCCAGAGAACAAAGTATTTTGTACTATAAAAAATGGGGCCCAGACCCCTAAACTTTAGATCGCTTTTGGACTTCAAGAGGAACCAAGCAGAAGAGCTGGAAGAAACTGTAGGAGGAGTACTTCTCCTTTGCTGGGTGTTGTCTGGGGTTGACCTGCAGTAGCTGTTTCTGCCAAGGAGAGGAACTGTGTATGTATCCTGCTTGAGAACGTATCTCCAGGATGTAGAGCTTGCCCCCTGTTCAAGAAGTCTCAGGAGCAGCAAAGACTTCACCATCCTTCTGGGCACCCTCTTTGGAACCGCTGGTTTCAGTCGCCGCAGAAGAAAAGAGCAGCCGACTCTGTCACTGAGTCTGTCGCCGGTTTCGCGTCCTGAAGGAACCACAGAAGGCACCGCAGCACTTCGCACCACATCCTTGGTCTCACCGACACCGCTGGGCGACCGTCACTGAACCATTGCTTGCACAGTATCCTGTGGGCACCGTACTCCACACCGCCTCATTTCACTCTGCCCGGACGTCATCGACACCGTCACTGCCCGACCCGGACACCGACGGGCTCCGACGCCTGCTTCGTGACCTGCCAGCACCCCATCGTGCACCGCCTCACTCCGCATTGCAAGCCTTGGCCTCACCGACGATGTTGGAGGACCGTCACCGAGCCACTGCGTGCACCGTGCCGACACCGCACGCTGCACCGCTTCACTTCACCGCAACCGCAACGGTTGCCCCGACCGACTCTTTCCATCAGGATCGGCCGCAACGCAAAAGGTACTGTCTACGAGTCTGTCGACAATTTGGCTGGCCCATACCGACGCGGTCGGCTGGAACAGTTAGACTCTGTCGTTTTCAGCATTGCGGTAGCCCCGACGGAGCTACCGCCTCGGAAGAACAGTGTTTTTCAACTATTTCTGCAATTACTGCAAAGTAATTTGTTTTTTACAGTATTGTATGATTTGTTTTGTCGTATTTGGCCTTGTTGGTTTAGATAAAATTTTGCTTATTTTTCTAAACTGGTGTGGTGTCCATTTGTAGTGTTTTCACTGTGTTACTGTATGCATGCACAAATGCTTTACACGCTGCCTCTGAAATAAGCTTGTCTGCTCGTGCCAAACTGCCAAGGGGGTGAGCAGGGGTTATTTTGAAAGTGTATTCCCCCTTACCCTCACAAGGAAGAAGGTTCCCCACTTGGACAAAGGTACAAACCCTTGCCAACTAGATACCCCCATTTCTAACATTGGGGGTCTGTGGTGAGGATCTGGACTTGCATTTGTGTCTTACATACAGTGATTGGTGTACACTACTAGTATAGTGCAGACCATTACACAACCACATACTATTGGTGAACTTTTCTTTTTGGATTTTCAGCAACTTGAGAACTACCAATTTTTTCACCATGATCAAGCCAGCAACTATTGCATCTATTGACATTGAATTTGAAAAGGATAGGGTGGAAACCTACACTGTGTCTCACCTAAAAGTCATCTGCAAGAAATTTTAAATCTCTGTAACAGGCCTCACCAGAAAGAATGCATATCAAAAGGCGCTGAGGGCCTGGTGGAATCCAGAAATGCCAGTGGGCAGGATGAGGAGCCTCTGGTGGAGGTGGAGAATTAGGATAGGCAGGAGGGGATGTTGAATCTGCGAGGGGGGAGGGAACCTTTCAGAGATGGCAGCAGTGTGTCTTCAAGAGGTCCGTCTCCAGAGGAGCTGTAGGACAGAGAGAGAAATAGGGTGCATGAGAGGGAGCTTGTTAAGCTCAGGCTGGGGAAGGAGTATAAGGAATTGGAGTTGGAAAGGCCAAAATTGGCTCTAGAAGAAAAGAGGATGCTCTTAGAGCATGAAAGAGGTTTGAAGGAGCTGGACATAAAAGCCAAGAGTGCAGAGTCCAGTTCCAATGGTGGCAGCATGTTGCCAGTGCCTGGAGTAGGGAGGGTATACATCCCCAAGGAGGTGATTAAGGATTTTGTGAATTGTGAGGACATTGGTCAGTGGTTTAAGGCATATGAGGTAGCAAAGAGGTCCCACAGAATCCCTGAGAGAGACTGGGGAGCGAGGTTGTGGAGCCACTTCATAAGAGAAGGGAGGGAAACTGTGCTAGCCTTACCCAGCGAGAAGCAGATATCTTATGCCCCCAATGAAGGAAGCCTTGATCAGGAGGTATGGTTTGATCCCAGAACTATACAGGTAGACGTTGAGGGCCTGTAAGAAGCTTGAGTCAAGCACTTGGGTGGAGTATGGTTCCTATTTTTGCAGAGCACTAGATGGTTGGGTGAAGGGTAGCCAGGAAAATGATTTTCAGGGGCTTTATGATTTATTTGCATGGGAGCACTTGTCTGGTAGTTGTTTTCCAGAGCTACGCCAGCATTTGATTGACAGTAGGGTAACTGACCCCAGGAAGCTTGCTGTGGAGGCGGACCGCTGGGTCAGTACCAAGGGGCAGGGTCCTCAGCAGAAGAGTGGGGGGGACAAGGGTAAACAAAAGGAGTTCCAAAAGGGTCCCAAAATAATTCCCAAGGGAACCAAGTGAGAAGAAGTCATGGGTCCTGCAGGTAAGTCTGTCCAGAAGGGCCCCCGCACATGTTATGCTTGTGGTCAGGTGGTTCACTTCATAGGGGATCCTAAGTGTCCCAAAAAGACTACCCCTGTACCCACAGGTGCATTGCCCCGGGAGTTGGCTAGTGTAGCCTTGGGGGAGGAGTTGGGTTCCCAGGGGGGGTGGGAGCCAGCAGAATTGACCCTGGTATCACTAGGAGACAGTGAGATGGTCCCAAGAACCCACCTGCCCGCTAACACTAAGAAATACAGGCAGTGGGTGACCATTAATGGCCATAGGGTGCAGGCTTTGAGAGACACTGGAGCCAGTGTGACAGCTGTCAGTTGTCGGCTAGTGTCTGAAAAGCAGGTGGTCTCGAATGTACTCTCCCCAGTAGTTACAGCTGACAACTCAGAGTGCCTCTGCAAAGTGGCACAGGTTCTCTTTGAGTGGGGGGTCTCAGGTACCTTGAAAGTAGTTGTGAGGCCAGCCATGCCTGTTGACTGTCTGCTAGGCAACGATCTGGAGAGTGCCCCTTGGGAGAAGATGGAATGTAAGTCTCATTTGGAGATGTTGGGTCTGCCTGAGTGGGCGTGTGTGACCACTCCACTCGGTCTATGGCAGCCGGCAAGTGCAATCAAGAGGACATGGAACCTGGAAGAATGGCCCAGGTGCCTGCCAAAAAGAGAGGAGGCAGGGTGTCCAGGAAATTGGCCCGCAAAGTTCCCATGGTCCAGGAGGAGGCAGACCATGAGGGGGATGCCCTGGAGCCTACAGGGAAGCAAGTGGCCGAACTGGGGACCTGCCTGAGCTGGCCCATTGGCAGCAGGAAGGGGGCCCCTCCAGGGAGGAATTCTGCAAGGAGCAGCAGGAATGCCCCTCTCTTGTTGGTTTGGGCAGAAGGCTGCAAGCCAGGCAGCAGGTGATCAGTCTGGGTCACATTGTATTTACTGGGAGAATGGTCTCCTGTATAGTGAGCCTAAGGTTGCAGAGCCTGGGTCAGCCCATGTGCTGGTGGTATCCCAGCGCTTCAGAGCCTTCCTACTGGGTGTGCCTCTAGCAGGACATTTGGGGCAAGACAAGACCTTTGAAAGGCTTGTCACCCACTTTTACTGGCCCTGAATGTGCAAGGATTCTGACATTCACTGCAGGACTTGCCAGACTTTCCAGGCAAGTGGCAAGAGTGGTAGGAAGTACAAGGCTCCTCTCCAACCTTTCCCTGTCATCAGCCCCCCCTGTGAACGGGTGGGCATTGACATTGTGGGGCCTCTGGACCCCAAGACAACCATGGGCAACAGGTTCATCCTGGTCTTGGTGGACCATGCCACCCGGTACCCAGAGGCCATCCCTCTCCGGACTGTGATGGCCCCCGTGGTGGGTCGAGCATTGATGGGGATCTTCTCCCATGTGGGATTCCCCAGAGAGGTGGTGTCTGACCAGGGACCAATTTCATATCTAGGTATATGAAATCCCTGTAACAGGAGTGTGGTGTTACCTATAAGTTCACCACACCTTACCACCCCCAAGGAAATGGGCTGGCTGAGAGATTCAACCTGACCCTGAAGGGCATGATTATGGATCTTGGTGAACCCATGAGGCATAAGTGGGACGTCCTTTTACCATGCCTGGTGTTTGCTTACTGGGAGGTACCGCAGAAGTCCTTAGGGTTCAGTCCCTTTGAACTCCTGTATGGGTATCCTGTAAGAGGACCTCTAAATCTGGTGAAAGAAGGCTGGGAGAAAGCTCCCAGTAAACCTCCCCAGGATGTACATATTTACATGCTGGCCTTCAGGAACCAGACTAAGCGCTTCAGACAACTCGCTCAGACGAATCTGGAAGACAGCCAGGAAGAGATGAAACAATGGTATGATCAGAATGCCACTCTGATCGAGTTTCATCCTGGCCAAATAGTGTGGGTCATGGCCCCAGTGGAGCCTTGTGTGCTCCAGGACAAGTGGACTGAGCCATTTAAGGTGGTGGAGCTCAAAAGTAAAGTTACCTATCTGGTGGACTTGCAGTCTCCCAGGAACCCTTTGCGGGTCCTACATGTGAAGCGCCTCAAGCCCCACTTGCAGAGGTCCGTACTGGGCATGCTCCTAGCAGCGTATGATGGAATGGAAGAGGAGACAGAGCATCTCCATGACCTCCTGTCTGCTAAGGAGCACGATGGGTCAGTGGACGGTGTAAACCTTTCCCCTGCCCTGACTCCTGAACAGCAGAGTGACTGCCGCCAACTGTTGGGACAGTTTGCTGCTATGTTCTCCCTGACCCCTGGTGTCACTCAGTGTGTGTCCTTGATGTGGACACTGGGGACAGTCCTCCTGTAAAACACAAGATTTACAGATTGACTGACAGGGTCAAAGCTAGCATCAAGGAGGAAGTCTCCAACATGTTGGCTCTAGGGCTGACTGAGCCCTCCAACAGCCCTTGGTCCAGCCCAGTGGTCTTGCTCCCAAAGTTTGCAGCACTGGGTGCCACGCCAGAACTCCGGTTCTGTGTGGACTACTGAGGGCTCAATTCAGTCATCAGGACTGATGAGCACCCCATCCCCAGAGCTGATGAGCTCATAGATCGGTTGGGATCTGCCTCTTCCATATCGCTGCGCCGTCTGGTTGCTGCTGCTGCTGTCCCCATCGCTAAACATCGTTTATCACAAAACCAGAACACCGCATGCCATTACTCCGCAAGTCAGAACAACGACTTGCTCTAGGGGTCAGAAGGTGTTGGATTTAAAATCCAGCACATTCCCTATTGTTGCACAGACTGGAGTTGGAATAGTAAATTATATTATTCCAACATTCAGCGCCCCCTTAGAGCAAGTCGTTGTTCCGACTTGCGGAGTAATGGCATGCGTTGTTACAACTCAGTCGTTGTAAGGACCTCGTTGTAATGGCATGTGTGAAAAAAGCATGCGAAAAAACGTGGCATATTCCACCCTATCTGCTGCTGCTGGTTCCTCTGACCTGGAGGTCAGGTGTTCGAGTCCCTCTTCCACCCGCAGGCTCCTGCCTGTGCCTCATCCTTGGTGGTCCAGTGGTAGAGCGTCACTGCTCTGCAGCTTGACTTCCCTCTTGTCCCTCTTTTCTGCTGTTCCTGTTCATCTTTCTGCTCTTCTCCGTTGCTTTTCTACCTCTGTCTTTCTTTTATCTTTCCTTTGTTTGGCTTTGTTTTTCCTGTGCTTTTTTGCAGTTCCTTTTCCCTATTCTTTCGCTCATTGCCGCAGCGATCGCCCGTGTCCCTGCCCCCTTTAGTGTCCTTTCCCGCGTTTCCCGCCTCTCAGCTGTCCAGTCCCCCTGCAGCACTACTTAATGGCGGACGCTGTGCGCTCATGCGCAGTGGGTGTGCCACTGGTGCGCCAAAGGCAAGTCCATCTGCGTCCATCCACCCCTGTACTGCGCCCAGCACCAGGGACCCTGCATCTCGGACACTCCACTGCTACGACGCCAGCACCCTCCTCGCCCTCACCCCTGGACGACATGCCGCCTGTCATCTAGCATCACCGAAGAATACCCTTGCACCTTGCGCCTGCCAAAACTGCAAACGCACCTCCTGCCACATCAGCACCCCAGCGCCTCTTGCCGCCCAGCTGACCAACAACACACCTGACAGGCTTAACTGCATCCTCCTCAACGTGCGGTCCCTCCACAAATACACCACAGAAATCTGGGGCCTCCTCGATGCCACCTCTTCAGACATAGCCTTATTCACGGAAACTTGGACCAACCTCTGCTCCAGACTGAACATCGCTATCCCCAACGGCTACAAAATCACCCGCAAGCACCATCCCGACTGTCCATGAGGAGGCATTGCCATCGTCTACAAAAGCACACTCCGACTGACCACGCACTCTAATGACCCAACGGCGTACATGGAACACCTCCACTTCCAAATCCGGACCAACCCCAACACCACCCTCCGTGGAACGCTCGTCTAAAGGACCCCCGGGCCATGAACCCTCATTCACGATGCCATTGTAGACCTCATCGCACCCCAGGCTCTCCCATTTACCAACTACATCCTACTCGGAGACCTCAAGTTCTACCTGGACAACCCCAGTGACCAGAACACTCTCACCAACTTTGGACTCAAGCAGCTAGTCACTGCACCAACCCACATAGCTGGACACACGCTCGAGCCCATCTTCTCCACCAGCGGGAACTTCAACTACAGCCACACCACAGAACTCTCCTGGACCAACCATCATTGTATACATCACGCCTTCACCAAGCCCACCGTACACCACCGCCATCATCGCCCCATCACAGCTGGATCAAGGCCACCGAAGAACTTCTCGTCACCTCCCTCAGCACCACCACTCCACCAACAATTACAGATGCCAACACCACAGCACACAACCTCCACCGATGGATCTCCAACTGTGCTGACACCCTGGCACCCCTCAAGAAAAGACCAGGCAAACAACACTCCAAGAAAGCCAAGTGGTTCACTCCCACCCTCCACTAGTCCAGACGCACCTGCAGACGTCTCAAGTAGTTATTGAGCCACAACATCAATCAACTCCGCAACACAGTCACCCTTGCACCATGGCGCAAGGGTGTCTGCGTTGGTGCTTGGCAACCATTGTGCACCATCGTAGGGGAAAAAAACAGGGGGGCTTAATCCTGAGCCCATTCAGGCAGTTTAACGCAGCTGGTGCGTCATTTTCTTGACGTACTTGCAGCGTGAATCTTGCACCACGTTGCGCCGTATTTACAAAGTGAGGCATCTAGGCATATGCATGACCTTGTGAAGCCCTGTGCCACATTATACCTGCATCAGGTATGATGTATGCAGGGTGGGCGTTCCCACGCAACAAAGCCTTGTAGGATTGGGGCAGTGAAGTCTCTCAGATTTCACTGCGACGATTCTAGGACGCCACTGCATCAAAACCTTACGCCTGCCTCATGGCAGGTGCAAGGGTGACGCAGTGCCATAGATATAGGCTGGCCCCATGCATTGCTAGAGTTGCATCATGCTTGCAACACAACTGTAGCAATACATGACTTTAGCGCTGCCAGATATGTCAGGATTCCAGACGTATCTGTCATTGATTGTGACATGGAGCGCTGTACATTGAATATGGCGCATCCATGGTGTCGCAAGAAGGGCGCAGTGAAAATTGTCGCAACACTGTTTGGTCGCAGTGATGCAACACTTTTCATGAATGGGGCCCAGATATGTGCCCTATCTTATTGATAGTGTGCATCCCTGTCCTTTTGCTGTGGCGCAGGGAAGCACAGCAATGTTCCTTGCAGCGCTGTCCAGCACCCAAATATCTAATATGTGGACCCAAGTGCACCATTTTTAAGAGCTGCTATTATCTGGTCTTAAAAAACTGCCTCTAACTGGACTTAGCAGCAGTTTTGGGGGGTTATCGCCATATGGGAATTTCATTGTAAATATTGCGAAGTGGGGTTAGCGGCAGATTTTGCACAGGAACGCCCACCTTGCATCTCATTTTCGTTAATTCCCGCTAACAGAAGTGGCGATCTTAAAAATTCACGTTTACTCTGGAAAAGTGCCGCTAACTGCAGTTATTGGCAACTTGTAAATACGGCGATAAAAAAAGCTGCTGTAACGTTAAAAAATTAACGCTACAGCGGAGTTAAGTTCTTGTACATATGCCACCCAGTGTATTCGGAAAGTCGATCGCGTTGCAGTAGCGCCTTTCAGTGTTTAAACGCTACTGATTTTTTGCTGTTGTTGTTTTGTTTTTTATACACTGTCGTGTTTCTGTTTGGGGACTGTTTGCTTTGTATTACAAGCTATGCGGAACGCTTAAACAAGTTAGCTTCTCAGAATAGTGTGCAACTAATGCAATTTATAAAATGGAGGAATTTTTAAACTCTCGCTTGCAACCAAAAGCTAATCAGTAATTTCCAAACTTTTTAAACAAATAACCAAGCAGTCTTTTGAATGTCAACATGAGTAGATAAATCAAATATCACAAACGACGAATGAAATGTCACTTTCTTTTTCTTTTTCATAATAATTTTCCAGACAACAACAGTGTTACAGATTCAATCGGAGGCTGCTAAAGGAGTTCAGAAACTAATGTAACCTTGTCGCACTTGTGAATCACTGTTAAATCTGAGGAAGTTAGTTCCCAATTCGTCTTTAAGTTGAAAAAGCACTAAATAAAAGACGGGAATTCCTAATAATGGAATTTGTTTTTATTGAAAAAAACAGGGATTGAAATCCTGTTTATATAAGGACTTAGCTAGCAGTGGTTACTGTCCGCAAGGAAAAAGGGGCTCTACATTCAGCAAACCCGCCAACAAACCATGTAAGTCGAATTTCCCAACAACACTTGCAAATTAAAGAGCTTCATTAAACCCCAGATTCGACTATAACCACGAGTTGTTTGTTCATTTTAGTTTGTAATGCCACAGTTTCATCTTGTTAAAAAACAGATTACAGATAGAACACACAGGTGAACAGAGGTAAACCTTGATTGGATCTAGAGGGGTTTTTAAGTTAAATGGTAAATGCCCACAAAAACGACGAATACATGATAATTTAATAACTGTTTTCATAGCTGTTATCCAGTGCTTGGTCCCGAAGAGACCCCAAACAACGGGGCTCGAAACACGTTGACAACCATGCATTAGGTATTTGTTGGACTTTCAACTACAAACATAGGAAACCCCACTGACAAAATGAGGTGCCTTGTTTCTGTGTTATCAATGAGTTGTTACAACCCCTGTTAATGCTTTATTTTAGGAGGTTGGATAACTGAGACTAATTTGCAATGCCTATTCCAAAGAAAGATGGTTACTGATACATATGTGTCACCAATTCTTAGAAAATATTTTTGTATGTTTATAATTTATGCTTATGAATACAGAATCTAGGAATACGTTGTGGGTTATTTAAGCTCACTGGATATTAACTGGATGTTATCCAATGTTTAAGATTGTGATATGCAAAATGTGTTCAAAAAGGTTGAAACGTAACTATGTTTAGAGATTATGGTTGAGTTAATTAAATTCCTTGATCACGAATGAATGACTAATTGTAATAAATAATTTCAGACAAGGTATATTGTTGTATATGAAGATATATATAGAACTTTCCAAAAGTGGCATTTTCAGAACTGTGATGAAAAATCCGACTTTACTATTAAGGTTGGCTTTTAATTACAATTCTTTAGACTTCAAACTCGATCTGTCTGCCTGCTCCCAATTGGAAGTTACAGCTTATTGAATATAATAAGGTAACTCTGATGTTATCCTAAAGGAGAGCCGGCTTGCAGTAGTAAAAAATTAACTTAAGAGTGTTTCACTACCAGGACATGTAAAACTTAAAAGTACACGTTCAAGTTTGTAAATACACTGCACCCTGCCTTATAGCTATGTAGGGCCTACCCTGGGGGTGAGTTACATGTATTAAAAAGGAAGGTTTAGGCCTGGTAAAAGGTTTATTTTGCCAGGTCAAAATGGCAGTTTATAACTGCACACACAGGTTGCAAAGCAAGCCTAAGGTATGTTTAAAGGGCTACTTATGTGGATGGCTCAATCAGTGCTGCAGGCCCACTAGTAGCATTTAATTTACAGGCTCTGTGTATGTGCAGTACCACTCTACTAGGGACTTGCAAGTAAGTTAAATAGGCCAATTGAGTGTAGGCCAATGTTACCATGTTTAAAGCAGAGAGCACAAACACTTTAGCACTGTTTAGCAATGGAGCCTTGACAGGGAAAGGGAAGAACTTTTTAGAACCTGATTTGGGGGTGGAGTTGGGTGTTCCCCCAACACACAAAGGTTGGTACTAGGTATAAATGTTGGACCTCATGGACCATTCATCAGTACACTCCTAGACTTGTGGACATTGCAAAAGAGGGAGTGACCTGCCCACCAGAGGACTGCCCTGTTGCCACTCCAGAGGACTACCTTTGTGCTTGAGAACTGTCTTGCTAGGTGTTAAGAAAGATTGGACTTGCTCCCTTCATCCCAGGTTAAACTGAATGACTCCAAGGGTCAGTTGGCTGAACTGTCTGAGATACAGGGACACAACAAGACCTCTCTGCAACTGCCCAGCTATCCTGCTGCAGTGGACCTCCCTGGAATTTCAACTGGACCTGCCTGAGCCCTACTTGCCTCTGCTGGACTGAGTTCTTGATGCCCAAGAGGTGACTCCCAAGGTCCTGCACTCTTGGCTGGCATCAATTGAGCTCCTCCTGTGAAGAAATGAGAAATCCCGATGTTTTTGGCTCTATGCAACCGTGAAGGGGCCCATTCATGCCAAGACTGTACCGCCCACAATGACCTCCAATACGAAGCTCCGAAGAAGCTGACTCTTTGTGCTACAGGAACCACTAGTGGCAAGTAGCATTGTAAGATCTGCACGTCACACTATAGCAATGAAAGCCCATGATAACCCCCTATGCAAAGCTCCAGCAATGACCGTCTGCGATGCCTAACCAGATCTTGGTGTTACAGCAACGACCATCTGCGATGCCAGGCCTGCTCTTCGACTGACAGAGCTGACTGTAGGGAGCTGACTCTCTATATAGTATACCAAAACAAAGTACACTGTGCAGAGATTCAGGGGAGACCTAGATTGGTATACAGAGGCAAAAGTAGATAATACTAACACTCTATTTGTTGTAGTGTGGGCAAGCAGTTAGGCTTATCAGAGAGTAGTGTTAAGCTTTTGTTGTATTCACAGAGGTAATAAATGAGACACGCACTCAAGTATAAATCTGAGACCAACTTGCAAAAAATAACACTGATTTTTATGTAATTTTTAGGACCAAAAACTTCTTCACAGGTAAGTACTTTTTAGTTTTGAATTTTTAACGTTCGGAAAATAGCTCACTGTTGTGCACAAATATTCACAATGAAAGTCTATGGAGAAAAACACAAAAATGCCTAAAAAATCATACAGTCGGTTCTAGGGTTTTACCTTCGAGGTTTAGGGTAGCAGCAGGCCAGGGTCCAATGTTCCACCAGCGGATCATCAGGAGCATCCCGGATTCGGCCAGAAGCAGGGTGCTGAGGTCATTGGCAACTGGTGCGCTACGAAGATGGAGCCACCTAAAAACAGGCTGCACAGAAGGACTTACAGGTAAGTCAGGGGGACCCCAAACAAGCCATCAGGTCACAAGTGCCTCAGGACCATGGCAGCACAGCTGTTTTGTTGGAAACCAGGCCGGGTGGGCTGGGTGCAGAGCAGATAGGGCAGCCAAGCTCTGTGCGTCAAGATATTCTCTGCGGTAAGGTGCAGCCAGGTTGTAGGGACAATTCTGGGACAGGTGGGCCATTCATAGAGTAGGTCTCAGGGGTCTTGTTGTCCCTCGACAGATGCTTGCTTCCTGGACAGTTGGACTCAGGATTAGACTCTTCACCGCAGTGTTGGTTGCAGGTGGTCTGGTACCTCAGGTATTGCAAGAGTACAGCTCCGGTAGGTCCTAGTGTCCTCTCACATGGTGGGGGGACAGATCTGACCATCAGAGCTGAAAATACTGCTTCTGGTTTGGTTGCTGCATCGGGTCGCTGGGGAGCTGCAAGTCGGTATACTGGACTGTGTGGGATCGGTGCATGCAGACTGCAGGGGAGTAGTTCCTCTACTCCAAGGGAGTTCCCAGGTTATTGGAAAAGGGCTAGAGGTGCTCTGGGGTTCTTGGAGGCCTCACAGCAGCAGGACAAGACAGCACCCCATGATGGTCGAGCCATTGGAGGGAGCAGGCAGGGTTTTGCACCACAATTCTGCAGCAGGTACTCTGTTCATGGGTTAGCAGCTCGTTTTTGTCCATTGTCTTCTTAGGTCCATCGAATCTAAATCTCAGCATCCAGGGGTGCACCTAAATACTAAATGTAGGGGCGTTAAAGGTAAGAATGGGTTACCTACCTATACGGTGTCTACTCCCTCTATGTGACCACTTCCTTTGGGGAGATCGCACAACCCTGCCCCTAATTGGCTAATTCCCTCTCAAACAAGATTGAGGAAAATAAAAGTGCGGTCCACATCACCTTCCCCGCCTTAGGGGTGGTGCTGGCTGAATGTGTGCCCACCTCCCAATCTAACTAGCTTTCTCACCTGTCTTCCCACCAGATGTGGAGCAGGACAGGGGGGGTTGGCATCCTCAACTATCTGGAGATGCCTGGGTTGCATTTAAAAGGCAGCATCGCCTTTGAAGCTTCCGGCTTTGGAATGCCATTCCTGATTGGAGGAGGTGTGAAGCTCCTCTGCCCAGAGCAGGCTTTGCTCCTGGCCTCAGAGAGCACAGGCTCTCACCCCATGAGGTCAGAAACAGGTCTGGTGGTGGCAGGTTGGCTAAGACTAGTCAGAGACCACACCAGTGCTTGATAGGTTTTCAGGGGGCTCTCTAAGGTGTGCTTTGTGGGCATTTATTAATACATCCAACACTGGCATTAGTGTGGATTTATTAAGAGGAGATGTTTGGTACCAAACATCCCTGGGTACAGAAAAGCCATCATGCTGCTGAGAAAAGTGTAAACATGGGTGTCCAGCCTATGTACTCTCTATGACTTGCCTGTGCACTTTCAATATCCAAGAATGGACTTAGATATTGTAGGTTCATTTCTGCTCAGGCAGATATGGCCATACATGTGGTAAAGTGACCCTGCCTTAGGGCAATAAGGCCTGCAGTACGGGGTGACGTACCTATACCTCATGCTGTATCTGGGGGCATGGCACACACAGGTGTGTACCATCTGACTCTTCAGTTTTCTCTGCACCAAAAAATGCAGCCTGCAATGGCAATTTGCAGGGTTGTCGTGTAGTTCCTCTAAATCTATATAGGATCTGCACGTTTAGACAACATACACTATAGGATTGGTGTCAGACTGTTTCTAGACACCCTTACCGGGTATGTTAGCCTGTATACCAGCTAGCTCACAGTACCACTAGAAACCACTCTTACCAAGGAGAGAATAGTTCTTGGCAACTATCGAACATGACAACCCTGATCAGGATCGTGGAAACAGTATATTACTTTTCGCTCAGTCACTCGTGCTCACTTCGTCTCAGAGAGATACACAGAATAAACGGTGGGGACGTTTTTCAATAAGCATTTATTGAACCAGCGTCATTCTAGTGTAAAATAGGTGTGCTGAAACAATCACTAGACAGTAATAGATATAAATGATTATAAGCACTAACAGAGTAAAAGGATGGTAGATTTCTACCATCGTGCTAAAACAATTAATACAGGCAAGTATATAAAATACATGACAGTAGAATGCGTACTCCTACGATGCAACCCTAACTAGATGTACCTAAGTGTACCTAGCATGTATGTGGGTGTAAAGCCAAGAATCCCTCTAGGATAAAGTCAACCCCATTACCTGAAGTGAGAGACTGTGGGACCCTGTCTTGGTCTCGAGATGGACACTCCGCAAGGGTAGTCAGACCACTGCGAGCTGGAGTGTCTGTGGGCAGGAACCTCAGCGTCTCACGTCAGTGTGTTGGCATGGAAGTCCTTTTGTCCTCTGACTACCTCAGCAAGCTATGGTGTATATATAAAACGCGCCATGGGGCGCGTTTGACAGTGGTGAAGGGAGGGGGCGGGGCTTCAGGTGACATGTGTGCAAACAGGCCCCATGGCGCGTTTTAAGATGGGGAATTAAATCCCCTTCAATCCTGAGGGTCCCTGGGGGCCAACTAGCCCACCAGGTACCTCCAGTAAGCGCCACGGAGCTGCGTTGCAGAGTGTTGTAAAAAGGGGCGTGGCCTCTGAACACCTCTCTACAACACAGCTCTCTGGCGCATACTGGAGGTATCTGGTGGGCTAGTTGGCCCCTAGGGACCCTAGGGATTGAGGAGGAATTAATTCTCCAACTTAAAACGCGCCACAGGGCGTGTTTGCAGACATGTCACCTCAGGCCCCACCCCTTCCTTCACCATTGTGCAAATATTCCTCTAAAATCAGCCGAACTACGAATTCTGATTTACTCACCTGTTATCAGGAGAGACCTCAGTGCTGCATCTTTGAGCCCAGTACTGATCCTGAAAAGTAATTTTAACCGTACTTACCAGTAACTTGAATATCCTTCCATAGGCTAACATTGACTGGTTTCACTTGGAAATTCTTCTAAGTGTGGAGTTTTGGAACTTTATAATATTCCTCTAAAATCAGCCGAACTATGAATTCCGATTTACTCACCTGTTATCAGGAGAGAACCCAGTGCTGCATCTTTTAGCCCAGCACTGACCCTGAAAAGTAATTCTAACCGTACTTACCAGTAACTTGTATTTCCTTCCATAGAAATCCATTGTCTGGTTTTCAGCAGAAAAGTTTCAAAGTGTCGATTTTCACAAACTACAAATATTCCTTAAAAATCGCCTGTATGACTTAAACGCATTCTTTCAACTGTTTACAGGAGATGCACCAGTGCTGGATCCAGGATCCACCACTGAGTAAGAAAAAGTAACGATAACACTACTTACCTGCTAAGTGAATTTCCTCCCATAGGATAACATTAGTGATTCTATGTGAAGAAGTTTCTAAGTGTCAACTTTTAAAATACAATAATATTCCTTAAAAATCACTACTGTAACCAAAACGCTTTTACTCAACTGTTTACAGGAGATGTCCCAGGACTGAATCTAGGATCCAGTCCTGTGGTTAGAAAAGTAATCCATAAAGTAACTAATTGCATTTAACTAGAAATTCACATTGAGCTCAATGTTGCATTGTGTTTGAAATTGTGTTGCCCATTGCAACAACTGTAACTACTGTACTTAAAAGTCTATTGCCTATTTGCAAAGTATTTAAACTAAAGTAATTCATTCTGAGAAAGTATATTTTGTAATGTAATGTATAATGTAATTACAATGTAATTTAAAAAATAAAATATCTAAAAATAAATAGTTTAAAAAATGTTGTAAATCAGTATCAAAAAATAAATATAACAATTAATACATTTAAAAATTGTCATTTACAAAACCTTTGAAATTCACTGAAAAAAACCATAGGTTTCAGACATGTTATAGTTAGGAATTAGCATTTAAAAACCTTTGAAATTCACTGAAAAAACCATAGGTTTCAGGCACGTTATAGTTAGAAATTAGCATTTAAAAACCTTACAAATTCACTGAAAAACCATAGGTTTTAGGGACAGTTATAGTTAGTTGGACATTGCACTCGTACAAAACCTGTGAAATTCCCCCGTTACAGTTAGTTCAGCTAACTATAACTCGCGCCCCCGCAATGCACTGCTGATGACGTCACATATTACATCACTCATGACATGGTCAGTGACATCACTGATGACATCATTGATGACATCTCAAATGACATCACTGATGACATCATCCACGTGATAATCTGATGTACCTCCTCACACCCTAAAATAACCTTTGATACACCCACTCTAAATTGCAGACTGCCATTCGCAAAACCAACACCAATAACTACATACCCACTCACTGATTCTTAGGTCTACACACACATCCACTCACTCACCCGTACAGTCACTCATACTTACGGTCACTCAGTACAGGACTATCATATGCACTCAAACTCCTATATAGACACTCAAACACCGCCACTCATCCATAGAGGTACTCACACACCTAGTCAGTCATGCAAATGATTAAACACACTGCCATTTACTCACCTATACAGTTATACACACACCAGCTCACTTACTCATACAAATACTAGCACATTCTTACGCTCTTATACAATCACTGATACAAGCACACACTCATCCATACAGTCACTAACACAATCACACACTCTCGCTTATAGCTATTTATATACTCCAACACACATATATACTGCCTTTCACATATGTAGTTACTCACACATGCACCACTGGGACATACATTCACTCACTAACACACTCTTACACACACTTACCCACCCATACAGTCTATCACAGATGCACTCTTGAAACCATCCACCCAGTGAATCTCCCACTCACACATCTATGCACAGAGTCGCACACACCCCACCCACACAAACACTCAGGCACCCATACAGATACTCAGACAACCAATCAATAACTCATATAGACACTCATGTAGCTATTCACAAACCCATGCAGCCACTTACACAGCAACAGACAGACGGATACAGACATTCACCCAGTTTAGTCACTAACCCATGCATTCAGTAAGATACGTTAAATCACTCACTTATAGAGTCAGTCACGCACCTACTAAATCATCCATACAGACACTTATACACCCACTCATTCTTCAATACGCCTTTCCCTATATATATTAAAAATATTTAAACTTTACAGAAACACACAGTCACTAGATGATGTCATCAGTGATGTCATTTGAGATGTCATCAGTGATGTCATCAGTGATGTCACTGACCATGTCATGAGTGATGTAATATGTGACGTCATCAGCAGAGCATTGCGGGGGCGCGAGTTATAGTTAGCTGAACTAACTATAACGGGTGAATTTCACGGGTTTTGTACGAATGCAATGTCCAACTAACTATAACTGTCCCTAAAACCTATGGTTTTTTCAGTGAATTTGTAAGGTTTTTTAAATGCTAATTTCTAACTATAACATGCCTGAAACCTATGGTTTTTTCAGTGAATATATATATATATATATATATATATATATATATATATATATATATATATATATCATCGCTCCACAGTCCACCTTGGCATTCGCTGCACTCTTCTGACGGGTGCAGAAATAGTGGAGGTGGGTCCACTCTTAATTATTACCGCTCTGGTGTCCAAAAACACACTGCACTCGCGGGGTGAATTCAATCCTTTATTGAAAGTACACAAGTTTCGAGGACGCGTTTCGGCGTTCTGCCTTCTTCCAGCTCGCGTGTACTACACACAGCGTGTGTGGATCAGTGCCTTAAATGTCAGAGCTGAATGCTCATTGGGCGCGGCAGATGTCAGGGAGAGAGGGATAGGTCAATCTCTATCCAATGTATTGGACCCTCAACTGTCACACCTCCTTTAACGCTGGCTTAGACACCTCACCACGTCGTGTGGATGGTCTGTAGGGCACCCCTCGTCAACCACCAGGTTCCGTCACAGTCAGCGCAGGGGTCGGCATATATCCGATACTCCTCCAGTCTGTATGGCTGGCGCTTCATCACGACGCTTATGCTGCGGCGCCCAGGGGCGGTGCAAGACGCCATAATATCATCGCTCCACAGTCCACCTTGGCATTCGCTGCACTCTTCTGACGGGTGCAGAAATAGTGGAGGTGGGTCCACTCTTAATTATTACCGCTCTGGTGTCCAAAAACACACTGCACTCGCGGGGTGAATTCAATCCTTTATTGAAAGTACACAAGTTTCGAGGACGCGTTTCGGGCGTTCTGCCTTCTTCCAGCTCGCGTGTACTACACACAGCGTGTGTGGATCAGTGCCTTAAATGTCAGAGCTGAATGCTCATTGGGCGCGGCAGATGTCAGGGAGAGAGGGATAGGTCAATCTCTATCCAATGTATTGGACCCCTCAGCTGTCACACCTCCCTTTAACGCTGGCTTAGACACCTCACCACGTCGTGCGGATGGTCTGTAGGGCACCCCTCGTCAACCACCAGGTTCCGTCACAGTCAGCGCAGGGGTCGGCATATATCCGATACTCCTCCAGTCTGTATGGCTGGCGCTTCATCACGACACTTATGCTGCGGCGCCCAGGGGCGGTGCAAGACGCCATAATATCATCGCTCCACAGTCCACCTTGGCATTCGCTGCACTCTTCTGACGGGTGCAGAAATAGTGGAGGTGGGTCCACTCTTAATTATTACCGCTCTGGTGTCCAAAAACACACTGCACTCGCGGGGTGAATTCAATCCTTTATTGAAAGTACACAAGTTTCGAGGACGCGTTTCGGCGTTCTGCCTTCTTCCAGCTCGCGTGTACTACACACAGCGTGTGTGGATCAGTGCCTTAAATGTCAGAGCTGAATGCTCATTGGGCGCGGCAGATGTCAGGGAGAGAGGGATAGGTCAATCTCTATCCAATGTATTGGACCCCTCAGCTGTCACACCTCCCTTTAACGCTGGCTTAGACACCTCACCACGTCGTGTGGATGGTCTGTAGGGCACCCCTCGTCAACCACCAGGTTCCGTCACAGTCAGCGCAGGGGTCGGCATATATCCGATACTCCGCCAGTCTGTATGGCTGGCGCTTCATCACGACGCTTATGCTGCGGCGCCCAGGGGCGGTGCAAGACGCCATAATATCATCGCTCCACAGTCCACCTTGGCATTCGCTGCACTCTTCTGACGGGTGCAGAAATAGTGGAGGTGGGTCCACTCTTAATTATTACCGCTCTGGTGTCCAAAACACACTGCACTCGCGGGTGAATTCAATCCTTTATTGAAAGTACACAAGTTTCGAGACGCGTTTCGGCGTTCTGCCTTCTTCCAGCTCGCGTGTACTACACACAGCGTGTGTGGATCAGTGCCTTAAATGTCAGAGCTGAATGCTCTTTGGGCGCGGCAGATGTCAGGGAGAGGGATAGGTCAATCTCTATCCAATGTATTGGACCCCTCAGCTGTCACACCTCCCTTTAACGCTGGCTTAGACACCTCACCACGTCGTGTGGATGGTCTGTAGGGCACCCTCGTCAACCACCAGGTTCCGTCACAGTCAGCGCAGGGGTCGACTGTGACGGAACCTGGTGGTTGACGAGGGGTGCCCTACAGACCATCCACACGACGTGGTGAGGTGTCTAAGCCAGCGTTAAAGGGAGGTGTGACAGCTGAGGGGTCCAATACATTGGATAGAGATTGACCTATCCTCTCTCCCTGACATCTGCCGCGCCCAATGAGCATTCAGCTCTGACATTTAAGGCACTGATCCACACACGCTGTGTGTAGTACACGCGAGCTGGAAGAAGGCAGAACGCCGAAACGCGTCCTCGAAACTTGTGTACTTTTAATAAAGGATTGAATTCACCCCGCGAGTGCAGTGTGTTTTTGGACACCAGAGCGGTAATATATATATATATATATATATATATATATATATATATATATATATATATATATATATATATCTACTGGCGGTCGCCAGTAGATAGTTATAGTTAGGACCTATTTTCCATAGGAAATCCGCGACATTCTATTTGAAATAACTCTTGCGTCGGTTGACGAATCTTCGCGAAGTTTTCAAACTTTATGGCCCGCTCTGGTCTGCTCCTACCCTGAAAGTTTCGGGGTGATTCGTCAAGCGGGGGCCGAGAAAAAAGGGGGTCCCAAAACGTGTTTTCCCCATTCATTTTCCCATAGGAAACTTTAGCCACGGCTACAGCCCGAACTGCTGAACGGAATTACACAAAATTTGGCAAAGAGGTAGTTCTTGGTTCAGAAAGAACCCTTTTTGTTAAATGGTGTAAATCCGTTCAGTAGTTGCGGAGAAATTAAAAAAATAAGAGTCAAAAAATCAATTTCCCATAGGAAACTTTATGCAAGGCTACAGCCCGAACTGCTGAACGGAATTACACCAAATTTGGCAAAGAGGTAGTTCTTGGTTCAGAAAGAACCCTTTTGTTAAATGGTGTAAATCCGTTCAGTAGTTGCTGAGAAAATCAAAAGTACAAACACATATATATCTGGGTGGAGCCTAACCACACATGTCATCGTGAGATCTGATTGGCTGTCAGCACTTCATCCTGGAATTGCTGGCAGCCATCTTGGGACCAATATAAATGATAGTACCCCATTGAAATGCATTGTAGTGAATCAAAGATTTTGAGGGTTACCAAAAGGAGAACTATAAAGGGTGATAACAGACTTTAGTTACATTAGAATTCATTTGTTGATGGTGCCATACTAATTTCAGGAATTGTGGTGTGTTCTAAGGTGATTTTACCCTGTGAAAAACCTTCTGCTGGGATATCATGAATTATGTTTGAGAGAAAACTATTTTCACATGCTTGTCCCATACAGTTTTGGAAGGTGCTCCAGAAGCTAAAATGAGAGCATATTTTCTGTAAATTCACATTATCTTTCTCAGTCATGTGAGAATGAAGTCTGACATTCTCAGTAAAACATGTACATCCAACAAGGGCAGAGACTGTCAGTTGATTCCTTTGTGTTCTACTGCAGCTTCCCAGAGTGTTCTAAAGAACAACTAGAGTGCTAACAGCCTTACTTATGACAAAAGTATGGCACACCTGAAGCCATCTTGATTGGAATAAACTGGTAACACTTAAAACATTTAATTTAAAAAGGAACAAAATGATGGGGTTCATCTTGTCATAGAAATTATGGTTAGTGCTCTGGAAAGAAAAATTAGGACATGTTTCAAGTGTGATCTCAAATATCTTCCTGTTATATTTCAACAGGAGCAGCCTGTCAGTTGATGCCTTTGTGTTCTACTGCAGCTTCCCAGAGTGTTCTAAAGAACAACTAGAGCGCTAACAGTCTTACTTATGAAAAAAGTATGGCACACCTGAAGCCATCTTGATTGGAATAAACTGGTAACACTTAAAACATTTAATTTAAAAAGGAACAAAATGATGGGGTTCATTTTGTCATAGAAATTATGGTTAGTGCTGTAGAAAGAAAAATTAGGACATGTTTTAAGTGAGATCTCAAATATCTTCCTGTTATATTTCAACAGGAGCAGCCTGTCAGTTGATGCCTTTGTGTTCTACTGCAGCTTCCCAGAGTGTTCTAAAGAACAACTAGAGTGCTAACAGCCTTACTTATGACAAAAGTATGGCACACCTGAAGCCATCTTGATTGGAATAAACTGGTAACACTTAAAACATTTAATTTAAAAAGGAACAAAATGAGGGGGTTCATTTTGCCATAGAAATTATGCTTAGTGCTGCAAAAAGAAAATTTAGTGCATGTTTTAAGTGAGATCTCAAATCCTCTTCTATTTCATTAGAAAATTCTGACATGCAGACTGAAACAATCACTTTCAATACCAGCAGTAGACTTCCAGTTAACTCCTTGGTGAGCAGTAGCTTTACTACAGTGATCTAATGAACAACTAGAGTGCTAACATTCTGAATTTATGGCAAATGTGTGACACATCTGAATGCCTTCTTGATGGAATCAAAGTAAAAACTGAAAGCATTTCCTACTGAGGAGACTGCAGTAAATGAGGAAATTAGGAAACTTCATAACAAAGAAGTCTTCCAAGATGGCCACCAGTGAAAAAAGAGCCCAAATGTAGCACAAATATTACCCAGATGTAGCCCACATATAGCCCAATGACAAAAGTGCAGACTGAAACAATCACTTTCAATACCAGCAGTAGACTTCCAGTTAACTCCTTGGTGAGCAGTAGCTTTACTACAGTGATCTAATGAACAACTAGAGTGCTAACATTCTGAATTTATGGCAAATGTGTGACACATCTGAATGCCTTCTTGATGGAATCAAAGTAAAAAACTGAAAGCATTTCCTACTGAGGAGACTGCAGTAAATGAGGAAATTAAGAAACTTCATAACAAAGAAGTCTTCCAAGATGGCCACCAGTGAAAAAAGAGCCCAAATGTAGCACACATATTACCCAGATGTAGCCCACATATAGCCCAATGACAAAAGTGTGCAAAACACTTTTTATTTTTAGTTTTTTTGCAGTTTTATGTAGTGCAGACTGGTCAGGTATTGGAGCGTTGCATCTTAAAACATGACCCCCTATACTACAAAAACACCACTGCACTACCCTAAACCCTAAAACACTACCCCCATCACGACCCCCTACACTACACAAGCACCACTGCACTATCCTAAACCCTAAAACACTACCCCCAGCATGACCCCCTACACTACACAAATGCCACTGCACTACCCTAAACCCTAAAACACTACCCCAACACCACTGCACTAACCTAAATCCTAAAACAATACCCCCAGCACGACCCCCTACACTACCCAAACACCACTGCACTACCCTAAAACATGACCCCCTACACTACACAAACACCACTGCACTACCCTAAACCCTAAAACACTACCTCCAGCACGACCCCCTACACTACACAAACACCACTGCACTACCTTAAACCCTAAAACACTACCCCCAGCACAACCCCCTACACTACCCAAACACCACTACACTAACCTAAATCCTAAAACACTACCCCAGCACGACCCCTACACTACCCAAACACCACTGCACTACCCTAAAACATGACCCCTACACTACACAAACACCACTGCACTACCCTAAACCCTAAAACACTACCCCCAGCACGACCCCCTACACTACACAAGCACCACTGCACTACCCTAAACCCTAAAACACTACCCCCAGCACGACCCCCTACACTGCCCGAACACCACTGCACTGCCCTAAACCCTGAAACACCAGCCCCTGCACGACCCCCTACACTGCCCGAACACAACTGCACTGCCCTAAACCCTGAAACACCAACCCTAGCACGACCCCCTACACTGCCCGAACACCACTACACTGCCCTAAACCCTGAAACACCACCCCCTTCATGACCCCTACACTGCCCGAACACCACTGCACTGCCCTAAACCCTGAAACACTACCACCAGCAAGACCTCCTACACTGCCCGAACACCACTGCACTGCCCTAAACCCTGAAACATCACCCCCAGCAAGACCCCCTACACTGCCCGAACACCACTGCACTGCCCTAAACCCTGAAACACCACCCCCAGCACGACCCCCTACACTGCACGAACACCACTGCACTGCCCTAAACCCTGAAACACTACCCCCAGCAAGACCCCCTACACTGCCCGAACACCACTGCACTGCCCTAAACCCTGAAACACTACCCCCAGCAAGACCCCCTACACTGCCCGAACACCACTGCACTGCCCTAAACCCTGAAACATCACCCCCAGCAAGACCCCCTACACTGCCCGAACACCACTGCCCTAAACCCTGAAACACCACCCCCAGCAAGACCCCCTACACTGCCCGAACACCACTGCACTGCCCTAAACCCTGAAACACCAGCCCCAGCACAACCCCTACACTGCCAGAACACCACAGCACTGCCCTAAACCCTGAAACACCACCCCCTGCACGACCCCCTACACTGCCCGAACACCACTGCACTGCCCTAAACCCTGAAACACCACCCACAGCACGACCCCCTACACTGCCCAAACACCACTGCACTGCCCTAAACCCTGAAACACCACCCCTGCACGATCCCCTACACTGCCCAAACACTACTGCCCTGCCCTAAACCCTGAAACACCACCCCCAGCACGACCCCCTACACTGCACAAACACCACTGCACTGCCCTAAACCCCGAAACACTACCCCCAGCAAGACCCCCTACACTGCCCAAACACCACTGCACTGCCCTAAACCCTGAAACATCACCCCCAGCAAGACCCCCTACACTGCCCGAACACCACTGCCCTAAACCCTGAAACACCACCCCCAGCAAGACCCCCTACACTGCCCGAACACCACTGCACTGCCCTAAACCCTGAAACACCACCCCCAGCATGACCCCCTACACTGCCCGAACACCACTGCACTGCCCTAAACCATGAAACACCAGCCCCAGCACGACCCCCTACACTGCCCGAACACCACTGCACTGCCCTAAATCCTGAAACACCACCCCCAGCACGACCCCCTACACTGCCCGAAAACCACTGTACTGCCCTAAACCCTGAAACACCAGCCCCAGCACGACCCCGTACACTGCCCGAACACCACTGCACTGCCCTAAACCCTGAAACACCAGCCCCAGCACGACCGCCTACACTGCCCGAAAACCACTGCACTGCCCTAAACCATAAAACACCAGCCCCAGCACGACCCCCTACACGGTCCGAACACCACTGCACTACCCTAAACCCTCAAACACCAGCCCCAGCACGACCCCCTACACTGCCCGAGCACCACTGCACTGCCCTAAACCCTGAAACACCAGCCCCAGCAAGACCCCCTACACTGCCCGAACACCACTGCACTGCCCTAAACCCTGAAACACCACCCCCAGCAAGACCCCCTACACTGCCCGAACACCACAGCACTAAAGCCTGAAACACCACCCCCAGCAAGACCCCCTACACTGGCCGAACACCACTGCACTGCCCTAAACCCTGAAACACCAGCCCCAGCTCGACCCCCTACACTGCCCGAACACCACTGTACTGCCCTAAACCCTGAAACACCAGCCCCAGCACGACCCCATACACTGCCCGAACACCACTGCACTGCCCTAAACCCTGAAACACCACCCCCTGCATGACCCCCTACACTGCCCGAACACCACTGCACTGCCCTAAACCCTGAAACATCACCCCTTGCACCACCCCCTACACTGCCCGAACACCACTGCACTGCCCTAAACCCTGAAACACCACCCCTGCACCGCCCCCTACACTGCCCGAACACCACTGCACTGCCCTAAACCCTGAAACACCACCCCCAGCACGACCCCCTTTACTGCTCGAACACCACTGTACTGCCCCAAACCCTGAAACACCACCCCCAGCATGACCCCCTACACTGCCCGAACACCACTGCCCTAAACCCTGAAACACCACCCCTGCACGACCCCCTACACTGCCCGAACACCACTGCACTGCCCTAAACCCTGAAACACCACCTCCTACACTGCCTGAACACCACTGCACTGCCCTAAACCCTGACACACCACCCCCAGCACGACCCCCTACACTGCCTGAACACCACTGCACTGCCCTAAACCCTAAAACACCACCCCCAGCATTACCCCCTACACTGCCCAAACACCACTGCACTGCCCTAAACCCTAGAACACTACCCCCAGCACGACCCCCTACACTACCCGAACACCACTGCACTACCCTAAACCCTAAAATACTACCCCCAGCACAACCCCCTACACTACCCGAACACGACTGCACTGCCCTAAACCCTCAAACACTCCCCCAGCACGACCCCCTACACTACCCGAACACCACTGCACTGCCCTAAACCCTAAAACACTCCCCCAGCACGACCCCCTACACTACCCGAACACCACTGCACTGCCCTAAACCCTAAAACACTCCCCCAGCACGACCCCTACACTACCCAAACACCACTGCACTGCCCTAAACCCTAAGACACTACCCCCTGCATGACCCCCTGCACTACCCAAACACCAATGCACTACCCTAATCCCTAAAACACTACCCCCCGCATGACCCCCTACACTGCCCTAAACCCTAAAACACTACCCCCGCACGACTCCCTACACTACCCAAAGACCACTGCACTACCCTAAACCCTAAAACACGACCTCCTACACTACACAAACACCACTGCACTACCCTAAACCCTAAAACACTACCCCCTACACTACACAAACACCACTGCACTACCCTAAACCCTAAAACACTACCCCCCGCACGACTCCCTACACTACCCAAAGACCACTGCACTACCCTAAACCCTAAAACACGACCTCCTACACTACACAAACACCACTGCACTACCCTAAACCCTAAAACACTACCCCCTACACTACACAAACACCACTGCACTACCCTAAACCCTAAAAACTACCCCCAGCACGAACCACTACACTACCCAAACACCACTGCACTACCCTAAACCCTAAAAAACTACCCCCAGCAGTACCCCTACACTACCCAAACACCACTGCACTACCCTAAACCCTAAAACACTACCCCCAGCAGTACCCCTACACTACCCAAACACCACTGCACTACCCTAAATCACTACCCCCAGCACGACCCCCTACACTACCCAAACACCACTGCACTACCCTAAACCCTAAAACACTACCCCCAGCACGACCCCCTACACTACCCAAACACCACTGCACTACCCTAAACCCTAAAACACTCCCCCAGCACGACTCCCTACACTACCCAAACACCACTGCACTACCCTAAACCCTAAATCTACCCCCAGCATGACCCCCTACACTACACAAACACCACTGCACTACCCTAAACCCTAAAACACTACCCCCAGCACGACCCTCTTCACTACCTAAACACAACTGCACAATTTGTTACCGGCGTTGCAACGCAGGCCTGTGGTGCTTACTGGAAGTACCTAGTGGGCTAGTTGGGCCCCAGGGACCCTCAGGATTCAAGGTGACCTAATCCCCCAACTTAAAACGCACCACGGGGCGCGTTTGCACAGTGGTGAAGGGAGGGGCGGGGCCTCAGGTGACATGTGCGCAAACACGCCCTGTGGTGCGTTTTAAGTTGGGGATTTAATTCCTTTGAATCCTGAGGGACCCTGGGGCCAACTAGCCCACCAGGTACCTTCAGTAAGCACAACAGAGTTGCGTTGCAGAGAGGTGAAAAAGGTGCGTGGCCTCGGAACGCCTCTCTGCAACTCAGCTCTGTGGTCCTAACTGTAGGTACCTGGGGGCTAGTTGGGCCCCAGGGACCCTCAGAATTCAAGGGGACTTAATCCCACAACTTAAAACGCACCACGGGGTGCGTTTGCACACATGTCACCTCAGGCCCCCCCTCCCTTCACCACTGTGCAAATGCGCCCTGTAGCGCGTTTTAAGAGGTGTTTTAATCCCCCTGCCCTATTATGTACTAGGGACTTGCAGAGGAGGTCATGCTAATCACAGGGGTACCCCAACGCATAGTGTTCCCTAGTGTATGTAGGTGTTTTCACTGTATTCTAAGTGTCTTTTAGCATAGCACTGGCTCTGGTTAGTCAGAGTCAGTTACCACCAGTACCCGTCTGAAAAAGTTGTGGGCACAGTATGATTTTGCAACAAGGCCTCTTTCTGCTCCTCTGTTGGTTCTTTCTGCACATCTTTTGCTTCTTTCTGTGCGTTTTTCTTCTTTCTTCACATGTCCTACCTCTGTAGGCATAGTTAGAAACTAGCATTTAAAAAAACCTTTGAAATTCACTTAAAAAATCATAGGTTTCAGGCACGTTATAGTTAGAAATTAGCATTTAAAAAACCTTTGAAATTCACTGAAAAAACCATAGGTTTCAGACACGTTATAGTTAGAAATTAGCATTTAAAAAACCTTTGAAATTCACTGAAAAAACCATAGGTTTTAGGGACAGTTATAGTTAGTTGGACATTTCACTCGTACAAAACCATAGAAATTCCCCCGTTATAGTTAGTTCAGCTAACTATAACTCGCGCCCCCGCAATGCACTGCTGATGACGTCACATATTACATCACTCATGACATGGTCAGTGACATCACTGATGACATCACTGTTGACATCTCAAATGACATCACTGATGACATCATCCATGTGATAATTTCATGCACCTCCTCACACCCTAATATAACCTTTGATACACCCACTCTAAATTACAGTCTGCCATTCGCAAAACCATAGACACTCCAACACCAATAACTACATACCCACTCACTGATTCTTAGGTCTACACACACATCCACTCACTCACCCGTACAGTCACTCATACTTACGGTCACTCAGTACAGGACTATCATATGCACTCATACTCCTATATAGACACTCACACACAGCCACTCATCCATAGAGGTACTCACACACCTAGTCAGTCATGCAAATAATTAAACACACTGCCATTTACTCACCTATACAGTTATACACACACCAGCTCACTTACTCATACAAATACTAGCACATTCTTACGCTCTTATACAATCACTGATACAAGCACACACTCAGCCATACAGTCACTAACACAATCACACACTCTCGCTTATAGCTATTTATATACTCCAACACACCTATATACTGCCTTTCACATATGTAGTTACTCACACATGTACCACTGGGACATACATTCACTCACACACTCTTACACACACTTACCCACCCATACAGTCTATCACAGATGCACTCTTGAAACCATCCACCCAGTGAATCACCCACTCACACATCTATGCACAGAGTCGCACACACCCCACCCACACAAACACTCAGGAACCCATACATATACTCAGACAACCAATCAATAACTCATATAGACACTCATGTAGCTATTCACAAACCCATGCAGCCACTTATACAGCAACAGACAGACGGATACAGACATTCACCCAGTTTAGTCACTAACCCATGTATTCAGTAAGATACGTTTAATCACTCACTTATAGAGTTAGTCATGCACCTACTAAATCATCCATACAGACACTTATACACCCCCTCATTCTTCAATACGCCTTTCCCTATATATATTAAACATATTTAAACTTTACAGAAACACACAGTCACTGGATGATGTCATCAGTGATGTCATTTGAGATGTCATCAGTGATGTCACTGACCATGTCATGAGTGATGTAATATGTGACGTCATCAGCAGTGCATTGCGGGGGCGCGAGTTATAGTTAGCTGAACTAACTATAACGGGGGAATTTCTATGGTTTTGTACGAGTGAAATGTCCAACTAACTATAACTGTCCCTAAAACCTATGGTTTTTTCAGTGAATATATATATATATATATATATATATATATATTACCTACTGGCGGTCGCCAGTAGGTAATTATAGTTAGGACCGTGTTTCTATTCAAAAAGTTTTTTTTTTTTTGCCAATATCTTTGGTGCCATTTGACGAATCTTCGCGAAATTTTCAAAACGAATGGGGTGCTTCGGTCATCTCCTGTCTTGAAAGTTTCGGGGTGATTCGTCAAGCGGGGGCCGAGAAAAAAGGGGGGTCCCAAAATGCGTTTTCCACATGTTAATTTCCGTAGGAAACTTTAGACAAGGCTACAGCCCGAACTGCTGAACGGAATTACACCAAATTTGGCAAAAAGGTAGCTCTTGGTTCAGAAAGAGACCTTTTTTTAAATGGTGTAAATCCGTTCAGTAGTTTTTTAAATATTAAAGGAAAAAGAAATGTATATATCTGGGCGGAGCCTAACCACACATCTCATCGTGAGATCTGATTGGCTGTCAGCACTTCATCCAAGAAGTGTTGGCAGCCATCTTGGGACCAATATACATGATAGCACCCCATTAAAATGCATTGTAGTGAATGGAAGGTTTTGAGGGTCACCAAAAGGAGAACGTATAAAGGGTGTTAAGACTTTAGTTACATTATAAATCATTTGTTGATGGTACCATACTAATTTTAGGAATTGTGGTGTGTTCTAAGGTGATTTTACCCTGTGAAAAAGCCTTCTGCTGGGATATCATGAATCATGTTTGAGAGAAAACTATTTTCTCATACTTTTCCCATAGAGGTTTGGAATGTGATCTAGAAGCTAAAATGAGAACATATTTTCTGTAAATTCACACTATCTTTCTTAGTCATGTGAGAATGAAGTCTGACATTCTCAGTAAAACCTGTACATCCAACAAGGGCAGAGACTGTCAGTTGATTCCTTTGTGTACTACTGCAGCTTCCCAGAGTGTTCGAAAGAACAACTAGAGAGCTAACAGTCTTACTTATGACAAAAGTATGGCACACCTGAAGCCATCTTGATTGGAATAAACTGGTAACACTTAAAACATTTAATTTAAAAAGGAACAAACTGAGGGGGTTTATTTTGCCATAGAAATTATGATTAGTGCTGAAGAAAGAAAAATTAGGGCACATTTTGAGTGACTTCTCAAATCCTCTTCTATTTCATTAAACAATTCTGACATGCAGACTGCAACATGCACTTTCAATACCAGTAGCAGACTTCCCTAGTGAGCAGTAGCTTTACTACAGTGATCTAATGAGCAACTAGAGTGCTAACATTCAGAATTTATAGCGAATGTGTGACACATCTGAATGCCTTCTTGATGGAATCAAAGTAAAAAACTGAAAGCATTTCCTACTGAGGAGACTGCAGTAAATGAGGAAATTAGGAAACTTCATAACAAATAAATCTCCCAAGATGGCCACCAGAGACAAAAGAGCCCAAATGTAGCACAAATATCACCCAGATGTAGCCCACGTATAGCCCAGTGACAGAAGTGTGCAAAACACTTTTTTGTTTTTTTGCAGTTTTATATAGTGCAGACTGGTCAGGTATTGGAGTGCTTTACATGAGCATTGGTTAAATCACACAAGGACAAATTCATGTTGGTTGTAGACATGGGGAGATTAATACCAGACCTAGGAATCAGTGAGTGGGTATGTAGTAACTGGTATTGGTGTGTCTATGGTTTCGAAAATGGTAATCTGTATTTTAGAGTGGGTGTATCAAAGGTTATATTAGTGTGTGAGGAGGTGTATCACATTATCACGTGGATGATGTTATCAGTGATGTCATCAGTGATGTCACTGCACATGTCATGAATGATGTAATATGTGATGTCATCAGCAGTTCATTGCGGGACGTGAGTTATAGTTAGCTGAACTAACTATAACGGCGGAATTTCTTTGGTTTTGTACGAGTGAAATGTCCAACTAAATATAACGTCCCTGAAACCTGTGGTTTTTTCAGTGAATTTCTAAGTTTTTTTAAATGCTAATTTCTAACTATAACGTGCCTGAAACCTATGGTTTTTTCAGTGAATATATATATATATATATATATAGATTAACAGAAGCGCCATTAATTTAGATACTTACATCAGCGGCTGCAGTGCTGAAAGGAGTGGATGAATTGCAACAGCACGCACTGCAGTCCATTTCGGACATTTAAATTTAAAATGGTGCATTATGGGTACTGAAAGACCCCAGGACCAATAAGCCATGTGAATCTGGCAACAGCTGGGGTTAATTGAAATTGTTTCCCACCTATGAATAAGGCTCAGTGGAGTCGAAATGCCTCAGGTGCCGCCGCACCCTCTATGTCAATAAAGTTCTTATGTACAAAAGGCGTCTTGCCTTTGTATATATATATATATATATATTATCTACTGGTGGTCGCCAGTAGATAGTTATAGTTAGGACCTAGTTTCCATAGGAAAAGCGTTTTTTCTTTTCCCAATAACTTTGGCGCCGGTTGACGAATATTCGCGAAATTTTCAAAACTTGTGGCCCGCTCCGGTCAGCTCCTATCCTGAAAGTTTTGGGGTGATTTGCCAAGGGGGGTCCCAAAACGTGTTTTCTCCATGTTATTTTCCATAGGAAACTTTAGACACGGCTACAGCCCGAACTGCTGAATGGAATTACACCAAATTTGGCAAAAAGGTAGCCATTGGTTCAGAAAGAGCCCTTTTTGTTAAATGGTGTAAATCCGTTCAGTAGTTCCTGAGAAATTGAAAAGAAAGAGGGCTGAAAATGAATTTCCCATAGGAAACTTTAGACATGGCTACAGCTCGAACTGCTGATCGGAATTACACCAAATTTGGCAAAAAGGTAGTGCTTGGTTCAGAAAGCGCCCTTTTTTTTAAATGGTGTAAATCCGTTCAGTAGTTGCTGAGAAAATCAAAAAATAAAAGTTTCGATATTTAGAGGCACGGTGGATCCGCGGACCCTCCCGACCACAAGCTTTATTCTAATAGGCTGTCAACACTCCAAACCAGGAAGTGTTGGCAGCCATCTTGTGACTCGGTAACCGAGTCACAAGAAAAGAGAAAAACAAACGCAAAAAACAAGAAATGGGGGCAGGGTAGAAACACCCTGACCCCCTAGGCCTGCTCAGGGGTCCCAATAAAGCATTTTTTTAGAAAAAAAAAAAAAAACGATGTGCGGGCTCCCGCGCTTCGTTGTATTGAAGCCCCCGGATGGGCCAGGTCCCGGGGCACTGAAAAAATGTGTGGGGGGCCCCAATACCCCCCCACACTGCCCCGGGGACCGCCACCTCCCCGGGGCTTGATTTATGAGTTGTGGGGAGGCACTCAGCCCCCCCGGAGCCCCGGGGACCGCCACCCCCAGGGCTAATTTTTAAATGTGTGGGGGGCCTCCAAGGCCCCCCCAAGCCTCGGGGACCGCCACCCCTGGGGCTATTATTAATTATTTGCGGGGGCACACGCCCCCCCGCAGCCCCGGGGACCGCCACCCCCGGGGCTTGTTTTAAAAAAATAAATAAACCTGTGTCGGGTGGCTCGAGCCCCCCCACACGCCCCGGGGACTGCCACCTCCCCGGGGCACTAAAATGCAAATTTGGGGGTACGTTACGGACCCCCGAGCCCCGGGGACCACCACCTCCCCGGGGCTTTGTAATTGAAGGGAGGGGGGCCGCGCGGCCCCCCTCCTGGAGCCTGTGATGGCCCTGGGGACCGCCACCCCCCAGGGCCGGCTCCTGCAGTGTCCTGGGGTGCCCACCACCGGGACACTACTGTTTGCTATGGCAGGGCAGGAGCCGTGCGGCTCCCGCCCTGTCATAGCAAACTTGCTTTGGATTTTGGAAGAGAGAGCAGGGAAACCTGCTCTCTCTTCCAAAATCCAAAGCTGATTGCTTTCCACACGGGGAGCTGCATGTTAGCAGCTCCCCATGTGGAAAAGCAATGCCGGCTCCCACAGGACGCAGGGAGCCGGTGCGACGGTGGGGGCATTGGGGCTCCCCCCACGGTCCCCAACGGATAGGGCCGGCCACAGGGGATGGGGTCCCCGCGGCTAGAAGTGGCCCGGGAGGGGGCCACGCGGCCCCCTCTCCCTCCCAAAAAGAAAAAAACACGCAAAGGCCGGCCCCGGGGGATGGGGTCCCCGGGGCCATAAATGGCCTGAGGAGGGGGGCCACGCAGCCCCCCTCCAAATATATTTAAAAAATAAATAAACTATGGCCATGCCCCGGGGGATGGGGTCCCCGGGGCCGAATATGGCCTCGGGAGGGGGGCCACGCGGCCCCCTTCCATTTTTGAAAAAATAGGGGTCAGGCCCTGGGGGATGGGGTCCACAGGGCCCAAAAAAAGGAAAAAGAAGGGGGGCCACACAGCCCCCTTTCTAAAAAAAAAAATAATAAGAAAAAGATGCGATCGAAGGCCCCCTCCCAGTAACGCTCTGCAAACGCGCCCTGTGGCACGTTTTAAATTGGGAAATTAATTCCCCTTCAATACTGGGGTCCCTGGGGGCCAACTAGCCCACCAGGTACCTACAGTAAGCGCCACAGGGCTGCGTTGCAGAGAGGTGGTCCAGGCCATGCCCCTTTTTACACCTCTCTGCAACGCAGCTCTGTGGCGCTTACTGGAGGTACCTGGTGGGCTAGGTGGACCCCAGGGACCCTCAGGGTTCAAGGGGACTTTATCCCCCAACTTAAAACACGCCACGGGGCGCGTTTGCACAGTGGTGAAGGGAGGGGGCAGGGCCTGAGGTGACATGTGTGCAAACACGCCCTGTGGCGCGTTTTAAGTTGGGGAATTAATTCCCCTTCAATCCTGAGGGCCCCTGGGGCCAACTAGCCCCAGGAACCTCCAGTAAGCGCCACAGGCCTGCGTTGCAGAGAGGTGGTCCAGGCCACACCCCTTTTTACACCTCTCTGCAACGCAGCTGGGTGGCGCTTACTGGAGGTACCTGGTGGGATAGTTGGACCCCAGGGACCCTCAGGATTCAAGGGGACTTAATCCCTCAACTTACAATGCGCCATGGGGTGCGTTTGCACAGTGGTGAAGGGAGGGGGCTGGGCCTGAGGTGACATGTGTGCAAACACGCCCTGTGGCGCGTTTAAACTTGGGGAATTAATTCCTCTTCAATCCTGAGGGTCCCTGGGGGCAAACTAGCCCACCAGGTACCTCCAGTAAGCGCCACAGGGCTGCGTTGCAGAGATGTGGTCCAGGCCACGCCCCTTTTTATACCTCTCTGCAACGCAGCTCTGTGGCGCTTACTGGAAGTACCTCGTGGGCTAGTTGGACCCCAGGGACCCTCAGGATTCAAGGGGACTTTATCCCCCAACTTAAAATGCGCCACGGGGCGCGTTTGACAGTGGTGAAGGGAGGGGGCGGGGCCTGAGGTGACATGTGTGCAAACGCCCTGTGGCGCGTTTTAAGTTGGGGAATTAATTCCCCTTCAATCCTGAGGGCCCCTGGGGGCCAACTAGCCCACCAGGTACCTCCAGTAAGCGCCACAGGCCTGCATTGCAGAAAGGTGGTCCAGGCCACGCCCCTTTTTACACCTCTCTGCAACACAGCTCTGTGGAGCTTACTGGAGGTACATGGTGGGCTAGTTGGACCCCAGGGACCGTCAGGATTCAAGGGGACTTAATCCCCCAACTTACAACACGCCAGGGGGCGTGTTTGCAGAGTGGTGGAGAAAGGGGGCATGGCCTTTGTCTACCTCTCACCAATCCCACTGCGTGGTGCTTACTGGAGGTAAAAGGTAGGCTAGTTGGCCCCTAAAGGACCCCCAGCAGTGAAGGGGACTTCAATCCCCATCCAAGAGCGTGCCAGGGAGCGCGCTTGTAGAGTGGTGGGCAAAGTGGGCTTGGCCTGGTACGAGTACTTACCAGTGCTGCTGTGTGGGACTGACTGGAGGTAATAGTTTGGGAAGTTGGCCCCCAAGGATGTCCTTGGGGGCCAACTACCCCTCTTGTTACCTCCAGTAAGTCCCACACAGTGGGATTGCTAAGACGTCTTCGGAGGCCATGGCCCCCTTTCTCTACCACTCTGCAAACATGCCTCGTGGCAAACTACGGGATGGGGGATGAAGTTCAATTTAGTCCTAAGGGAGTTTGGGGGCCAAGAATACCTCCTGGTACCTCCTGTAAGTCCTACGCAGCGGAATTCCTGAGCGTTGGTTGGACGCCCAGCACCCTTTCTCCACCACTCTGCAAACGTGACTACTAGTTAAAGTAGCATATTTCTGCACCTCTGACTTAGAGGTAGTTTTAATCCCCCCTGCCCTATTATGTACTAGGGCCTTACAGAGGAGGTCATGCTAATCACAGGGGTACCCCAACGCATAGTGTTCCCTAGTGTATGTAGGTGTTTTCACTGTATTCTAAGTGTCTTTTAGCATAGCACTGGCTCTAGGCCTGGTTAGTCAGAGTCAGTTACCACCAGTACCCGTCTGAAAAAGTTGTGGGCACAGGATGATTTTGCAACAAGGCCTCTTTCTGCTCCTCTGTTGGTTCTTTCTGCATTTCTTTTGCTTCTTTCTGTGCGTTTTTTCTTCTTTCTTCACATGTCCTACCTCTGTAGGCATAGTTAGAAACTAGCATTTAAAAAACCTTTGAAATTCACTGAAAAAACCGTAGGTATCAGACACGTTATAGTTAGAAATTAGCATTTAAAAAACCTTTGAAATTCACTGAAAAAACCATAGGTTTCAGGCACGTTATAGTTAGAAATTAGCATTTAAAAAACCTTTGAAATTCACTGAAAAAACCATAGGTTGCAGGCACGTTATAGTTAGAAATTAGCATTTAAAAAACCTTAGAAATTCACTGAAAAACCATAGGTTTTAGGGAAAGTTATAGTTAGTTGGACATTTCACTCGTACAAAACCAGAGAAATTCCCCGTTATAGTTAGTTCAGCTAACTATAACTCGCGCCCCCGCAATGCACTGCTGATGACGTCACATATTACATCACTCATGACATGGTCAGTGACATCACTGATGACATCACTGATGACATCTCAAATGACATCACTGATGACATCATCCATGTGATAATTTTATGTATCTTCTCACACCCTAATATAACCTTTGATACACCCACTCTAAATTACAGACTTCCATTCTCAAAACCATAGACACTCCAACACCAATAACTACATACCCACTCACTGATTCTTAGGTCTACACACACATCCACTCACTCACCCGTACAGTCACTCATACTTACGGTCACTCAGTACAGGACTATCATATGCACTCATGCACCTATATAGACACTCACACACTGCCACTCATCCATAGAGGTACTCACACACCTAGTCAGTCATGCAAATTATTAATCACACTGCCATTTACTCACCTATACAGTTATACACACACCAGCTCACTTACTCATACAAATACTAGCACATTCTTACGCTCTTATACAATCACTGATACAAGCACACACTCATCCATATAGTCACTCTCACAATCACACACTCTCACTTATAGCCATTTATATACTCCAACACACATATATACTGCCTTTCACATATGTAGTTACTCACACATGTACCACTGAGATATACATTCACTCACTAACACACCCATACACACACTCACCCACCCATACAGTCCATCACAAATGCACTCTTGAAACCATGCACCCAGTGAATCACCCACTCCCACATCTATGCACAGAGTCACACATACCCCACCCACACAAACACTCAGGCACCCATACAGATACTCAGACAACCAATCAATAACCCATATAGACACTCATGTAGCTATTCACAAACCCATGCAGCCGCTTACACACCAACAGACAGACGGATACAGACATTCACACAGTTTAGTCACTAACCCATGCATTCAGTAAGATACATTTAATCACTCACTTATAGAGTCAGTCACGCACCTACTAAATCATCCATTCAGACACTTATACACCCACTCATTCTTCAATACGCCTTTCCCTATATATATATATTAAACATATTTAAACTTTACAGAAACACACAGTCACTGGATGATGTCATCAGTGATGTCATCAGTGATGTCATTTGAGATGTCATCAGTGATGTCATCAGTGATGCCACTGACCATGTCATGAGTGATGTAATATGTGACGTCATCAGCAGTGCATTGCGGTGGCTCGAGTTATAGTTAGCTGAATTAACTATAACGGGGGAATTTCTCTGGTTTTGTACGAGTGAAATGTCCAACTAACTATAACTTTCCCTAAAACCTATGGTTTTTTCAGTGAATATATATATATATATATATATATATATATATATATATATATATATATATATATTCATCCATATACAGTCATTTTTAAACATTATGAGGAAATGTGGTTTATTGTAAGGTGTGGTTGTGCGACAACCCTGTCTTGGGTCCAATCAGGTGAAGAAAGTGACCTGATTAGGGCCACCCGGGTCACTCATGACCACCTCTCAGCCTTACAGTCCAATATAACCAGCCTCCTTAGATAGCTGCCGAGGGACTGACCCCCGTCCACAAGGTAAAGTTAGATATACATTTCCAACACCCCTAAGGCACGCCCAGACTGGAATTTTCCAGCCTGGGCACAGATGAACACTGGAGGTACAGAAGGATGAGCTATCATCTTGAGACCGGGTACACACTATCTTAGCTTCAAGGTTGCTCAGCCCGTGCCCGTCTCTCTGAGAGTGGGACTAGGGCTACATACGAGGAAAGGCATGCAAACACAGAATGAGCTATTCATGAGTGCAACGAAGTTCAACCTTGAATAAAAAAAAGAAACCATCAAGGCTGCTTTCTGCTGAGGCAGACAGTATGAGACAGAAGCTCTGTTTCGATCATGGCACAAAATGGCGGCTGAATGCAAAATGGTACCGCAAATGCTAACTTAACTCGCACAATGCTAGAAGGAGTCAGCTAGACACATTTTCAGTCCAACTGACCCTCCTTTTAGCATTTGCTAACAATTTTATATAGTGCTAGAAGACCAATATCTGCGTGCAAATTAAGAAGGACATTATGACATGCCAACAGACACACTATCAATTTTCAAAAATGCCCTCATCGATGGCCATTAAATCGTGGACAGCTTGCATCATCATAGTCGAAGACTTAGCATCATGCACGGGAGCCTTTGGTGTAGGTGTTAACTTTCCAATACACTAAGCACAACAGGCAGGAAGGCAATTGATGCATAAGCAACACGTCAAAATAACACCAGCAATTACTACCAGAAAGATAAGTATCTTCCAACCCCATGTTGCCATTAAACCCCACAACCAACTAGAAAAGGTCCAAGTACCATTCTCTTGGTGAATGTCGGATGCAAGCCTGTGCAACTTCTGTATCGCAGCGTATAAATTCGGAGCGTGGTCCGGTATGTATACACAGCAGCTACTACCGATAACGTAACAGGCCCCACCCCAATCAGCAAGGATGACGTCTAACACCATCCTGTTTTGAAGAGCAACAAGCCTCGTAGCCTGGAGCTCAGCTGTAATGTTTGTTAGAATCCCAGCTGTGGTATTAATGACCCCTTCCACCACACTAGTGAGGCAGTGGATATTAAGGCTATTGGACATTGGGCCCCAAAAAGGAATGATACCCTTCATGGCATCAGTGAACTGCTGTAGGGTAGTATCTGTTTGATCAATGTCTTCTGTATTGATGACCCTTCTGATCCGGGATAGGTGGGCACCCCTACGCTGCAATCAGTGATCCCTATGATAGTTGGACAGAACTATATATACCGGGGGAAGGAGGAAAGAGACATAACATATGCCAGACCACCCTCTAGGAAGCCACTCCTAAGCCTGGGACCCACAAACGAAATAAACATTATGGGGTGGAAGTAAAGGTGGGCTACTTGTTGTGCTCAACACATAGGTATAATTGCAATTACTCTGTCCCACTTGAACATTTCCAAAACCTTGAACACAAAAGCTAGCTGTTGTGTTAACTACCGGCACTGGCATTGCTTCATCCTGAGTAATATTGCGCCTCTGGAACGACCTGAAGTATTTAGTGACATTAAACCCCTGAAAATCCAACATTTCATTTTGAAGCCATGTTACATTTTTCTCATTCTCATATATATTCATACAGGCTGTTGGAGACAATGTATCAGGGGCCCCTCGCTCTCCTGGAGTAAACCCTTGGTGAACAGGTATACTAACACAGTATCATGATCAGCATGTCATATTCATGGCATCAGCATGGAAATGGGTATACACCATGGTAAACAGCTGAAACCAGGCCTCGCAGCTTCCCAGATAGGAAAACAGCAAGGACAGAAATACATCATTTTTATGCGTTACAGAAGGGAGCAGGCCGCAAATCCAGCAATTAGTAGCATTCGAGGTGTGGTGCGCCTGGTGGAGCATCTGCAGGAAGATATTATCTACATATGTTTGTCTGTGCTTACCCTTGTGAGGGGCTGAAGTAATAAACAAGTGCTCAGGGGGGACGGGCGTTGTACCAGAGTGCACAGGATATTTCTCTTCAAGAAACCACGCTATTCCAAGCATTGTTATCAGAAAGATCAGGATAATTACTTCGAAGACAACTTTACTGTTAACAGACCAACTAGACCAACCAGGGCCATTCTGCCCAAAGCGCGGGCTGCAAATATCTGTTCTTCCTCCATAATGGGGTGACCGAATGGGTACATTTTTGAATCAGAGGAAAGGACATGCAATGGAGCCAACGATAATGAAGCAAGAAAGGGGCAAAGTTCCCAGTGTCTGTCAGAGTCTCGCTGGTAGACTCCTATTGTTCATCTACGGTGGTGCTGTTGAGCACTTTTCGGTGGAGCTGCGCGATCGCAGCCCTTTCTGAAGAAATCCCACGTCGTTCAGGGTAATGCACTGTTATATTTCATAGAGGTACCCCGATATAGGTCTAGGTAACATCATAACCCTTCACCTACATTCTCTCTTATACTACATACATAACGGATTTGAAGGACTGACCTTTTACCCAGTTACAATACTATACACAAGTACGTAGGGGTTTTCCCTGGACACTCGCCTCATAAATTATGCATGAGGATTCTTAGTTTCTTGGAATCACAGCAGGACCATCATCTCCTGCATAATAACTGTGTATAAAGTTAATTCCCAACGTCATCCTAAGTCCGACACTGGCACAGCAAGGTAGAATCCCTGGGGATACCTTAGGGTATATAAACACCACATCTTGCTGAGATCCAGAGAGGAGATCAGGACTTCCTGGCCGACACACTGACGCAAGATGCTGAGGTCCCTGAATGCAGATACTCCAGCTCGCAGTGGTCTGACATCCCTTGCGGGGTGTTCAGCTCGAGACCAGAGCGGGGTCCCGCAGTCTCACATCAGGTAATGGGGTTGGCTTTATCCTGTAGGGATTCTTGACTCTACACCTACTGACATACTAGGTACACTTAGGCACATCTAGTTAGGTTGCATAGTAGGAGTACGCATTTTATTGCCATGTATTCTATATACTTGCCTGTATTTATGATTTTAGCAAAATGGTAGAAACCTACCATCTGTTTACTCTCTTAGTGCTTCTACTAATTTATTTATGCTACTGTCTACTGGTGATTTCAGTGCACTTATTTTACGCTAGAATAACAACTGTTCAATAAATATTTATTGAAAACGTCCCAACTGTTTATTCTGCGTATCCCTCTGAGAACAAGTGAGCACTCCAAACCACACTCACACTGGCTGAGCAGCAGGTACAACAGAGTGACTGAGCAAAGAGTAAGTTACTATTTTCACGGTCCTGAGGGATCAGGGTTGTCATGTTCGATAGTTGCCAAGAACTATTCTTTCCTTGGTAAGGGGAAGTGATAGTAGCATCGCGAGCTAGCTGGTACACAGGACAACATACCCGGTGGGGGAGTCTGGAGTCAGTCTGGACACCAGTCCCGCAGTGCATGTTGTCTAAACGCGCAGATCCTATATAGGTCTTATAGGAACTACACGACAGCACCCCCCCTTTTTCTGGGGAAGCACGTCGAATTCACCTTGTCCAATGTCTGAACAATGCACCAATCTCCCTTTCCCTAAACTACCGTCGGTACCACAGGCAAGGTACACCCTATTCTTTTTCCTCGCAGTCCATCCCTACTAGTCTGACTTCTCCTTTGGTGCACTGTTCTTCCGTCGGGGTGCAAATTGTACCTAACTACTCCAGGCACAGAGGGGTCAGCAAAAAGGGCCTAAGACTCAGAGGGACCAATGGGCAGGGGCTGAAACACAGACGAGCCAGTGGGCTGGGGATCAATGGACTGGGGCTTAAGCAAAGATGGGCCAACAGGCCGGGGCTCCTGGATGGACTTAATCTCAGGTGGCACCGCCTCATTCAACACTGCGTTGCTCTCCTCCTCCGTGGGTGCCCATGTCAGTCGTGCATCTGAGAAGGGAACGAAGCGGGGCACCTGCTCCGTTTCCGAGTCGCTGATCCCATCAAGCACCCAGCAGTCATAGGGCAATGGAAGGGGCACCCTCTGGCAGTAGGTAGAGTGAATCCAATTCTTCTTGCCGTCCACCTTCACTGCCGTTCGGGTGGTGAGGAGGACTTGGAGAGGCCCCTTCCAACGCAGCTCCAAACTGCCTTTCCTCTGATAGTTCCTCACCAGGATGTAGTCACCAGGTCTGATATCGTGGCCTGGCCCCTTGGGAGCTGGCGGCAAAGCTTCATAAATCTGTTGGTGAATAGAGCGCAGGTTTTTAGTCAACTCATATAAGTAATCCACAAATAAAGGGTACTCTATTTTGGAGAAACGACGAGGTCGCGTGACGCCCCAGACATTCACCGGGCGGCCGAACACGGCCTTGTATGGTGATAATCCTGTCCTAGAGTGAGCCGTAGCTCTTGTAGACAACAGAGCTAATTGTAAAGCATCTGGCCATTGCAATCCTGTGCTTTCATTGATCTTTGCTAGCTTCAGTATGAGAGTACCATTGTACTTCTCATCCAAACCTGCTGACTGGGGGTGGTTTGAAGCATGAAATCTCTGCTTGATGTGCAAACCGTTGCACACCATCTGGATAACCTTTGAGTTGAAGTGACTTCCGTTGTCACTCCAAATCAAACGGGGCGAACCAAAACGCGGGAAGAAATCTTTTAAGAGTGCCTTCGCCATGGCTGTGTTCTCCTTAGTGGGATAAGCCTCAATCCTTTTACTGAATGCACAAACAACTACTAACACATATTTCAGATTGTTGACTCGTTCCATTTTTTTTGTTTAAATGTGTTTTTATGAATTTTAAATGTTTTCAATTTTACAGTATACCAGTACACTTTAGGCAGTATTATTAATATACATTCGTAATTCGATATCAGTGTTTCACTTGCAACAGTTGTCAAGTAAAGCGTATCTAGATTAGACATCAATACATCATCAACGTGTCTGGTACTATCTCTTAGTACAAATTAGCCAGACTGAGGGATAGAAAATGGGACTGTTTGCAACACAACATTAATATAACCAAAGGAAACCTCACATTGACTCCTGTGTTTCAAATAATAACTTTTTGAACATAATAACACAATACACTTCCAATACCTAGTAACTGCAAGTACTATTTTCTCGCCTGCACGCAGCGTTTAGGCCTGTTTTGATTGTATTATATCCTATCCTACATTATGCCCAGCATGCAATGATTGCATACCACGCACTGTGTGAACTGGCTTGGACAACAGTCAGTGAAGGGCTATGTGCCTGTCTCCGCACATTCGTTTCTGAGCAAGTTAGCAACACGGGTTGTGTGATCTGGTTATGCCACCCGGGTCTGGGTCATATTTCATTCAGGCGAGTGAGTGGGTCCGTCAGTCTGGTTCTGCCATATAGTGTGAAAATCCGCCAGAATCGCATCCCAGCACCCCGCGAGTGGCTGCTTACGAACGCCTATTGCGTCTTTTTGACGCAGTGCTATGCTCTCAGCCTGTGCCCAGCAGAGCAGCGACTGGAACCAGGCCCTCTCTGCAGGGGGGTCAGGCGACTTCCAGCGTCGCGTGATCAGTCGCTTGGCTACCATGAGACCTAGATCTATATAACTGGACGTCAAAAAACGTTTGTCAGTTCTGTGGTATAATCCCAATATGCATACCTCCCAGGTCCAACTCAGTGCTCGCTCCGTGCACTGCACCAGGGTCGTAGTGACCGCTCTCCAGTACTGCTGCATGTCCGGGCAGGACCAAACCATGTGAAGCAAGTCAACCCCGACTTCACCACACCGTGGGCAGCCAGCATCAGTGTGATTAAAATATTTGTTGATTTTGGCTGGTGTTATAGTACTGAATGAGCCGGAATCTTGCAATGCGGGGGATTTGGGTGGGTCCCTCAAGGATAGCCGACCATTCACGCTCAGTGCAGGGGTGCTGCAAATCTGCCTCCCAGTGAGCATGCAATGAGCTCGATTGTGGCGGCGTGTGTGTTCTTAGTGATCCCGCAAACCATTTGACAAGGTGTCGGCCTGTACCCAATTCATGTAAATACTGCACAACTAGGTGCGTGGGCGGTTCCTGTTCTATGCTGCCCTATGTAAGCTGCAGCGTGCGTACCACTGCTGCATGCAGGAAAAACTGGCCCTACGGCAAACCTGAGTTCTCTGTCAGTACCTCAAAAGGTAGTAGTTGACCCTCATTGAACAAATCCCCGCCTGTCAGTACGCCAGCCTCCTCCCATTGCATCAGCTCCACTCCCGTAACAGCGTGGTGTCTCCTGGGCATGCCCACTATAGGAAGGGTCGGTGTGTATGAGATAACGCTGCGCGGGAGCTGCAGGCTACGGCGATAGCAATAATGGGCCACATCCAGCATCAGCTGGGCTGGCGGTCTGCCCTTCCTGCTGGGGTGAAACAGCTCAACTACCTGCGAATGAGTGAGAGCCGGTGCCTGGGTCGCCAAGTCTTCCAATTGGCATGCGCTCAACCATCGCACCACCCATTGGAGTTGAGCAGCAAGATAGTATTGCTCCATATGCGGCAATGAAAGGCCTCCACAACTCTGCTGCGCGACGTGCCCCAGATAAACTTCCTCAAATCCGTTTCTAGATTCTTGAACAGCGCCGGTCTAAGACAGGACGGCAGATTTACAAAATAATACAAAAGGCGCTTTAGCACCACCATTTTTATCAGTGCGATTCGGCCCATAACTGTTAACAGCAGTGTGCTCCAGAAGGCCATCTGCACTCGCACCGCCGCAATGGCGCGCACTAGGTTGCCTTCGTGGAGGTCTGGGGGGCCCTGTAGATGTGTATACCCAAATACCGAAATGTCGACAGTGGCCACTGTACCAGTGTGCCATCAATGGTAAGTCGTGGGTTCGGAATGGTGGCTACAAAGGGGTATAGGCATAATTTGTCCCAGTTTACCCGAAGTCCCGATATGGCTGCAAACTCTAACAGTGTTCGCTCCACAACCACACAGGGTAGTCTAACATCCTTTAGGTATATTAGCAGGTCATCTGCATATAATGACACTCCATGCAGGCTGTCACCTAGTGGGATTCCCCACTCCTCTTGCGATCTCCGCAGTGACGCAGCCAGGGGTTCGATGGCCAGCGCAAAGAGCAGCAGCGACAGTGGATTGTTGACTCGTTCCATTTCGTTGAAATCTATCTGGATAAGGTGTAGGGGTGCCTTTTCCAGGATTATACATCATGCATACCATACAGTATTTTACTAAGTGAGCAGCAACTTTGGGAATGTTGTTGTTCTCGCATACAGGGTCTAACAGCTTACATATTCCCTTCGCACTAATGTGAGCTGGCCCTTGTGCCATAGTAACCACAGGTAGGACATATGCATCAGGTAGCATCCATCTCTGCTTCTCTGATTTGTCAGTCCAGCACCCATCCTCATCCAAACGGGCTGTACTTTCCTGCCATACTGCTAACTCCCCAATCGTTGCCTTGCTCTGGATCTCTTTGACATTGTCCAGAGTGTCCTCAAACACGGTGGCCTCGGGTACCCACCTGGCAGGACCCGCTACAAACATCTTTTTCATCTTCATTCGAGCTGACTCCTTAGCTATCTGATCTGAAAATGCATTTCCCCTCCCCACATCATCAGTGATTGCTTTGTGGGCACTGCACTTCACTATAGCCAATTTCCTAGGGAGTGTCAGGGCAGACAAAAGCCTATGTATAAGGGGCTCATTGTGAATACGTGTCCCATAAGATGTGAGAAACCCTCTCTCTGCCCAGAGCCGCCCAAAATTATGAGCGACCCCGAAGGCGTACTGGCTGTCAGTGTAGATATTAACAGCCAGTCCCTCGCTAAACTCACAGGGGCAGATTTACGTTGAACTAACGCAGCACGGCGCAGCAAGTCATTTTGCTGCGCCGCGCTGCGTTAGTTTTGAAGCACAGGGATGCAACATATTTACAAGAATATGTCGCATCCTTGTGCTTCCCCTGCGCTGGCGCACAAACTGCAGCCATGCGCTGGCGCAGGCACCCTTGCACCATGGTGCAAGGATGCCTGCGTCGTGGGGAGATTGCTTTTGTGCAGGAAGGGGAACCTTCCTGCACAAAAACAATCACTACAACCATATTCCTCTTTCAATGCGTGCTGCAGAATGCAGCACGCATTGAAAGAGGAAAACGAGGAGAAATGAAAACATTTCTCCTCGGTGCACTCTCGCTACGCCACCTCTAGGGTGGCGTAGCTTTCAGACGCATCTCCAGAGTTACGATGTCTCGTAATTCTGGAGATGTGTCTTGTTCCATGAGTGCTGCGTGGGAACACCCACAGCAACACCCATGGAACGCCCCTTCACCGCAAAGTGCTGCGTGTGAAGGGGCCGTATTTACAAGGAGAGGAAAAGTCACGCAGGGTGGCTTTTCCTCTCCTTGTAAATATGGAGCATCCCCTGCACCACCAGTACGTCACGAAAAGTGACGTACTGGTGGCGCAGGGGGCTCGTAAATCTGCCCCACAGGCTCTAATAAGGGCAACTAACTCAGCTGCCTGGGTGGACTGATAAGGAACTTGTGATGTCTCAACTACTGTGTGCAATGTAGTGAGTGCATATGCTGCAGTGGTGGTGCCATCCGGTAATTTGAAACAAGAGCCATCAACATATAGTTCCCCTTGGGGGTCAGATAAGGGAACATCAGTCAGGTCTACCCGTACCTTTGTCTCCTCCTCCGTCCTAAACAGACAATCATGTATGTCTATTTCTTCACTCTCAGAAGGGAGGGGTAGTAACGTGGCAGGGTTCAGAGTGGCACATCTTTTTATCGTAATATGCGGGGCGAAAAGAGTTAACTCATAACCGGTCAGACGTGCACTGGTAAAGTGCTGTGTTGGTCTTATTCAAAAGAGTGTCCACAGCATGCGGTACCATGACTGTGAGGTCAGTATCAAGTACGAGCCCAGCCGATTGCCTTATAGAGATGGCCACAGCCCCGACCGCTCTTAGACAGCTCGGGAGGGCTCTGGCGATTGGGTCAAGCAAAGCAGAAATATAAGCACAAGGCCGTTGCTTACCTCCAAAGGCCTGTGTTAAGACAGAGAGCGCACAACCGGCCGTCTTGTGTACATACAGCACGAACGGCTTCGCATAATCGGGGATGCCGAGCACAGGAGCGGAGCAAAGCGCAATTTTTCGTTGCTCAAAAGACTGCTGGCATTCATGCGTCCACGGCAGTGGCTCATGCACGTCTTTAGTGGTTAGTGCTAGCAAACACTTTGTTAGTAATGAATAATTAGGGATCCAATGCCGACAGATGGAAGTGATGCCAATGAAGGCGCGTACATCCCTCTGGGTTTTGGATGGGCATTTTTACAATGGTGCTAATGTGCTCAGGAGTCAATCTCCTACCCTCCTTCGACAGTAGGTGACCTAAATAGGTGACCTCCTGTTGACAATATTGAAATTTAGAAAGGGACACTTTATGTTCATGGCGAGCCAAATGCAGCAACAACTTAACCGTACTGTCTTTGCATCCCTGTTCAGTGTCAGAAGCAATCAAAATGTCATCCACATACTGGAGCAATACATTACCTGGAGGAAGCGTCAGGGAATCCAATTGGGCTTTTAGGGCTTGGCTATATATACTAGGGCTCTCAGTATAGCCCTGAGAAGCACGGCAGAATCTAAAGCTTCTGCCAGCTAGTGTAAAACCAAATAGGTGACGGCTATCAGGATGAATTGGGATACTGAAGAACGCATTTTTCAAATCAATGACAGGGAAAAATTGGGCAGAGGAAGGAATCATCGTGAGAAGGGCAGTAATATCAGGGGCCAACGGAAATTGAGGAACCACTATTTTGTTAACTGCACGCAAATCAATCACAAAACGATAAACATCTGCATTGTCATCAGGGGAGTCTGAGGATGTCTTTTTGAGAACAGGAAGAATAGGGCTGTTGCACACGTTCGCTGCTGTCTCCTCAACTACTCCCGACTCAATTAGATCTTGTATAATGTGTAACAAAGCTCGCTCCCCCGCCTGGGGAATTTTGTACTGGGGAATACGGGGCAACACAACGTTGTCCTTAATTTTGATGAAAACTGGGGGAATTTGCAAGAGTCCCACATCCATATCACCCGTCGTCCACAAAGTGGGTGGCACAGCTTTAAACTCAGAAGGAAGGGGCGCATCTTTGGACAAAGACTGCTTGAAACTAGTTACATTTGGTCCCATTGTCATATAGACACTGTCCAGCGAACAAAGAAATTGCCTCATGCAACTTCTTCAATAAATCTAAGCCCATTAGATTTTCTCCACAGTTGGATGTCAATAGAAAGGGCGAATCCACAGTAAAGGGACCGATAGTCAAGGCAAGTGGTTTGGAAATGGGGCTCACACCGGACCGCCTGAAAAGCCTACCAGAACATTATTTTGGCCAGACAGAGCAGCGAACGAGAAACAGAGCTATTCATTGTACCTGGGTCCACTAAGAATTTCTTAACTGAGCCTTGCAAATCTGCGGTGACATAAGGACCGCCCTGATCCACAGGTATCTGAACTGGTCCTTCGCCTTGTCCCCGGCTGTCCTAGCTATGAGATATCCCTGTCACCTCGTCTAAATCATAATCATCGTGGTAATACTGTTTTCCTCAAGGGACATCAAAATAGTTCTGATCAGAGCGACCCTGCGATGTCCCATCCTCCCGAGCCCTGTCCCGATCACTTACTCCACGACCCCGTCCACGAGAACCCTGTCCTCGAGGCGCAGTGACTTTCTGCAATAACACCGGACACTCGCTATGCCAGTGCCCCTCCTCTTTGCAGTATGTGCACTGATTCGGCCCTACAGGCGCAGCATTCCTACTAGTACAAGGAAGCTGCTGGGCCAGCACCACGTCCCCTTCCATTTCCCCTAGACGCCTGCTGTAACAACACCTTCGTCTTCAACTCCTTATGCTTCTTTTCCACCTTCTCCTTCTCTTCATTTTCCCTGTGTTCATAATACTGCGCCATACTCAAAATTACGGAAGGGGAGGATGTCGTCCAAGTGCTCTCCGAAGCCTGCAACCGAGTCGCGATCTCTGGGAGCAGATTCGTGACAAATCTATTGACAAACAACCCAACACCCCCTTCTGCTGACAAATCCTGTCCACTGAAATCCCAAAACACACGCTCGAACCGCGTGAAAAAATCTGACACACTCTCATCCTTCTTCTGACGACATGCCACTAACTTGTCCCAATCTACCCTTCTCAGAGGAATAAGGGAGTGCATATAGGTAATAATTCGGCCGGGTAAAGCTAGTATCTCGGCCTTTGGCTTCTCTCCAGGCTTCCTTTCCTTATCCCATGCTTTAATCTGGTCCCATGTACCACCCAATTCTACAGCGTGGTCCTGCGTGTGTACCTGCCTCAGAATGTTAACGGGCACCAGCAGACCAAAGAACATTTCAATATCCGCAAGCGTCATTACAGTTGATGAAGCCGCTTCCGTCAATTCCTTATAGTATGCAGTAGGATTTTTCCTAGGGTCAGGTAACTGAGTCTTAAGGGATAACACCTCACTCCTTTTCTACGGGGTATAGACCCACTGTTCTTGGAATCGGGCCTCTACCTTTGGTCTAATGACAGCATCATGCTGATCTCGAAGCTCTGGCAACTCAGGGTGATATATGGGGTGGACGTCCCTCATCGGAAACTGGGATACTGGGTTCAGGCTCTTCTCAAACAGCCTACCACGGTAAGCTACCAATGTTGCAACATTTCCAAAAACCTCCTCAGGTGCCATACCAGCTACATATACATTATCTCTGATATCATAAATAATCTGGGGTGCTATATCATTGAAGCACTGTTCCCACAATACAATTAGTGTAGCCGACATGTGCTTAAGGGCATGATGCTGCACAAACGGCTCGTAATTTCTCATCACACTCCACACATCTTCAGTACTATAGATGGGATTACGGGCCGACTGAGCGGCCTGATTGGCTACCGCCCTCTTTTCTTCCTCTTCCACATCAGATCGTATTAAAATTTGTCCCAATCACTCCCTAGTTGTCGCCCAGCTCCCGTCCCCCAGCCCACGAACAGGCGTTCCACTACCTAGTGCTGCAGGGGAGTGAGGGAAGAGGGAAGGGGTAGTAACCGAGTGGGTAGGCACCAATGTCATTAATGGCTGCATTGTGGGCATAAGGGCCGGAGAAAGAGAAGACATAGACACGATAGGCAAAGCAGAGACACTAGCAATCATCGCAGGTGCGGAGGGCAAAGCCACAGAATGGACAGGAGGCGCAGCGGTTAGAGCAACTGAGTCAATAACAGAAGAAACAGAAACAGCAGGGGCAGAAGAGACAGACGACTGGGGCTGTGGCACAGCAGGGTATATTCTCTGCGGGGCATATGGAGGCGGAGGTCGGGTGTCTAACAACTCCCCCACAAATGTATTGCCCTCCTCTCGGGCAACATACGATTTGTCACATTGTAATCGAAACTTTCTATCAGCACACTCTATACCTTTTTCTACTTTCTCTCTATCATACGCTACTGCTTTCTGCGTCACTGTCTGCATTCTCCCTTTTCGGGCCTCTTTTTCTGCCTTCATTCGTCTCTACTTAGCTTCCTTTTGCCATACCTGAAGATAATCAAACATCAACTGACTACTCTGTTTTGCAAACAATTTATCCTGCAGGAAATTCAGTTTTTGTTCATCAAAGGTACCCATTAACGGCCACTGCAACTCAGCATTGTCCCTCGTATATTTGTGCCATAATGTACTAAACATAAAGGGCCAAGGCCGTGCTTGACGTACATATCAAAGTTCGGGGTGCCCTCTGGAGGCGCAGGCTGCCTTTCCTCCAATCGAGCATCAGTAGAACAACAACAGCAACTCACACAACATAATAGACTAAAACAAGGCATCTTTAAGCGAAAACGCGTTCGCTATCAATGCCGAGCAGATAATTTCAAATATCTTACCAAAATTGGTCCACAGACCTCACCAAGTCCGGATCAGACCAATACCATATTCACAAAGAATTCAAGCACATTCAAGCGCTTGTCCAAAAATGATCCTCAGACCGTACCAAACCCGAACGAAAAGTGGCGCCATGGCCCAAAGCAAACTCACCTGCTGCACACAGTTCAAACAAAGTTATTCTCCACTGCCGACTCTTCGGACCAAACGGTCAGATCCAAGGGTTTTGCGGTTCAGGACCACAGCCGGGATGACCGCTGGCTGAGGCACTGCCCAGTCAGACAGACGGGGCAGCTGCAAGTACAACACTCTATTGTGCAGGGATCCCCGATTCGCCCATCTGACCCGGCGTGGCCCTGTCCTCCTCACCCGTCCGTGGGCAAAGATGGGCCACTCACCCGATGGGGTCCCTGCTCAGGCGCCAACTGAAGGAAGTGACCCAATTAGGGCCACCCAGGTCGCTCATGACCACCTCTCAGCCTTCCATACAAATGAGGAGTCGGTCAGACAGTAGAGAATACAAACCAAAGTTTTTTTCTTAGTATTCTCTCGAGCAGAGTCAGTCTGGCCAGCCTCCTTAGATAGCTGCTGAGGGACTGACTCGCGTCCACAAGGGAAAGTTAGATATACATTTCCAATACCCCTAAGGCACGTCCAGACTGGAAATTTGACAGATGAACAAAGGAGGTACAGAAGGATGAGCTATCATCCTGAGACCGGGTACACACAATCTTAGCTTCAAGGTTACCCAGCCAATGCCCGTCTCTCTGAGAGTGGGAGCAGGGCTACATACGAGGAAAGACATGCAAACACAGAATGAGCTATTCATTAGTGCAACGATGCTCAACCTTGAATAATAAAAAGAAACAATCGAGGCTGCTTTCTGCTGAGGCAGACAGTATGAGACAGAAGCTTCATTTCGATCATGGCACAAAATGGCGGCTGAATGCAAAATGGTGCCGCAAATGCTAACTTAACTCGCACAATGCTAGAAGGAGTCAGCTAGACACATTTTCAGTCCAACACAGGTTTGTTTGTAAAACCTCAGCCCAAACCTGGTAAGCTGCGGCTTCGAGCAGTCAGGCTTTAACAAATGAACAAGTGCAAAGCATTTAGAAGTACCAAAACAATTGAATAGGAAAGAAACACGACACAAAGGAAAGCCAAAAACAATTTATAAAAATACATTTCATTTTTATATATTTTTGGACACAATAACAAACAAAATCCATTAGAGGGTTCCAGATATGAGTTTTTCGGTAAATTGTAAACCACAGCTTGTCACTCTAAACGCAAACAAGGATTGGCAATAACAGCGGTTAGCGGTTACTTTGAAAACATTTGAAAACATTTTATAAAGTTATGTTCGGGTATTCCACTTTGGGTGACCAACTCCGGCAAAGACCAAGTCAGACTGGCCACTAAGGCTTAGCAGGACAGTTACCTTGCATTCAAACCAGTCTCCAGTCCAGTTCGAGGGACTATGGACAAAATCCCATAGGCATAAATGGAGTGGTTCCGATGCAAGGAATACAGGAGACTGAAGATGCGGAAGATGGTGAGGATGCTGATCTGGTCACTGGGGTCTACATGGGGCCACCCCTCAGTCAACGGACACAATGGGGTGTCTATGGCCACAAAGGTCAATGTCCCTCAAAGTCCAGGTGGAATCCAGCCAAACAAAACAGTTGACACTAATCTACTGGTCTCTGATCACAGAAGCTCCCTTTAACAGTGGCTAGTGCCCTTCTTGGGCAACCAAACTGCACTTCAATGACTCTCCCGGGTCCAGCAGACATTGGTTCAACTTTTTAGTGTCAGGTTTTGGTCTCCCAGGCTGTGCTTTCATGGCCATCAGCAAACAAGCTAGTTTGGCTACCAACTTGGCCAAGGCAGCTTCTCCAGCTATTGAGGCCCTGGAGCTGTAATAGTAAGTCATCCAACTACTCTTGGAGTTCACCTCTTCTGACTGAGGCTTCCTCAGCAGCGCACCACAGGCACAGTCTTCTCTTTGCTGGCCCAAGGATCAGAAGGTGTAGTCCTGTCTTTAGTTCAGCCTTTCTTAGCCAGGTCCAAGGAACAGCAGTACAGTCCTTCTTTGGTTCTCTTTTAAGTATAGACGTGACCTGAGGTCTGGGTGCCAGGGGTGCCACTTTTAAACCCACAACGTGCCCTCAGAAGATGCGGTGACTACTAGCCAATGGGTAATCATGTCCCCTCCCGCCTGATGACGACTTCCTGCAATATGTGGCATCTAGCTGTCCCAGAGTGCAACATTCTGCCCACTCCCAAGAAGGCAGGACCCTTATCCTAGTGTGTGGAGCTTGGTTGCCCACCTACATATGTGATGAACTGAGGACTACACGACCACGGGAACACCAGTTTGGCAACTGTTTTCCCTCTCTTTCCCTGACACCAACTTGTCTACAAGAACAAAAGAGCAGCTTTCTGTGTGTCACCCATTTGCCCTTCAAAGGTGGCTTGCCCTCTGTAGCTTGCCTTTTGGGCTCACACCCTGTGTGGCTTCCTGACAGGAAGAGGTAACACCTCTTCCATCGGCAGGCCTTTTTTGTTTTCTTTCCTGAGAGTCAATCACACTTTTCCCCGGGAGGGCAGAAGGCTGTCTTGTGGCCAGCAGCTGCGAGTGACCACAGGAAAACTTGGGCAATAGAGTGACACGTTTCTAAAGTTGCCTTTTACTCAAATGTTACACTAAATTTGACTTCGCCATCCAGTGCATTTTAATGTAACGACTTTTTGATACCTTGAAGCACCAACTTTAGTAATCCCATGCAGGAGTTCCCACAGCTGAGTTGTCAGCATGTAACCCTGTACTTGCCAATGGGGCTATTAGCCTTTCCACAGTAAACAAAAACATGTTTTTTTTTCTGTTAGGACATATGAAAATATATGTCCTACTTTTTATAATACAGCACCCTGCCTTAAGACTCACTAGGCCTACCTTAAGCGGTGAATTATATATATTAAAAAGGGAGGTCTGGACTTTATTATTAGGTTAAATGTCAAAGTCAAGGCAGCAGTTCAAGACTGCTCTACCAGTCTGCAGTGCCAGACTGGGAGACATGTTTTACTTTTTCACACTCAGAATGGTACAATACGTGCTGTAGCACATGAGGGACACTTTAACTCACATGCACTGGGTACCCCTGGTACCATATACTAGGGACTTATAAGTAAGTTACTTTTGCCAATTGAGTATAAGCCAATCAAACAGATACTTTTAGGCAGGGCCGGCTCTAGGGTGGTATGATCGGTGCCACCGCATCAGGCGCTGACTTTGGGGGGGCGCCGTGTTTTTCAAGTACAATATGGTTTTTAAAGTACCTGCTGCCATGTTCCTTCCCTCCAGCAATTTTCAGGCAACTATAAAAATTTCAAGATAACTCGGGTGATTAATGTTCCTGCAGCAGAGAGATCGGAGTTTAGTTTAGTGGAAGTTTTTGACTCATAAAGAAGCGCAGAAGGTTAAAATGCCTGCTGCAAAGCACCTGTACCATGCAGATCATAAAGTGCATATAATGTAAAAAGGTCATTGTGTTACTACTTCTGTCAGAGTCCCTTTTGTTACATGCAGTTTATAAGTTTAAATCCTAATATAGATCAGGGAGCTATTAACTATCATCAAAGAGATGCATGCAAACTGCAAGGTATAGATTAGAGCGTTATGGTTTTTCCCCCAGGCTTTCATTATCCTAATGTTGCAAAAAGGGTTTACTTGGGTAGAAGTCAATTCTTCTTAGTAAAGCCAACCCCCAACCATGGTGTTACGTTTTAAATTCTGAGGGCCTTATTTATCAAGAGGTTGCGCCGCAAATGCTTCAAAATTTTTGACGTGTTGGCAGCGCAATTCCCACTCCATATTTATAGGGTGACGCATCTTCGAAGATGCGTCACTTTCCCCACCCCTGCATGATGAAGACACTGCGTCGGAATGGACTGTATCACGTAACTATTTATTTATGCAAGGTAGGCGTTCCTTCGTAAATACTTGCGCAAAAGTGTTGCAGTGATATTTATGACTGTTTACAATAGAGATGCATCCACAGCTTAAGTGGCGCAGCATTGCGCTTATGTCAAAGCACTGCACCTGCAAAACCCACGCGTAGGAAATGACGCATCCATACATATATATAGGAGAAGTTGAAGTGGATAGTGCTGCAACTGGAATCTCAGCATGGAGGAAGTAATTTTGCGACTAGGAGCCAGACGGAGACGACCACCACCATCCACCCCACCCCACCACAACCACCCTCCCCACACTCCCCCTCACCCCCCAAAGGCAACACAGGAGAAAGGAGCGCATATTTCGCCAAAGGAGCACTCTGAGACACCTCAGGGAGGAGGAGGTCATCACTCTTCATCGCCTCAAGAAGCAGACTATAGTAGACCTACTAACCCTGATTGCTCCAAGGCTAGAGGTCACAACCAACACGTCGAGCAACATACCTCCACAGGCAAAACTCATGGTCGTGTTACATATGCTAGCTTCGGGCTCCTTCCAAACAACAGTTGCCAAAGTGGCTGGAATATCTCAGCTATCCTTCTCATCATTCCTCGCCACAGTCCTAGACGCTATTATCCAGCTGAAACCCCGCTACCTCCGTTTCCTCAACACCCCGGAACAGGAGATGAAGATAAAGCAAGAATTCTATGGCATTGCAGGATTCCCACATGTGGTGGGTGCCATGGACTGCACACATGTGCAATTTGTACCTCCTGCAGCAACCTCACTTCTGTATAGGAACCGGAAACTGTGAGAAGTTGGCCTGGTATATGCTGTCCACTAATTATAGTGGGCACCTTGCACCAGTCCAAACAACCCCATATTGGAGATAGGTTAAAGACAGAGGGCCTGATTCACAGAACTAACTTACGTCAAAAACGTAAACGTAAAGTTAGTACGTTTTAGATATTCACAGAATACACTTACTCATTTTGGTATTCACAGAATTAACTTACTCATTTCGGTATTCACAGAAGTTAGGAGTCCTAAAGTTAGGACTACTAACTTCTGTGAATACGAAATGAGTAAGTTCATTCTGTGAATACCAAAATGAGTAAGTGTATTCTGTGAATACCTAAAACGTACTAACTTTACGTTTACGTTTACGTTTTTGACGTAAGTTAGTTCTGTGAATCAGGCCCAACCTTTATTGAAAGTTATCCTAGTGGTAGCTATGGGAGAGCAGCCTTCAGGCTAAGTCTTGAAGGAATGTAAAGCAGCTTGTTTTACCAGTCTATAATCTCTTGAGTGACCAAATGAAAGAGGACCACACCAGGTATATATTTAAAATATATGTATTTAGTCTTAAACACACCCCTCTAGTCTCTTTATGAGGCTAGAGTTCGAAGTACATAAGTTACAAGTCAGTTATCAACAGTAATAGCACAAATACACGTTTGAGCCCTAGGGGCGTACCAAACCATATACCAGTAAAGTGGTATAAGAACCACGACTGAGCTAGACACAAGGCCTAGAGCCTGTAGAAATGCTTGGACCACAAGGAACCACCCAAGGTAGTGACACAGGGGACCCACGGGAGACGCGTGCAGTGTGAGAACACAGCCGTGAGCCGCCGTTGACTTCTATGGGGAATGTCGCGGTTCGAGTTTTAAAGAAAAAGGACACTTAGAGGAGGACTTGGAGCAAACCCCTTTAGAACTAGGTGGTTCTAGAGTCTATACCCACGGGAGCACCGGAGTACTCGAGTTACCTCACCCAGGGGAGCCGGGTGCATAGGTGTCTTTCGGGGTCGGGTTTCGTCGTCGTTTTCAATGGCGATCTGCTGCAAAGTGCTGCTGGCGACCAAGTCGAAAGTGTTCGGGTGGATCCAAAGCTGGATCGAAGATGTGAGGAACCTGAAAGCAGAGGGGACAGAGTCTGGGTCACTAGCCAGTGACCAGGAAGGCGATGAGCAGATGCCCACCGATGTCGGGTGCTTCAGGTAGGTTGACGGTCGTCTTGACTCTTCAGCCACGAGGTCCAGGAGGTGTCGATGACAACCAGGAGCTGGATTCGAGCTGTCTCACGATGTCTGTCAGCTGCTGCGGTGTCGGCGACCGGATTGGACCCAACAAGCCTTGGCAACGGCAAGTCTCGAAGAAACAAAGAAAGGACGATGTTGCAGACCAGCAAGGTCTGGGGGACTCACCCAGCGAGGGTAAGTCAGGGCACCTCTGGAGCAACCAGGAAAGCCCAAGCAGAAGAAGAGTTGCCTTCGGGAGGGCCCACTAGCCAACAGACTAGCGACCGCAAAGGAGCCTCAAGTGGACGCACTTGGAGCTGACTTGCAAGACACTCGTGGAGTGGAGGCCAGTGATCTTCGGTGCAGTTGGTGCTAGAGGCGGGGGCTACTTGGAGCCCAAAGCACAACTTCGTGGGAGACCAGGAAGAGAATGCACTTGCAAAAGTACTCGGTGTCCAGGGGTCACGGTCCCATGTTACCCACGACAGCTACGGGCCTCAGATTTGCTGGGGACTCAGGACAGCCTCGGGAAAGTCTGGAAATCTACCTCTGGTGATGCAAAGACTTCAGCGTCTGGCGGGAGCTTCAGCGATGCAGACCGGACAATTGCTTCTTAGGTGCCTGCCAAGCAGGGGAGTCACTCCTTGACCCCAAGGGAGATTCTTCAGTCCTCTAATCTTGAAGTAGAGCATAGAAGGTCCAGGATTCAGCATCAGAGTTTCGTCCAGGGTAATCTAGAGTCCTAAGGACTGGGGTCCCATACTTATACTAAGTTAGGGGGTTGGACATACTCTGGGGACCCACCTATGGGAGGGTCAGGGAAGAGGGGTGGTTACACCCATTCCCTTTGTCCAGTTTCACGCCAGAGCAGGGGCAGGTAGCCCCTGCAACCGGTTTGAACTGGCATATGCACAGGGACACCAAATGTGCCCCCAGTGCAGGACTTCAAAGCACCAGAGGGTGCTCCCGCCCAGCCCAAATACACACTATCCTGTCTGGGGAGGTGGTTACACCTCCCTGTGACAGGAAACCTATTGTCCAGGCCTCCCCTGCTGGAGTTTCAGTCAGCAGCAGGAGGCCAGACCTGTGTCTGTGGCAGCGGCATCCATTTTGTGATGCCAGGGCTCTGGAAAGAAGTTACCGGGTAGCCCGGTGTGTACATGTCTCTCCCTCTAGAAGGGTGGAATGCTACCCCCGCCGCCAGGATTGGCGGGGGGGTAGTATTCCAAGATGTTTGACACCAAACACAACATGTTTTGGTGCAGCCAGTCCAAAGTTAGCATTCTACCGTGAGGATATAATGCACTTAAGAGTATATGGTCAGGCTGTACCACAAACAGCATCAGAGGAGGGACTCCGAACGCTTCAGAGGGGCTCTGCTCATGCAGGGGCACCCTCTCACATAAAAACCAAGCACTCTGCCTTCAGGATTGTAAAGGCCTGCCATAGGAGTGACTTATAGGTTTATATGTGTGTGCAATGGTAGTGGTGATATAGGTAGCCTATATCACAGTAAGGGGTGCATGCACCACCTTACCCAGGCTGCAGTAGCAGACCTGTGGTGTCATTTTGGCTGCCCTTCGAGGGGTGGCATAATACATGCTTCAGCCCCTGGCAGGCCTCTGAGGTACAGTATACCATATACTAGGGACTTATAAGGGCCCTCCAGATTCCAATCAGAGATGTGCCTAAGGCACATGGAAACCATTTTAGAGAGGAAGCAGCTAGGCTGGGGTTCTGATTAGCAGGGCCCCAGCCAGACTAAAGTCGAAAAACAGTGAAGCATCAGCAAAAAGTGGGGGTACCCATGTGAAGCAGATCCTACTCTCCTACACAACCCCCCCCCCCAAACGCAGGGACATTAAACTAACCTTGACCAGTTGAGTCTTCATGTTCTAAGTGGAAATACCTAGAGAGTCCATCTGCATTGGCATGGTTACTCCCAGGTCTATGTTCCACTGTAAAGTCCATCCCCTGTAGGGAAATGGACCACCTAAGCAGTTTGGGGTTTTCACCCTTCATTTGTTTTAGACATAGGAGGGGCTTGTAGTCTGTTTGAACAAGGAAGTGAGTACCAAACAAGTATGGCCTCAACTTCTTCAGAGCCCAAACCACAGCAAAGGCCTCCCTCTCTATGGCTGACCAACGTTTCTCTCTAGGGGTCAGCCTTCTGCTAATAAAAGCTACTGGCTGATCCTGACCTTCATCATTCAATTGTGACAGTACAGCCCCTACCCCCAATTCAGATGCATCTGTTTGGACAATGAACTTCTTGGAGTAATCAGGACTCTGGAGAATGGGAGCAGTGCACATGGCCTGCTTCAGGTCGTCAAATGCCTTTTGACAGCTAGCTGTCCACTGAACCTTTTTGGGCATTTTCTTGGAAGTTAAGTCATTCAGGGGTGTCACTATTGATCCATACCCCTTGACAAATCTCCTATAGTACCCAGTCATGCCTAAGAAGGCTCTCACCTGAGTCTGGGTGGTTGGAGCAACCCAGTCCATGATGGTCTGGATTTTGCTCTGCAGTGGTTGAACCTGGCCTCCACCCACAAGGTGGCCCAGGTACACAACCTGACTCTGCCCTATCTGGCACTTGGTGGCCTTGATAGTGAGGCCTGCCTTTTGCAGGGCCTCTAAAACATTTCTGAGGTGGACCAGGTGATCCTCCCAGGTGGAGCTAAAGACAGCAATATCATCTAGATATGCTGCACTGTAGGCCTCCAGACCTGTAAGGACTGTATTCACCAACCTCTGAAAAGTGGCAGGCGCATTCTTCAGACCAAAGGGCATTACCACAAATTGATAATGCCCACTAGGGGTTGAGAATGCTGTCTTTGGCTTTGCATCATCAGCTAGTCTGATCTGCCAGTAGCCAGCTGTCAGGTCAAATGTGCTTAGATACTTGGCTGAGGCCAAAGTGTCTATCAGCTCATCTGCCCTAGGTATTGGATGGGCATCAGTCCTAGTGACTGCATTGAGACCCCTGTAGTCCACACAAAACCTCATCTCTCTTTTCCCACCACTGGTGTGAGGTTTTGGCACAAGGACCACTGGACTAGCCCAAGGGCTATCTGAGGGTTCAATAACTCCCAAATCCAACATTTTCTGGACTTCTGTCCTGATACAGTCCCTGACATGGTCAGGTTGCCTATAAATCTTATTTTTAATAGGCAGACTGTCCCCAGTGTCCACTTCATGAGTGCACCAGGTGGTCTGACTTGGAGTCAGAGAGAACATATGTCTATACTGATTGAGCACTTGTCTGCAATCAGTTTGCTGCTGAGCAGTGAGGCTGCCTGCCAAGGCTACACCATTCACTGACCCATCATCAGGGTTCTGTGAGAGCAGGTCAGGGAGTGGGTCACTCTCTTCCTCCTGTCCCTCATCAGTAGCCATGACCAAGCCCATGTCTGCCCTGTCCACATATGGTTTCAATCTGTTGACATGGAGAACCCTGTGGGGACTCCTGGGTGTTCCTAGGTCTACCAAATAGGTAACCTCACCCTTCTGTTCAACAATGGTATGGGGTCCACTCTATTTGTCTTGGAGAGCTGCTGGGGCCACTGGTTCCAACACCCACACCTTCTGTCCTGGCTGGTAAACAGTCAGTACAGCCTTTTGGTCATGCCAGGCTTTTTGTAATTCCTGGCTAGCCTCAAGGTTTTTAGTTGCCTTTTTCATGTATTCAGCCATCCTGGAGCGGAGACCAAGTACATAGTCCACTATGTCTTGCTTTGGGGGCTTGAGAGGGAACTCCCATCCTTACTTCACCAAGCACAATGGACCCCTGACAGGGTGACCAAACAAAAGTTCAAAAGGGCTGTAGCCAACCCCCTTTTGAGGCACCTCCCTGTATGCAAACAAAAGGCAGGGCAAGAGTATGTTATCTCTTCGCCTAAGCTTTTCTGGGAGCCCTTTAATCATGCCCTTTAAGGTTTTGTTGAATCTCTCAACCAAACCATTGCATTGTGGGTGATAGGGTGTGGTGAACTTGTAAGTCACTCCACACTCCTTCCACATTGCCTTCAAGTATCCAGACATAAAGTTTGCACCCCTGTCTGATACAACCTCCTTAGGGAAGCCCACTCTTGAGAAAATTCCCAGGAGGGCTCTGGCCACCACAGGTGCTGTAGTGGTCCTAAGGGGAATAGCCTCTGGGTACCTAGTGGCATGGTCCACCACCACTAGGATAAACCTGTGCCCAGATGCTGTTTGGGGATCCATGGGACCAACAATATCAATCCCCACTCTTTCAAAGGGAACCCCCACCACAAGTAGTGGTATCAGGGGGGCCTTTGTGGTGCCACCTGCCTTCCCACTGGCTTAGCAGGTTACACAGGAGCGACAAAACTCCTTGGTGTCTTCAGACATGTGGGGCCAGTGAAAGTGAGGGACAATTCTGTCCCAAGTCTTGTTCTGGCCCAAGTGACCTGCTAAAGGAATGTCATGGGCTAGGGTCAATAGGAAGCCCCTGAACTTCAGAGGTATAACCAACCTCTTGGTGGCACCAGGCTTGGGGTCTCTACACTCTGAGTACAAGAGTCCATCACCCCAATACACTTTATGGGGACCACTAGCATTCCCAGCAGCCTCAGCAGCAGCTTGCTGTCTGAGGGGTTCAAGAGAGGGGCAGCTCTGCTGCTCCTGGCTCAGATCTGCCCTGGAAGGGCCCCCTGTCCCCAAGAACTCAACCTGGTCAGGTTCAAGCTCCTCTGGGATAGTTCCTTCTTCAGGACTGAGATCAGCCCCCTCAAGAGACTGATCTTCCTTCTGAGCCAAGGGGGAAGGCACTGCCTTAACCCTACTACTCCTCCTCTTGGATGGCACTTGGTCCATTGTTCCAGGATCCAAGGCCTGTTCAGTGTTAGACATTTTGCTCTGTGACCTTGTCACAGCAAACACATCTGCAGGGATCCCCAGCATTTCTGCATGGGTCCTGAGCTCCACTTCTGCCCAAGCTGAAGTTTCAAGATCATTGCCAAGCAAGCATTCCACTGGTAGGTTTGCACTCACCACAACCTTCTTAAGGCCAGTTACCCCTCCCCAGGAGAAGTTAACAACTGCCAGAGTATGGTCTGTTCTGACATTGCTAGCATAGGTCACTTGGTACATCTCACCAAGCATAATCTGCCCAGGATCCACAAGGTCTTGTGTCACCATGGTGACACTCGCCCCTGTGTCCCTAAATGCCAAAGCCTCTTTTCCATTTATTAAGGGCTGTTGCCTGTACTTGCCCAGATTACTGGGACTCACAGAGGAGGTCACATCCATGCCTCCATCACAGACTAGGACAGCCTGAGTGAGTTCTCTGACTAGGCCAGAGCTCACCTCATTACCCAGGGTCAACCCTACTAAACCCTTGGCCTGTGTACTACCACCACCAATTGTAACTGCACTAGGGGGAACAGGTGCCTTAGGGGCATTGGTGGGGGCTGGAATAGAGTCTTTGGACTTGGTGCAATCACTGGTCCAGTGTGTCTTTTGCTTACAGACTTTGCACCATGGTTTCTTTTGGCCTTTTCCCTTGTTAGACTGTGAATCCCCACCTGAAGAAGATTTTTGGGGGCCTTGTGAAGACTTCTGGTCTTTACCCTTCTCCCCACCCTTATCAGAGATTTTAGAATCTTGCTTCTTAGGGTCACCACCTTGGTTCTGTACCTTCTGCCTCACCCTGGTTCTGACCCATTTGTCTGCCTTCTTTCCCAATTCTTGGGGAGAGGTCAGATCAGAGTCCACCAGGTACTGATGCAACAGCTGATTTTGACAGTTATTAAGAATCTGCTCCCTCATGATAAGATTGTACAATCCTGTGAAGTCACATACCTTACTGCCCATCAACCAACCTTCCAAAGCCTTAGCAGAACAATCCACAAAGTCCACCCAGTCTTGAGTCTGTGCTTTTTGGGTATCTCTGAACTTTAACCTGTATTGTTCAGTTGTTAGGCCAAACCTATCAATCAGAGCACTCTTCAAGACTTTGTAATTGTCAGCATCCTCTTCTCTAACAGTGAGGAGCTTATCTCTACCTTTGTCTGCAAAGGAGAGCCACAAGATTGCTGCCCACTGCTCCTGAGGGACCCTCTGTACTTTACAGGCCCTCTCTAGAGCAGTTATCCATTTGTGGATGTCATCCCCACTCTGGTAGGGAGGGACAACCTTGCTCAGGTTTCTATGGTCATAAGACCTTTCCCTATCTCTGGGGAAATTGCTGCCACCATGGGACTCTAGTCCCAACTTTTTCCTTTGTCTATAAAGATCTAGGGACTCCCTGTCTATAGCCAACTGCTGTCTTCTGAGCTCAAGCTGGGCTTGTTCATACTGAAACAGTCTCTTTTTCCTCTCATGAGAGGATTCCCTCCTATGAGAAGAAACAGAGGTCCCTACTGAGGTGTCAGAGTGGTTAGACTCCTGAGAAGGAGATCTAGACCTTCTGGGCACAAAGGGGAGGTCATTCTGGGCCTCCTCCTCATCCTCAGGAGTAGCTGCACTTTCCAGGTCAGGATCATTGTCATCCCCCTGGCCAGTTTCAGAGGTCAGGTCCTGGGCATTTTCATCCCTGGACCCTCCCTCATCTTCTGCCCCACCCTCTCTGCCTACCCTTTCAGACCTTATGGGTCTTCTAAGATCATCTAGCAGAAGCATCTCCAGGAGACGTTGGGTGTTGGCACTTTTGCCTGTCTTCAACTTCCTAACTTTGCACAACTCTCTTAATTCCAAGAATGAGAGGTTGTCATATCTGGATGGCAGGAGCTCACTGGTTCCTGGCAGTGAAGACATTACTAGTGTGGTGTGGTGTATGCACTACCTACTCTAGTGTGGCCTACTAAACTCTCTTGAGTTGTAGAAAGGGTGTGCTATCCCTTAACACACAACTCTAAGTTCAGTAGAACTTACTGTATCCTAAGCTTGAATTATATGTACCTTAGGTACCCTTAGTGGTTTTCAGTTGATCAATTCAATTGAGATTATCTGGTAAAACAATAGCAAGCTGGAATCACACACGCTGCACACCAATGTGAGAAGTTGGCCTGGTATATGCTGTCCACTAAGTATAGTGGGCACCTTGCACCAGTCCAAACAACCCCTTATTGGAGATAGGTTAAAGACAACCTTTATTGAAAGCTATCCTAGTGGTAGCTATGGAGAGCAGCCTTCAGGCTAAGTCTTGAAGGAATGTAAAGCATCTTGTTTTACCAGTCTATAATCTCTTGAGTGACCAAATGAATGAGGACCACACCAGGTATATATTTAAAATATAAGTATTTAGTCTTAAACACACCCCTCTAGTCTCTTTATGAGGCTAGAGTTCGAAGTACATAAGTTACAAGTCAGTTATCAACAGTAATAGCACAAATACACGTTTGAGCCCTAGGGGCGTACCAAACCATATACCAGTAAAGTGGTATAAGAACCACGACTGAGCTAGACACAAGGCCTAGAGCCTGTAGAAATGCTTGGACCACAAGGAACCACCCAAGGTAGTGACACAGGGGACCCACGGGGGACGCGTGCAGTGAGAACACAGCCGCGAGCCGCCGATGACTTCTATGGGGAATGTCGCGGTTGGAGTTTTAAAGAAAAAGGACACTTAGAGGAGGACTTGGAGCAAACCCCTTTAGAACTAGGTGGTTCTAGAGTCTATACCCACGGGAGCACCGGAGTACTCGAGTTACCTCACCCAGGGGAGCCGGGTGCATAGGTGTCTTTCAGGGGTCGGGTTTCGTCGTCGTTTTCAATGGCGATCTGCTGCAAAGTGCTGCTGGCGACCAAGTCGAAAGTGTTCGGGTGGATCCAAAGGTGGATCGAAGATGTGAAGAACCTGAAAGCAGAGGGGACAGAGTCTGGGTCACTAGCCAGTGACCAGGAAGGCGATGAGCAGATGCCCACCGATGTCGGGTGCTTCAGGTAGGTTGACGGTTGTCTTGAATCTTCAGCCACGAGGTCCAGGAGGCGTTGACGACAACCAGGAGCTGTATTCGAGCTGTCCCATGACGTCTGTCAGTTGCTGCGGTGGCGGCGACCGGATTGGACCCAACAAGCCTTGGCAATGGCAAGTCTCAAAGAAACAAAGAAAGGACGATGTTGCAGACCAGCAAGGTCTGGGGGACTCACCCAGGAAGGGTAAGTCAGGACACCTCTGGAGCAACCAGGAAAGCCCAAGCAGAAGAAGAGTTGCATTCGGGAGGGCCCACTAGCCAACAGACTAGCGACCGCAAAGGAGCCTCAAGTGGACGCACTTGGAGCTGGCTTGCAAGACACTCGTGGAGTGGAGGCTAGTGATCTTCGGGGCAGTCGGTGCTAGAGGCAAGGGCTACTTGGAGCCCAAAGCACAACTTCGTGGGAGACCAGGAAGAGGATGCACTTGCAAAAGTACTTGGTGTACAGGGGTCACAGTCCCACGTTACCCACGACAGCTACGGGCCTCAGCTTTTCTGGGGACTCAGGGCAGCCTCGGGAAAGTCTGGAAATCTACCTCTGGTGATGCAAAGACTTCGGCGTCCGGCAGGAGCTTCAGCGATGCAGACCAGACAATTGCTTCTTAGGAGCCTGCCAAGCAGGGGAGTCACTCCTTGACCCCAAGGGAGATTCTTCAGTCCTCTAATCTTGAAGTAGAGCATCGAAGGTCCAGGATTCGGTGTCAGAGTTTCGTCTAGGGTAATCTAGAGTCCTAAGGACTGGGGTCCCATACTTATACTAAGTTAGGGGGTTGGACATACTCTGGGGACCCACCTATGGGAGGGTCAGGGAAGAGGGGTGGTTACACCCATTCCCTTTGTCCAGTTTCACACCAGAGCAGGGGCAGGTAGCCCCTGCAACCGGTTTGAACTGGCATATGCACAGGGACACCAAATGTGCCCCCAGTGCAGGACTTCAAAGCACCAGAGGGTGCTCCCGCCCAGCCCCAATACACACTATCCTGTCTGGGGAGGTGGTTACACCTTCCTGTGACAGGAAACCTATTGTCCAGGCCTCCCCTGCCGGAGTTTCAGTCAGCAGCAGGAGGCCAGACCCGTGTCTGTGGCAGCGGCATCCATTTTGTGATGCCAGGGCTCTGGAAAGAAGTTACCGGGTAGCCCGGTGTGTACATGTCTCTCCCTCTAGAAGGGTGGAATGCTACCCCCGCCACCAGGATTGGCGGGGGTAGTATTCCAAGATGTTTGACACCAAACACGACATGTTTTGGTGCAGCCAGTCCAAAGGTAGCATTCTACCGCGAGGATATAATGCACTTAAGAGTATATGGTCAGGCTGTATCACAAACAGCATCAGAGGAAGGACTCCGAACGCTGCAGAGGGGCTCTGCTCATGCAGGGGCACCCTCTCACATAAAAACCAAGCACTCTGCCTTCAGGATTGTAAAGGCCTGCCATAGGAGTGATTTATAGGTTTATATGTGTGTGCAATGGTAGTGATATAGGTAGCCTATATCACAGTAAGGGGTGCATGCACCACCTTACCCAGGCTGCAGTAGCAGACCTGTGGTGTCATTTTGGCTGGCCTTCCAGAGGTGGCATAATACATGCTTCAGCCCCTGGCAGGCCTCTGAGGTACCTAGGCCCTGGGTACATAGTATACCATATACTAGGGACTTATAAGGGCACTCCAGATTCCAATCAGAGATGTGCCTAAGGCACATGGAAACCATTTTAGAGAGGAAGCAGCAAGGCTGGGGTTCTGATTAGCAGGGCCCCAGCCAGTCTAAAGTCGAAAAACAGTGAAGCATCAGCAAAAAGTGGGGGTACCCATGTGAAGCAGATCCTACTCTCCTACAGATACACTCCCACTCCATCAATGTACAGGCCGTTGGGGATCATCGCTGACTTTTCACAAACGTGCTGGCTAATTACCCTGGCAGCGTACATGATGCCTTCATATTCCGGCACAGCATCATAAATGACCGCTTCAAAAATGGCCAGTATGGCAATGGCCTACTTGTACGTAAGCTAAACAGTAACACCTAACGCATTATTCATGATGCCATTCTGGTACTATTGCACTGTTGGAATGTCCCGTTTTTGATGTTCTGGTGGCACAATTTGTCACTAGCATATATATAAGGCCACGTAAAGCCACGTAAGGTGGCTTTTCATGCCCTCACAAATATGTGTCCTGTTTCACGCCGAAATCTGTGTGAAAGGGGTGTACCATGTGTGTTAATGGGGGTGTCACCAGCAACATCCATGCCTTTTGGACACTGCACTGTCTGAAAATGGAACAACACACAAGCCATATGGTCTGTCTTGTACCCATAACTATGTCAAATAAGTGATAGTATTTTTTATCATTTGTTTCAGCTGACCAGGGATATGGGATACAGCTGTGGGTGATGACACCCTATGGAAACCCAAAGTCACCCCAGGAAATCGCCTACAACCAGGCTCTGTGGAGGACAAGAATCATTGTAGAAAGAATCTTTGGCCTGCTGAAGGCCAGGTACAGATGCTTGGATATTTCTGGCGGTCGTTTGCTGTACTCACCACAAACTGTATGCAAAAGTATTTTGGCATGTGCAATACTGCACAACATCTGTGTGCTGACAAATGTCCCCTAGGATAATGAGCTTGAAATCAATGAGCATAGGGAGGAGGATGATGAGGAGGATGGCCAGGCTCCAGTAAATCCAAAAACAGAGGCAGCTGTGCCCACATTGTCTGTAATTTCTTCACGTAATAGTAATCTGTTGTTAATCCTCATGTACCCTGATTTGCGTTTACAAAAACACAATAAAACTCCAAAACTACTACTTGCCTGTGTCAAATAAACATTGTATTTGCTGGCAAACCTTAGACTTGGAGTATCTGTCAGAAATGGACTGTCATGTCCGATGCCAGGCATCAAACATCCATCAAACAAAAAATATGGGCCTATGGCACATGAATGTCACAGTTCCGACATTCAGTTGGCGCAATGTGCACAGGCATATAAACAAGTTCTGACACAATATAAACACAATAGCCAAGGCACAGACAGAGAAACAACTTTCACACTAGACCAAGTGGAAGTCTCCGGAATAGTAGGTAGGTTGACTGACACAGTGATGTTTTGAATTTATTCATGTTAACAAACTGAGGGCCCCATTTACCAGAAACTAATGCAGCATGGTGGCGCAAGTCATTTTTCTGGACTGCGATGCAACATATTTTCAACAAAATGATGCATCTCTGTGCTTTTCCTGGCACTGATGCACAAACCGATGCCATGCATTAGCTCCGGCACCTTTGCACCATGGTGCAAGTATGCCTGTGTTGTGGGGATATTGTTTTTTGTGCAGGAAGGGGCACCTTCATGCACAAAAACAATCAATTTAGGTGATTACCTCTTCCAATGCATGCTGTAGCATGCAGGACACATTGAACAAGTTAACGAATGAGGAGAAAATAAATCAGTTCTCCTCGTTGCACCTAGCTACGCCATCCCTGGGTTGGCGTAGCATTCTGATGCATTTCCAGATTTACAATTGCTCCTAAATTTTGAAATGCATTAGTGGACATGGGTGTTGCGGAGGAACACCCACAGCAACACCCATGTTACGCCCCTAACATGCATAGTGTTGCATGAAAAGGGGAGATATTTACAAGCACATGTAAAGCCACGCAGGGTGGCTTTACATGTGCTTGTAAATTTCACGCAGCATGTTGTGCCGCAGGTGCATCACGCAATGTGACGCAGCAGAGGCAAGAGGGCCTTCCAAGTAAGCCCCTAAGATGTTAACGTTAATCATTAGTAAGTGTCATGGTGTGTAACTTTTGAATGTAGCATGAAGAAATCCAAACACAATGAAGAGTATACTTCAAAATACATGTCACATGGCCACAAGGGAAACATGATGTAAACTAAAAAGTTAATGCAGAGTAGTAGTGGCACATATTATGGCTTCTTACATGAGGCACTGTGCGCAGGTTGAATTTAGGGCCTCATTCCTTAAAAGTGTTGCATGACATTTTCAGACAGACTTGTGGAAACTTTTCTTGTGCCCTCATCATAACACCATGGATGCCCTGTATATACAGTTCTCATCTCCAGGGCCATCATACTTGAGAAGTAGACATCGGGCAGCGCCGCAAGTAATCTTGCTGTGCTGCCCAACAATATAACAAAAGTGTTGGAATGCGTCATTTACAGTACATATTGTTCTATCTGCCACTTGTACCCGGTGCACATGCACAATGGTCTTCTTTGCCCCAATGCATGCACCCTTTATCCATACTGCAAGGGTGTCTGCGTTGTGGTGAAGAAAGATTGTTTGCTGGGAGGATCACCTTTTTGTTAAAATACTTCAAAATGACCTGATATTCACTTACTATGTGTGTCGTGGAATGCAGCACACATTGACTTACCAATTGCTAAACTTAAGACAATTTCACCGAGGTGTGCATCCATAATGCCACACAGCGGGCTACATTAGGTTTGGATGCAAACCCAGATATATGATTTCTCATACAGCTCGGAGTGTGTCAGTTCCCATGGTTGTTGTGTTGGATCACCCACAGCAAGACAAATGTTATGCCCCTGTCACGCAGTGTCATGTGTGAAAAGTGACACACAATTACAAGGCCATGAAAAGTAATTTCAAGTTGCTTTGCATGGCATTGTGTACATGTGCACCTTTCACACAGAAAAATGTGTAAAAGTGGCATTTCATGGGTCTTGTGGTGGTTGTCACAACGCAACAACCATTGAAGCAGACACACTCCCAGATCTAAGAGGCCATGTATATCTGGGAAGGATTAGAAATCAAATGCAACCCCATGAGTGGCGTTAGGGAGGTCCAACTACCATAAATGTTTAATTTCATACACTTAATCATTTTTATTTGTGTGCTGCATTCTGCAGCACGCAGACTTGTGTGATTTTGGATGATTAATTTGATTATTGTCACAAAGCAGACACACTTGCAACATGGTGCAAGGGTGCATGTCTTTGTGTCTGGCATCTCAATGGATCACCACTGCAAATGTGATCACATGTGTGTTACAAATTTTATGAAAGAGGCTGCTTCATATGTAAAGCAATTAGGCAGGCCATGGGCTAAGCTTTTGGGAGATATATGGGACTCACTGTAATTACCTTGTGAAGATGGCACTAACTCACATGCCCAACATGTCCAGTGTGGAACTGTGCATCATTCACTAATCAATTTGACAACATTTTTGTCTCGTAGGTGGTCCCTCCCATACACACGGGAAGAGGTGGTGAAATTCAAGGATCCTAATGCCACTGATGAGTGTAATTTCATTTCTATTCTTGTCTGTTTGGTTACAATGTCTCCACATACATTCTTTGCTCTGAGACATGCCAGAAGCATCAGCATCTCATGTAGCTTGGTTACACATCACAAGTGCATGGAAGACCAAAGGAGTTCTCAGTACTATGTGCACATGCATGACGAAAATAATATGGACCACATTTATGAAGTGTAGCCGCAGGGCAGTGCAGAAAGTTTCCTTGTTGCGCTGCCCTGTGTCAGAACCTCATAAATGGAGCACACCTTGTCTGTGACAGATAGTTTGGGGAATCAACGTCAACATGAGGCAGGAAAATAGTAGAAGCACAAATACATGATGTAGGCAGTTACCTACTGAAGATAAAATGTGATCCAAAACACATATGGCCTCATTTATGAGGCCCCCTGCGCCGCAGGAACGTCACTTTTTGTGACGTTCCGTGGCGCAGGAGCATGCTCCATATTTATGTGACAGCACTAAACCACTTTTTTGGGCATAATGCTGCCTTGTAAATATGGCTCCCTTTAACGCAGTATTCTGCGTTAAGGGCGCATGCAATGGGTGTTGCTGGGGACGTTCCTAGCAACACCCATAGCTTTTTGACACTGCTCCAGATTTATGAGAAATTGTAAATCCGAGGCAGGGCCAAAAACTTACACCTCCCCAGGCACAATGTAAGGGATGCACAACGAGGAGAAATACCTTTATTTCTCCTTGTTTTTCCTTTTTCTATCTGTGCTGCATTCTGCAGCACACATAGAAAGAGGAAAAGAGCCTCTTTTGATTGTTTCTATGTAGCAAGGTTTCCCTTCCTGCACAGAAATAATCATCCCCGCAACGCAGGCACCCTTGCACCATGGTGCAAAGGTGACTGTGTTGGCACACAGCAGCCCATTGTGCTCTGGTGCAAGGGAAAAGATAGATACGGTGCTTTCCTGACCTTTTCTTTTACTATAGGGCAGAGCAGCAGGAAGGCCTGCAGCACTGCCTTACGGTAAAACCTCCTAAATGAGGCCCATATAGTGTTCTGAACACATTTATTTTGAGACATGTCACACATGACGGACACACATTCATAAACATGCATCTGCAGATCTGATGTAGACAGGTGGTAAGAGCTCTCAGAGGAATCCGTGTTGTCATGTGGACTACATACAACATGTCAACCGCAAGGATTATGATACCTTGCCTGAACCTTATTACCCTTTGCATCTTCTTGAAGGACTGTCAGCATGTCCCACATTCTAACCATTCACACAGATAATTGTATGTCAATCCGAACATACATATGTACTCCAGCCCATTTTCAAAATGTGCTCAGGAACTGACTGCACTTACTATGTGTACATCTTCATACTCACATTAGTCAGTGGCATTCGTGGAGAGATGCCACATCAATAGCAGTAATGTGGCATGGTTGACATTACACTTGTCATCTGACATGAGCATTGTGACCAAATTACCATCATCTAATGTGATTACCTGTGAACAACACTTTTAATTGTCTGCTAATAAGATATCAGTTCAGAATCTCAAAATCAATGACAAGATGTTCACTTTGGCTATTGTAAATTGGTGTCACCAGAGCTGAACTGACAAAAGAAATTTCTGCAAAATGTCAGGCGTTAACATAGCCCAACACTTTTTCCCCAGAGTTATCTGCTACACTAGCTATGTTGTTTGTTTTTGCCGCTTGCCATTACCACCAATAGTAGTAGTGTACCAGCCTGCCTCATACCAAAAGAGCATGAATGCAACATACCATTGAGAATGAGTGGATTACTGCCATTTCCACAGACTCCATCAGACACTGGTCTGTCATGTACCAACACATGCTCACTTGTACCATGGTGCAAGGAGGCCTGCATTGGCAATTGTCAGCTGTGTGTGCATCTGTGTCAGGTGGTTGGACAGATATGCCCCAAATCTGAGTAAAATGATGCTTCACATACCTTTTTCATGATGTAGAGCTGCACAGTCAGATCTCTTGTGGCACTGTCCACCGGATGTTAATCCATCAATACTCACGGACTACATGGGTGCTCATTCATTATCTACTTGCCCCACAGATGTCTTACTTTTAGCTACATTCCATTGGTGCAGGTACAAGCTCAAGATTTCACACTCAGCACTAAGGAATTATTTGTTGTGTAACTCCTGCCTTGTCAATATTGTTCACGTCATTGTATATTTCAGCCAGTCAGGGTTGGCCAATGGGTGTATCTGGTGGCATTACCTGCAACATACAGTGCTTTTGGTTTCTGCCCCTGAGTCACAACACATTTGAACTCTCAGGCAGGCCCAAAACACTTTTGCATCCCCAGGAGAGGGGTAGGGGTGGCACAACAATGAGGAAGATATGTATGTCTACAAACATTACTGTTTCTATGTGTGCTGACAAATGCAGTACAGATGGGAATAAGCAAAATGTATATAAAAGGAGCTATTTATCTTCATTGTGCTTCCACATTGTCCCACCCTGGTGATGCACTTGTTTTTGGCCCTGCATCAGAGTCAATATGTGTTACGACTCAGGGGCACTGACAATAAGCCATTGTACTCATTTATGAGGCCCCTTGCGTACAATGAATGTCATTTTTTGTGAAGATCCATGGCACAGGAGCCAGCATGGTATTCATAAGGCAGCATTAAGACAAAAATGAGTCTCATTTCTGCCTCGTACATATGGGTCGAGCTCATGTGTCATGGAACTTCACAAACAATGACATTACACATGCACAAGGGGACTCATAAATGAGGGCCAGGATGTTCAGAGAGATGTGAGGTTGTTTGCCTTTCCATGCCTCTTATCCCAAAAATAATGGGCCTATCTACAATTAAATTGGTGACGTGTGGCATTTGGCCAAGAAGGCTAACACCACACTCCGTCACTTCAGCTACGCAGGGCTGCACCATTCTAACAACAATAGCAGCAGCACTGCGTTTCCCCCTGTGCTGCTTCTATATTTTGTTGCCTAGCACCAACACCGTTACCCATGCACCATTGTGCAAGGCTGCCTGCGTTGAGGGGAGGGATTGGTCATGTGCAGGAAGGTGTCCCTTCCTGCAGATAAACAATCAAGTGTGTTTTCCTGTTTCTATGTGTGCTGCGCAACGCAGCACACATGTGAACAAATAATATATGAAATTTTGAACATTTGTCCTTGTTGCCCCAGTGTAAGGGCAGGTTTTCCATGTACGTATTATTGACAGTGGCCCATATTTACCCCAACCTTGTAAATCTGAGGCAGCATCAAAATCAATGGTGTTGAGGTTGAACGCCCACCAAAAACACCATGGCCCTCCCCTTTGACACTAAGGGGTCGATTATGATGCCGTTCGGAAGGGCTTCGAATCGGTTATGGGTTTGCTGAATCCGATTCGGAACCGTTGTTTCCAACCAAATCGTACACAGTTCCCAACGACTGAGAACGATGGCCGGAAACCGTTAGGGTTGTCCAAATCAGTTCTGAAAGCCATTCGGACAGGTCGAGTCTTTTGGAACCGAATCATACAGCTCTATGGACTCGGTTTCCGAGCGAGCGATTACGATGACCGATTCAGACCGCTGTTCCGATTCGGTTTGCCTGAAATGAAACGGTTGTCGGAATCTGTCTTTGGGGGCCCGTAGCAGGCTCCCCTTCACCCAGGGCCTCCTGAATTGGGACCGTGGGGGTACCCATGGGACCCCCCTTTCCAACCACGCACAGTGTGGCCAGCACCATGGGGTGCCTGCCACAGGGTGCACGATTTTCCCCAGCCACCGCTTTCTTCACTGGGAGCCTGTGTTCTCGTTCGGAACACAGGCTCCCATTGAAGTCAATGGGAGTCCAACTGAATCCTATCCAGAAGCATCCGGATGCATCAGAATCGCTCGGTCGAACTCCCCCAAACCGAGTCGTTCGGAAAACATTCCGGAACCCAATCAGTCAGAATGCTTTCCGGACGAGATCGTAATCAGCCCCCATGTATAGCATGAAAAGGTGCCTCATTTACAAGGCAGTGCTAATCCACGCCACCTGGCTTTCCGCTGCCTTGTAGATAAGGCAAAGGCCGTATCGCAAACATGTCTTTCAAAGTGATGCTGTGTTAGCGATAGTGCTTTTTAAACATGCCCCTTAGATTGCTTGTTTGTGAATGTGTACAAGTGTTAATGTATAAGTGCAGACTGATATTAATGTCATCCCTCTATTACAGCCAACATGACACCAGATGAGGAGAGGCAATACAGGGTCGGGCTGGACTGATACCGCCACATTTGCCAAGTGGCACATTTCTTCAGACATATGGACAGGCAATATAAGCGTGCAATTGCAGCTGGGAGCTGGAAGTCACCACCTCCACCTCCAGTCCCCCCTCTCCATCATGATCTCCAACATTTGTGTTTGAAGTGTTCATTTTACATATATATAGTGTAATTGTAGTTTTACAAAGATTTTAGTATTAGTGTAGTTATAGTTTATTATCCATTAGTGTAGTTTTAATGCTCAATATTATTTGTAGGATAAGTCCTTAAGTTATAAGTAGTGGGTGGGGGGTTGATATTTAGTAATCGTTTTAAGTATTTTAAGAAAAACTTTAAAAAATATATCTTTGTTTAGTATGCTATGTTTAGCTAGTCTGTGTTTAGATATAGTGTATGTGTGTCTCATGTTTAATTTTTGCATAGAGGGGTGGGGGTTGATGTTTTAGCGGTGTGTTGGGATACATGTGTAAGGTAGTATAAGGTTTAGTTATTTAGCAAAAGTTTAGATGTTAGGATGTTAGTGTAGTGGATTTAGTTCAATGTAGTGTCGGAATTAGTATTTAAGGTATTTATAGTGTAGTGGTGTTTAGAATAGTGTTTTTGTGATTTTACAGATTTTAAAATAAAGCATTGTTTGTTTTTCTAAAAGTTACTACTTGTTGTAGGCGTTCTAAGTGGTGACGTATGCTTAGATTGGGTCTTGCACATGCTGTGCGCAGACTGGCAATTTGGATCTTAGGTCTACCAATAGGGTGAAAATACAAGTATTCAAATAGGCTCATTGACAAGCAGCACTGTGCTAGCATTGTAAGATTAGTATCTGAAACCATGTTTGTAAAAGTAATGTACAACACATCTCGTAGACCACAGAAATGCACCATTCCTGAGTTTACTAGGCCTTTGACTTTAAGGTCCGTTATTCCGCAATAGTCGGTGTGACAGGCCTGTTCAAATGTTGATATTGTGGGTGTGTGCAAGCTACATCCATGTCCAATTACACATTTCCAGATTTATACAGTGCCTTAAACCTGGTAATGTGTCCGATTGTCACATCTCTCCAGGAAATGTGTAACGTAGCGCAAGCAATATTGGGATGCCTATTGGTAGTCACTCTCTCATATTTTCATATGTGTGCTGCATAATGAATACAGCCATGTCAGCAAAGTTATGTATCAGTGGCTAATTATAAGCCCATTGTGCTGCTGCAGTGTCTCCTATGGTATGTGGCAAAGTGTCAATCCAGTGCCACAAAAGTACAGGTAGGGCCTCATACATGAGGCACCTGTTGAGTAATGTAGGATGTGGTTGGCAGGCACACTTGTGGGAAGCACTTATGCACTTTACAAATGCGCAAATTGCTATGACAACAATATTGCACATTATGATGTGCCTTTGATGTCAGCCACCTGGACATCATTCACATATATATATATACCACTGGGATGTTAACAATTGTAGCATATCAAACAGTCACCTAGGAATTCCACCCGGAAGATCAAGATTGCAATCAGATTTGCTTGCACCATTTACACACTCTTACCAATTTTGAAACTGGTTGTCATACCAACATGGGACATCATGTACTATCTTTGCCATTGCAATTTCGGCCTTTAACACTGTACTAGTCACTTAATTAATGGGGACAATAGCACCATGCATGATGAACATGAAATGTAATTTTATTGAGACAAGAAAGTAAGGAGCAAGGTATGACAGCAAGCCAAAAACCAAGAGGCACTTACAGTAAGGATCAGGATCTTCAGGCACAGTCCAGGCTAAATAAATGTCATGGGACATATAGGTGAGAGTAAAGATTTCAGTGTGGAGGAATGAACAATTGCCATCATACATTTACATCACAGACACAGTCCACAGATATGTGAGAGATAAACAAGTGATAATGAGAATAAGGACAGTTACATTTTTGGTGTACACTGCCAATACAATAAGCACAGGATATTGTAGATTTTGGTTCATGTGGCAATAGGTAATGCTAACGGGAAGTTTTCCTAACTACCTGAGTAACATCAACATCTTGTTCCTCTGATGTATGTGTTTGCTCAGCTGATAGTGTTTTCAATGGTCCCGTAGACAAAGGAGGCATACACACATCAGGGGCTGAAGATGTGGAAGGTAGGTTTCCGTCTGCATTTCCCTGTGCCAACAGGTTAGGCAGCAATGCACTGAGCATGACTTGCTGGTTTGCCATCACTGCAGCTACATCACATTGGTAGGCTGCCAAGGTGGTGAGGTATGTATCCTGTTTCCGCTCCATGGCTTCAAGAATGTTCTGGATGTCCCCCAGCCTGTTGCCAACCTTAATACTGCCACTTGTGCTTGGCATTTGCTCATGCCTCTGACGCGTAACAATGGATATGTCATCCAGGGTCAGGAACAAGCCAGGGAGTGGAGAGTCAGTGCCTCTTCCATGTTCTGCACTGCCACAATGTGAGCTTAGACAATGAAGCACTCCCTCTAGGGTGGCTGTCATGCTCTCCATTCCTTCCCTCACCTCCTGTACCAACTGACTCTGCACTTCAACAACACGTTGTTAAAATACATTTAGCATGTCCTGTGAGTGTGGTGGTTCAGATGTTGTGGGAGGTGGTGTATGATGGGCTGCAGACAGGTCATGTGGAGACCCCGCAATGCAGCTTGACCTTCTTGTGACAGGCTAGGGTTTTTGAATGGATTGGAATAGTTTCTGGAGGAGGTCTTGGTCCAGGCTTCGCACACTGTCACCCTCCACATGATCCTCTTCCAAGACAGGTTGCTGCTCAGGAGTAGGTGTTGCATTTGAGGAAATGTGACACAATGTAGGTTGATGCTCATGTTTGCCATCTGTTCTCAAGAGTCTACTGTTTTTACTTTTTGTCATCACTTTGTAACTATGATGTAGGTCAACAGAGCAAAGTTCATCAGATGTAAATTTCAACTAATGATAGCAACATATCCAAGTAGAATTGGAATTTTGTTTCCTCTACCATGGCACATGCCCAGACAGGTCAGCCCTGAGGCAGTGCATGCACCCTTGCACCATGGTAAAAGGGTGCATGCCTTGATGGATTGATTGTTAATGGGTAGGTAAGGGCACCTTCCAGCACTGTAGCAAGCCCAAGTAGCAATATGCACTTTCTATGTGTGTGACAGAGATCAGCACACATTGTATGAGGAATTAACACATAGAGATGTTAACATTTCGCATCATTGCACCTCTCAAAGCCATCCCTGGTGTGGTGTTTGGATGTGACCCATTCCCATGTTTACATTATCTTTTTGAAATGTAGTAATGATACAGATTAATGGCCATTTGTACAAGCCCCTTGCGCCACCAGTAAAACCCTTTTACACATATTGTGATTGATGCACCGGTGGCACAAGGGGCTTGTGAAGAAGGCCAACAAACAACTTGTTGTGGGGTCACACACAGCAATACTAATGGTAAAACTCAATCATGCCATTTAGTAATTGAAAATGTCACATGTTTCCTAGACCATGCAAAGGTACACCAAATCTCTATATGTAGACTTGTTTATATGCCATTGAAAAACATGCAACACTGGAATAAATCAGATTTGATACTACAGCAGGACAGAGGTTACACAGGGCGTTGAAAACACTGAGAAACATTGTTTTGTAGGGCCCTTTTGCCAGGGATGGTTCACTGTTGACATGGACATTAGTGACATACCAGCCACACAAGGGCCTTGTGATTAGGCCACTCACTTTTACTAAGTCCCCCTCATTTTCACATGAATGTGTGTGAACTGTCAATTAACAAATGTGACCAGGTACAGAACTTCTCTACAGACACTGTTGACAACCATATCCCACATAGCTTGACATGTCCCATGGTACAACAAGATTATGAATGCACATAAACAGACACAATGGCAACCAATGTTAGTTGGCTGTGGTTAAAGTAGCTCCTCTATTTGAGAGGGGTATGAGAATGCAAATATTATCCTACGCTGCTTATACACACAGCATGAGCAAGTATATTGAAGCTACATATCATCCCTTCCAGAATGGATTAGTGATGGTACAATATGTTGTCCTGTGCCTTGCTTAACCGTGTTTCTTGAGGTGCAACTGTGACATATGTGTAATGTTGTAGAAGTTAGGCTACAGACTCCCTCCTAACACATGTTCCATTTTACGGCTGGAATGCATCACATATATGATGTATTACCAAATTTACTCAGATGTGTAATGGGTTCCCATGTTCCTCACAGAGGCTGATGCTGTAAACAGAACAGTGGATATGTTGATTAGTGTGAACCAAGCTGGAAAGTAATGCCTTATCAATCCCTTCGTAGACAAATCTCTACACATACACACACTGCCTGTTGTATGTGCTATGGCTATCCGTAAACTACACAGCTGTTACATGGAAAATCCATGCTCAGCAATGTGGCCTCCCATACATCCTCCACTGTTGATCCAGCTGTACAGCCCTATGGTTAAAAGTACCCTCATGATGATGCATATTCTAGGCGAGGGCTCAGGTTTTAGCACTTTTCACCTGTAGTGGCATCACAAATGGAATTGCATGGACATGAGCAGGCATCCTTGAACCTTTGAGTGATGCTGTTTTAGAGTTGTTGGGCAAATGTTCATGCATTCTAGGAGGACACAATATTTCTCAAACAATGAATCTGAAAATTATATACTTCAGTATCTGTCATGTTTCCATTTTGCAACGCATGTAACACAGGGACAGTCTAAAGATGGGGAGATTTAGCCTTCCTATGAGCATTTCCATAGTCAGCTATGGAATAGTACACATAGTAAAATTAGCAACAATTAGAGGCACTTGGGGGCTTATTTACAAGCCCCTTGCATCACCGGTACATCACTTCTTACCATTTTGATGGTGATACACCTGCTGCACAATGGGCCTTGTACATAACCCCCTTGTTTTTGGTCTGATTCAATGGCTCATGTTTGGGAAACACTATGCAACACACACAGACCACACCTTTGAGACAATGAGAGACTTGTATTATGGACAATTGTAATTAGACACACCAAAGAGGGTTGACTTGCATTGCTACACATGCCATTTTGATAGACATTGACAACACAAATATGATGAAATGTACATTTCACACAGCTTAGGTCTATGCTATGAGTTGTAATGGGCCTATCAGTTCCCAGCATGTAATGTCCAGCAGCACAGCAAAATGTCACACTGCACTGCCTTTGTGTTATTGCACACTTAGAAGGATGTGATATCTATGGTAGATACAGGGCCGTTTCTAGGTGTTTTGCCGCCCTAGGCGAGAATTGAAAAATGCCGCCCCCTCCCTTTTACTACCATCACTCTCTCCCCCTGTCATCACGGCTCAACTTCACTCTTGCTTTTCTGCTTTCCGGCTCATCCGAGCAGGAAATCCAGCCGAACGGAGCACAGACTCAGGAGCGCAGGAGACACAAACATGACCTAATATTGGGAGAGGATGTGGCCTAACGGGCTAGGGCGGTCGATCTCAAATCTGGGGAGCCGGGTTCCAGTCTCGGCAATGACGCTCAACATCCTGTGATCCTGAGCAAATCACTTAATGCCCCCGTGCCCACTGCCCAGCGAAAAATGGAAGTGTCCTTGTATAACGTAACTGGTGCTCATGTAAAACGCTCTGATATCGCGCTATATAAATCTCCGGGGAAAAAACCTTGCTATATAATAATACCAAACACAAAATAACTCACCACTCGCATGAAAATGAAATATCAGTACAACACAAAACACAGCAGGTATAGAACATTCAACCATCAATTCCTCTATATGATGCACCTCAATAATTCATTCCAGCAACACTTTTGCTCACTGTAAGTCAGGTGCGCTTGCTCGCTCTAGGTCAGGTGCATTTGATTAGCGTGACCTCTGCCTCGTAAACTGCAGGCTAGCTAAGAGCTTCAATGAATGGCAGGGCGTCTCGTTGCAATTTTAGGCCTCACTGTTGCCAACACTGCTCAGAGAACACCATGACGGACAACAAAACCCACGTAATTCCCGCTTTCCTTGCAAGCAAATAAAGCAAACACGTGTAACGCTGCAATACCTTCTTCTCCACCAGTTCCAGCGCCAGGCGGCTCACCGTGCCGAAGTTGGCCTCGTTGGGATGCAGGGTGAAGGATTCCGGGGTGGGGTGGGGCGGTCCTCTCCATTGCGCCGACCGCCTCCGCACATACGGGAACGGGAGGAACCGCGGCACTAGCCTGGTCACCCGCTGCACAACTGCTCACTTGGTCGCCTTAATCTCCGCACACCCAGCCTCCACTCGTTGATGCGGGGCTCAGCGACTCCGACTCCAGGCCTCTGGGTCTCCAGGTCTCTGTGGCGTCCGCTGTGGCTCGTCACTTCCGAAAACTGCCTAGACTCAGAGAGAGACCTGACGGAGTGCACATTAAGCTCTTCCAGTTGTTCCCATTTGCAGGGCCCAATGTGATGTAGGTAATGGACGCAGCACCCAGAGAAGGAAATCCCATATACCAGGTTCCAACTCGCTATTTTGACCAACATTTAAATGTGTTTTTTTCTCTTCAAATGCAGAAGAGATGCTACCAGTCTCTGCTGGCTTCATCCGGCATTATTTTTTATTTAGTCGCTAGAATTTGCCTTGTTAGTTCCGCTGGACATAGGTAGTCTACGTCTGAAACAGCCACGCGCCACCTCTGGATCCGTTAGAAGCCGTTTAAAACTTGTCAGCTGCGATTTCCGATAGGGAACACACAAACAAACAAACAAACAATTCTGACAATAATTAATGTGCTTAAAACGAAACTTAATAATTAATGTGCTTAAAACGAAACTTCCTCAGTGAACGCGTAACACAAAACAAAGATATATTTTGGATCAAAATGAAAAAACTAACATTAAGGGAAATGTGACAAATGTAAAACTTTCAAAAGGCAACATTAATGAGATTGTAAAATCGTAGCTGCCACTCCAGTGTTATTTCACACAACTGGAGCCAAGGGGATTCCCAAACTCATGTTTTTTGCCGCCCTCCCCCTTTTGCCACCCTAGGCGGCCGCCTAGTCTTGCCTAATGGTAGAAACGGCCCTGGGTAGATATGGGACATTCCGGACCATTGAGCCTGCAGCATGTAACAGGCAGTAGCCTTACACCAGTGGAGGCACCCATATGCCATGTTACAAGTTTGACTCAGTTGCAGGAGTATTTGGTGTTGTGCAAGGAGAGATACATTCCTGCCAAATCCTAAAGGCATGATGGCCTTTATGTCCTGTGATGTGTGTTGCAGATTGGGACACACAGTGTGTCCCTCATTCATGAGGTGTTAGCCAGAGGAAGCCCCACAAGAAATCTGTTAGCACTTACCAGCATCACAAAAAAAGCTGCTGAATGTGCCATTATGTTTGTTGAACAATATATTATGGTCCTTTTACACTACAACAGCACAGCTTGCTCTTGCATGTGGCAACGTATTCACCCGTGCACTATGGTGCAAATGTGCCTGCCTTGCAGAACAGATTACTTTTGTGCTTGGAAGTTGACCTACATGTACAAATGCAGGTGACATTAAGGACTAGTTTGGGACCCTCTTGCATCACTGGTGCATTACTTTTGATATGTTAAGAAATGAGGTACAGGCAACACTGACTTTCAGACAATACCCCCCTAAGGCATTTTTGATGATCTCTATATGCATCAAAGAACATTTTTGATGTTACCGCAAGGTGAAGTATCAACATTTTTGCAATCGAAACAACACTTTCCGCAAACCTGCATTGCCATTATGGAGGCACTATTTTTTTTATATATATTTTTTATTTGGAGATAGTTCATAAATCTTAAATACAAAAAGACATTAAGAAAATAGCAATACATTAAAACCACAAGCAGCATACCCACATAGTGGGAATTAATGTTTAAAACCATACACCATAAAAACCACAATAATAATAAAATGCAATAGTTCGCCTTCTTGAATATACAATCTGCTTTAACATCATTTTTAACATAAAACTGTTTCCGACATCGTTGCATCCCCAAACTGCTTTTAGCCTGCATTCTCCCACAGAGCCTTGAACTTTTTATGGGTGCCTGCTCTTAGAGCGTACTTTCTTTCGTGCTCATTAATCCTACCCAATTTACTCAATAACTGTGTAAAAGTTGGAATATCCGCCAATCTCCAGCTCTGCAGAATTAGCGATTGAGCAGCCAGGACCAAAATGAATATCTGTTTTTTTTGTTGTATAGTTGCTGTTAAATCTGCAGAATATCCTAGCACCATTGTTTGTGTGTCCAAAATCTGTGGGGCTTTCAGTGTGTTTTGGCAATATTTGTTGATATTCTCCCAGAATCCCTCTAATGTCAGACACCCACAGATAATATGAGTCCAATTCCCCCCTCCCTCTAAGTTACATCTAAAGCAATTTGAAGAAATCTGGGGATTAATTTTCTGCAAAAAATCTGGTGTAGGATACAGCAGCCATTTGGTATAAAATTGCGTCTGCTTGAAATTAGCCGCTTTCAACAGGGAGCTATTGAAATTATTTATCTGATGCCAATCTGCATTGGAGGTGGATAACCCTTCTTGATTTTCCCACTTTCTCTGTGCCTTCTGACAGAGTTTGTCTTCTCCTTGAGTCCGAAATAGGGAGACCCAACCACTTATTGAAATGCGATGTGAATGATTTACCAGATGTCCTGCGACATTACTAACATCACCGATCAGTGCAGGGTTGAGTTCTGACAAAAAACCTTTAATCCTAACAAATGACCATTGCATAATAATTTTACTGTGCTTAAGTAGTGGTTCAATTTCAGGCCAGGTTTTCCAATCTCCTATTTTACTAAAGCCCTGACTTCTCCAGTTCGCCATAATTGCTGGGTCTAGTAATAAATCTTGACCTGCATAAATGTCAGAAAGGAAAGTTTCTGCATTTAATGTAGGGATCGAGAAATGCCTAAACAGCTGTTTTTTCCGTTTAATGCTCCATTCGAGGGTTTTATATCTTACTTTTTTGGGGTTTTATTAAGCGCATAAAATCTCAAATTAAATATTCCTTGTAAATCAGATCTAAGAAGAAATTGTCGTACCTATTGATATTTAAAACCTTCGTTGATCTATATGAGGTGTGTGCAAAATTGGCAAAATAATACTCTTTCAAGTCAGGAAGAGCTAGTCCCCCTTCTGATACTTGCTTGAAGAGCGTTTCCATTCACAGCCTTGATGCCTTATTTGCACTTGTAAATGTGGAAAAGAGACCTTGGACTTCCTTGAAAGAATTCATTTGGACCGCATTAGGAATGGCTAAAAACAAAAAATTGCATAGTGGGAGGATCATCCTGCGGATTATAGCTACACGACCAATTAACGAAACTGGAAGTTCTTTCCATTTTAACAATTTATTCTTTATTTTATTAATGAGGGGGATATAATTTAGGGTGTAGAGATCATTAATGTTTTCTGTTACATATATCCCTAAATATCTGTTAGGCCATGAGTTAACTAATGAAACTAGGGGGCATATTATCAAGAACGGCGTTAAAATTATCGCCGCTTTAGCGGCAGAAAACTGCCGCTAAAGCGGCGATAATGGGCTTGATAATATGCCCTTGAGAATTCCAATAGAAGCCCATGTTGACACCAGAACATGGGCTTCTATTGGATTCTCAGGGCATATTATCAAGCCCATTATTGCCGCTTTAGCGGCAGTTTTCTGCCGCTAAAGCGGCAATAATTTTAACGCCGTTTTTTGATAATATGCCCCTTAATCTGTTAATAGTGATTCGGCTGAGCAATTGCAAAGCATGATCTCTGTCTTAGATGTATTGATTTTATAGCCCCTGTTAGACTTGGCATCTTTTGGCGTGTTTCCCCTGACTTTTTGCTTTCTGGCCTCCTGGTTTTGACTCTGTTTTTGCTGGTGTAATGATTCTGCGCACTTTCCTCACTGCTGTCCAGTGGGAAAGTGCAAATGCTCCTGTATAAAATGTGTTATGGATTGGTGTTTCCATGATTGGCCTATTTGATCTATGTGTCAGTCCCTAGTAAAGTGCACTGCGAGTGCCAGGGCCTATAGAACAAATGCTGTTGGTGGGCTGCAGCACTGGATTGTGCCACCCACGCAAACAGCCCGTAAAGTGTAACTCTGGCCTGCCATTACAGAGCCTGTGTGCAGCCTGGGGCTGCCATGTCGACTTGGCAAGTGCACACACTTGATAGTCCCTAAACCTTCCCTTTTCTACATGTTAGTCACCCCTAAGGTAGGCCCAAGGTACCCCTGTGGGCAGGGTGCATTGCATGTGAAAGGTAGGACATGCCCTGGTGTGTGTGGCATGTCCTGATAGTGAATTACAGCCTATTTCGCTTTTTCAGTATTGCAAGGCTACCTGTTCCCCATAGGCCAGAATGGGCAGTTTTGATTATTACATCTTATAATCCTAACTGACCCAGGGAACATGGTAGAAATTCGAGTTTAGTATGCCTGGACTCAGAATGATAAAATGCATCTTTTAGTGAAGTTGGTTTTAACATTCTGTGTTTGAAAATATCACTTTTAGAAAGTGGGTATTTTCTTGTCTAACCATCCAAGCCTGCCTCTGCTAGGTTGTGTATTCCTTGTCTGGAGTGTGAGTGACAGGGGCTGGGGGATGCCAGGAGACAGGGTGAGTCAGCACGGGGCTGAATAGCAAGATCTACATGTAGATGGGTGGGTGGGGATGCACCTGGGACCTGAATAGGGCTGGGCCTTCCCTCCACAATGCTGGCTCCACCTCCTGTGTTGCGTCTGATGTCCCTGGCCTGCACTGTGAAAGGAAAGAAGGAGTCTTGTCAACAAAGTGCTCCAGGACTGACCAGAACTGGTTTGGACTAGGCAAAGGCCTCTCTGCCTTCAGAGAACAAAGAGAAATTGAGGATAAAAAGGGGGACCCAAACCCCAGAACTTTGGAACTCTTTGGGATCAAGAAGACTGCCAAGAAGAAAGCTGGAGAAGCTGTGAGGAGGAACTACCACTTGGCTGTGTGCTTTGCTGTGTTGGCCTGCAGTGGCTGCTTCTGTCTTGGGCAGTGAAAGGACTGGAACTGAACTTTCTGCAATCTACTTTGTGAGTGTCTCCAAGGGCTTTAGGTAGAGCTTGCCCCATGTTCAAGAAGTCTCAGGAACAGCAAAGACTTCAAGCCCGACGCCGTCTACGACGCCGCTGCCGACTCCGTGTCCTGAAGGCACCGCAGAGGGCACCGCCGCAACGCCGCACCGCGACCCTGGTCTCACCGACGATGCCTGCTGACGCCGCCACCGAGCCGCTGCTCGCACCGCGACCTGTGGGCACCGCACTTCGCACCGCCTTGCTTCACGACGACGCCGTGGTATCCCCGACGACGCCGCTCCACGCCGGACTCGACGCCGCTGCTTGCACCGTGGTTCGGGGGCACCGCTCGTAAGTTACATGAAGCACCGCCCTCATCCCGCAACGCAGCCTTGGCCCACCGATGCTGGTGCCATCGACTCCAGTTCATCAGCCGACGACAGCGCTGCAGCTACGACGACGCCGCTGCTGCACCGTGACCGCCTTCATCTCACACCGCAACCCTGGTCTCACCGACAACGCCACCTGACGCCGCCACCGAGCCGCTGCTCGCACCGCAACCTGAGGGCACCGCACCGCTGCACTTCGCACCGCAGCACCCGACGCCTGCCGACGCCAGCGCTCCTGACTTCAACAGAGAGGAGATCGATCTGCAACGCGAGTGACTTCGAGGGCCCCGACGACGCCTGCACCGACCTCCGGAACCGACGCCTGCGGACGCCGTGGTTTCGGAAGCTCACCGCGAGGTCATCGACGCCCTGCATTTCTGAAAGGTACTGTTTGCGGGTCTCCCCGACACCGTAGCTGACCCGCGACGCCGCGGTCAGCCAGAACTGTTTGGATTTGTGTGTTCACGACGCCGTGATAGCCCCGGACGGAGCTATCTACATCAAGGAACTGTTTTTAAGGACACTGCGATAACTGAAGATTTTTAAAGTACTGTACTGTGGATTTTTATCGTATTGGTCTTGTTTTAAGTATATAAAAATATTGGATATGTTTCTAAACTGGTGTGGTGTCCTTTTGTAGTGCTTACACTGTATTACTGTTGGTTATGTGCAAATGCTTTACACACTGCCTCTAGAATAAGCTTGACTGCTCGTGCCAAGCTACGAAGGGGGTGAGCAGGGGTTATTTTAGGAGTGTAACTCCCTTATCCTGACTAGGAAGAAGGGTCCCTACTTGGACAAAGGTGCAAGCCCTTGCCAACTAGAGACCCCCATTTCTAACAGCCCCCAATAGCTTGAAATTCCTGAAACAAGTTAAAAATGTGCAATTGCACTTCCCTTTCAGGCTTTAAAAATAGGGCAACATCATCCACGTACAATTTAATATTAGTCATACCTGGCATTGGAGATGTTGTGCCGCTTAAAGAACAGATGGCTATTGCAAGGGGTTCTATGAAACAGGCAAAGAGCAGGGGGGAAAGTAGGCAGCCTTGTCTTGTCCCCCTAACTACTCTACAGACACCTACTCTCTTGGTGTTCACAATTATTTGAGCCGTGGCCCCCTCATAGAATTTTGAAATAACTGTGATCAGTTCGGGGGAAAACCGAATTTGGCCAGTGACTAGAATAAGCTTTCCCAGCGGACAAGATCAAAAACCTTTTCTGCGTCTAAAAACATAATCTGAGACAGTATTTTGTTCTGTTTAAAATAGTCCAGCGCTTCAATAAGAAAGGTGGTATTAAAAGATAATTGTCGGCCTGCAACAAAGCCACATTGATCCTTATGGATTATAGACCCTGTACAGTTGCTGAGTCTGTTAGCCAGTAATTTGGCTATAATCTTACAATCAGAATTCAACAAACTGATGGGTCTATAAGAGTTTATACCTTCCTTATCTTTTTTTTAAAACTAACGAAAACAGCTGTTCTAAAAGAAGATGGTATTTCCCCACCTCATAAAATATGATTAGCCAGTAGCACGAGTTCCTTATTCAGACTTGTGCTAAACATTTTTAAAAACTCGATCGGAATACCATCTTCCCCGCATGCTTTGCCATTAGCCATTGCTTGAACCACTCCTTCTATTTCTTGTATCGAGACAGCAGCCATTAAACTTGAGGATTTATCTGTAGTTAGATTTGGAATTTGTAATCCACTAAAAAAAGAATCTAACTTTGTGCTATCCACTTCTTGTCTAACGGAATAAATAGACTCATAATGCCTGAGAAACTCGCTTTGTATTATGTAAGTAGAAGCAACAAATAAAGTCCAAATGTCAGTCCTGAATATTTGTTCTTCGCCCTGATGAAGTCCATGGCCAATAGCCTCGTGGACGAAACACGTGTTGGCAAGGTCTGTGACTTGAAGGCACTTTGTTAAGAAGATGGATATAATTGAAAGATACCTTGCAAGCTTGGAATAAAACAAGAAGAATACATCCAGGACTGACATTTAGACTTTATTTGTTGCTTCTACTTACATGCTCTTTGCTCGGGCTACCAAGTGTTTAATTTGTACTCTTTTGGGCCTTTGCCTACAGCTTACGACGTGAGGTGGTCGCTGTATGGTGACCCTTGAGCATCGGCATCTATTAGGATACCTATTGGAACTACTATTATCACTCCCCCGCGCGGATTTCCCCTACCACCTGTTCAGTTTTGATTATCGCTTTGTATTATGTTTTCATCTATAATACGACTCTTAGTGAGTTTATCGCTTCATGCAAGAACTATATTCTGAGCTTGTTTATTTTTTGTTTGCCAGGCTAAAAATTTGCCTGTAAACTCGCTCTCTTCATAAACCTTCTGTAAATATGCATAGTTAGCAGTATAAACCTTAGAATAGTAGTAATCTTGCATCTCCTGGCGCGCCTGTCCCAATGCCTCTTTATTCCTGTTGTTTTTATCCCTTAGGTATAGCTCGTTTGTATGCTTAACCTTTGCCTCAAGGTGATTTCTCCCTATCACCTGTGCCTTTTTCGTGGCGATCTGGTTGGATGATATAACCCCGCGAAATGTTGCTTTAAAGGCCTCCAAAACATTCTCCAGCGAGGCTGTGTCCCTATTAATCAGAAAGAAGCCCTCTATCTCCCCATGAATTTTCTCACACCAGTCTTCGTCCTCCAAAAGAATTCTATTGAATGTCCATTTCGGGGTATTTGAATTTCTCCCAATACCACCTAATTCTAGTTTTAGCAATGCATGGTCTGAAAAGCTATTTTGTATGTATGCGCAATTAGCCTGTGATAGTTCCCTAGAGAGAAAGAAATAATCCAATCTAGCAGCCGAATTATATTTTGCTGAATAACATGAATATTCTTTTCTCTCTGGATATCTTGTCCGCCAGGGATCTATCAAATTTAAATTTGTCCTGCAGTCCTTTAATGCTTCTCCTATCTATTTTTTTTTTGTTTCCTCAACCCTGACGAAGAATCTAAGCCTGAATTCTGTAAATAATTAAAATCCCCACCCAGAATGATCAAGCCAGGTATTAACAGCAATGCTTGGTGAAGATCTGTCAGGGAGTGGGATTATCCTCTATTGGGGAGTAGATCGTCGCTATAGTCATCTTAATGTTGTTAACTATTCCATTCACTATTACCCACCTACCATCTTTATCAGTCTGCGAGTATGTCACCTGAAAAGGGAAGAATTTACTAAAAAAAATAGCTACCCCTCTTTGCGCGATGCCTGTTGAAGAAAGATAACAACTACCTGCCCACTTCTGGAACATATTAAATGAAAGTTTTCTCTTGGCTACGTAGTGGGTCTCCTGCAAGAGGACGATATCTGGGGAGTAGCCTTTTAGCCATTCTTCCACAGCCTGCGCTTTAGTTTTATTATTCAATCTGTTAGCATTAAAAGAAAGGATTCTGACCCCGTCTCTGGCTACCTGCTGGTTGGGTGCCGTTACTGGTGATAGAGAACGGTCGGTCTAAAGTGTACCTGTGCATTCCCTGGCCCATTTACAGAATTAATCCTCTTTAGTTCGGTTAAATATAAAATAACAATCTGCAAAGAGAACTTAATAATATTTAACAATACATCAGGCTGATTTAAAATCCGGATTGAAAAGCACTTGACCAATAAAATTGTAATGCATTTGAAATGAATATTCAATGAAAACATCTTCGTGGTTCTCTGAGGACACACATTCTCTTGGTACTTGAATATCTTAAACTGGTGCCTGAATAAGCAATAACTCAGCGAGGTGCTTAATCTATAAATATAAAGTGACAGTGCAGCTGAGGTGCGTAACACAGGTAAACAATAAAACCTTCTCCAAAAGGAGGTTACATACCACCAGACAGTACACCTGATTTGCAAACAATTGAAAGTCAAAACAATAACATGGTTAAAGTGCTTTTTAGTGAACAGGCCTGTGATTTTCTCGATCCCTGCCGGCCTTTGAGCTTCTGTGCACTCTTTCCTAAGCAAATCTTGGCCTTGGCTATCACCTTCGAAGAGGGTATCAAATGTTACAGTATTACAAAATTTAACCAGAAGAGTGCCCATGTATAAAAAATCCAAATAACAAGACCCTAAGGTGACACCTGTAATGCATGGAAGGACTATAATATCCACTTGAGTCCTTGCTCGATTGTCATAAATTTCTTCCATTTTATAATACATGATTCCCTGAAGACGCGTAGCTCTTGTCACCTAAGTATCTTTGCTTGATACCAAGATAAAAAATGCCAGAGCAAAGTGCTTGAACTATAAGCCATATAAATATAAAGTGACAGTGCAAATGAAGTGCTTAGCAAGATAAAACAATATATCCTTCCTCAGAAGGAGATCACATATCGCTTATCTAAAAGCCTGAATTGTGAAAGTGCTCTGTGCATAGTAGGTGCAATTACCACTCTCAACAGTTACCATCACCTGCGAGGTAGCTAACATATAATACAGTACTATAAAGTATAACCGGAGAAGTGTCTATGCATAAAAAAATCCATGGAACTGGTCCATGATGTGCAAATAACGTCTAAAGTGCATGCACCAACTACCATACTGGCTTGAGCTCTTACTTGGCTATTATGTGTTTCTTTCCTAATCATTATTACTGGTGGTGGAGAGAGATACTGAAGTGCTTAGCACAAGTAAACGATATAGCCCTCCCCAAAAGGAGGTTACATACCACCAGACAGAACACATGATTTTGCAAACAATGGAAAATTAAAAAAATAGAGAACTCAATAATATTTGACATTACATAAGGCTGAATTTAAATCCAGATTGGAAAAAACTTGACCAATAAGTTTGTAATGCACTTGAAATAAATATTCAGTGTAAACATATTTGTGGTTCTCTGAGGACACACAATCACTTAGAACTTGAATATCCTAAACTGGTGCCTGAATAAGCAATAACTCAGCAAGGTGCTTAATCTATAAATCCTATAAACATAAAGTGGCAGTGCACCTGAAGTCCTTAGCACAGAACTCGCAAGCTTTTGGCGCCTAAGTATCTGTCAGAACAGGTAGACTGGAAAAGCCACTAACATGAGAAAACGACCAGCAGGGATGATGGATTGCTGCTGAAACCCCTCCTCCCCTATACGCTGCCACACAGAGAGTAAAACAAAGAGATCACTGCCCTGGTAGGAAGCGCGTTGGGGAAAAGGGGAAGTGGATAAAACAAAAAACACTGCTGGGCTTGTAGAGGCACTGGTCCGAACCTCCTCATGTCTACTCAGAACCACAGGACCCAGGATAACCTCTACGGGAGTGGTGAGACCCTGCAGACAACAAGCAGTGAAGAGTAGGTAACTGAATCTCACATGTGTGTCATGAACAACATTCAAGGATAGTCGTGCTTCACTGAACATTCACAAATATGAAGCCCCGAAGGAAATGCAGGGATTTTCCAAAGAACACTGTTGCTGATAACCAGCTAATCCTCAAGCAATGTACAAAAAATAAGGCAAGGAATGTCACAGAGCTTGAAGCGGTCCACTTAAGACTCCAGTGGCGCTCTAAAGCTCCGTCTATTACCAGCGTGAAGTGCCGTTGGTCGGAGAGCCGAGGACAGAGCAGAGTCTGTTGTGGCGTTCAACTCAAGCAGCTGTCAGCGCGGTTACAAAAGCTGGAATCCACTGGCAAAGTTACAACATCCTGCGCAGCTCTCCAGTGCGTAGGAAATGAAATCAAAGAAACCAAGGGGGCGGCAGGGACCGCGGTAGGAACTTCTCACCGCCACAAGCCGCTGAAAGTAAAGACTCTCCAGATGAACAGGAAATTAAGCAGGCGAGTCTCCAGGCAAAATCCAAAGGAAATGGAATGATAAGCACCGGGTCAGCATAACCGAGGGGCTTATATCCTGCCCTCGTTCACTGTTGACTTCTATGACAACTTCCTGTGTCAACCCCAGAGGACTCTGGGAATTGTGGTTCTCTAGACACTTGCTTCCCATACATACGGGTTTTGCTCATACCCGCCACCACCATGACAGTATCTTTACTTGATACCAAGATAAAGAATGCCAGAACAAAGTGCTTGAACTGTGAGCCTTATAAATATAAAGTGACAGTGTAAAAAAGTGCTTAGCAAGATACAACAATATATCCTTCACCAAAAGATCACATATCGCTGAGCTAGAAACCTGAATTGTGAAAGTGCCTGTGCATAATAAGTGCAATTACCACTCTTAACGGTGACCATCACCTGCGAGGCAGCTAGCATATAATACAATACTAAGGATTGTAACCGGGAAGGTGCCTATGCAGGAAAGAAAAGAAAAAAAAAAAAGAAAGAAAAAACACAGTGGAACCAGACCATAGTGTACAAATAACATCTAAAGTGCATGCATCAATTATCATACTAGCTTGAGCTCTTACTTAGTTATTATGTATTCCCTTCCTAGTCATCTTGTGATTATCTTCAGATTTAAAAGAACTATCTCCTTTTTTTTCCCTATGCTTCCCCTTCCCACCCTGTGCTCCCCCCCACCTTTCAAACATATCCCTCCCTGCGTGTACGGAAGATTAACCCACATCACCTCCCTTCCCCCCCTTGTGATTGCTGGGTGCCATGTTGCTGCACCCCTTTCCTTGTGCGCTTCTGCTACTGGAGGCAAAGCAACCTCCGTAACCCTAGTGGCCCCGACCTAAATTATTCAAAACTACAAAAGCATCATTATCATAGTGGCCCTACTCTACCTAATATTTCCAACTTCCGATGCTTGTGTCTTACTCCTTTCTGACAGCCCTATCCTAAACTTGAAATCTGCTGTAGTAGTTCTTGCGTTTTAATTACATTGTCAAATATATGGCATTTCCCTTTTGCCAGAACCTTCAGTTTTATTGTTGGACAATGGATGCCTGCCCACCCTTTGATTTAAACAAGTCAATCATCCTTACAAATTCCCAGCGCCGCTTTGCCGACACAGCTGTGATGTCTGAGAAGATTCTGAAATTCGGTGCTTCTTGTGTAGACAATGTTCTTTTCGCAATAGCTTTAGTGAGGATCTTCTCCTTTATTCGGAAATCGGCAAAGTACAAGAACATAGTACTGGGAAATATTGCGTTTGGAGGCCTCTGGAAAGGAACTCTGTGGGCTCTAGTAATGGTTAGGTCCCCTTCGAGTTCAGGAATTGCTTTCTTTCGAAGAGCCTTGACCCATTTACATACCTGAGGCCCTTCAAAAGCCTCCAGGATACCTACCAAACGTAAATTAGATCTTCGGTTGAAATTTTCCATGTCCTGCAGCTTGGATTCCAGGATTTCTGAATTGTGTTTGAATTGGGATAATTCCTGATCGTAAGTTGTTATGTTATCTTCAAGATTGGATACCTGCGCTTCAACCTCATTCAGACGTTCTGGGATTTTCCCCAATGATTCTTCTATCTGAGAGAGCCTGGCATGTAGTGAGGCAATTTCAACCGCCTGAGAGATCCGAAGCTCTTTGATCTCTGAAAGGATCACTTCGAACATACTTTGGATAGCAGGATCTGTTTCTTTCGGGTTCCGGGAGGCTTCGCTATTACTCAACGAGATCGAGTTTGCTGATTGATGTTGAGCTGTAGGCACCTCTGTGTTGTCCAATTGTAGAGTGCGGGGGAATAGAGGGGCAGAAGCTTGTGGTGTGGAGATTTGCAGTAGTGGTGTGGCTGAGGGCTGACTGGCGGAAATTGCAGCTGTTGTTGTGAAGTGAGACTTGGAAAACAGCGGAAACTGCTTACAACAGACGGGAGTAGAGAAAGACTCTGTCGCAGGTGTTTTCTGAGGGGGGGCAATACCGGTATTTACTTCTTCCGTCCTCAACTCGGGGGAACCCTCCCCCTGAAATTGGATGGTTTCTGGTATTGCCTAGTAATTACCGTTGGACTCATTCCCAGACATAGCACCCTAAATCCCAGAGGACTGTGCTTTCTCCTGGGCAATCAACTGTTGAACTTTCAAGTCCATTCTTTGTTGGGCGTTCCGCAATACACGTGAGCTGCCTGTTGTCTTCTCTGTGCCTAATTTGCCACGTAGCTTTCTTTGTGTTTCTAATGGCTGATTCCTGATTTTAGTGCCAATTACAGGGCTAATAGTTGCATTCTTTTGTTTTACAGACGCATTCTTCTGAGCCCTCCCCCTCGCAGCTGCCTTTGCCAGCCGTTCGTCCTTCCTTTACATTCGCCTGAGCCTGCTTCCCTGACTGCACCTTCTTTATGCTTCCTCCTTGGTGTATACCACTTAACTGCCGCTGTGCTGTGTATTACTTCCCTTCAGGTTCTGGCTTGTATTTCACTTCACTTTACTTGCTCCTGTTATGCGATGTACGATGTTACCGGGGCTGTGACTGCCGCCCGGTTTGTGTTGCCACAAGGCCACGAGGCGGGGCCCTCACAGTGATGGACTAAGGGAGCCCTTACCGCTGTGGCTCACCTCCTTCTCACCTTACTTCCCTGCCGGACGCCGGGCGCCGTATCTCGTCCGATGTTGCAGCCCGCCTGACTCAGCCCGCCTTGTCCCGTAATTTCCGATGCCGCTTGAGAATGCAAGCCCACGCCTGCTGAGTGTCTTGCCGATTTTCGCCTGACGGAGGTTCCAACTTCACGGCGTCGCACAACTCCTCGCCTCTGTTCTCCACTCACAGTCCGTGCTTCCGGGGGCAGAGCATCACCAGGGGAAATGCACTAGTTACGATGCATGTGGGTAGCGTCTGTGACCATGCCTGGTTTCTGATTATGGAGGCACTATGAAGTGAACTTAGTTTCTTGCTGCATCTTTCAACCATATTACATGTGTGCTGCATTCTGCAGTACACATCTGTCAGGTAATTTGCAATTTACAATTGATTAGGAGCAGATAGGCTTCCATTCTGGCACTGACTAAATCTGGCCCACTTCACAGTCACCCTTGCAACATAGTGCAAGGATGCATACATTGGCACATGCCAGACCATTGTGTACCACACAGGGCCAAAGGTTAGGAATGCACTGTAGCTTGGGGATAGAACACATTTCACAGCTTTTATTTTGATACAGAGCAGCACAGCAAGACTCATTGCAGCAGTGCCCAGTCCCCAATAAAGTTGAAATATTGATCAAAGTCTGTGTAGTACACCCTGGATGTTGTGTTGGAACACACACATCAACACCCAACCCACCACACGGTCCCACATTGTACTGGCTGGAAGGGATCCATTATGACAAGGCCTCACGAAGCCACACAGGGTAGCTCTGCAGGTCCTTGAAAATGGGTGCCGAACCATTGTGCCAGCAGTACGACTCATGAAGGGACGCACAAGTGGTGATGTGTTATTCTTTATATGACCCTCTGGAGCTTTTTCACCTGCACCTTGCACCTCTGGAGTTTAAATTTTAAAATGTTTCAAAAGTGATACTCCAGTGTTGCAAGGGGATAATCTTTGAGACCATGGGCCTCATTTATAAGGGTTTTGTGGTAGGGCAGCTCAACAGGCCTTGCTGCTGCCCTGCCCTACAGCAAAAAAAAGGGCAGGAATGCACTGTATCTATTGGATACAGTGCATTCCTGTCCTTTTCCCCAGCACCAGCACACAATGGGCTGCCATGCGCCAACGCAGGCACATTTGCGCCATGGTGCAAGGGTGCCTGCGTTGCAGGGGATAATTATTTTTGTTCAGGAAGGCAAATCTTCCTGCACAAAAACAACCACAAGGGGCTTTTTCCTCTTTCTATGTGTGCTGCAGAATACAGCACACATAGAAAGAGGAAAAACAAGGATAAATGAAGATATTACTCCTCATTGTGCCTCCCTTATGCCTCCCCTGGTGAGGCGTAAGTTTTTGGCGCTGCCTAACAGTTACAATTTCTCGTTAATCGGGGGCAGTGCCAACTAGACATGGATGTTGCTGGGTACACCCCCAGCAACAGCCATGGAATGCCCCTTTCACGCAGTTTCCTGCGTGAAAGAGGCACATATTTATAAGGCCATGAAAACCCACGTAACATGGCTTTACGTGCCATTATAAATATGCCAGTGGCACATTGCGCCACCAGAACATCAAAAAAGTGATGTCCCAGTGGCGCAATAGTGCTGGTACAGCCTCATAAATGTGGCCCCTTCTGTCTGTTGCAGTGTGTTGTTGGATTTGTATTTCAAATGGGTTCTGTGGTGAATACACCTACATGTGGCAATTCACAGGGGAGGCAATGGCCTGGCACTGCACTTCTGACATATATGCTATGATTTACATGATGGATGTAGAATGAACTGAGCAACATCTGACTGTCCTTGGTACAAGGCATGGGGGCCTCTTTTACAAGAAAGTGCCGCAGCACCGCAAGCCCTTTGGCTGCGCCATGCAGGGTGGCTTTTCCTGTCCTTGTAAATATGAGGCAGTAAAATGTGGCGCCGGTGCGTCACAAAAAGTGACCTAACGGCGGCGCAAGGGGCTTGTAAATAAGCCCCTTATGTGGAACTTCACTGTTATTAACCCCTTCGGTGCTTATGACGAGCTGGACTCGTCATGGCACACAGTGCTCGTGTGCTCATGACGAGTCCAGCTCGTCATAAGACCACCCACGGGGAAGCGCTGGCGCTCCCCCGTGGGAATCCGATCGTCGGGTTTTTTTGGGGGAAGGCAGGGGAAGGACTTCCCTGCCTCCCCCGCCCCTCCCATCAATGACGCCAGCGCGCGAGGCGCGCTGACATCATTGAGGGTTTCCTTCTTCCCGACGCGCTGGAAGCCATTTGCTTCCAGCGCGTCGGGGAAATAAGGTGAGTTTTGGCTCGGGGAGGGGGTTTGATTCTAAAAGAGACATCGAGGGAAAGGAAAGGGTTTTCCTTTCCCCCGATGCCTCTTTTGTGCATTCCTGCTGCACGATCATGTGATCGTGCAGCAGGAATGCCCACGAGGGAGGGAGGGCGCAATTCGTGAGCGTGGAGATGTGCCTTCTCTCCATTTACACCCTGAAAAGTTAGCTGTAATACTTGATGGAGGTCTTTGCATCCTTGAATTTCTCGAGCGCAATGCTCGTGTAGTTCCTGTGACCAGGAGGTTCCTTCTCCTCGTCTGCCGCTGCGATCCTGCTCTGACCCTTTATAAACAAGAGGCATGTGAACGGGCCTAGAAGCCCCGCTCGTTTGGCCCCGCCACACATACACTAGCGGTATGCAACGTATGCCCGCCCTTTCCCCACTATGATGGACAGCTTACTCAAAGGATCCCGGTGCTTTCGGCGCGGTGGCAAAGTTACAGACACACAGGTCACTGGAGACAATTGTTCTGGTCCTTTACGCAGCTGTAGTGTAGGAAAGGCACTATACATTTACCCAACGAGGTAGCACTTACTGATTAGCCAGTAGAAAGTACTCCAGTTGAGTAGAGGTATTGCACAAAACGGTGGCATCTTCGTGGATAAATATGCAGGGCAGATGTGCCTTCTCTCCATTTCCAACGTGAAAAGTTAGCTGTAATCCTTGATGGAGGTCTTTGCATTCTTCATTTTCTCGAGCGCAATTCTCGTGTAGAATTCGTGAGCGTGGAGATGTGCCTTCTCTCCATTTACACCCTGAAAAGTTAGCTGTAATCCTTGATGGAGGTCTTTGCATCCTTGAATTTCTCGAGCGCAATGCTCGTGTAGTTCCTGTGACCATGAGGTTCCTTCTCCTCGTCTGCCGCTGAGATCCTGCTCTGACCCTTTATAAACAAGAAGCATGTGAACGGGCCTAGAAGCCCCGCTCGTTTGGCCCCGCCACACATACACTAGCGGTATGCAACGTATGCCCGCCCTTTCCCCACTATGATGGACAGCTTACTCAAAGGACCCCGGCGCTTTCGGCGCGGTGGCAAAGTTACAGACACACAGGTCACTGGAGACAATTCTTCTGGTCCTTTACGCAGCTGTAGTGTAGGAAAGGCACTATACATTTACCCAACGAGGTAGCACTTACTGATTAGCCAGTAGAAAGTACTCCAGTTGAGTAGAGGTATTGCACAAAACGGTGGCATCTTCGTGGATAAATATGCAGGGCAGATGTGCCTTCTCTCCATTTCCAACGTGAAAAGTTAGCTGTAATCCTTGATGGAGGTCTTTGCATCCTTCATTTTCTCGAGCGCAATTCTCGTGTAGAATTCGTGAGCGTGGAGATGTGCCTTCTCTCCATTTACACCCTGAAAAGTTAGCTGTAATCCTTGATGGAGGTCTTTGCATCCTTGAATTTCTCGAGCGCAATGCTCGTGTAGTTCCTGTGACCAGGAGGTTCCTTCTCCTCGTCTGCCGCTGAGATCCTGCTCTGACCCTTTATAAACAAGAGGCATGTGAACGGGCCTAGAAGCCCCGCTCGTTTGGCCCCGCCACACATACACTAGCGGTATGCAACGTATGCCCGCCCTTTCCCCACTATGATGGACAGCTTACTCAAAGGACCCCGGCGCTTTCGGCGCGGTGGCAAAGTTACAGACACACAGGTCACTGGAGACAATTCTTCTGGTCCTTTACGCAGCTGTAATGTAGGAAAGGCACTATACATTTACCCAACGAGGTAGCACTTACTGATTAGCCAGTAGAAAGTACTCCAGTTGAGTAGAGGTATTGCACAAAACGGTGGCATCTTCGTGGATAAATATGCAGGGCAGATGTGCCTTCTCTCCATTTACACCCTGAAAAGTTAGCTGTAATCCTTGATGGAGGTCTTTGCATCCTTCATTTTCTCGAGCGCAATTCTCGTGTAGAATTCGTGAGCGTGGAGATGTGCCGTCTCTCCATTTACACCCTGAAAAGTTAGCTGTAATCCTTGATGGAGGTCTTTGCATCCTTGAATTTCTCGAGCGCAATGCTCGTGTAGTTCCTGTGACCAGGAGGTTCCTTCTCCTCGTCTGCCGCTGAGATCCTGCTCTGACCCTTTATAAACAAGAGGCATGTGAACGGGCCTAGAAGCCCCGCTCGTTTGGCCCCGCCACACATACACTAGCGGTATGCAACGTATGCCCGCCCTTTCCCCACTATGATGGACAGCTTACTCAAAGGACCCCGGCGCTTTCGGAGCGGTGGCAAAGTTACAGACACACAGGTCACTGGAGACAATTCTTCTGGTCCTTTACGCAGCTGTAGTGTAGGAAAGGCACTATACATTTACCCAACGAGGTAGCACTTACTGATTAGCCAGTAGAAAGTACTCCAGTTGAGTAGAGGTATTGCACAAAACGGTGGCAACTTCGTGGATAAATATGCAGGGCAGATGTGCCTTCTCTCCATTTCCAACGTGAAAAGTTAGCTGTAATCCTTGATGGAGGTCTTTGCATCCTTCATTTTCTCGAGCGCAATTCTCGTGTAGAATTCGTGAGCGTGGAGATGTGCCTTCTCTCCATTTACACCCTGAAAAGTTAGCTGTAATCCTTGATGGAGGTCTTTGCATCCTTGAATTTCTCGAGCGCAATGCTCGTGTAGTTCCTGTGACCAGGAGGTTCCTTCTCCTCGTCTGCCGCTGAGATCCTGCTCTGACCCTTTATAAACAAGAGGCATGTGAACGGGCCTAGAAGCCCCGCTCGTTTGGCCCCGCCACACATACACTAGCGGTATGCAACGTATGCCCGCCCTTTCCCCACTATGATGGACAGCTTACTCAAAGGACCCCGGCGCTTTCGGCGCGGTGGCAAAGTTACAGACACACAGGTCACTGGAGACAATTCTTCTGGTCCTTTACGCAGCTGTAGTGTAGGAAAGGCACTATACATTTACCCAACGAGGTAGCACTTACTGATTAGCCAGTAGAAAGTACTCCAGTTGAGTAGAGGTATTGCACAAAACGGTGGCATCTTCGTGGATAAATATGCAGGGCAGATGTGCCTTCTCTCCATTTCCAACGTGAAAAGTTAGCTGTAATCCTTGATGGAGGTCTTTGCATCCTTCATTTTCTCGAGCGCAATTCTCGTGTAGAATTCGTGAGCGTGGAGATGTGCCTTCTCTCCATTTACACCCTGAAAAGTTAGCTGTAATCCTTGATGGAGGTCTTTGCATCCTTGAATTTCTCGAGCGCAATGCTCGTGTAGTTCCTGTGACCAGGAGGTTCCTTCTCCTCGTCTGCCGCTGAGATCCTGCTCTGACCCTTTATAAACAAGAGGCATGTGAACGGGCCTAGAAGCCCCGCTCGTTTGGCCCCGCCACACATACACTAGCGGTATGCAACGTATGCCCGCCCTTTCCCCACTATGATGGACAGCTTACTCAAAGGACCCCGGCGCTTTCGGCGCGGTGGCAAAGTTACAGACACACAGGTCACTGGAGACAATTCTTCTGGTCCTTTACGCAGCTGTAGTGTAGGAAAGGCACTATACATTTACCCAACGAGGTAGCACTTACTGATTAGCCAGTAGAAAGTACTCCAGTTGAGTAGAGGTATTGCACAAAACGGTGGCATCTTCGTGGATAAATATGCAGGGCAGATGTGCCTTCTCTCCATTTACACCCTGAAAAGTTAGCTGTAATCCTTGATGGAGGTCTTTGCATCCTTGAATTTCTCGAGCGCAATGCTCGTGTAGTTCCTGTGACCAGGAGGTTCCTTCTCCTCGTCTGCCGCTGAGATCCTGCTCTGACCCTTTATCCCCTTCGGTGCTTATGACGAGCTGGACTCGTCATGGCACACAGTGCTCGTGACGAGTCCAGCTCGTCATAAGACCACCCACGGGGAAGCGCTGGCGCTCCCCCGTGGGAATCTGATCGTTAGGTTTTTTTTGGGGAGGCAGGGGAAGGGCTTCCCCTGCCTCCCTCGCCCCATCAATGACGACAGCGCGCGAGGTGCGCTGACATCATTGAGGGTTTCCTTTCTTCGACGCGCTGGAAGCCATTTGCTTCCAGCGCGTCGGGGAAATCAGGTGAGGTTTGGCTCGGGGAGGGGGGGTTTGTATCAAAAGAGGCATCGAGGGAAAGGAAAGGGTTTTCCTTTCCCCCGATGCCTCTTTGTGCATTCCTGCTGCACGATCATGTGATCGTGCAGCAGGAATGCCCACTAGGCACCAGGGTTTTTTTAATTTTTGTGTTGGGGAGTGGCCAAAAGGGCAAGGGTTGCTCCCCTTTTACGGGTGTGAATATTTTATTTATACTGTTAGGCCCACCTACCCCTTAGCTTGGCTGGTGGATTGTGTGTGGACTGGTGCATTATTTGCATATGTGATTGTAATGTTTTTTTTCCTCCTTTTTATTCTAGTGTAAAGCTTTTGATTCCTGTTTGCGGTTTCGGCAGTTGTGGTTCTGCAGTTTTGCGTAATTGCATTTATTTGGTAAGAAAAATATTTTTGTTGTGTGTACTCCAAATGAGTATTATTGTCATGCATGAATGAATTTTTTTGTAAGTGGTGCCATAATGGCAGCATATTTGTTAGTGTTCAGAGCATGAAATTCTTTGCGATGTTTTGCATTGTCTTATGTGTAATTTTTTTTCTTCTTCTTTTTTAGTGGGATATTGTTGATCCTTACTGTGTCTGTGCAGAGTAGGTGGTGGTGAGTCTAGCTGCTTCTGTCACGTGAGTGGTATAGTGTTGGAGTATATAGGTCTTTGTGATAAAGCTACATTTTGTTTATTTCTTTTTTTTTACAAAGGGTTTGTTGTTGTTGACTTGTTTGACAAGTAACCTTTATTAGTAAGCATTATGGCTAGCCGTAGAATTACTGCTCAGCAGGTGGTTGGTTTGCTTCTTGAATCTTCCTCTGAGCAGGATTATGAGACTGACAGTGCGTCTGAGGGAGAGGAGGGAGGGGAAGATTCAGGCAGTGAGTTTTCTCTCCACATGGAATCATCGGATGATGAAGGTACTCTCAGTGCAGATGAAGTGCCTGATTTAGAGGAGGATACTACTGTGCCGATGGTGCAAGAGGCATCTGGATTGCAGCCTGGGGCTGCTAGGCTTCCTACTGGAAGTGCTGGACTCTGGGTTGATCCAAACATGGTGCAGCCGGTGTTGCCTGCCTTTAGTGGTTATGCAGGGTGTAGAGTGGATTGTGAACATTATTTGCCTATACAGTATTTTCAGTTGTTTATGGATGATGTATTTTTGGGTGAGATTGTTGAGCAGACTAATTTGTATGCTGAACAGTTTTTGAGGGACAACAGTGCCAGACTTAGGCCCCATTCTAGAGCTACCCGGTGGAGTCCCACAAATCTGGAAGAGATGAAGAAGTTTTTGGGTTTGACTTTTTTGATGGGTTTGATAAGGAAGCCGTCCATGGGTTCATATTGGTCTACCAGTCCCTTGATGGCAACGGCCATATTTCCTGCAGTTATGACTCGTGATCGGTATTTACTTTTGCTTCGGATGCTGCATTTTGTTGATAATGGTTTGGCGTTGCCACGAGATCACCCTGAATGTGACCGTCTTTTTAAGATTCGGCCTGTTCTTGATCACTTTGTAGATCGATTTTCAGAGATCTATACTCCAGGGAAAGAAATATCTATTGATGAGTCTTTGGTGCTGTTCAAGGGCCGTTTGGTTTTTAGGCAGTACATTCCTAGCAAGAGGGCACGCTATGGAATTAAGCTGTATATGTTGTCTGAGAGTAGGACAGGATATGTTTTTAATTTGCGTGTGTACACTGGTAGGGATTCCACTATTGACCCCCTGGTTGTCCGTCCACTTTAGTAGGAGTTTCAGAGAAAATTGTGTGGGAACTTGCTAGAGGACTGTTTAACAGAGGCCACCATTTGTACCTTGATAACTTCTACACTGCTGTGCAATTGTTTAAGGAATTGTTCAAAGTGGACACTTTTGCTTGTGGCACAATCCGCTCTAACCGTAAAGGTTATCCAAAAGAGCTTGTTTGCAAAAACTTCAGAGGGGACAGTGCAGTGCCTTGCGTAGTGAGGAACTGCTAGCTGTGAAATTTGTGGACAGGAGGGATGTGTACATGCTGACTACCATCCATGATGAGAGTACTTCACCTGTGGCTGTTTGGGGTCAGATTGCTGAAGTGCGCAAACCTGTGTGCATTTTAGACTACAATAAGCACATGGGTGGTGTTGATAGAGTAGATCAGAGGTTGGAACCTTACACTGCTATTCGTAAGTCTTACATTTGGTATAAGAAGTTGGCCATCCATCTCTTCAATTTAGCAACTTTCAATGCTTTTGTTGTGTTCAAGGAGTGTTCTCCTGCGTCAAAGTTGACTTTTGTTCAGTTTCAGGAGTCTGTCATAGGCAGCCTTGTTGTTGTGGAACAGGCAAGTGTTCCTAGAGTTGGAGTGGTGGAGGATGTGGCTCGATTGAAAGATCGCCACTTTCCTGATCACATTCCTCCTACACTCTCAAAAGACTTTCCCACTAGGAGATGTAGAGTCTGTTGGCGAAGAGGTACGCGGAAGGAGACTCGTATGTACTGCCCTGAGTGTCCTTCTAACCCTGGGCTGTGTGTGCCTGCTTGTTATAGAGCGTACCACAAGCAAAAGAATTATTGGGAGCAACCATGAGTGGTAAAGTGAACTGCCTGGTCTGTAATGTTTAAGAATTGTTGTTCTGTTTCAAGGTTGGCATTAGTGCAATGTTTCTGATTTTGTGTTAGTAGATTTGTATCTATTTGCAATTTGTTTGTGTTTTCTTTTTTGTATAAAAAAATCCTAAATGTGATGGTGGTGTGTGTAGGCTGGTGCTTGGCTGGCGGTGTGCGTGGAGTGGCGCTCGGCTGGCAGTGTGTGAGTAGTGACTTGCTGCTGGTCACTACACACACTGCTAGCCGAGCGACACTCCACGCAATCCATCAGCTTGTGTGGTTGCTGTGTTAGGAATGTGGGCGTGTGAAAGTGATGGGCCCTTGAATGGCGCTGTCTGCTGGTGTGAGTGTTGTAATGTGATGGGCCCGCGGCTGGTGGTGTGAATGGTTTTGTATTTGTCACACGTATGAAAGGTGTATGAATGGCCTGTAAAGAGGTTGGTGCCTTGTCGTGGCTTTACAGCTCACGAGCTGTGAGTCAATGGTTCAGTTTCTCGTCCTTTCAATTATTAACAGTGCATTTCATTTTTGTGAAATCACTTGTTAATACAATTGTATATACTGAACCATCACTCACCCTCGTGCCAAATCCAACCAGTATGTGTGTGTGTGCTTGAGGATTAGATGGCTGTGCAGTAATATTTTTTTTTTGTCTTTCTCAAGCAGGGTGTACCTTGTCCCTTTTTGTGAATGTTGTAATGTGTTTGTTTCGTGCCTGGGGGTGTGAATGGTCTTGTGTGTATCACGTATGAAAGGTGTGTGAATGGCCTGTAAAGCGGTTGGAGCCTTGACGTGGCTTTACAGCTCACGAGCTGCGAGTCACTGGTTCCGTTTTTGTCCTTTCAATTATTGACAGTGCATTTCATTTTTGTGAAATCTCTTGTTAATAAAATTGTATATACTGAACCATCACTTGCCCTCGTGCCAAATCCAACCAGTATGTGTGTGTGCTTGAGGAATAGATGGCTGTGCAGTAATCTTTGTCTTTTTAGTCTGTCTGCCAAGGTGTACATTCCGTCTAAGAATAACCTACCAACTGTAGATATTGTCGTAAACGAAACACCCATGGGAGTACATGGTGATATCTCTCTTGTGGATCCCAACAAGTTATGGTACCCACAATGTCCTGCAAACCTCAAAATGTCTGTCACATTTTCCTTGCAATATTGTGCCAAAATTTTCACGCTGCAGAAATAAACAACACATTATCTCATTATGACCTGGTTTTGCAAGGGGGTCACCTGGGTTTTGGCCCGGGGCTCGGCGGCCACATAGGGAAACCTACCAAACCCACACATTTCTGAAAAGTAGACACCCGGGGCTTCCAGGAGGTATGGCTTGCGTGGATCCCCCAACGTTTCCTTACCCAGAATCCCCTGCAAACCTCACTTTTAGCTGAAAAAATCACTTTTTTCACACATTTTTGTGTGGGAAAGTGTGGCATCACTGGCCTCACACAAATTTCCTACCACCCAGCGTTCCCCCAGGTCTCCCGATAAAAATGGTGCCTCACTTGTGTGGGAGGCCCAAGTACCCGCGACAGGCAAGGGCCCACAACGTATTGAGGCGACCTCAAAATGGCCTTTCACAAAACCACCTGGTTTTGCAAGGGGGTCACCTGGGTTTTGGCCCAGTGCTCGGCGGCCATCTAGGAAACCTACCAAACCCACACATTTCTGAAAAGTAGACACCCGGGGCTTCCAGGGAGGTATGGCTTGCGTGGATCCCCCAACGTTTCCTTACCCAGAATCCCCTGCAAACCTCACTTTTAGCTGAAAAATCACTTTTTCACACATTTTTGTGTGGGAAAGTGTGGCATCACTGGCCTCACACAAATTTCCTACCACCCAGCGTCCCCCAGGTCTCCCGATAAAAATGGTGCCTCACTTGTGTGGGAGGACCAAGTACCCGCGACAGGCAAGGGCCCACAACGTATTGAGGCGACCTCAAAATGGCCTTTCACAAAACCACCTGGTTTTGCAAGGGAGTCACCTGGGTTTTGGCCCAGTGCTCGGCGGCCATCTAGGAAACCTACCAAACCCACACATTTCTGAAAAGTAGACACCGGGGCTTCCAGGGAGGTATGGCTTGCGTGGATCCCCCAACGTTTCTCACTCCAGAATCCCCTGCAAACCTGACTTTTAGCTGAAAAAATCACTTTTTCACACATTTTGTGTGGGAAAGTGTGGCATCACTGGCCTCACACAAATTTCCTACCACCCAGCGTTCCCCAGGTCTCCCGATAAAAATGGTGCCTCACTTGCGTGGGAGGCCCAAGTACCCGCGACAGGCAAGGGCCCACAACGTAGTGAGGCGACCTCAAAATGGCCTTCACAAACCACCTGGTTTTGCAGGGGTCACCTGGGTTTTGGCCCATGCCGCGGCCATCTAGGGAAACCTACCAAACCCACGCATTTCTGAAAGTAGACACCCGGGGGCTTCCAGGAGGTATGGCTTGCGTGGATCCCCCAACGCTTTCACCCAGAATCCCTGCAAACCTCACTTTTAGCTGAAAAATCACTTTTCACACATTTTGTGTGGGAAAGTGTGGCATCACTGGCCTCACACAATTTCTACCACCCAGCGTCCCTCAGGTCTCCCGATGAAAATGGTGCTCACTTGTGTGGAGGCCCAGTACTGCTGACAGGCAAGGGCCCACAACGTAGTGAGGCGACTCAAAATGGCCTTTCACAAAACCACCTGGTTTTGCAGGGGTCACCTGGGTCTTGGCTCTGTGCTCGGCGGCCATCTAGGGAAACCTACCAAATCCACACATTTCTGAAAAGTAGACACTCGGGGCTTCAGGGAGGTATGGCTTGTGATCCCCCAACGTTTCCTACCCAGAATCCCTGCAAACCTCACTTTTAGCTGAAAAATCACTTTTTCACACATTTTGTGTGGGAAAGTGTGGCATCACTGGCCTCACACAAATTTCCTACCACCCAGCGTTCCCCCAGGTCTCCGATAAAAATGGTGCCTCACTTGTGTGGGAGGCCCAAGTACCGCGACAGGCAAGGGCCCAAAACATTTTTGATAGGCAATGTTGATGTTGCCTCAAAACGTTTTGTGTCCTTGCCTGTCGCGGGTACTTGGGCCTCCCACACAAGTGAGGCACCATTTTTATCGGGAGACCTGGGGGAACGCTGGGTGGTAGGAAATTTGTGTGAGGCCAGTGATGCCACACTTTCCCACACAAAAATGTGTGAAAAAAGTGATTTTTTCAGCTAAAATTGAGGTTTGCAAGGGATTCTGGGTAAGGAAACGTTGGGGGATCCACGCAAGCCATACCTCCCTGGAAGCCCACGGGTGTCTACTTTTCAGAAATGTGTGGGTTTGGTAGGTTTCCTAGATGGCCGCCGAGCACGGGGCCAAAACCCAGGTGACCCCCTTGCAAAACCAGGTGGTTTTGAGATAGGCAATTTTGAGGTCGCCTCACTACGTTGTGGGCCCTTGCCTGTCGCTGGTACTTGGGCCTCCCACACAAGTGAGGCACCATTTTTATCGGGAGACCTGGGGGAACGCTGGGTGGTAGGAAATTTGTGTGAGGCCAGTGATGCCACACTTTCCCACACACAAATGTGTGAAAAAAGTGATTTTTTCAGCTAAAATTGAGGTTTGCAAGGGATTCTGGGTAAGGAAACTTTGGGGGATCCACGCAAGCCATACCTCCCTGGAAGCCCCCGTGTGTCTACTTTTCAGAAATGTGTGGGTTTGGTAGGTTTCCCTAGATGGCCGCCGAGCACAGGGCCAAAAACCCAGGTGACCCCCCTTGCAAAACCAGGTGGTTTTGTGAAAGGCCATTTTGAGGTTGCCTCACTACGTTGTGGGCCCTTGCCTGTCGCGGGTACTTGGGCCTCCCACACAAGTGAGGCACCATTTTTATCGGGAGACCTGGGGGAACGCTGGGTGGTAGGAAATTTGTGTGAGGCCAGTGATGCCACACTTTCCCACACACAAATGTGTGAAAAAAGTGATTTTTTCAGCTAAAATTGAGGTTTGCAAGGGATTCTGGGTAAGGAAACGTTGGGGGATCCACGCAAGCCATACCTCCCTGGAAGTCCCCGGGTGTCTACTTTTCAGAAATGTGTGGGTTGTGTAGGTTTCCCTAGAAGGCCGCCGAGCACAGGGCCAAAAACCCAGGTGACCCCCCTTGCAAAACAAGGTGGTTTTGTGAAAGGCCATTTTGAGGTCGCCTCACTACGTTGTGGGCCCTTGCCTGTCGCGGGTACTTGGGCCTCCCACACAAGTGAGGCACCATTTTTATCGGGAGACCTGGGGGAACGCTGGGTGGTAGGAAATTTGTGTGAGGCCAGTGATGCCACACTTTCCCACACACAAATGTGTGAAAAAGTGATTTTTTCAGCTAAAATTGAGGTTTGCAAGGGATTCTGGGTAAGGAAACGTTGGGGGATCCACGCAAGCCATACCTCCCTGGAAGTCCCCGGGTGTCTACTTTTCAGAAATGTGTGGGTTTGGTAGGTTTCCTAGATGGCCGCCGAGCACGGGCCAAAACCCAGGTGACTCCTTGCAAAACCAGGTGGTTTTGAGATAGGCAATTTTGAGGTCGCCTCACTACGTTGTGGGCCCTTGCCTGTTGCAGGTACTTGGGCCTCCCACACAAGTGAGGCACCATTTTTATCGGGAGACCTGGGGGAACGCTGGGTGGTAGGAAATTTGTGTGAGGCCAGTGATGCCACACTTTCCCACACACAAATGTGTGAAAAAGTGATTTTTTCAGCTAAAATTGAGGTTTGCAGGGGATTTTGGGTAAGGAAACGTTGGGGGATCCACGCAAGCCATACCTCACTGGAAGCCCCCGGGTGTCTACTTTTCAGAAATGTGTGTGTTTGGTAGGTTTCCCTAGGTGCCGGCAGAGCTAGGGTTCACAAACTACAGCTAGGCACTTTGCCAAAAAAGGGTCATTTTTCACTGCGAAATTGAGGTGTGACCATGTTGCGTTTTGCACCGTTTCCTGTCGCAGGCACTAGGCCGACCCACGCAAGTGAGGTACCATTTTTCTCGTAAGACTTTGGGGAACGCGGGGTGGGTGGAAGTTTGTGGATCCACGCAGATTCCAGAACTTTCCACCACAGAAATGTGGGGAAAATGTGTTTTTTTGGACAATTTTTTATGTTTGTAAGGGATTCTGGGTAACAGAACCTGGTGGGAGGCAGTCAAGTCACCCCATCCTGGATTCCCCTGGGTGTCTAGTTTTCAAAAATGTATAGGTTTGCTAGGTTTCCCTAGGTGCCGGCAGAGCTAGGGTTCAAAAACTACAGCTAGGCACTTTGCCAAAAAAGGGTCATTTTTCACTGCGAAATTGAGGTGTGACCACGTTGCGTTTTGCGCCGTTTCCTGTCACAGGCACTAGGCCGACCCACACAAGTGAGGTACCATTTTTCTCATAAGACTTTGGGGAACGCGGGGTGGGTGGAAATTTGTGGATCCACGCAGATTCCAGAACTTTCCACCACAGAAATGTGGGGAAAATGTGTTTTTTTGGACAATTGTTTATGTTTGCAAGGGATTCTGGGTAACAGAACCTGGTGGGAGGCAGTCAAGTCACCCCATCCTGGATTCCCCTGGGTGTCTAGCTTTCAAAAATGTATAGGTTTGCTAGGTTTCCCTAGGTGCCGGCAGAGGTAGGGTTCAAAAACTACAGCTAGGCACTTTGCCAAAAAAGGGTCATTTTTCACTGCGAAATTGAGGTGTGACCACGTTGCGTTTTGCGCCGTTTCCTGTTGCAGGCACTAGGCCGACCCACACAAGTGAGGTACCATTTTTCTCGTAAGACTTTGGGGAACGCGGGGTGGGTGGAAATTTGTGGATCCACGCAGATTCCAGAACTTTCCACCACAGAAATGTGGGGAAAATGTGTTTTTTTGGACAATTTTTTATGTTTGCAAGGGATTCTGGGTAACAGAACCTGGTGGGAGGCAGTCAAGTCACCCCATCCTGGATTCCCCTGGGTGTCTAGTTTTCAAAAATGTATAGGTTTGCTAGGTTTCCCTAGGTGCCGGCAGAGCTAGGGTTCAAAAACTACAGCTAGGCACTTTGCCAAAAAAGGGTCATTTTTCACTGCGAAATTGAGGTGTGACCACGTTGCGTTTTGCGCCGTTTCCTGTCGCAGGCACTAGGCCGACCCACACAAGTGAGGTACCATTTGTCTCGTAAGACTTTGGGGAACGCGGGGTGGGTGGAAATTTGTGGATCCACGCAGATTCCAGAACTTTCCACCACAGAAATGTGGGGAAAATGTGGTTTTTGGACAATTTTTTATGTTTGCAAGGGATTCTGGGTAACAGAACCTGGTGGGAGGCAGTCAAGTCACCCCATCCTGGATTCCCCTGGGTGTCTAGTTTTCAAAAATGTATAGGTTTGCTAGGTTTCCCTAGGTGCCGGCAGAGCTAGGGTTCAAAAACTACAGCTAGGCACTTTGCCAAAAAAGGGTCATTTTTCACTGCGAAATTGAGGTGTGACCACGTTGCGTTTTGCGCCGTTTCCTGTCGCAGGCACTAGGCCGACCCACACAAGTGAGGTAACATTTTTCTCGTAAGACTTTGGGGAACGCGGGGTGGGTAGAAATTTGTGGATCCACGCAGATTCCAGAACTTTCCACCACAGAAATGTGGGGAAAATGTGGTTTTTTTGACAATTTTTTATGTTTGCAAGGGATTCTGGGTAACAGAACCTGGTGGGAGGCAGTCAAGTCACCCCATCCTGGATTCCCCTGGGTGTCTAGTTTTCAAAAATGTATAGGTTTGCTAGGTTTCCCTAGGTGCCGGCAGAGGTAGGGTTCAAAAACTACAGCTAGGCACTTTGCCAAAAAAGGGTCATTTTTCACTGCGAAATTGAGGTGTGACCACGTTGCGTTTTGCGCTGTTTCCTGTTGCAGGCACTAGGCCGACCCACACAAGTGAGGTACCATTTTTCTCGTAAGACTTTGGGGAACGCGGGGTGGGTGGAAATTTGTGGATCCACGCAGATTCCAGAACTTTCCACCACAGAAATGTGGGGAAAATGTGGTTTTTTGGACAATTTTTTATGTTTGCAAGGGATTCTGGGTAACAGAACCTGGTGGGAGGCAGTCAAGTCACCCCATCCTGGATTCCCCTGGTTGTCTAGTTTTCAAAAATGTAGAGGTTTGCTAGGTTTCCCTAGGTGCCGGCAGAGCTAGGGTTCAAAAACTACAGCTAGGCACTTTGCCAAAAAAGGGTCATTTTTCACTGCGAAATTGAGGTGTGACCACGTTGCGTTTTGCGCCGTTTCCTGTCGCAGGCACTAGGCCGACCCACACAAGTGAGGTACCATTTTTCTCGTAAGACTTTGGGGGACGCGGGGTGGGTGGAAATTTGTGGATCCACGCAGATTCCAGAACTTTCCACCACAGAAATGTGGGGAAAATGTGTTTTTTTTGACAATTTTTTATGTTTGCAAGGGATTCTGGGTAACAGAACCTGGTGGGAGGCAGTCAAGTCACCCCATCCTGGATTCCCCTGGGTATCTAGTTTTCAAAAATGTATAGGTTTGCTAGGTTTCCCTAGATGCCGGCAGAGGTAGGGTTCAAAAACTACAGCTAGGCACTTTGCCAAAAAAGGGTCATTTTTCACTGCGAAATTGAGGTGTGACCACGTTGCGCTTTGCGCCGTTTCCTGTCGCAGGCACTAGGCCGACCCACACAAGTGAGGTACCATTTTTCTCGTAAGACTTTGGGGGACGCGGGGTGGGTGGAAATTTGTGGATCCACGCAGATTCCAGAACTTTCCACCACAGAAATGTGGGGAAAATGTAGTTTTTTTGACAATTGTTTATGTTTGCAAGGGATTCTGGGTAACAGAACCTGGTGGGAGGCAGTCAAGTCACCCCATCCTGGATTCCCCTGGGTGTCTAGTTTTCAAAAATGTATAGGTTTGCTAGGTTTCCCTAGGTGCCGGCAGAGGTAGGGTTCAAAAACTACAGCTAGGCACTTTGCAAAAAAAAGGTCATTTTTCACTGCGAAATTGAGGTGTGACCACGTTGCGTTTTGCACCGTTTCCTGTCGCAGGCACTAGGCCGACCCACACAAGTGAGGTACCATTTTTCTCGTAAGACTTTGGGGAACGCGGGGTGGGTGGAAATTTGTGGATCCACGCAGATTCCAGAACTTTCCACCACAGATAACGGCAACTTAGATGTGACAAACAGCTGTGTTGGTGGTCTGTCACCTCATTGATTAGTATTTCATTCTCCTTCGCACTGAAATGTACTTACCTCTTCCTATTCCCCTGGGTTTTGGACTGGACATCCTGGCTAGTGTGTGGGAGGCTCTCTTGACTGCTGGTGTCTCCTTCATGCTCCATGGAACCTTTATTTACCTCCAAATTCTTTTTTGAAGTAGATGTGTGTTTTTTTTTGCCTATTTCCAAATCGTGACACAATGAAAAATTGGTGCAAGTCGTTTGTCTTGCGTCAGAATACGCGATTCTGACTTACAACACTTTTTTATCAGTTGCGTTAGTTTTTGTTACGTTAAGACGGCCGCGTCAACTTCATTTTTTTATACTTTACTAGTCACTTGCAACATGGTGCACCAAACCATAATTCTGTCACATCTGTGCCGCAAAAATGTGACGCATCGTATCGTAACAAATTACGACGCATCTCTGTGCCAGCGCAGAGATGCTCCACTTTTCATAAATGAGGCCCTGAGTTTGTGCTTCTCCAGACCAAGCACTCTTGAACTATACTGTCTACTAGTATGGCTGACTTGTGACTTCTACAGCTTGTACTCCTCTGTCTGATGTCACATTTCCTATATTCTGATTTACACCCTTATGATTCATTCTTTCTGTGCAATGTGTATGTGATGTAAAGTGCTCTGACACCTGACAGCTAAAAAACATAAGGAATGCATGAGAGAGAAAGTGGTTATGGAGACTTGAGGGGCACTGTTAAAGGGTGGTAGGGAGGGAATTGGGGGGCGCCAACAAACATTGTCGCACAGGGCGCCACCAGCGCTAAAGTCGGCCCTGCTTTTAAGGGCCAGAGCACTGACACAGAGGTCTGGTTAGCAGGCCTCAGTGCACTCTCAGAGTCGAAAAACCAGCAGCATGTGTCCAAAACTTTGAGGGTGGTCGTGCAAAATGAGGCATTTCCTTACAAACATTTTAAGTAAATATACACACAAGTACACGTGCACAAACTCTTCACGGTTGACCTTTGTAATAGTGTTGTTTGTGGCCCAGAGCTTGCTTCCACCGAAAATCACATCTAGAGATAACACTGTTCCTTCGGTAATCCATTGTACACACGATGATCGCGTGTCAACACCGAGTAGAAACGTCCATATCCCGAGGTTTCGTGTGAACGATGCACAGTTTTTCTATGCCGCCCCTGTCATTCCCATATTAGTAATAGGGATGTTTTTCTCACGAATATAGGCCTTTTTTTCGCATGCCATAGCAACGCATGCCTTAACAACCCGGTTGTTACAACGACTGCGTTGTTATTTCGCATACCGTTACAACGCAAGTCGTAACAATGACTTGCTTTTAGGGGGCGCTGGATGCTGGAATAGTATAATTTACTATTCCAACTCCAGTCTGTGCGGACACTAGGGAAGGTGTTGGATTTTAAATCCAACTCCTTCTTCCCCCTAACGCAAGTCTTTTTTCCGACTTGCGTTGTAACGGTATGCAAAATAACAACGCGATCGTTGTAACGATGTTGGAAAGGCTGTTTACCTTTTCTCACTCTACAATCTGATACTTTGGTTTGACTACTACGTCTTCTGGGATTTGATTAACACTGTCATGATTAACATGGCTTTTCGCAGTTTCCACTAGCTGGCAGAAAGCCAAGTCCAAATAAAATATTCTTTTATGTTTTCTTCTAACTTGGTTTGCTTCCCTCTTCTCCAGCGTGTTAATCTTGGCCCAAGAGAGCCACTGACATTCGTTGTTACTACCTTTAATCAGGAGCACGTACGCAAGCCACAAGCCAGTCAATCAACTCTCAGCACCTGGACTTTTTCAAAAGAAAACACCTCTTTTATTCCCCGCCATCCTCAGCAGAAAGCAGCAATTATAACTGTTTTCCTCCCTGCAGTTTTAAATCCGAAATTAAATGCGGGGGGTGGAATTCTCGCTTTAGAAATGGCTAGGATGTAATGGGTTTAAATTGTATGCAATTAACTCCTTTTAAATCTACCCAGCACTGCGTAACTCGCCCAGCTCGACCTTTAAGCAGGCCATGTTTTGTTCATAACAAAAATCCCAAAAATGTTTTCGATTAGAACGTAATCCAGTTATTCTGGCATAGCTTGAAAAATATAAGTGAAAAGGCAATGCATGTTGTGAGAGCCACTCTCTGGCTATAAACAAGCATTTCCTGCAATTTCTTTGTGAGGGTCCAAATGCAATGCCAGTATACTCGGAATCACCTCCCTCGCATAGAAAGGGGAAGGTCAACCATGCACTACATTGGGACATCTTCCAAGGTGATCGAAAACATTATTTATCGCCATTAACATAAAAGAGATCACTGACCAAAAACAACTGAATATGAACTCCTAAAAATATATCAGGTTGAAATATGTATGCTTACCAAGAGCTCATGATTCGTGACTTAAGTCAAGGGCCCACAACCTAATGTGAGCAATGAGCAATGAGTCAACAGAACTTACCAGAATAGATGCTTTAGTAAGATGATTGAAACATGCCAAGTACATTTAGCAGTCATTAATAGTACTTTCCATAGGCATTTACAGTTATACTGTGGGGTAAACTCAATAGATACGATGGGAGTGAGCAAAATCGAATAGAATTTAAATACAGATTAACTGAGTTTGTGGGCTCTCCTCAAGAAATGTTTGAAAAATAATAGAACGTTGAGAATGTTAAAAGCATTGGTATTCTGGTCCAACGTGAAATTATTTGAAGAGCTTTTGACATGGGAGTTGAAGACTTTCCCTGAAAGATGATTGGTAGATTAGTGACTAATGATTCATTTTGAAACACATTAGGGCACTAGCATTGGTACTATTGAAAGATCACTTTACTGCTTTTGATGCAGGGTTTTCCCCATGGCCGGACTGGCCGTAGCGGGCACTGGTCGTTTCCCCAGTGGGTCACCAGGGTGGGGGCCAGTTTTGGACCCCTGGGGGGCAGTTTTTTTTACCAGGGCCCGGTTTTGCAGCATAGCTGCAATATCGGTCCCCTGCAACAAAAGCAGCTGCAGTGTTTTCCACGTGCAGCCCTCCCCTCCCCACGGCCGGCTCGACTCAATTGCCAAGGCCGGTTTGTGTTCCCAGTCTGGCCCTGTTTTCCCCAGAGACGCCTGGTAAATCTAGAGAGAAATGGTGCATTTTAAAAATATTAGGCTATATCTCGCCAAAATATGACTAGATTTCTTGTGATGTTAGGGCCTGCATCACCCAGCAGCAGTTCTGAGGAGGCCGTGGGCTGCGGGGGCGATGCATTGTCATAGCAATGCAGCAGAGGCGATGCATTCTGCTTGGGGTTGCTCTGCGCAACAGAGTAAATGTGTCGGTTCTGTTGAGTCCACAGATGAGCTGGCAGAGAATGTTTCGGCCCACTTCCAAGTTTCCAAGACAGGGGTGCTACCATTAGGTGGAGTAGGAATCACAGATGGCAGAGTCCAGGTGCTGGGTTCAGGGATGTGGGAAGCCTCTTATGTCCCTGAGGTTTCTGATCAGGAGGCCACTCTAGGATCTTGGGTTTAGAGATGCAGATCCAGTCCTTCTTACCCAGGCCAAAGGACAGCAGGTCAACAGGGCGTTAGTCCAGCAGAGTGGTAATCCTTTCAGAAGCTCAGTAGTCCTTATTCTTGGCAGAGTCTTAAACAGGTCCAGTAGTGTACTGAAGAGTTGGGGTCTGAGGTCCAATATTTATACTTGGTGCCCACTTTGAAGTAGGAGAAGCTTCTAGAGGTTTCCATCCCCTAGAGGTGCTTTGAATTTCCTGCCTCCCTGCCCTGGCCTCACATTGTCACAATAGACTAGTGTCAAACCCTTTGTGAGAGTGCTCAGGCACAGCCTTTGTAATGTGCAAATGTGATAGGTGACAGCCCCTCCCCCTCACTAGCTCTGAGGGGCCCATCCTGCCAACACCTAGCCTCTCTTTGTCTCATTGTCTGGGAGCAATACACAAAGATGAACTGCACCTACAACTAGTCATGTGACGCAGGAGACACGCAACAGACACCAAATAGTTGGGACAAGAAAAGTTCACATTCCTAAAAGTGGCATTTTAAGAATTGTGACCTAAAATCCAACTTTACTATTAAGGAGGGCTTTTAGTACAATTCTTTAGACACCAAACTCAATCTGTTTTCCTGCTCTCAATTGAAAGTTATCACTTATTAGATGTAATACGGTAACCCAATGTTATCCTATGGAAGAGGTAGGCCATGCAGTACTGAAAACCAAATTGAGGAGTTTTTCTCCTTTGTTTGCTGTAACGTTTTTCACTACCAGGACATGTAAAACCTAAAAATATATGTCCAAGTTTTTAAATTCACTGCACCTGGCCCTCTGGGCTGTTCTGGCCTAATCCAGGGTGACTTATGTGTATTAAAAAAGAAGGTGTGAACCTTGCAAAAGATTTATTTTGCCATGACGAAATGGCAGTTTAAAAATGCACACACAGGCTGCGATGGCAGGACAGAGACATGTTAAAAGGTAGGGGCCTTGACTGCTAATACCAGGAGCTGTTCTTTGTAACTAGTGGTTCCCTGAGGGGAAAGTTCATTGGAAAAAGATCACCAGATGCCCGACATCTGTGTGTCTTTCCAGCACGGGAGTTTTAGACGCTGCAGGGGGTGAACCACCACAAGGTGCAGCCTCTGGGGTACTACAACGCCCAGAATCCCCTGCAGGAACCACAGCTGACTGCAATCAGCCCTATCTAAGGGCTCCAGAGTCCCACTGTGTAGGGGCCTTGACTGCTGATACCAGGAGCTGTTCTTTGTAACTAGTGGTGCCCTGAGGGGAAAGTCCATTGGAAAAGATCATCAGACGCCCGACATCTGTGTGTCCTTTCAGCACAGGAGTTTTGGACGCTGCGGGGGTGAGCCGCAAGGTGTAATCGCTGGGGCACTGCAATGCCCACAATCCCTTGAGGGAACTACAGCGGCTACTTAAGTGGGTGAAAAAACAAGTGCTGCAGCCCTACTAGTAGCATTTAATTTGCAGGCCCTGGGTACATGTAGTACCACTTTATTAGGGACTAACAAGTAAATTAAACATGCCAATTGGGTCAATTCTACCATGTTTAAAGGAGCGAGCACAAGCGCTTAAGCACTGGGTAGCAGTGGAAAAGTGCACAGAGTCCTAAAAGCCAGCACAAACAGGTTCAGAAAACAGAAGGGCGAAGGCAAAGAGTTTGGGGATGACCCTGCAGAAAGGTGAACTCCAACAAGATGCAAGGGTGCATTTTGTGCTAAAAAACTAGAGTCCTATCTCGATTTTGCATTTCAAGTAATTATTTCATAATTTTACTGAAATTTCATGTAAAAAAGCAAACGCAAATTATACAAATTTAGCCCGCCCGTAACCACCAAAACCATCTTCACTACTCTTGAGCCACTATATTTAATTCAGGTATAGGTGCTAAATAAAAATACAAAATTACTTCAAACATGAATATCGTAATACTGCTATGGCAAAGATCGATAGGTAAATTCAGACTTCTAAAAATTGCAGAAATTAATTTATTGTCAGCTCTTAAAAACGGAATCTTTATGGTGCAATGCTTCTGGAAATGTATGGTTAGAATTTATTGCAAAAAAGAAAAATATGCCTACTGACCTAAATGTCAATATCTCTCACGGGCTCCGTCAGCCATGGCAAAAGCGCTGTCTGGAAGCATGCTGCTAAATATGTATGAAAATATGCCAGAGTAAAATAAATGCCAACACCTCGGACCAGAATGTGTAAAATGCATTTGTCAGAATAAAAAATGTAATGTCAGAAATGTTTGTTCTTTAACCCGCAGGACATAATGCAGAAAAAAGAACAGACGTCTGTGCCTTGACATAAACTCTCTAGCGGCGGCTTGAAAGTGGGGTTTGATGCTGGGAGCAGAGAGTGCCAAAAGCAGTTATTTCGCATTAGGTTTTCACAGTCAGGTTGAGTCTGTCCTCACCCAGTAAAATGTATAAATTGTACATATGTGAAGAGGTCGGGAGGAAAGAAGGAAGGAAGGGGATAAGGGAAGGAAGTGAGGGATGGAAGAAGGAAAATAGGTAGTAATTTGCATATGTAAGCTGTGGTGACGCAGTGTCACCAACATTTATTTGTGCTTATTGATATGTTAACCTGTAACATGCATAGCCATTACTTACTTGCACACATTATTTAAACATTTTTTTATATTTATAATTACTAAGCTAAATGAACCATATGGGTTTGATTAACTATAGTTAGAATGTGCGGATCTTAACATTTACATGGGTGGGCCGAGGTGCCTAACTCACTTTACAACAAATGTGGCATTTCTGCTTGCTGTGCAGAACTCTTTTTCTGTTTCAGTCACTGTGTTCTCATTAAAATGTTATTCTTTGGTAGTTTAGAGTTTGACGGTCATAGTGTAGAAATTAACTAGTTGGAATGATGATTCTCAGCACCTGAACAGGATGGTAGACAGAGGAGGTGGATACTCTTTTGTCAGATCTCATGAAGTCCGCGATGATGGAAGAATCTGGCATTGTATTATCCATGAGAAGCAGACTGACACCAAATACAGTGGGAACCCTGATTTCTGATTACTTCTTACTCGGTGGGGAGTGGTGGAATATATCTCTTGAACTTAATTTCATGCTTTAACTGTGTGAAGTGATTTAGGGGCATATTAGCAACAACTTGCGAAAATTATCGCAAACCGCGCTTAGCGCGTTTTTTTTTAACGCCGCCTATCGCTGGATATTACCGCGGAGATAACATGCTATTAGCAAGGTTTATTCTCCAATGCGATAAAATATCCAGCGATAGCGGCGAAATGCGTGAATATCGCTGGAAATCCAGCGATATTCACGCATTAACGCCATGGTGGACTTAGCCTGACAATCCACCTCCCTTTGAACAAACAGGTAAGTCATGTTTTTAGCAGGTGTTAAATTCTAGCGATAATCGCGCTTAGCGCAACTTTTTTTATCGCTTCGCCTGCCTTGCTAATAGGGGGAAGTTGTGTTAGCGACTGTTTTCAGTCACTTTTAGTTGGGAACGCCTACCTTGCATGTCATTAGCGATAATTATCGCTGGCATGCAAGGCGATGGGAAAACCGGCCGCTATCGCCAGAAAGCTGTCGCTAACGCCTGTTAGCGACAGCTTGCTGATAGGGCGATAAAAAAATCAGTGGCTAAAGCGGCGATAAGGCCCTTGCTAATATGCCCCTTAGTTTGTTAGAAGACTTGCCTCTGTCCACCTTTGCAGGCAGACATCCTCTCTCTCGCCCTTGAGATCCAATACTTTTTATATTTCTGCTTATAGACATACCTTCTAGAGCGAGCACACTTTTCCTTTTCTTGATTAGAACCTTCATTTAGTTTCTATTTGAGATTCTATACCAGCTGACACCTGCTGCTTATTTATTTTACGACTTTAACTGCCACTTTAGATTAGCACAGGGTATTTCCCTTAAGGAGAACTGAATCTTCATGTAATTTACTTCTGACTTTAAATAACTGAACTTTGTATTGCTTATTTGATGTGCCTGGTTGATGTTTGACTATGTTGTAACCAGGTGATTATTGATTTATGATTGAATTTACTAATTTGAGTTTTTAACTTTACTAATGTGTTAATAAACCTTTATGGTTAGCAAATTACTCCTCTTTGTGTTTGATGTGGAGCAAAATAGGCTTGACTGTGATTGAACTGTTCAAATAGATGACTGCTAGCCTCAGTTCCAGATCACAGTCCATCAGAGTAAATGCAGCATAGACTGGAGACTGCGCCTCGTTTGCAGAGTGCAAATACCATTCTTATCTTCCCACGCTATCAGCTGTATTGGCAGAAAAAAAGCTCCAGATGACATTAGAGTTTTCTACAGTGAGTAAAACAAGGTACACCTATAAAAAAGAAAAAAATTATCTGGTTCCTTAGTTTGATGATGTCTGGTTGAATATTCAAATATTGTTCACTGGATGTCTTCTTTAAGGACAAACAGACACACAGCAATAACGAAATGTGCACAGACAGGTCATGGCAGACTACGGAAACAAGCGAGGCGGCTAGTATAGAGAAGTTTCTGAGGTGATTTTTATTGTATAGGGTGCACAAATAAACACATAATTTATGACTTTTTAAATGGTACTCACCTGATTTGCTTCTTTGTCTTCTGGGGTTTGTGATCAAATCATGTGAGCTAATATCATTCTACCATTTATAATACTGCAGCCACAACTCCTAGCCTAGAGCAAAGCCTAATGTATGAGAGGATTTTGTTTACCGGCCAATGCATTTTCTGTGACAACTGCTGTATATGTAATATCACATTTAATGTCTGATCAGATGATCGGAGTTTTGGTATTTGATGGACGTCAAAGTAGAGCTCTTATACATTGTTAATGAAGTCAACAATAGCTCCTTTGGTGTGCTGTTACATGCTCCCTCCAAATTGTTTTCTTCAAATATCTCTTCTATCTTGTAGATGAAATGTGCTTTAATTGTGCAAGCAAAACCTTTATCTACATTTCATGATGGGAATATGTTATTTGCTGTACTTTTTCATGTACATTGTATGTCATGGCCTCTACTCCTTCCCATCCATCTAGTTCCAGTTGAGCTAAAAGCCATCACCCTTTGGCCCTGATTATGAACTGTTCGGCATAAGGGTGGGATTTACCACACCCAGTAAATACCATTTATGAGGTAGGTACATAATGCTGAAAATGCCTCCTATTCTGTATTTTCAACTTGGAAATGAGGCATGATGTACAGCACTGGGGGTCATTTGCCTCAGGTATATTTTGGTATGTTTAACATGCCAAAATCTGTCAGGGGAAATTTGTTCAGGTACCATGTTTATTACAAAACTCTTGTTTCCAACCTCTTACTATCTTAGCTAACTGCTGTCAGCACCAAATTTGGGAATCTCCTTAAAACTCAGTATTAGGACTTAAATAGCAGAGAGGCGTTTGTGTTGGGTAATAACATATATGTGACAGAGGTATTGTGATCCCAGATGAATCTCAATTTTTTCTCATGGCAAGCAAAGTAAGAAACTAAATTACACAGACATTATTTACAATTTTTATACACTGCTTTAAATACTTTAGGTTTTCAGCCTTGGTTCATCATGTTGACCATTGAAATCCTCAGCACTAAAAGTCCACAAGTAAAATACAAAATATTTCAGATCCACCATCTTGTTTTCCTGCCTTACTAACAGTCCTGCATTCTATATTACCACCCTTCCGATGTTCTACAGAAGGAAGAATTTCTCAAATGCTGAGTGTTAACCTCTCCATTTTACGTCTTTAGAATTTTGTGCCATGGCACATTTCTCCCAATATAGGTGTAGTTAATGTACTTGGGTTATGCTAGCTTTGGGGGAACTACAATACTTTGCTTTCCCCGAGTAAGTGGATGTTCTTTAAAAATGGCCATCTGCACAGCTGTGGAACTTTTATTAGCTGGAGTGAAACTTTCCTCTGTAGTCAAATACAGATGTGATTTGTATGTCTGGGATCATCTGTTTCTCCTTGCAAACTAGCTATGTTTAGCCTGTAGTGCTGAGAACAACCCTAATCACTAGGTTCTTCTTGTACTGCTTCTGGAGATATTTTGACTCTAACATGTCTGCTATCAGTCCACATAAAATAGTTGTGAGTATGGATGTCCACTTCTTTTCAGAAAAGTGTAGGCATCATTAAATCATATAAGGGCTTTACTTGTTCAGCTTAAAACACTCCCAAAGTTCAAAAACACATCAGATCATATACATTTCTTACAATATTTAGAGGTTATAAAATATCATCATACTGATTGGATATGAATTTGATCTAATAATTTGTTCCACATATTATATTACAAAGTATTTGTTAAAAGTAAATCAAAACCAATTCATTTGCGTGTAAGAATCTATTAAAGTGTCAGCAGCATATTGAATAGATTAAATAAATTATATGATTCAGTATTAGTTTAAGCAATTATATTGTGAAACGCATGTTGGCTAGATGTCTTCTTTTTTGATTCATGCAATATTTGTGAAAACTATTGAAAGACTACTACCAGAAAGTGGAATTGTATAAAAAATTGGAAAATTGAATAAAAGAAGTGACATGTTAAGCAGAAACATTGATGGACTTCTTTGATATTTTTTCTCTCAGAGAACTTCAAATTATGTAGTAGTACAAAAATACACTGGAAGGTAATCAGTGTTCTAGGAGCAGCACTGGGCATTTTTCCTTTTTTATCTATGTCAAACTAAGCATGATAATAATCTTCTTTGCCCGGAAATTCAGTATTTGCTAAAAGCCTTCCCATCTTACTACACCCCAGGATTCAGATGCAAGAAGGGTGACATTATGTTTATCAGTTGGTCAAAGAAAAGAAGAGTTGAAGCCCTAGACTGACAACTCTAGAACAGAATTCTCACCCCACACAAGAAATTCCACCCACTCATGCTATTCCCTTTGTGATTTCTGCTTTTTGCACCCATAGGCTGCAGACTTATGCTGAGGCCTGCTAAATAGTAGCACAGTTATGCCCACGAAAATCCATTGTAGAGTTTAGTGAGCCAAAGTCCCAACTGGTAAAACTTGTGAATTATGGCTCATTCAATTTTCTCACATGGCCCTTTGCAGTCAAGACCTTCTCAAACCCCTTCAATCTCGTTTCCATGGTCTCCAATCCACAAGACCACCATCTCTCATGGTTCTAATATTATCAACTTACTTTGTCACTACTGCCTGTCCACTCACCTGTCCAATTGGTCAGCACTGTTTGACTCAGAAGATCACCTAACTCTGTACACAACATCTACCTCACTTGACTTGTCTGATACCGTATTAAGCTGATTAGCCTCATACCCGTTTAGTCAATTCTTCTCTGTCACTTCTGCCTTTCCTACTTCCTTCCCCACACAACATAGTACTAGGACCCTGGCACATTTCTCGTTATGTAACATCTTTTTATAATTCACATTCTCAATTCTTTGCTGATGAAACCTCTATACTTTTCAATTTCCCAACAATTTTAACCATCCTCAAGCATGCATATCAGTTTCCACAAAGTTATGTTGATGGCCCTAGACTCACTTCTGTTAAATGTATCTAAAACTGAATTTCTCTACTTCTACACCACCACAGCACTGCAATCAATATCTGACCCCATCCAATTCCCACCAGTCATAATCACATCATCCTCTTCAATGTACCCATATATTTCAGCAGTTTATTCAATCCACGAAAGAGCATGGAAATGTTCATCCCCACTCCTGTCCCTTAAAAAAGGTACAACATTATAACTTTATGTATGATCAGGCCCATTTAATTTTTTCGCACAGCCCCAAAAAAAAATTCAAATTTAGAAGTGAGCAAACTTTTCTACTGCATCAACAAGGTGATGGTTGAAACTCTCAAATTATTCTCTGCCACTGGTAATCTCTCAGGGCCACATTCCAGTCCATTGTTTTTCATCCACCATGCCACTCTAATCATAGACTTGCCTTATGCTAATCAGTACTGACCCAGCTCCTCACAGGAACAGTCTGTCTCAGACTACCAGGCAAAGCACCCTCCAGAGGGGACCACATGCAAACCTAGTCCGATTTTACCTTGCTTGGGGCTCATCATTAGGGGGTAGTTTGTGTCCTACGGCACAATGAGCACAAGACCCATGTCTGGTCATACCTGTCACACTTAAAAGAGCAACTGCAAGAACAACAAAGCGATGGATGAAATGGTTGAATTAATCTCAGCCACTGGAAATCACTCAGGTGCATTTCAATCCATCCTTTTTTGACTACTCTCATTCTCTGTGGGTTGATGTACCCCAATATGTTGTTGTACTACTAAACAGCTTCAGCAATGTTGATACACCAAACTATTTCTGTTTCCCAGACTAACAGCTAACGCCCTTTCCTGGCTTCTGACTGGATGGTCCCCATCAAAAAAACAAGATTGTACCTAAACTTCTTAGATCAATTGTCAATGCTTACATCTATTTTCGAATGCCTTCACATGGCTTCTCTCCATATCATACCTGTAAGCCCCCTAACTAAACACATGCGCACAAGACAACCTAATAATGACAGCAAAACTACTTTCTAAGTTCTTTTACTTCCTCACTGTCCTGAAGTGGGGCTCACATCCGGAACAACTCAGAACAATCTTAATTCTGCCCTGATACCAACTTCTTCCAGAGACTTCCTAAGCATCACTGATTGCCACCCAAGATTGTTTCTGTCTAAAGACACTCAAATAGCATTATTGGATTTTCTGTATCATCGTATAGTTGTGCCACATCTAGTATTCAAATATGTTAGTCCCAAATAAAATAGATATTTTGTATGTTATTCGTAACTATATACAGAAAAGTCACTGCTTGTTACAATAAACTGTACATAATTCCTTCCACATGGAAAATCACTTTAAACTCATTGTATTAATTTATTACAATTGCTATGTATTTATGTAGTTTTTAATGCAATGCACACATTCAAAGACAGATATGATTGATTACCTGTAATTGGAGTTTAAAGCTTTTACATTACCATGACATTAATTCATCATTAAAATGATCATAATTACTAAGTATAATTACATCTCTCTGGGCCACAGAGAAGGGAGATTAGCTTATGTACATGTCCATTGACAGTCTACCAAGTCCAAAGTTCAAAGGGATTCCTCAAAAAAGGCAAGGACACAGGTGATGCAGATGTCCACAACTGCTCTCCCTGTCTATCACTAGCTGTCAGAAAGTGCTTCTCATTACCTTGCTATAGTCAGAGATTCTATACTATAAAGCCCTGGTTCTCTAATGCATAGTGTGGTTTTCTGTGTCCTGCTTTGAGAGATTACTTGGAACTGCCTTTGAAGTGTACTGGGTTGAACTGGTTGGCATTGAGGATGGTTAAAAGCAGAAGAGAGATATTTTCCTTTTGAAAAGCCATCTGTAATGCTGGAGTGTGCTGGCAAGGGATTTTGTAGGACTTCTGGGACCACATTTAAATTTTCCCAGACCAGGATATACCTAATAGCACACTGGAAGGGGGGAACGGAACTGTAAGAATTTTCAAGTCATTACACAAATACCAATGACACTCTAGAATTTCTGTTTATTAATGTCTGCTTGAAGTTTGTGGAGAAGAAGGGAGGACAACTTTCTTGCCTGGCATACTAAGAAAACCGTCCCTGTTTGTACGATGAAGATCAGCGGAGATCTTTACACTTACTACTTGAGTCCCTGCTTCAAGTTAATTTTCTAGACCTTTGGAAGGCAGTTTCCTGATTACTTCTACAGCCAGAGGTGTCTGGCTGTGATGTGAAGAGCTACCTGCCTGCTGGTGAATTTTACTCCTGGAAGTGTTAGTGTCTTTTGATGGAAGGACATATGCCAGAGGGCATGGTCTGATGCCAGATGGTGCTGTTTGACAATGGAAAAGTGTCCATTACTCAACGGTATTGGTTAGGAGGTAGGTAGGGTCAGAGATTGATGGAGGAAGAATATGCAGTGGAGATCAAGTCTTATAGAGCAGACCAATAGTTTTTTTTAAATTTTTACATGGAATATTAATGTCTTTTGTGAATTGGTGCAATTGTCAGGTTGACAGAATAGGGAAGTATAGACTATTTGTGGCTTTATTTTAGGAGTTTGTTTTCAACAGGGAGGCTCTTGAAGAGCATGCATTGTGTGGGCACATTTATGTGTGTGTGTTGTTGGACCTAGCCATACTTGCTTCACTGTTTATCACAATTTAAGAAATATGTAAAAGGAAGGTTATGAACTGTCAGGGGACTCAATCTTTTTGTACAATGTTGTGAGTCACATTCATGACATGATGAAAGGGAAAAAAAATTCTGGCAGATTGAGAGCCTCATATAGGTTTATCATCTCCTGACAATTTAAGAACATGGGTGCAATTTTTTAAAAACATTTGCTGGGGCCATTAATGCTGGATACACAAGTGGTGCTGTGGCAGAGTGGGTGACCCTATATATGCTTTATTTGATCTTTTAGCAATGCAATTGGTAGCCAAGGTGTCTCTGGAAGTGCTGGTGAAAGGAAATGCCTCTTTTTACATGACCCACATTTTTTGGGTTGATAACCAGACCCACATTTTTTGGGTACCTGATAACCAGGCCCGTTGCAGGTGCTTTGACCCCTAAAACATAATCCCTGATTAGCATTCATGGTATCAAGGGTACCAATGGACAGTAAGTTAAATGTAACTATTGGACTGCAGTACTTATGATGTAGCCACTATAGTGACAATTAAACCATGGCTCTAGGCCTGCCCATGCAGGCAGGCTGTGCAGTTTTTAAACTGCCATTTTGACTTGTCAAAATAACCCTTTTTGACAGGCATAAACCTTCCTTTTTAATACATATAAGTCACCTCCAGAGTAGGCCTTGGATGTCCATTGGGCAGGGTGCCTGGTAGTTGAAAGTAGGGCATGTATGTATAATGTTTTACATGCCCTTGGAGTGAAAAACCTCCAAAGTCATTTTCCACTGCAATAAGGCTGGCTCTGCCATAGCTAATACTGGTTTACACTATTACATGTAATAAGCGCAAAATTCAGTTTTGGGATAACTCGAAAAATGGTTCAAATGATCATTTTAATAGCAATTGTAAAATCCAATATAAATCCAATATAATGGTAAAGCCAGATTTTATATTACTATTAAGGAACAGACATTTTTTGAAAATTATCTGTTTTCTGCTCAAAATCAAAAGGCTTTCCTGGCATTGTCTAGTTGTCACCTGACCCCTGATGCTCCCATGGAGGGAGATGTGTTCCCAGGCAGTGGACAAAGAGCTTTGGGTGTGGGGAGGTGTCTTTCATCCATGACCAGGATTGGCTAAGGTCTGTGCACAACCCCTTCCTGAGCTTCAAATGATGCCTACCCTGTCACTGACAGATGTAGCTCACACCAGCGCTGGCCCCCTTTTGTTTTCCTAGTCAAGCAGGCTTCAAGCCCAGTCAGAGGGGGAGCTGCCCCATATCTGGTTTAGAGTCACCTGAGAGAAGGTTTGCCCATTTCCATATCCACACCTCTGGATGGGCACAGGGAGTTGTGCACAGAGGAAGAAATGTTCTGCCATGTTTCTTTTGGGTAGGGAAGTACAATATAGGATTGTTTGCTGCCAGGCAAACAGGAACTGCTGCAGAAGTGGGTAGAGTTGCCCCTGGGAATTGTTACCCTATTGGTTAGGGAGGGTCCAGAAGTCACAACCACCCACAAGCTACTGCCAGGCATAAATATGGCACCCCTGGGTACCTTCTTCAGATTACTGCTGGACCTGTGGAAGACAGTAGAAGGACTGCACTTGCAGCTGAGACCATTAAAGAGAACGCTAAGGACTGGACCTGCTCTCACTTGTACCAAGAAGTAAGAGGTGGACTTCAAGGGTCAAGGCTGGCCTCCTTTTACACTACAGGGCCACAAAAGCTGCAGGAAACTCACTTTCCTGAAAAGCCCAGCTGACCAGTTTCACCTGGATCTGCCCTGGACTCTGCTAGTGGCTTACCCTGGGGAGGGTGACTTCATCCACAAGTGCTGTTCTTGAGGTCCTGGAACCCTTGGCTGGTGTCAGAGTGTTCTTGTCCTGCCTACCCCTCAAAGTGGGAACATAGAAACTTTTTGGCAACTTTTCTTCAACAGAATAAACATCGAAGCCGCATCCAACAGCATCAACCCCTTGCCGGCTCTAGCCTGCATCACTGCTCACCGATCACCTACCACTTCACCAGAATCAACGCCGACCAACACCAATCGACAGCAATAATATTTTTGATGCAAATCATGAACTTTCCCCACTCTGAACCTTCCTGGCATGACCGCATCAGAACCCAGTCCTCCAGCAACCCGATGCAGTTGAACCCTGCTTCAGTTTCAGCCTTCTGCCTTCAAAAGCGACAAACCCATTGATGACCAGGTGATGCACAAAATGGTTTCTAAGAAAAGAAGGTAACTCTTTGACTGGGATGAACCCAGTCCTTGTATCTGACTGGCAATTGACTGCAGTTGGTCTAAAGTTTTGACTTTACCCCGGTCTAATGCGACCAGTGTCTGTGGTTGGCGCTTTGCAATTTATGGTGTTAATTTGTATTTCAAAACTTTAAAAATCACATCTCTGGTTCTTCTTATTGGATATTTGTTGTTTTGGTGTTATTTTGATCATTAAATCATTGTTTATGTTTATAAATTGGAGTGGGGATTTTATTGTGTTGTGTTTTTTACTTTTTTAACAGTTTGGAACTTCTCAATGCTTTATACATTTTCTTAAGTCTGTCTGCTGTTTGTCATAGCTACCAGAGCCTGAGCTCAGGTTTGAATTACTGAAAACTTCACTGGATCTAACAAGAATATTAAAATTATTACTTGTCGTGGACTACCATACACCCCAACCAATAATCTACTTTTCTCACAGATGGATTTCTGATGGAATACAGCTACTTGTTTTATTCATTTTTTGGCAGGTCAGATATGTATATGGTAGCAACGTTCAAGAGAGTACATAGCATTTTGCAGGGATATTATATTGTCGTGCATTTTTAAGAGTGTTGATGACATGATTCTGGGGAGTGTGACAGGGTTGGTGTCCCCAATAGGTTTAGGTCAGTTGGTTTATGAATAACATGTGTTTTATTTATATATTTACTACATTAATGAATGAGGTTTTCTGAATCAAATATAAGGCCTGCTGGGCAAACTAACACTATAAGGAAGACGTAACATTGCATAATTAGTAAAACAGGAAGAGGCCAAGTCAAAATTTAGAGGGAAGGGGATTAATTATAATATTTACAAATACAAAGTTAGATTAAGGAAATAAAGTAAAACATAGCACATAGCCTGCCTATGTGATAGTAAAAATAGATTATTTACAGAGAGATGTACTTTTTGCAGACAAACCAGATGTAGTGATCCTGGCTTTGAAGCTATTACCAAGAGACAGGAAAAGATGAGGTTCAGGGCACTAAGAAAAGGATTGTGTGAGGGTTACCTATCTGACTGTAGAGTCTGTAACAGGGCTTTATAAGATCCTACAAGCTTAGAAAAGGAGAATCTGGATGTCGAATAAGAGAAATAAAGCAGGTGAGAGTGTTACAGATGGGAAGTGGTGGTTAAAAGGAGTTTAATATTTTTTTAACAAGCATAAAGGGGAGATATTGTGGGCAGAGTAGGTTGGAGTAATCAGGTTATAGGAGCACAGTGACATAGTGATTTGATGGTATAGTGTTTTTTATTATAACAAGGAATTTACAGGAGTAGTGTCCTTGCAGTGGATTTTTTATTTCTAAGTCAGATATTGTGACATTTTGCCATGACAGTTTTCTGGACAAGGAATACCATTCTGAAGCTTCATCCAGCAGCATGTAGAACTGTGTTCAGGGGTGTAGCATCCCTGTGAGGAAGGCGCTCACATAGTCCAGCCGGAAGAGTGTAGGGATTGTCTCACTTCTTGAAAGTCTAGTACCACTAGGAAATAGTTAAACTCGTTGATAATTTAAAGTTGATATTGGGCATTTTAGCAATATTGTTTACAAGTTTTTCCCAGTTGAGGTGTTTCTCTAAGTGAACCAAGAGACTTGGTTCATTCAATGATAGGTTTACAATTAAGGATTTTAGTGGATTAGGTCTAGACTATCCTGTGTAAGGTGAAATCTATAGTACCTGATAAAACCCCATGACAAGGGAAACAGTCATCATCAGTGCAAACATATAAACACTGATAAACAACTGCATAACTACAAACCAAATGACATTTAAAGAAAGGAAGTTGGGAGAGAATGAATCATTTTTATTTCTTCCTGAAGGGGCCAAAACAATGCAATGCAACAAGGGAGCAGCAAAAAGACTGGTCTAAGATTATTTTCCTTGAGTTTGGGATGTCACTAAAATAGTGTTTCGTCTTTCTTTTGTATTTTCCAGTTTTGTGTGCTCAGATTAAAGGTGCTGGATTTAAAAGCATGTTTTAGGTCCGACCTAACTATTTTATACACTGTAGAGAATCAGGGAATATTAAAGCCCTATTTTATCTTTCAGCAGTGTTCAATTCTCTTACTGATGATGAAATGGTCGGCTCATAAGAATCTTGGTAAATAAGTACTATCGCATTTACACACAGAAGGGTAAAACCTTTTTAAACACCAGTCCCCTTTTCTAACAAGTTAGCATTGATAGCAGGTCAACTGCCAAATGCTCCAGATTTTAATCATTCAATGCAAGGTGTAGTGACAGGTATCAGTGAAAAGAGTGGTGTCACCAAGTAGCTAGCATATTGGTGAAAACATGACACAAGATTTTCCACATTCTAACAAAATTCATAGTTGTAAGGTGTCCCAATGTTGTGTGCGATGCAGTCAGCAAATCCTGTCTTTTTACCAAACTGCATCTTACTGCTGGGATTATGAGCCTGAAGATACAACGTGAACAGCAAAATTTCAAGTCTGAGAATTAAATGTGATATGTGGTAAATGGACAGGACTGACTTACAGCAAGGCACTTGCCATGGGGACACTTGGCAGCTATGAATATCAACATACCAGCAGCACCACCTCTATGTAATAAGGCAGAGAGTACAGAAAATCAGCGGTGAGCATGCTTAAATCATCATGTTTCAGGTGCCTTATAATGCAGGGCTCCAAATTCATCTGGTGTTATTCAAAATGATAAGGGTTCCACAAGGTACTATTTTGTTGGCAAAGTTGGGCACCCCCACAATGACCTAATATTCAGTAAGGAGTGGGTGAATGATCACCACCTTTGTCCAGGAATTTGTTTATTAAAACATTTGAATATAACTCTCTTTTTTTTAAAAATCCATTAGTCAGCCCTGTAATTCCAAGTAGAGTCCTGAAAGTGTGAGTGTAAAATTTAATGAGATGTGAGAGAGGGTAATCTGATGTGAGTGTGAGTGACAGTGCAAAAAAAAACATTCTATGCTTAGAACCGTCTAACCTAAATCCAGTGGGCACAATGACAATGGGAAGACACTTCATACCCTGCATTAATTCTCATTGAAATTAAATATGGGCATTACATGTATTTAATTTAAACAATGTGAATAACAAAAAAAATTTAAAACACTGGAGAAACGTAGTTTTTGCTATTTTGGGTGGTAGGCAGCTTAATAACACTAATTAATGCTGATTTGAAAAGGTTTGGAAAACACTGAGAAAACACCCTGAAATCCAAACAAAATAAACAGAAGACAGGACACCCTACTTAAGTCCAAGTTTGTACAAGGACACTGAAGGATGGAGAGATAATTGGGGTTGACAATGTAAAAATCTATTGAACTACACAGCAAGATGAACATGTAGATATCATCACAGCCAAATATGTCTATGGAGTTGCTAATAATGTGCAGGATAGCAGTTTGAGTACTGCATCTTACAGAAGTTGTATAGACGTTTATTGTTAGTAATGAAGTATTAGGGCTGATCAGTGAGACATTGCACAACAATCTTGGCAAGGAAGGTTAGTCCAGACCGATCAGATGTTGTTATGATCATAGATGCCAGATGGGATACTTGGCCTATGGGTGTTTACATTAACTTAAGAATCAGGATTGGGGTTAGAGATGTAACTAGACGGAATACATTTGACACTGTTTTTGACAGTGTCAGAAAATTCATTGAAATGCGTACATATGTTGGGGGATTTTCTTCAAAGAATGACGGCAGAGCAGGTGATGAGGGCAGTGAGAAAGAGAGTCTTCAATAAATTTGTTTTTAGAGTTGAAGAATTTGGAAAATGCCTCCATTTTGCAGTAACAGAATCTAGAAACTACAGCAGTGGGAGTGGGGGTGGGCGGCGGTGGGAGGTTTTGTAGCATACTTATAAATATTGACATTGTGGGATTCAGTTGGTTGGACATCATGGTTTTAGAAAGGATAAGTGAAAAAGGTAATATGGAGTCATCTGGCTAGTCAAGAGTAATGTTAAAGTCTAAAATAGCTTCTTCAAGTGTGGGCTGCATACACAGTTCAGTGAAGTAAATATTTGTAAGCACATTAGATAGTTGTGAACTGCGAGGATCATTTGTGTTGTCCTAGGTGTTAATTAAGTCCCCAAGAAATACGTTGTCACTAGGTTGAACCAGTTGATTTGTGATGTGTTCGATACATTGTTCTATAAATAGTTGGTTGTTGCCCATCAGGTGATAGATGATTTTGAATCTAGTATGATTGAAGAGAATTCTACAACCAGAGATTGGAAAGTGGTAAAGGTATAGTTTTTAGCTATTTGTATCTGATGATGTATCTGCACCACCCCATGACCGTCTTGTTTTCCCTGTCAAGTCAGATAGTCAGTTGTTGGGAGGTAAAATTAAGCTCAAAATTGTTCTGGACGTATTGTTTAGCCATGTTTCTGTGAGGAAGAGATGACTAAGGACTAGCACAGAAGTGCTATGAGCTATTACAATACCCCCCCAACAAATATATGCACTTTCCCAGTATTTGTCGGACTAGAGTTAGAATACTAAATATGATCCTCCAAAATATATGCACCTTTTCCAATGTTAGTGGGACTGGAGCTAGAATATTTACTCTGACCCTCTTCCTCAATATATGCACTTTTCCAGGGGGCGTGGCTCCTGTGAGCAGCAAGATGGCCACTCACTGAGAGGGCTCTGTCGGCCGAGTGAAAAATCCTCACATTATCTGCACATATATCAGACACCCCGAGTTATTGAGCTCAAGCATAGTCTTCTTTTACCCATTGGAACATACCGACTGCGTATTGTCGAGCAGCAGCTCCTCCTCTTGAAGGGAAAGTGTCAGGCCTGCCGCAGCCTGCTGGTGCAAGAGGCATGGTGCTCTGGGCTGGTCGGGCATGGCCGGCCTAGGCCTGTGGCTTTAATAGGCCACCAGGAGAAAGCAGGCGGAGCTGCAGCTGCCCTCCAGTGCCAGAGCTGGGGGCAATGGCTGGGGTGGGCCGGGCCCGGGCTGATTGGGGAGAGTAATCCTGGGCCTGGTGGAGCATGCTGGTGGCTCAGCACTTCACCATCCGGGGCACTGCACAGGACTGCAGGGCTGTTGGCGGGCGGCATGGGCTGCTCACCCCCATGCCTGGTACTGCTGCCTGGTGTGCATGCTGCCTCCCCCTGGGTGGCCAGAGTGGACCATGCACTGTAGCCCTGGGAGCTCCCAAGACCCTAAGGACTACAATAACATAATATCGGTGGCTGGTAAGATGCAGCGGCCTGACAAGGGCGAGTGCCAATCCTTATTTCATTGCCACCCGATGCCCACATGCATGATACTACAACTTGGCAATAGGACTCTTCTTTGGACAGTGCATGCCACCAGGGAAGCCTGATCCTTTAGTACCTCACTGGCTGCAGTCTCAGTATAACCCTGCACAGTGCTACTTTGGCTCAAAGTTGAATGCACACACATACTAATGTGTAATAGGAGCATCCTGCCCGGCCCTGCACCCCATGCCGCTTGTGTTGATGGGCAGGGATGCTATTGCGGAACATTGCACTAGCCCAATAGCTCTGGAAAGTTCCCTTGCAGAGGTGACCCACAAGTCTTGACTCACCCATACTGGCATCAAACCTAGTCGGTCTCCCAATGCTGCGCTATAGCACCCATCGGTGTTAGGCCTGCATGTGCCCCCCTAGCCAGCAGGGAACCGGGGAGTGGCGGGCCTCACAGTGTTTGACTGTAGGCGTCATAGTACGAGTGCACCACAGAGAGTGGAAGCCTGGAAATTTTATATAGCAGCCTTTGTGTATGCTCACAGATCACTCCACAGTTTTTGTTCGCTGGGTGCCCGGACTGATTGAAAATGGGGAAGTATGACACCAAGCAAACCAAGGTCTCTTTGGAAAACCGGTGCCTCACCCGCGGGCTGGAACATGACTCTGACTCTAGGCCTACTGTATCGCAACAGGGGAAGCCAGCGTTGCTCGATGAAGAGTTACGCACAATCCTTATGGATGTTAAATCCAGCCTAAAAACTATTGACTCGAAACTGGACCTCCTCACAACATTTTTAGACCAGTTCATACAGCAGGAAGATAAACATGAAGCAAGGCTAGACCAGCTTCAGAATTGGGTCTCAGATGTAGATGACATACAAGCTGACTCAAAAGAACAAATGCTGCAGATTGATAAAATTCTTAACATTATTAAGGCCAAAAACAAGGACCTGGAAGCTCGTTCTCGCAATAACAACCTCCACATAACTGGTATTTCTGAAACCACTGCTATAACCAAGATGGCGGACTTTAAAAAAAAATTGTTGCGTGATCTGTTTGGCTTGGACCTATCTCCAGTCTTTATTGTGGAAAGAGCTCACCGCTCTCTCTGGCCAAAACCACCGGTGAGTGCGCTGCCCAGGCCTATCATGGCTCGCCTTCTGAACTACCGCCACCGAGATGTGGTTCTGAGACTGGCCATTGAGCGTGGTGCTCTGCAATACCAAGGAAATAATATCTCAATTTATCCAGATTTTACCCCATCCATGCAGGTGGACTGACAGGAGTTTTTGCCTGTGAAAAGACTTCTTCACCAAGCTGGAATTCCATTTGCCGGCATGTGCCCCGCAAAGCTGCGGATCTCCTTGGAGGGGAAGGCCCATTTCCTCACTGATGTCAAGTCAGCACTCAAATTCGCGAAACATATTCGTTGAGTGCGGCAGTCCTTGGTGGCCTCTCCTCATCCACCTTCAAATGACCAGCTGAGCGATAATGACTGATATGTTTAAGTGAGGATGCTGTATAATGCCATGCATGTGGAGGGGTATGTCAATGGCTTTGTTGCCTTGTAGCAAAGTTCTACCTGATGTACGAGTAATCAATATATGCTCTGTTAATACTCCTCTTTTCGTTAAGCTAGGCTGTACCTATCTACATAGTCCCAGTTCATTTGGGGTGTCCCTTCCTCTGGATATCTTGGCCACCCAGCCATAATTGGCGGGGTTGTACGCGGTGTACCATTGCCCCCCCCCCCCGGATAAAGACCTTTTGACTGTTCTGTTGTTCTAGGATTAAAGGGAGGGAGTCATGGCACAACCTGATTGGAGGGTTGATATGGGTGGTGGGAGGGTGGGGTTTGTTCTACAAGTTACATCTAAAATGGAGGGAGGTCAGGGGTTGTTGAGCGGTATACTCGGATTGTTCATATTCTGTTTTTAGACCCACAATATGATCTACATTTATGTTTACATGATTTGAATGTCCTGTTTTCATGCAAAGGAACTTTCATTTGGCTATGTCACATTCACTTCTTGCAGGTCAACAGGTTTTATACACCCAGTACATAGCATGACTGCGGTTTTATGTATTACTTGGAACATCCATGGGCTCAACAACTACAAAAAAGCGTGCTTAGTACACTCTTACCTTAGTAGTCACAAAGTTGACATCTGTTTCCCACAAAAGACACACCTTAGCAGCCCACTGTCCTCCAGACTATGTGCCAGATGGTGGGGGGAAATGTATTCCTCCACTTATTCAAACTATGCTAGAGGTGTGGCGGTGCTGCTCCGTAATTGACTCAAATGGTGGATGTCTCACTCCCTAATTGACCCAGAGGGCAGGTACATTATATTTACTTGTTCACTCTATGGGAAAATGGTGACTATATTTGAAAAATATGGGCCGAATAACTATGACGCTGGTTTTTCATTCACCTCTGGTCTAAAATTGCGAATCTTGGCTGCAACACTATTATATGGGGAGGGACTTTAACGCTATTTTAGATGACAAGCTAGACCGATCTGGCTCCTCTAGAAGTTTACACCCACAAGCCACGTCAGTGCTCAAAACGATCACACGAGAAAATTATTTGGTGGATGCTTGGAGGTGGTCACATCCAGACACCAGGGAGGGTGCTTGCATATGAAACTTCCATAATGCATGGTCTAGACTAGACTAGACTTTTGGTTGGTGTCTCAGAATGTTATGACTTGGGTGGTAATCGTTTCTCATCTACTGCACACTTTTTCGGACCATGCCCCAGTCCTTATTACTTTACAGATCCCTCACACAGTCCGCCGAGCCTTCACTTGGTGTTTGCCTCCTGATGCACCGCTAGAGACAGTATTTTGTGAGGAGATTTGCAAATAATTAATTGAGTATTTTTCTCATAATGTTGACACTTTGGGAGGCATTCAAAGTGGTAATTAAAGGCGCATGCATTGCCAAAGATCTGGTGTACTGAGGGTCATTAGGAGCACCCTGTCTGGTCTGGAGGGAGAAATCCAAAACATGGAGGGGCAATATTTGAAATCCAAAGATACCACAATATTGGCTAGCATCAGAGGGAAAATCACTGAGATTCAGGACAAAGCCACTCGCAAGACACACTTTCTCTGCCATCATGCGCAGGCCAAGAGATATGGTAAGGGGGACCTACTGAGTAAAACAATAGCTTCCATTCTGCGTACCCCCAGAACATCTACCCATATTACTGAATTGCTTTCTACAGACTCCTATCTAGTCCATACCCCATCAGAATTACTAGAGGTCGTATCGTCATTCTATTGTCAATTATATTCCACTATGTCCACATTAAAGGACTCTACTCTGATTGAATATTTTGACACTATACAGTTACTTTGGCTCGACCATGCACACAGGCTATACCTGGATGAGTCTTACACCACCGAAGAGATAATACAGGTCATCCAGAGCTTACCTGGGGATAATTCCCCTGGGTTGGATGGATTAACTGCCATGTTTTGTAACGAGTATGCTCCCCTTTTGATTCTTTGGAAAGTGGAATGCTACCACCCTCCATGCGTGAGGCGTTAATAATAACACTGTTAAAACCTGGGAAGCACGCTAATTTGTGCGACTCATATCGCCCTTTGTCACTAATCAATGTCGACAATAAAATTTACGCTAAACTCCTCACTAATCGCCTCCAGCCGCCTCTGCCCATGATAGTTAGGCCGGACCAGTCTGGCTTCGTCCCGGGGTGGTCAACGTCCCACGACCTTGGTACTCTCTTTGCAGTAATGCATTATCTAGACCCTCAAGTTCCAGCTATAGTCACACTACTAGATGCCACAAAGGCGTTTGATTCGTCGGAATGGGTGTACCTATTCTCCCTGCTGGCCAGATTGGGTCTCAGCCCCACTTTCATAAACCAAATCCGCCTTCTTTATACACTCCCCACCGCGAGAGTGTGCCTAAACGATCTTATCTCAGATACCATACCCATCTCACGTGGCACCCACCAAGGTTGCCCCCCTGTTGCCACTCCTGTTTGCTATAGCAACGGAACCCCTCGCAGCGAGATTGCGACAGCACCATGCAAACAGGGGACTTGGCTTCACATCCAAAGAGCTGATATTTTTTATGTATGTAGATGACATTACACTTTACATTTGCAGGCCTGAGGAGAACTTACCCACAGTAGCGTGTGAAGTGTAAGATTTGGCAACTATTCGAGTGTCAATATTAACTGGGCCAAATCGGTCCTATTTCCGCTCACCGATTGTACAAGAGAATTCACATCAGATTACCCATTTACTTGGGTTGAACACCCTGTTAAATACTTAGGCATCTGGCTCAGTAGTAGCACACAAGAGTTGTTGAATGCTAACTACGGCCAGGCTATCACATGGGCTGGAGGACAGGATAGCCATTTGGTCCAAACTGCCCCTATACTTAGCGGTACAAATTGCCTTAGTGAAAATGATAGTACCCAAATTACTTTATTTATTTGCCAATATTCCTCTACCGCTTACCGTTCAATTCTTTAAATGCCTCAAAACCTGTATGATCTTCTTTTTCTGGGTGAATAAACAACCCAGAATATCATAGGAACATCTGACACTCCCCCCCCTCTCAAGGTGGAATGGGTGCACTAGACTTAACATTATATGCATATTGCACTCAAGCTCAATACCTACAGTTCTGTTTACATCTGATGCCGTACCATCCGCATGTAGCTGTCTAGAAGGATTGAGCTGCACCTTGGCCATTGAACACGGCCCTTTACCAACCCTACAAGAATCCAGGGAGGGAGACTGACATGATGGAATCACTTAGATGGATGTGGGTGGGGCTGAGAAGGAGAGCAGGACTCTGCAGTCTGTATTCCCCTTCTATCCCATTGGCTAACAGTCCCCTAATTCGTCCACTAAAGGACAGGGGTCTATGGCACCAGCACACAAACTCAAGCTTACTATGTTCTCGGATCTATATCCAAATGGACAGTTTCTCTCAGCATTACAGGCGGGTGAGGCTTCACTCACCACATTGCCCGACACATTACTATTTTATCAATTGCGCGCCACATGTCGTACATTACATGGCACATTCCCAGAGTCACCTCCAGGTCTCCTGGCGCTGGAGCATATGCTCACAGATGCTTCTCCTCACAAAGTCGTAACACGTCTCTGTAATATTACACAGAAAAGCTCTCCAGTCGCTGTCTCTAAAGCCCTAGAACAATGGAAGTCAGATCTGGCTCCCGCTATTACAGATGCTCAATGGTCTTTTTGCTACAGCCAACTGGAATTTCTATTCCCAAGTTATCGTTTTCGACAAATACATTTTACATTTTGACACCGAATCTATCGTACCCCTGCACAATTGTTCAGGATGGGGCTACTCACAGATTCCTGTTGTGTGCATTGTAAAGTCCCGCAAGCAGATTTCTTACACCTCCCCTGGCAGTGTCCTGAAATTGCAACTTTCTGGGGGGAGGTATATAATTGTGTTCAGGCGATTACAGGCCAGGAACTACAATTCTCCCATTTAGAGATCTTGCTGGGACATGTCAAGGATGTCCAAACTGCACACTGGCAGCTCGTGGCCATGTTGCTCCTTCTAGCTAAACTCAGGATGGCCATGCATTGCGGTAGATGCCCTGTTCCCAATATAGCAGCATGGCTGTGCAACGCCACTTATTGCCAAGAATAATTGTCAAAATACTGGGAACTACTACCCATTCGTTCAAGACCCAAAGATATTTGGAGTTCATTTAGTACTTGGTTTCGATAACCGAGCGCTGCCTCATCCTTAGTGGTAACACACCCAAAAATAATACTACAGCTGGATATCCGGATATAGGATAATCGTAATCACTACAGGTCAGATTATATAATGACATAACCAAGATGTGCGGTTGACACTGTGCCACACAATAAGGTCTGTGTATTGTATAATATATGTGCCCAGCACCTTCTGCAATGTACAGTGCGGTATTGTTACTGAAATAGTTGACATCTATGATTCATTTGTCATTGTATAGCGATGCAATGTTGACCAGGTGTATGTAAGTCAGGGATCTCCCTTTTGTCTTTCTCTAATGTTTTATTATGTATTCCTCCCTTTCTTCCTGCTTTTTCCCCCTATGTTTCCTTTTTTCCCCTACTCCCCCTAATTTGGTTGGGATTACTTGCCATGCCTATGAATGATGTATCACTTGCTGTGTTTGTACTTAAAATGGCAATAAACAGCTTAAGAAAATGTGCACTTTCCCCTGCATTGGAATGGAGTTAGAATATTTAACATGGCCCCCAAATATATGCCATTTCCCCAGTTTCTAAATATGAGTCACTCAGCACTTTTTCCAATGTCTAAATATTACCTGCCGAGTCTATAAGCACTTTCCTCAATCTTTGTGTGACTGGAGGACAAACCATGATTTAAAACTAATGTCAGATATTGTGTTTGCGGCTTCCAAACATTATCTGTCCCATTCTGAACCCCAATACTACACCATATCATTATAGGGTCACTCCCAATGATACAATCAGCATCATAAAAAAGACCAACCACCCAGGCACTACTATGGTTCATTGCAAGACACCTTGCCACTACTTGTCCTATGAGCTTTGTGCCATTCTGTGGAAGCTCCAAAATATAAGGCTAATTATAGTTGGGTATTTCCACTGAATCTCATGAGATTAGGAGGCCATGTTGGGTTCAGGCCTCTTAACCCACATCCAAGACACTGCCCGGACATCTGTCTTCTAACTGGCAATGGGATAAGACCACCTGCTATGGTTTTGGGAATCCTCTGGCCCTTGAAGCAACCTGGATCCTAACGACTCATCCACTTTATCCATGCCTTCTTTGAGTGAAGAAGGCATCTTAGTTTGAATGCCTGAATCTCTGCAAATAAAGGAACAAAATGTGAATCTGGAAAAATAACTCAAACTAGTGATACATGTGCACACTCAAGAGATGAAAGATATCCTCAGTATCCTCAGTACAGGAAGCTCCTCATTGCCAATGTAAAGACAATAAGCAAAATAGAAGAATCAGAATGATTGCAAAAAAGATAACTCCTCAAGGAGGGAGCTGGACATTGTAGTGAGAGAAAATTTGAAACAAAGCTTTGTGAATTAAGAGATAAACAAGACTATCAATAAAATGAGTCCATAGATTGCTAAGAAAACATTTATCAGCAGAGAAGTTGATGTTCTATACTGGTATGCCAAATTTCCAATCATATTACAAAAGTAAATATTGACTTCATTTTCTATTCAGAAGGTTAAATTCATCCATGTTTGTCAGCCAATCTATAGACTGAGGTACCAAGAGTCAAAAAATGCTATTGGCAGGCCGTCTAGGCCCGGTGCTTTGTTACGGGAGAGACCTTTAATGGCTGCCCGTATTTCCATTTTGGTGATGGGCCCGAAAGGCTCTTCTGGGCGTCCGCTGTGAGTCGTGGGTATGGTAGACCTTCTAAGAAGCTGGCGACCAGTGTGTCATCAATGTGTGCGGGTTCGCTGTAGAGTGCACTATAAGAAGTACAAAACGCATCATTTATCTCACGCTGTGTGTGGATCATGCCCTCGCCTGGTATGTTAATACGATGAATAATAGGAGGTGTTGGGTTGTCTTGCAGTATCCTAGCCAGCAGTGTCCCAGATTTGTCAGCCTCGGTGTGCTTCAGTTGTGTATATGCTTTGTGGTCTATGACCCGGAGAGTTTCTAGTAATTCGGCATGTTGAATACGCGTGTCTCGCAGTGGAGCCTGTTTGCTCGGGTCACTCGCTGCTGCTTGCTCCAATTCAGTCATTAAATTTTCTATTCTGATGAGACTTTTATGTACCTGCTGCCTAGCGCCTACTGTGGATCCAATTGCAGTGCCACGCACTACAACCTTGAGTGCGTCCCATTCAATTAAATTTGAGGAGGCAGTGTTCCAGTTCTCTGAAAAATAATTTGTAATGGCAGTGGATAACACAGTGCGGAAGGGAGTGTCCTCCAGCAACTGGGGCCAAAGCTTCCAAGTGGGGACCGGGGTAGGCACTCTGCCCCATGTAAGAGTAATCTCCAGGGGGTTATGGTCAGAGAAAGTCTTGGCTAGATATGTAGCATGGTTGACTTGGGCTGCGACACTAAGGGAGCAAAGGAATCTGTCAATCCTAGTGTGGAGCTGGTGTACTGGTGAGAAAAAAGAGTATTCTCTGCGTGTTGGATGCAGTAGTCTCCATACATCTCTCAGTTCCCACCCAGTCGTCCAGTCACGCAGGGCCTCAGCTTGTTTTAGGGCACCTGCTCCATGAAGGGGAGGGTGTGATCTGTCTAGCCCAAAGTTACGGAGTTACAGTCTCCTCCTAATAGCCATGGATATGTATTCCATCCAGTCAGTACAGTGCTCAGTTTGTTACAAAATTTGTCTTGGTCAAAGTTTGGGGCGTAAATGCTACCTAAGACCACTGGTAGGCCGTCTAGTGTTTCCCGCAGCAATATATATCTACCTTGATCGTCAGTGCGTCGTTCCAGTTCTGTAAAGGGGACTCCGTGCCTGACCCAAATGGTCACCCCTCTTGCAAAAACCAAATAATTATTAGAGAATATTTGACCCCTCCATTTCTTGCGAACTTTCACAGCTTCTGAGTCAGTGAGGTGCGATTCTTGCAGGAAAACTATTTGCGCTTTTTGCCTAAGAAGTTGCGCATGAACCCTATGCCTTTTATGTACTGAGCCAAGCCCCTGCACATTCCAGGAGAGTAAATTATAGGAGCCTAATGTGGTGGAGTTGTATTGCATGTATCAGTAGTGTAAGTAGCGCTCCCCCTAACTTGAAGCCTGTTTCCTGTCGTGGGCCAGAAGTCCCATATCCCCTTCAAACTAGTAATACTCGGCTCAGCCATTGAATTGTGGTGGGCCAAACAGTGAACAAAAACATACAAGTAGTGCAATACGGTGCGTTCGCTTTGTGGGGGGTAGTCGCCACCGTCTGTCATGCTGCTTGCATGTATACAAGAGCTCTAGAAGCTCAACGGAACCCGGGGGGGTATTTTATTGCTCTATTAGAGCTAATCGCCATTAGTGCTACATACTAGAAAGGGAGAAGTGTAGTGTTGTGCCACATATTCACATAATAGGTATCATTCAGTAGTATGTCATACACTGTGGGCAACGGGTACATTTAATGTTCGAAATGAGTGGCATCAGAAATTCACATATACATCAGTTGACCTTGTTTGGCCATTGTGTGACCGGTATCATCATGAGAGTAGTGCATAAAGGAAAAGGATACATTTAGTCATAAGGGTCCTGCGGTGGGGCGCCTCCTGCCCCCCGTGGCCTGGTGGTCAAAACTTCAGTTCAATCCGTTCTGTTCACCCTATCAGATCATCTGCTGTCTGAGGCATCACCGATGGGAACGGGGTGATACTGCGCTCGGAGTCTGACTGTATGGTGCTGTCCTCTGAAGAGTCGGTCGCGATCTGGAGTTTGTCATCCCTGAAGGAGTTTGCTACTGCCAATGCCTCTGTCTTGCTATTCAACGCCTGTTCGTGTGTAAGACCGGTGGTAGCCGGTTTGTGCAGTCCCTTAGCGTTGTGGCGAGATCTGCGGCCTTGGGTTCGTGCGGGGCTATTGGGCATGTTTTGGGACGAGGTACCAGAGCTCGAGATTGGATTCATTACTTCAATCCACTCCTCCGCATCTTCCGGGCTGTCGAAAAAATACGTTTTTTGGTTGTGAATTATTTTTAAACGGGCCAGGAATAGCAGTGCATATTTGAGCTGTAAAGCACACAGTTTTTTCTTCACTGCTTGAAAGGAGGATCGCTGGCAGTGCACCATTGCTGTATAATCGGGGTACAGAGATATCCGATGATTTTTTAATTGGATCCGAATCTGTTCCTGCGCTTTTTGTAACAACACATCTCGGTCTCTGTAGTTCAGTATTTTAACTATTAAGGGTCGTGGGGGCATTCCAGCTTTCGGCGCTCCAGTAGGGATCCGGTGGGCTCTCTCCACGCAGAAATAGGGCGAGAGGCCCTCTGGGGCCACATGTTCCCGAAACCAGCATTCCATGATTTCGGCAGCCTTGAGGCCCTCACTGCGCTCTGGGAGTCCAATGACTCGTATATTGTTCCGGCGGTTCCTGCCCTCTGCGTCCTCAATCCTGTCCTGTAATCCGTTGATTTGTTGCTGCAGTTGTTGTATGTGCGTCGCATGCTCTTTGATTTGGGGTTCAATGTTGCTTAGAATTTTATCATGTGAGCGCACTGTGTCAGCGAGTTTCACGTGGTCCGCCCGAACGAGCGTGAAACCAGTTGTAAGTGAACCAATCTGCTGTTCTATTGCTTTACAGGAGTCTCTGACTTCCTGCAGGATCAGGTCCAGCTTGTCTGGAGGTAACACTAAGGAGTTAGAGGGAGTGGTGCCTGGTGATGGGGGCCTGGCGATAGTTTCGGGGTCCTCCGCAGGGTTTCCCGTAGCAGGATTTGTGTCCAGGGTTTTGCCTTTAACCTGCCCCATTTCAAGTGCTGGTACTCTCGTTAGGCGCAGGGTAAGTGCCTAAATGTGGGGCGACTAGGAGGTGCCCCCACTGTGCTGCAGATGAAACAGGTGTGTTCCCTAGAGTGTCTGCTCGTCGCCCAACAGGACAATTGGATACAGGCACCGCCAGCGCCGTGGAGGCACAGCCAGGGAGTCAATATCAGCTGCAATCGTGCAGTGTAGCATACGGTGAGGCGAGTCGCAGACAATCTTATGTGCGGACTTGGTGTCCTAATATTGCTGGTGTTTACATAACTCAGCGGGGCTCCTTGGGCCTGGTAGAGATATGGCCTTAACCCATGTTTCTACATTCACTCCCGGACAGGCCAGAACACCGGCACTTTTCGGAAGGGTGGGGGGGAGAGAGAGAATCAGTAGGCTGGTCCAGGCGTAGGCGGTGTCAATGGCGGTCCATGAGTAGCCTTCCAGTTCCAGTTGAATCATGCAGTGGGGCCAGCCATGGGGCTATAATGGAGGTTATGCGGCAGGGGGGGAGTAGGGGAGCAGCAAAGTATTGACAATAGACACAATCCTACCTCCAGGTTACACCGGAGAATAGCCCCCGCATTGCGCACAGCTTGGCCAGAGTCCCAGGACAATGATCCGCTCCGGGATGTTTAGCAGAGTACTTGTGCTCAGGGTGCCACTCTGCTCCGGCAGCCACTACTCCTCGCGCAGAGCCCGAACAGCGCTGTCTCTCCTAAGCAGTGCGCCCGGGTAGTCCACAAGCATCAGCGATCCACACTGCACACGGTATGCTGCCACTTCTGTCTTCCGAGCCCCCAGTACACAGGCAATCGCGCCCAACAGACTATGCCCATCCGATCCGCGGCGCCGGCCGCATCCGCAATACCTCGCTCTGCCGGAAGCCCTCAATCCCACACGCTGGGTCAGTTCGTTCTGTAGGGCGGCATCCCACGGCACACACAACAGGCCAGACAATGTGCAAGTCCGACAGGCGTTGAGACTCCCCACCACTCCACGCACCTCACCTCTTCAGCGTAGAGGGCGGTCACACACAGGGGACAGCATTCGGCTCGGAGCGCCCGCACTCACCGGGGGTCGGGGTCAGTCATCCCTGCAGGCCACATGGTGTTCGCCTCGGTGAATGATTTCGTCCGCACTCCGCTGTCCTGCTACACCGGCTCGGGCAGCCACCAGCAGCCAGATGAAGGCAGCCGCGAGGCCCGATGCAGATCGTGAGTAGACAGCGTCTCCGGGAGCAGTCAGGAAGCGCGTTGCAGCAGCGCTGGTAGTTTCATGGCGGCTAGGCCGCAGCATCCGCAGCTCCCGTCATGGGTGGTGTACACGGCGATGCTGACGTTCCGGGCGGAGAAATCAGGCAGGCTTTCTTCCCCGGTACATAACGGCAGTGATGCTGCGATTAAACGCTCGAAGCAGCACTCTGCCCGGCGATGTTGCAGGATTATTCCTCCCGGGGTCCGGAGCCTCCCTAAACCATGTCCGCCATCTTAGGCGGCTAGCCAGGCCCCAACAATAATAATAATGATAATACCTACTTCTACAGTATATTACTCATATATTGACCCACAAATATTAACGTCAAAGTCTGTCCTTCTGGATTCCAACTTAAAAAGAAGCAAATCTTCACAGTAATTGATAATATATATTCCCAGTGCATAATTTGAGCTGGTGGTGGGAAGTGGGAGCAACTGGCACTCGTTTTTGGGGACTTGGCTTATTTTTAATCATCAAACTTTGACCCAGAGCAAGAGCAAAAAGTCAGAAAAGAGGGAGAGAAGCAGGAAGAGAAAGAAAGCAGGTATAAAAAGGTATGAAAAAGAACCTACAAGGTGAGATAAAGGGAGGTATTGAGTGTGTGGTGGTAGGTGTAAAACATGAAGAGGAATAAAGACTAAACAGCCAGGCATTCAATATCCCCCTACATTAGGTAGCACTAGCCACAGACTTTTGAGCAAATGTTTGGTCCAGCACTTATTCTCTTACAATCTAAGCATTGTACATTCCCCTCAAGTAGCATAGTGTGTGTTAAGATGTATTGGGTAAGTAGACTGTTACGGGAGAGTTACTAGACGTAAATTGTAAATTGTGACAGTAGGTCCATTGCAATTTATACATGGAGGAAGAAAACAGAAAGACTGAATATATGCAACGCTTGTACAATAAATTAATGTAAAACCCATATGCAGTGTGTCATGTAAATGAATGCTTTTTCCCATACATATTAAATTGCCTCGGCAGGCTCAATGCAGATCTATTTTTCCTGCACATCCAGCTTCACCGAATCTTTAAATTGCTAGCATTCAGCTGCACGCTCATGCGACAGACCAAATCTAGCAAGTTAGACAGTTTTGACAAAGTTCATTTCAGAATAGAGAAAGAGGTTTTTTTCCCTTGCCTTATTAACTGTGCTTTTGTGGTGAACCATTAAAGTTGAGGCACATCAGCTTCCTCCAAGTGTCTAAATTTCTGACACTTCGAAGAAGCTAAATTTACAGGCCAGGGATACCCGTGCAGTTCCAAAGCTGCGCTAAAGAAGTGAATGAAAGTGTGCACAGAGATGAATATGTTTAATTATTGTCCTGACTCAAATAAGTGTAAAGAGGCACGTTTTGCATAGTGGCTTGGCCACCACAAGGACTGAGGTGTATTTTCTGTGTCTTCGCTCTAAAAATTAATTTTGTCTCCTTTTATCAGTTCTTAATTTGTAAAAAAATAAGTGCTGGTGCTCAAAGCTTTTCTCAAAAGCCCACAACCAGACTGATATTTGTCGGGATGCCTAAAACCAATGCTGCATAGTTTGAATCCACCTCATGCCACTCTCCTTCACCGCCATGCAAATATTGTTTTTTTATTTTTTTCCAAAACACATTTTTATTAAGTCAGCAGAGAAAATATCCACATTGCAGACAGGAGAAATACAATAAAAACTGATCAGTATCATAGCATCCAAGCTGGTGGCTTCCATGATAATAGTATGACATTTATAATATAATAAAATGAACATTTCGGACTTGTAAGCATCAGCCCGTAACATTACAACCAAGTGTGCTATGTACTTTGTAATATTCCAGGTGTCGTACCCATCAAGCAAGTCCACAAGTGTTGTAGTCCTTTGTATCATTATTCTTCGCTGTGGTTTGTTCTCACAAGGCCTCCCCATCAGCATGTTGCGGAGGGGGGGGTTCTAAAACGAGCCCTATAAAGTCTGCCCATCGCTTCCAGATTTTGGGGTGCTTCAGTGGGCAGCCCGGCGCTGTAAAGATAGGTTGCTCCTGACCCATGCACCAATCAAGGCCCGTTTTCCACGATCCCAATTTAGGGGGGGGCTCGGTCCTTCCATACTCTAGCTATATCTCTTTAGCCAAAGTGAGGCCCAAGAATAGCAAATGTCTTTTATAGATATTGCCCCCTATTTCGTCAGTGATGTGCAGCAGGGCAAGTTTCGGAGATAGGGGTATTTCTCATCTCAATACTTCTGACAAACAGGCCGTGAACCCCCTCCAAAATCTATTAAGCGCAGTGCATTCCCATACGGTGTGGATAAATGTACCTTCCGCGCAGTCACATCGTCAACAAGCAGGGGAAGCTATCAGTCCCACCCTCTACAGTCAATGTCTGGTAAAATAAGCGCAGTGTAAATATTTGAATTGAATAAGTCTTAGGCGGGAAGCTATTGCAGCTCCCCGTGGGGATTCTAGCACCTCCGTCCAGTCATCACCATCAAGGGGACCAAGGTCCGTCTGCCATCTCTCCCGGAGTGAGTCTAGTGTAGTAGAGAGATTCGTCACCAAGGTTTGGTATATCTTTGCAATCTTGTGGCCCCCTAAGTCACCCATGAACACCTTGGCTTCTATCGGATTGAACTCCGGGAGAGATTCCAGGTGTGCAATGTATGGAGTTAGGGCCAGATGTACGACCATTTGAAATTGCGACTCGCATATTGCGAAAAATAGCGAGTCGTAATTTGTGAGTCACAATTCCAAATGTACAACAGTGTCAGAGACACTGTTAGCGATTCCCAATGGGGTCGCAAAATGCGAGGCTCATCAATATTCATGAGGCACTCGCATTTTGCGACCCCATTAAGAATGGCTGGCCCTCCCAGGGATGGTGGCCTGCTGGGCTTAGCAGACCACCATGTCTGGGACTGCTTTTAAATAAAGCAGATTTTTTTAAAAAAAATGCAGCCCGTTTTCCTTAAAGGAAAACGGGATGCATTTTTTAAAAAAATGAAACGTTTTCGTTTCATTTTTTAAGGGCAGGCAGTGGTCCCTGGGACCACTGCCTGCCCTTAAAAAATATTTTCACATGCATTTGCAAAGGGGAAGGGGTCCCCTGGGGACCCCTTCCCATTTGCAACTGCATTACCATCCTACTTGAAGTAGGTGGTAAATTGCGACTGTTGTGCGACCGCAATTACGGTCGCAAAACAGTCATAAATAGGGTTCTGAGTCCCAATTAGGAAGGGAGGCCCTTGAAACACCCCTTCCTAATTGCGAGTCGCAAACGCTATATAGCGAGTCGCAAATAAATTGCGACTCGCTAAATAGCTTTTGTACATGGCCCTGTAGGGTTTTTGCATGCGCAAATGGGTCGCAGACCCGTTTGCTCATGCAAAAACGTGTCGTACATCTAGCCCATAGAGCATGCCGTAATTGCAGGTACTTATAGAATTGTGAATGCGGCAGAACAAATTCTTTCCTGAGCTCTTGGAAGGACTTCAAGGTGGTACCTCGCATTACGTCCCCCAAGGTAGATATACCTATGGCATCCCAGTCCCGAAATCCCGACAGCGTGGATACTTGCAATAGAAGGCCGCTCTGCCAGAGGGGCATCTCTCCTGTCAATCATCCCCACCATCCCATTCTGCGCAATGAATCTTTCCATACTACGAACACCACGCGCATGGCAGACGGAAGTCGTCGAAGCTCTTTTGAGGTATGCAGGAGTAAGTGGGGTAGCGTGTTACCCCTGAGCCATCATTCTACCTGATACGCTGGGTCACCTCGATTCCCGTACCACCAATCATTCAACACCAGGAGATAAGACGCTGCATGGTATACTTGGATGTCAGGGGTCGCTATCCCCCCACAGTACGTAGATTGAAAACACGTTTTAATGCAACTCCATCTGCATGATCATTCCAGAGGAAACGACTTATCCTCGAATTGAGCTGGCGGAACCAGGTGGGCGGTATCGGAAAGGGATGGTTCTACAGCTGATAGAGAAGGCGAGGGAGCAACACCATCTTAAAAATTGCCGACCGTCCCAAAATGGATAGAGGCATACGCGACCACGACCTCATCTCAGCCTGAGTGCGTGTCCAGACGGGGGCAATGTTCTTATCCCACTATATCGATTGGGAGGACGAGAGGTGGACCCCGAGATATTTAAACCCGGTTACAGATAGCGTCACTTCCTCCGCCCAGGCGCCCATCTCCGAGTCTCTTCACAGAGGCCACAGTATAGATTTACGGGCATTCATATACAGTCCTGAGGTTTCTCCGAATATTTGCATTATGCGGAGTAAGCGAGATCCCGTCCGATGCGGCTCTAAAAGAAAAAAAAGCACGTCATCTGCATAGAGGGCGATTCGGTCTGATATCCCGCCCGGCCATTCAAATCCCTTGACCTGTGCATCAATTCTGACCCACGAGGCCAGCGGCACCATTGCCAATGCAAATAAATAAGGGGATAGAGGGCATCCCTGGCGAGTGCCGCGACCTATAGAGAAGGGGTCAGAGACCGCGCCCGTCACTCTAACCGAGGCCGTAAGGTCGGTATATAACAGTCGAATATATGACATAAGACATGGTCCAATGTTTAAGCGGTGTAGGAGGGCAAACAGGTACGTCCACCCCAGTGAGTCAAACGCCCTGTCTATATCAGCCAGCAGTAAAGCTGCCGGGCCTTCAAGATGTTCAATCGCTGCTACTGCATTGTGGGCTCGCCGGATATTGTGGCGAGTAGCCCGATGAAGCATAAATCCTGCCTGATCAGGATGAACCAGATCTGCCATATAGGGAAGGATACGGATAGCGAGGGCTTTGGCCAAGAGTTTGGCCTCCACATTCAGCAGCGATATAGGACGATATGATGAATGCTGATCCAGGGGTCTGCGGGGCATAAGGAATACTGCAATTTCGGCATGGCGCCAGTCTGGCGGGAGCCTTCCCTCCTCAAGGGCTGCGCCTACCACCACAAGGTAGTGGGGAATGAACTGAGACTGAAAAAGTTTGTAAAATTTGCACGGGAAACCGTTAGGACCTGGAGCTTTGCCTGTGTGCAAGTCCTTAAGGGCCGTACCCAGCTCCTCAACCATCAGGGGGGCATCTAATTCGGCTCGCGCCGTATCTGATAAAGCCTTTGGGGGTAGGTCATTCAGAAAGCAGCGCATCATGGGTTCTGGCAGAGCATCCTTAGGGGTATATAGATCTGCATATTAGGACACAAAGCTGGATGCAAATTGGACCGGGTCCGTAAGTATTTGGCCGTTTTTGGCCAGCATACCAGGTGTCGTTGGTGGGTGGAATGTTTATTAGCACAGACGATGCAGGAGAGAGCTCGACTTATCCCCCATTGGTAAATTCTGCTACGGGAGGCCAGCCAAGCTTGTCTGGCCTCATCACGTAGTGTGTTGGCGTATGTTTGTTGCACATGAAGGAGTTGGCGGCGGAACCGCCTCCCATCCTCCCCTCTACTTTGCTGCTCCAAGTCTAGTATCTGAGCCTCAGTTTGGAGTAACACTTCCCGATGCTTCTCACGTTGGGCAGTACAAAAGGATATATCGGCACCTCTGAGAGTTAGCTTCATGGCCTCCCAGATGGTCTCCGCCAAGGTCACCGTTCCCAAATTGTCAGTGAAGTAATCTGCAATGGCCCGATACATGTATGTCTTATATTGTGGAGTATGAAGGTGCCAAGTCGACAGGCGCCATCGGAAGGGGGGGCGAGCTACATTCAAACGTATCGTCAGCACCAATGGGGAGTGATCCGATAAACCCCATGGCAGTATATCTGCGGCCGCAATTTGGTAGTAGTAGCTAGTCGGTATAAAAATATAGTCCAAGCGTGAGAATGAATCATGGATTGTAGAGTAGTATGTATAGCTTTGTGTTGTTGGGTGTAAATGTCTCCATGTGTCTATCCAGCCCATGTCTTGCACTAATGTCTGTAGTCGCGTTTCTCTATGTGTCCCCAACCCTCCACGCGGTCTCCATATATCCTGGGCCTAAATCATCCAATCTCCACCTATAATGCACAGGCCTTTGGGTACCTCTAACAATATATTTGTCAGGCGTTCTACAAATGACTCGGATAGTGGGGGGGCACATAAATACTGCCAAGTGTAATGAGTTCCCCATATAACGTACCAGCCACAATAATGTATCTGCCCTGGGAATCGCCCCATGTTCGTGTGGGTGTAAAAGGGACTTTCCGATGAATTAGGATCTCCACCCCACGGGAACCCCTGGTAAACCTCGCGTGGATGACCTGTATGTAGCCAAAACGGGAGAGGCAGGGCGCCTTGGTACCCATAAAGTGGGTTTCCTGTAATAACAGGAAATCTGCTGAGGCACGTTTAGCCTGTCGGAGAATAGCGCCTCTTTTAACCTTGTCGAGCGCACCCCATATATTCCAGATGACTATCTGAAGTCTGCTAACTGATTCTAACATAGGGCAATATATGGAGCATTAAGGTAGGATTCAGCTTAACGTGGGGCACGAACATCATCTGCACAATACAATACGACACAGCACCTTTAACAAAACTAAACAATCCCATTCCCTCCCCCACCCACCCCACCCAATGCCTCAAAACAGCTGAAGCATCTGTCGCGGTTGGGGTGTTACTGCTGCTCCAATGCGGTCAGGGCGCAACCCCAGACCAATGGATCCCCAGTGAACCGTCCCCAAACATAAGTAACGTTCTCAGATACTGAGAAGAAAGTTATGGGGGAGAGGGTTTCGGAGGCCCCAAGTTTATACCATCAGCCATATAAAAGTCACCTTTACGGTTTTCAGTCTCCATGTTGCGATGGTGATGAATCGTGGCGATCTTCAATCAATCTGGAGCCAGATGCACCCCGTGACTTCGAGCGGCGCCTCGAACGCGATCTGCGGTTCTGCTTCCCTTTAGGTTTGACAAGTTTCTGTGCGGCCTCCCCAGAGGACGATCCCGAATCAAGGCATGGCGGGGTGTGTGGCCTAAGCTTCTGCCTCTCATCCGTCGAGGCAAACTCCTCTTCGGGAGTGTCAAAGAAGAGTGTACGTGATTTGTAGACAACCCTCAGCCGGGCCGGGAACAGCAGAGCATATTGAATGTTTAGGTCTCGCAGCCGAGCCTTTGTGGCCGTAAATGATTGTCGGCGCTGCTGCACCAGTTTTGTATAGTCCGGAAAGATTAGGATATGATGAGAGTCGTATTGGAGTTTGCCCATCAACCTGGCCTGAGTGAGAACAACATCGCGGTCATGAAAGTTCAGGAGTCTGGCAATAATTGGTCGTGGTCAGGACTCTGGTGGAGGGTTTTGCATCAGGGCACGGTGTGCGCGTTCAATAATGAAGCATTGCGACAAAGAAGTCTGGGGGATCCATCCTGTTATCCATGTGGTAAGAAACCATTCCACATTATTGCCCTCGCAGCCCTCCGGACAGCCCACAAAGTGAAGGTTATTCCTTCTGGTTCTGCCTTCGGCGTCCTCCACTCTGAGTGCCAGACCTTTTGTAATGGATTCCAAAGAGGACACTCTTTTTTGGAGGGACGAGACAGTGTCCTTCGTAGTTGCTATCCGGGTTTCGGCCTCTGTAATTCTGTCCACTGCTTTGCAAAGATCCTGGCGGATCAGCATGACATCTGACCCAACTGCCCCGATCTTGGCCTCCAGCACATCCCGAGACTGCGTTATCGCCGCCATCAACGCAGCTGATGCCATCAACGCAGTTGTCCGAGCCAGCAGAGGCCTGTCTCGGCGGATCTGACGACTGTGTCCTGGCACCCCCATATCGATCCAGCGTGCTTTGTTTGGTGCCCTGCGGCTTGTCCTGAGTCATTTTCAATGATAGTAGCTGGATCCCAACCGCGTTAGCGCAGTTCTTTAGGGGCCGATAAGTGGTAGCTCTCACTCCAGTCGGCAGATATAGAAATATTGTCCCCTGAAGGGCGATAAACAGTTCGGACAATGTACACCCCCAAAGCAAGTGGGAAGGCAGGCGAGAAGGTGACCCACACACAAGCTGCACCGGGACCTAGTCTGGCCGTCTCCGCGCGTAGGGACCTCCCCACCCCCCTAATGGGCACCCGTATCCAACAACGCCCTGCCTCACCATGAAGTTTTGATGTGGGGTGTCCCCTGGTGGTGGAAGCAGAAGGTCAGCGCTGCACCGGGAAGGTCCACCCCAGGTCTCTTGCCTCCCCCCGCAGCCCAGCCCATCCAGGCCACATCCAGGAGGCGGGAAGGCAGTCTTCGTGTAGGGTCTTTAATATATGGAGGTAGGGCACGGCTAGGGCACAGCACGAGCCACGGGCATCAACTTTGCCACCTTCCTCGTGTTTCAAAGGCGTAGGGAGTAAGGCCTCATAAAGCACAAGCCAGTTTCAAGCCACATCAGACAGCAGGGGGCCGCAGCGTCCGGTCGTGTCACACGAGAGGTATCACTCAGGCCATCTATCTCACATCACACCTGCATCCATGTCGGGGGGTGGAAAGAGAAAGCCCCACAGTGAGCCCAAACAGGTATTGCCTCGGATGGGGGGCACGAGCCTCAGATAGGAACACTGCAGCCCAGGGAAGCAGTCGGAGTGCCAGAGCCCGGTCGCAATCACCGGCACCATGCGCCCTCACCAGCAATGCAGATCACGTCGTTGCGGCGCCACTGGGCACAGCGTCTCCGGCCTTCAGGCCTGTCGCTGCGGTGTCCTCCCAGGGAGCTCCGATGTGGCGGCTGCCGATCTCTATCACGGGGTCTGCCGCTGTCCCTGATGGGTCCGCCCGGCAGGTAGGCTTTTCACGTTGCCAGCAATATGTATCGCCAGGTCTCGGGCCCACCGCACGCTGTCTTTCACCTGCACGGGGCCAGCAGAGATCCCCTGCGGCTCTCGGCGCCCCTTCTCAGCAGACCACGACTTGAAGTCCAGTCTCAGCCCCGATCTCCGCCGCTCACTTCCCCAATATGCGACGGGCTGTTCCTGAGCAGGGTATGGAGCCAAGACACCAGGAAAGTCAGGATGATCCTCCGCACGGCGTGGACCTGATTCACCGATTCATTAGGAGCTCCGCCATCCAGCCGTCCCGGCATTAAGGTTTGCAATTATTCGTCTTCACCGTGCAGCGAGGGTATATGGACGATAGGTAGGGAAAACCGGGGGAAAGATCTATGGGCTGATGTATCAGGATATAAGTAGGATTTTAAGCGGGCCTCCGGAGCTCAGTTAAAGCGCATCCTCCATGTTGGCGCAAACATTGCTTCTTAATTTCACACTTGCAGGTTCTATTTCATTAATGCTTTCTCAATTTGTCACTGATTTCCTGTCTTTCCCTTCCTCCTCCATTCCTCCTTTAGTGTTTTTTTCTCTCATTTGAGATGTCATCAGTGATGTCACTGACCATGTATTGAGTTATGTAGTATGTGAGGTCATAAGCAGTTCATTACAGTGGCGTAAGTTATAGTTAGGTCAGGTATCTATAACTGATGAATTTCAATGGTTTTGTACAAGTAAAATATGAGCCTACCTATAACGGCTCTGCAGCCTTAGTTTTTTTCAGTGAATTTCTAAGGTTTTTTGCAATTCTATTTCCTAACTTTAATGTCCTCCCTGTAAACTTGTTTTTTTTCGGTGAATTTCTATGCTTTTTAATGTTATTTCCTAACTATAACGTCCCTGTAACTTTTCTTTAGTTGATGTCTATGGATTGTAATGTTATTTCCTAACTATAATGTCCCAGTAACCTATGTTTTTTCCAGTGAATTTGTAAGGTTCTTTTTAATTTTATTTTTGTAAGTGCAACCTGTAACCTAAAACAATGTATATGTGAATGGCTGTATGTGCTCTATGGTGGGTGTTAATGACTGTATGAGTGTGTGTGTGATTAGCTGTATGGGTGTATGTGTTTGGTGTGTGTTGGTCTTGTGGGTGTCTGAATGGCTGTGTGAGTGTCTCCATTTGTGAGTGGAAATGAGTATGTGAGTGGCTGTATAGTTGCCAGGTTTTCAGATTGGTTATGTGTGGCATTTTCATGGTTTCAATGTACTTGTGAGTGATATTCTACAACCAAATGTGTGCTACAGTTTGAGTGACAATTTAAGTCAAAGCAAAGAATGGAGGTAAGGTTTTGTGAACATGCAGCATGTAAATATGGAATTCTATATTGCAAGCACTCATAAGATTCAGGATAATAAAGATGAGAATTCTTGGTGAGTGGGCTGAATTGGGGAGTTGGTGCTGCAGCAAGCTCAATTCTCAGCAGTACTCAGAGACGTTGCTTGCCTGTATGCAGATTTGTTGTGCGCAGTGTTGGCACACAGTGCAAAGCCACTGCTGGGTAGAAGAGGAGTCTTGCTGATGCTGGTGAGTGCCAATAAGTGATGTAGCAAGGATGGCAGGGGCCCTGGTGTAAAAAAGGTAAGTGGCCCCATGTTTTGTTATTTTTTACATACCCACTCAGAGATCCAGAACACCACTCACACCCCCATACAGACACTCGCACACCCATTCACACATCCATACAGCCACTCACATATCCTCTCATACACCCATATAGTCCTTGATATATCCACTCAGAGCCCCAGGGAACCACTCACACACCCAACTCACAGACCCACACATGCACTCACACACCTAGTCAGAGACACAGAAAACCTTTCACATACCCATTTACACACTCATACATGTCTGTGCCTGGGTTGAGTGTCTCAGTGGGTCTTAGAGTGGATGCATGAGTATCTGAGTGGGTGTGTGAGTGGGTGTGTAAGTGTTGGACTTGGCCTTTTTGCAGGGTCATCCCTAAACTTTTTGCCTTTCTGCTGGCCATTTTTCTGACATGGTGTTGGTGGTTTTAGGACTCTGGGCACTTTAGCACTGCTGTCCAGTGTAAAGTGTGTTTGCTCTCTGTGATAAACATGGTAAGATTGGTCTACACCTGTTTGGCCTATTTAATTTACCTGTGAGTCCCTTGTAAAGCGGTATCTCATATACCCAGGGCTGGTAAATTAAATGCTACTGGCGGACTTGCAGCGCTGATTGCGCCACCCACCAAAGTAGCCTTTTAAACCTATCTCAGGCCTCTGCCATTGCAGGGCCTGTGCGCGCAGTGCTACTGCCGCTGTGACGTGGCATCTAAAGTGTGTGCCATGTCCGTGACCCCCCTTTTACCGCATGTCAGTCACCCCTAAGGTAGGCCCTAGCTAGCCCTAAGGGCAGGGTGCATTGTAGGTAAAAGATAGAACATGTACCTTAAGTGTGTGACATGTCCTGGTAGTGACAAACAGCCATTTTGGTTTCTCCCTACTGTGGGGTTGCCCTCCCATAGGAATGCATTGGGGATTCCCTGATAAGTGTTTCAGTGGCAATTCCTGATATGAGAGGCGCAGCGTGGTCAAGTTTGGTATATTTGGAATAGTGATAATAAATGCTGCACAATGGTGTGCGCAGATTTATTATAACTATTTTAGAAATGCCACTTTTAGAAGTTGGCATTTCTGTGTGCTATGTGTCTGTCTGCCTGATGTGAATTGCATGTCTGGCTTGTGAGTGACAGGGGCTGGGAGGTGTGTGTGGCTCCAGGAGGGGCAGGGTGAGTCAGCGCTAGGCTGAATGGGACATATACATATTGAGTAGTGGGAGGAGAAGTCCCTGAATAGGGCTGTGCCTAGCCTGTACAATGCTGGCTCCGCCCCCTGTGGTGTGTCTGATGACGAGCCCCCACCTGACAAAGGGGAAGAGGAGCTTGGAAAACAAAGTGCTCCAATTCCCCCCTGAACCAGTTTTGGCTGGTTCCCCTAAAGCCCTGTCCTGCAGACAAAGAGAAAAAGGTGTATAACAATAGAGGCTGTGACCCCATGAAATTGTTCAGTTCTTGTTCCTGAATCCTGCCGGGGCGTGCTGCTGCTGGGGCCCAGGGGGGGCTGCTATGAGGGCTTGCCTCCCTGGGCCCTGCATTGCCCCTTCACCTCTAAGGACTTTTTGGGACCCTTCTGCTTTTGATTTTCTTGATCCCCAGGACCTCAAAGGACTTTTTGGCTGCTCCTACTGACTGGTGAGCGCTGTGCTTTGTTGTCCTATCCGTCCCCAAAGAGAAGGAGCACGGGGGCTCTGCAGCGCTGAGCTGCTCGTCCTGATGGGGGGAATCCCGGCGTGAGGAATTCCCCGTGGTGCCTAGAGCGGCGGGTGTCCACCCCGCTTATTTTTATATTTAAATGGTGGGTGCCAACCCCACATGGCCGCTTCCTGTTTGTTTTTAATGCGGGTGCCCACCCCGCGTTGTCTGCCTTCGCGGGAGCCCACCCTGCGTCCTACTTTTAAAATCACCACCGCGGCCCGAGCCTAGGAGCAGGAAGTCAGGCGGCCTTGCCTGACTGTGGGCGGGGCTTCAGACGCGTCCGGCGAGCCAGGAGAGGAAGTCCTGCTTGCCGGAGACGCTGCGAGGGAAGAAAAGAGAGTCCCGAGGAGCGGGGGCTCTCCCGAGCATGCCGAGGTCTCGGCAGTGAGGAGAAGTGTGGCAGCTGATCGGCGGGGATCCCGTGAGAGGAGGGAAGCCCCGCGCCACCAGAAGAGAGGCTAGAACAGAGTCCTGCCCCCAGAGCCGGTGAGTGAGGGCTCGAGGAGGGGGTGCCGATCGAGGCACAGAGTCCGAGCGGTCCCGCCAGAGAGCGGGCCGCTCCAACGTTGTGGGCATTTGTTCTTAAAGGGCCCAGAGGGGCCCGGGCTGTTCCCAGTGTCAAGAGCCCGTGTGGCTCCAACGGTGGGGGCAATCCTGGTAGAGTCCTTGATGAGAGGGGCGCGTCGGGGCACATTGTCGGTGCCCGCGCTCCAACGTTGCCAGTTAGTCCACAAAGTCCCAGAGTGGGGCTTGGGGGGCATTTTGTGGCACAGTTTGTTGGTGCCAGTCCAGGCATAGTGCCAGTGCCATCTATCTAATGAGGGGGCAAGTTGATTTGAAGAGGCACAGATGTGCCAGGGCCCCTTCACTTGGTGTTCTCAGCTGCGCCGCACCAGCGCGGGCAGCGACCTCGTTTTTGCATATTTCGTCCGAGGGCACAGTGAGTGCCCAGGCCCACGTTTTGTTCCACAGCTGCCCAGCAATTAGTGGGCAGCTGCTACGTTTAGGCTGGTGCAAATGCGCACTTTGGAGATTGCTGCATTGGCAGCTGAACCCTGACTTTGCTGGACATAGGGCATTTGAGCCCTGCGAGAAGGCCAGTTGGCCTGGGGTCATAGGTAGGGTGGTGAAAGGGCGCAAGGCCCTAAGGTGATGTATGCACCTGGTAGTGGTGTAACTGCGGTGCACTACTGAGTTCCTGCCTGATATGTATTATGTGCCAAATGTGATTTATGCACCCTGGCTTAAACCTCTAATGATGTTTATGCTCATGAGGTTATCGCATAATCTGTTTATGCTGGTGAGGCCCATTGCGTAATGTGTTTATGCTAATGAGGTTTGGGCCTAATGTGGGTTTATGTCTAATGCTAATAGGATAATGCTTAGGTCATTATGGTACCAGTTACTGGTTGTGTTTTATATTTGCATTTACTTACCTGTTCTGATGGTTCTGACCATGGCCCGATTGGCCTGGTCATGTATATAATTCCCCTGTGAATATTGCCCGTGCCAGTTGGCACAGTGTAAATGTGTGATTCTGTTTCTAATGTGTTTATGATAATACAAAGGCTATTTTTTATATAACCTTGTGTGGAGTTCCTTTTGTAGTGTGCCTAGTGTGTTGCTGCTGTGTGTGTGTGTTGCGCAAACGCTTTACACATTGCCTCTGGGATAGGCCTGACTGCTCGTGCCAAGCTACCAAGGGGGTGAGCAGGGGTTATCTTGGGTGTGTAACTCCCTTGCCCTGACTAGAGTGGTGGTCTCTGCCTGGCTTTGGCGCAAGCCCTAGCCAACCAGAGATCCCATTTCTAACATTGGTTGTCAGCGGTGAGGATAGGACTTGCGTTTGCGCAGTACCACAGCGACAACTGGTTGCACTACAAACTCTGCATTTAGATAATCACATGTTTGGGGATTATTGTTTCTGATTTTGGTTTTCTCCTCAAGAGTGTCATTTTTAAATGGTTTTTTCTGCGCTTTTATTTTTGGTGGCAGAAGAAAGAAAATGACAGGGCGGGGACGCCAGTAGGTGGGGAGGATCCCATAGACAGGGAGTCCCTTGCTGGGTCCAGTGCCCCATCCCTTTCCCTGTCCCCAGAGGAGTGGGTGGATAGGAGGGAAGAAAGGGAGTGTGGAGGAGAAAAAGTTAGCTCTGGAGGGTAGTTTATCCCCTGAGCTCAGTTGAGTTGTCTGGATTCACCAGTAAGGGTGGGATCCAGTGGTGGCAGCAATATGGTGTCCAGTGCAGGAAGTCCCATTCCCCGATCCCAGAGTATGCTACCTGGTTCCCAGTAAGAGGGGTACAGGTTCAGATTCAGGGGCAGTAAGGAACTGTCTCACCAGTCTTGGGGGGGACTTTGTGGATGAATGTTGTGATGCACTGGACGAATGGGTGCTGGTTAGCACGGCAAATATTTTTGAAGGGCTGTTCAATCTGTGTGTCAGAGAGCACTTGTTCAGTAATTGTTTTCCGGGGTTGCGCCAACACCTGTTGGGGTGTAAGTTCTCTGACCCCAGGGAGCTTGCACGGGCGGCAGACCTCTGGCTGTGTGCTAGAGGGTCTGAAGAGGCATTGGGGAGTGATTCCAAAAGTAGTGGCTTGGGTATCTTCTGGTCCTGTGTGGTGGAAGAGGTTCACTGTAGCCCAGCTAGGTCCCAGTGGAATGGGAGGGGTGTAGGGGCTCACGTCCTGTCTCAGTGGAGACGGAGTGAGTGTGGGACGATGTGTCCCACGGTGGCCCAAAACCCAGTCTCAGGGCCTGGAGGGTTCCCTAAGGAAGCGCCAGGTCGGGGGCCTAGGCTGTACTTGGAGGCCATTTGAGGAGGATCTCCCAGTGTCTAGAGGACGTGGAGTGTCTGTAACTAGAGCTCCAGCGGTCCTGCTGTCTGGCGGCACCGCTCCAGTTGGGAGGGGGCAGAGGTCCAGAGTGAGGGGTGAGAGGGGGATGTGTTCCCCAGTGGGAGAGCCAGTGGATCAGGGAACAGCCATAAGGGCTGAGTCTCCTAGAAGTGACCATGGTGACACCACTTCTGTCCTGGGGGATCTTTGCGCACTGTCAGATGGACAGGGGTCGGGAGATCTGCGCCAGGCAGACTATCACACAACACGTGAGTCGTGTTACCCTCGGGGGGTGCTGTGTGCGCCCCAGAAGTCCTGGCGTGCCAGGCAAGTGCTCAGCCGCGGGGTTTAGCCCCAAGGTTGGGGAGGCCAGGTTCAGGTTCGGTCTGACCTGGAGGGAAGGATGACTGTAATCAGTGTCCTGACCGGTTTGGTTTCCAGAGGTACCACTCCAGTTTGGAGGGTGCGGAACTCAGGAGAGGGGTGCAGAGGGAGGGAGTCCTCGCCTCTGACCCTGGTGCAACCTGAGGGTTTAGACCCTAGGTTGGGAGACTAGGAAACTTCCAGGTCAAGAAGGAATCTCTGCCAAAGTGGATCAGCTGAAGAGAGTGAGGAGACTGCCCTTGCTGTGTGTTCTGGGGCTCACCTCAGTTTGTTGTTTCCACTGAGGAAGAGGAAAGGGGACTTTGCTGTGTGCTGTTTCCCCCCCACCTGCTTGAAGAGGGACTTTGCTGTGTGCTGTGTACCTCCGAAGTGAAATAGTTTCCATGGTCCTGAGTGAGCTGTCCTCCTGTTGGAAGTTCAGCTGGAAGGAGTGTTGTGTTCTGAGGGTGCCTCTCCAAGGAGGAGGGTACGGAACCCCAGAAGAAGAGGTTGGGGGAGGAGAACCTCACCCATGACTTCTGGTCAGCCTGAGGGTGCGGACCCTAGGTTGGAGGATCAGAGGCAGTTTGGAACTGCCCTGATGGGAGGAAGAGTGGAGAATGGCTACTATGTGCTAGGGGCTACCGCCCCCCACTCTGTGGATTGGCAAGGACCAGTGACATCTGGGTGGCCTAGGGCCTGGTCCTGGCCGTGGACAGCTAGGGAGTACCAGTGGGGTAACCTAGTTGGTCCTGCGAGCTTTTTGACAGAGGGAACCACGTGTGTTCAGAGTGGCGTAGAACTGGAGGGTGTCCCTGCAGTTTCTGGCCCGCATCCGTGTTCTATCGCCCAAGGCAGGGAAGCCCATCAAGGTGGTGATTGGTCTACCCTGCGTTTTGCCTGGAAGGGGGTTGTGTTGGACTTGGCCTTTTTGCAGGGTCATCCCTAAACTTTTTGCCTTTCTCCTAGCCATTTTTCTGACATGGTGTTGGTGGTTTTAGGACTCTGGGCACTTTAGCACTGCTGTCCAGTGTAAAGTGCGTGTGCTCTCTGTGATAAACATGGTAAGATTGGTCTACACCTGTTTGGCCTATTTAATTTACCTGTGAGTCCCTTGTAAAGCGGTATCTCATATACCCAGGGCTGGTAAATTAAATGCTACTGGCGGGCTTGCAGCGCTGATTGCGCCACCCACCAAAGTAGCCTTTCAAACCTATCTCAGGCCCCTGCCATTGCAGGGCCTGTGCGCGCAGTGCTACTGCCGCTGTGACGTGGCACCTAAAGTGTGTGCCATGTCCGTGACCCCCTTTTTACCGCATGTCAGTCACCCCTAAGGTAGGCCCTAGCTAGCCCTATGGGCAGGGTACGTTGTAGGTAAAAGATAGGACATGTACCTTAAGTGTGTGACATGTCCTGGTAGTGACAAACAGCCATTTTGGTTTCTCACTACTGTGGGGCTGCCCTCCCATAGGAATGCATTGGGGATTCCCTGATAAGTGTTTCAGTGGTAATTCCTGATATGAGAGACGCAGCGTTTTCAAGTTTGGTATATTTGGAATAGTGATAATAAATGCTGCGCAATGGTGTGCGCAGATTTATTATAACTATTTTAGAAATGCCACTTTTAGAATTTGGCATTTCTGTGTGCTATGTGTGCCTGCCTGATGTGAATTGCATGTCTGGCTTGTGAGTGACAGGGGCTGGGAGGTGTGTGTGGCTCCAGGAGGGGTAGGGTGAGTCAGCGCTAGGCTGAATGGGACATCTACATTTTGAGTAGTGGGAGGAGAAGTCCCTGGTCCCTGAATAGGGCTGTGCCTAGCCTGTACAATGCTGGCTCCGCCCCCCTGTGGTGGGTCTGATGACGAGCCCCCACCTGACAAAGGGGAAGAGGAGCTTGGAAAACAAAATGCTCCAATTCCCCCCTGAACCAGTTTTGGCTTGTTCCCCTAAAGCCCTGTCCTGCAGACAAAGAGAAAAAGGTGTATAAAAATAGGGGCTGTGACCCCATGAAATTGTTCAGTTCTTGTTCCTGAATCTTGCCGGGGCGTGCTGCTGCTGGGGCCCAGGGGGGGCTGCCATGAGGGCTTGCCTCCCTGGGCCCTGCATTGCCCCTTCACCTCTAAGGACCTTTTGGGACCCTTCTGCTTTTGCTTTTCTTGATCCCCAGGACCTCAAAGGACTTTTTGGCTGCTCCTACTGACTGGTGAGCGCTGTGCTTTGTTGTCCTATCCGTCCCCAAAGAGAAGGAGCACGGAGGCTCTGCAGCGCTGAGCTGCTCGTCCTGATGGGGGGAATCCCGGCATGAGGGATTCCCCCGTGGTGCCTAGAGTGGCGGGTTCCCACCCCGCTTATTTTTATATTTAAATGGTGGGTGCCCACCCCACATGGCCGCTTCCTGTTTGTTTTTAATGCGGGTGCCCACCCCGCGTTGTCTGCCTTCGCGGGAGCCCACCCCGTGTCCTACTTTTTAAGAATCACTGCCGCAGCCCGAGCCTAGGAGCAGGAAGTCAGGCGGCCTTGCCTGACTGTGGGCGGGGCTTCAGACGCGTCCGGCGAGACAGGAGAGGAAGTCCTGCCTGCCGGAGATGCTGCGAGGGAAAAAGAGAGAGTCCCGAGGAGCGGGGGCTCTCCCGAGCATGCCGAGGTCCCGGCAGTGAGGAGAAGTGTGGCAGCTGATCGGCGGGCTCCCGTGAGAGGAGGGAAGCCCCGCGCCGCCAGAAGAGAGGCTAGAACAGAGTCCTGCCCCCAGAGCCGGTGAGTGAGGGCTCGAGGGGGGGTGCCGATCGAGGCACAGAGTCCGAGCAGTCCCGCCAGAGAGCGGGCCGCTCCAACATTGTGGGCATTTGTTCTTAAAGGGCCCAGAGGGGCCCGGGCTGTTCCCAGTGTCAAGAGCCCATGTGGCTCAAACGGTGGGGGCAATCCTGGTAGAGTCCCTGATGAGAGGGGCGCGTCGGGGCACATTGTCGGTGCCCGCGCTCCAACGTGGCCAGTTAGTCCACAAAGTCCCAGAGTGGGGCTTGGGGGGCATTTCATGGCACAGTTTGTTTGTGCCAGTCCAGGCATAGTGCCAGTGCCATCTATCCAATGAGGGGGCAAGTTGATTTGAAGAGGCACAGATGTGCCAGGGCCCCTTCCCTTGGTGTTCTCAGCTGCGCCGCACCAGCGCGGGCAGCTACCTCGTTTTTGCGTATTTCGTCCGAGGGCACAGTGAGTGCCCAGGCCCACGTTTTGTTCTACAGCTGCCCAGCAATTAGTGGGCAGCTGCTACGTTTAGGCTGGTGCAAATGCGCACTTTGGAGATTGCTGCATTGGCAGCTGAACCCTGACTTTGCTGGACATAGGGCATTTGAGCCCTGCGAGAAGGCCAGTTGGCCTGGGGTCATAGGTAGGATGGTGAAAGGGCACAAGGCCCTAAGGTGATGTATGCACCTGGTAGTGGTGTTACTGCGGTGCACTACTGAGTTCCTGCCTGATATGTATTATGTGCCAAATGTGATTTATGCACCCTGGCTTAAACCTCTAATGATGTTTATGCTCATGAGGTTATCGCATAATGTGTTTATGCTGGTGAGGCCCATTGCGTAATGTGTTTATGCTAATGAGGTTTGGGCTTAATGTGGGTTTATGTCTAATGCTAATAGGATAAGGCTTAGGTCATTATGGTACCAGTTACTGGTTACTGGTTGTGTTTTATATTTGCATTTACTTACCTGTTCTGATGGTTCTGACCATGGCCCGATAGGCCTGGTCCTGTATATAATTCCCCTGTGAATATTGCCCATGCCAGTTGGCACAGTGTAAATGTGTGATTCTGTTTCTAATGTGTTTATGATAATACAAAGGCTATTTTTTATATAACCTTGTGTGGAGTTCCTTTTGTAGTGTGCCTAGTGTGTTGCTGCTATGTGTGTGTGTTGCGCAAACGCTTTACACATTGCCTCCGGGATAGGCCTGACTGCTCGTGCCAAGCTACCAAGGGGGTGAGCAGGGGTTATCTTGGGTGTGTAACTCCCTTGCCCTGACTAGAGTGGTGGTCTCTGCCTGGCTTTGGCGCAAGCCCTAGCCAACCAGAGATCCCATTTCTAACAGTAAGTATCTGAGTGTATGTGTGATTGGGTTCATGAGTGTACCAGTGGGTCTGTGAGTCAGTGCTTGAGTGAGTGGGTCTGTGAGTTGGTGTGTGAATATCATATTGGGTCTGTGAGTAGGTATGTGAGTGTCCGAGTGGGAGTGGGAGTGTGAGTGCTTGTTTGGTTCTGTGAGTGGGTGCAAAGGTGTCCTAGTGGGTCTGTGAGTGGGCTCATCAGTATCTGAGTAGGTGTGTGAGTAGATGTGCGACTGTCTGAGTAGGTGTGTGAGTTGGTGCATGAGTGTCTGAGTAGGTCTGCCACTGAGTGTGAGAGTGTCTGAGTCGGTTTCAGAGTAGGTATACCAGTGTCTGAGTGGGTATGTGAGTGGGTGTATGACTGTCTGAGTGGGTCTGTGAGTGGGTGCTTATGTGTCTGAGTAGGATTGTGAGTGGGTGTCTGAGTTGATCTGTGAGTGGCTGAGTGAGTGTCTGAGTGGGCCTGTCAGTGGGTGTGAAACGGAGTGGGTTTGTCATTAGGTGCGTTAGTGTCTGAGTGATTCTGTGAGTAGGTGCATGAGCGTCTGAAAGGGTCTGTGAGTGGGTGCATGAGTGCTTGAGTGGGTCTGTGAGTACATGTGTGAGTGAGTGGGTCTATAAGTCAGTTCATGCATCTGGGTAGGTCTGTGAGTGGGTTCTATAGTGTGTGAATGTGAGTGTGAGTGGGAGCAAGAGTCTCTGAATGGGTCTGCAAGTGGGTGTGTGAGTGTCTCAGTGGGTCTGTGAGTGGGTGCATGAGTGTCTGAGTGGGTCTGTGAGTACAGGCGTGAATGTCTGAGTTGGCCTGTGAGAGTGTTCAAACAAAATATTGAAATGAAAATATAGTCATACCAAAATATCATCTCCAAAATGTTGTGATATGGAGATATCTTCTGTAAGAATATCATTATCAAGAATATCAATTTTATTGTAAGTAAAATTGTTTTTTAAAATACAATGTTATTAATATCATTTTTAAAAATATAGTTGTTTATAGAATCATTTTCTAATTATTGTTATGTATTTTAGTATATATTTAAATGTATATGATGTGAATTTAGTTGCTAAATTTTTAGCAGTTATAATGTTTTGTGATATGTAGTGCCATAGCAGGTTGTTAGTTTATAGGGGTAAAGGGTGGGAAGTAATTTAATTATGATAAATTAATAATTTGTTTTTAATTACTATTATTTTTTTAATTAGTAATTGATTATGTTAATTGTGTAATTGTTTTTTATTTCAATTTTAGGTGTGGGTTGTGGGGTTTATAGGGGTACAGGGTGGTAAGTAATTTAAAATGATTTAATTCATAATTAGTTGTTAATTAATATTATTTATTTAATTGATAACTAATTATGTCTTCTAAGTGGGTCTGGGAGTGGGTGCATCAGTGTCTTAGTGGGTGTGTAAGTGGGTGTGAGAGTGTCTGACTGGGTCTGTGAGTGCGTGTGTGTGAGTGTCTGAGTAGGTCTGCGACTGGTGTGAGAGTGTCTAAGTGGGTCTGTGAGTGGGCGAGTCAGTGTGTGAGTAGGTATGTGAGTGAGTGCATGAGTGTCTGAGTGGGTCTGTGAGTGGGTGCATAAGTGTCTGAGTAGGCCTGTGAGTGGGTGCAAGAGTATCTGAATAGGTCTGTGAGTTGATGCTTGATTCTCTGAGAGGGTCTTTGAGTGGGTGCATGTGTGTCTGACTGGGTCAGTGAGTGAGTATATGAGTGCCTGAGTGGATCTGTGAGTGGGTGCATAAGTATCTGAGTAGGTCTGTGAGTGGGTACAAGAGTGTCTGAGTGGGTCTGTGAGTTGGTGCATGAGTGCCTGAGTGGGTCTGTGAGTGGTTGCATGAGTGTCTGAGTGGGTCTTTGAGTGGTTGCATGAGTGTCTGAGTGGGTCTGTGAATAGATGTGTGAGTGTCTGAGTGGGTCAATGAGAATGTGTGAGAGTATCTGAGTGGGTCTGTGAATGGGTATATGAGTGTGTAAATTAGTGTGTGTGAGTGTATATTTTTTTAATTTTTGGGCAGAATTCACAAATCTGCCACGTGGATGGCACTGATCATCGCAACGGATTTGTGAACCCTCACATGTGGGAAAAATAATTCTGGGCATTTTCAGCCCATCAGGTGTCCCTCACTGACCACTATATTGCACCTATGTAGTCAGGGCACCTCTACCCTGAGCCCTTCTAGTATATTTCATGAGTGTCTGAATGGGTCTGTCAGTGAGTGTGAAAGCGTCTTAGTGGGTCTGTCGCTAGGTGTGTCTGAGTCTTTCTGTGAGTGGGTGCATAAATGTCTAAGTGGGTCTGTGAGTGAGTCTGTGAGCGTCTGATAGGGTCTGTGAGTGGGTGCTATAGTGTCTGAGTGGGTGCAAGAGTCTCTGAATGGGTCTGTGTGTGGTTGCATGAGTGTCTGAGTGGGTCTGTGAGTGGGTGCATGAGTGTCTAAGTGGGTATGTGAATGAGTGCATGAGCATCTGATAGGGTCTGTGAGCAGGTTCTATAGTGTCAGTGTGGGGGTGTGACTGGATGCATCAGTGTCTGAGTGGGTATGTAAGTGGGTGTGAGAGTGTCTGACTAGGTCTGTGAGTGCGTACGTGAATGTCTGAGTGGGTCTGCGACTGGTGCAAGAGTGTCTGAGTGGGTCTGTGAGTGGGTGCATCAGTGTGTGAGCAGGTATGTGAGTGAGCGCATGAGTGTCTTAGTGGGTCTGTGAGTGGGTATATAAATGTCTGAGTAGGCCTGTGAGTGGATGCAAGAGTATCTCAGTAGGTCAGTAAATTGATGCTTGATTGTCTGAGAGGGTCTGTGAGTGGGTGCATGAGTGTCTAAGTGGGTCTGTGAGTGAGTGTATGAGCATCTGATAGAGTCTGTCAGCAGGTGCTATAGTGTCTGAGTGGGGTGTGAGTGGGTACAAGATTCTCCGAATGAATCTGTGAGTGGGTGCGTGAGTGTCTGAGTGGGTCTGTGAGTGGGTGCCTAGGTGTCTGAGTAGGCCTGTGAGTGGATGCAAGAGTATCTGAATAGGTCTGTGAGTTGATGCTTGATTGTCTGAGAGGGTCTGTGAGTGGGTGCATGTGTGTCTGAGTGGGTCAGTGAGTGAGTATATGAGTGCCTGAGCGGATCTATGAGTGGGTACATAAGCATCTGAGTAGGTCTGTGAGTGGGTACAAGAGTGCCTGAGTGGGTCTGTGAGTGGGTGCATGAGTGTCTGAGTGGGTCTGTGAATAGATGTGTGAGTGTCTGAGTGGGTCGATGAGAATATGTGAGAGTGTCTGAGTGGGTCTGTGAATGGGTGTATGCGTGTGTAAATTAGTGTGTGAGTGTACATTTTTAAATTTTTAGGCAGAATTCACAAATCTGCCATGTGGATGGCACTGATCATCGCTTTTGTGAACCCTTGCATGTGGGATAAATTATTCTGGGCATTTTCTTGCCCATCAGGTATCCCTCTCTGACCACTATATTGCACCTATGTAGTCAGGGCACCTCTACCCTGAGCCCTTCTAGTATATTTCATGAGTGTCTGAATGGGTCTGTCAGTGGGTGTGAAAGTGTCTTAGTGGGTCTGTCACTAGGTGCATCTGAGTGTTTCTGTGAGTGGGTGCATAAATGTCTAAGTGGGTCTGTGAGTGAGTCTGTAAGCATCTGATAGGGTCCGTGAGTGGATGCTATAGTGTCTGAGTGGGTGCAAGAGTCTCTGAATGGGTCTGTGAGTGGTTGCATGAGTGTCTGAGTGGGTCTGTGAATGAGTGCATGAGCATCTGATAGGGTCTGTGAGCAGGTTCTATAGTGTCTGAGTAGGGGTGTGACTGGATGCATCAGTGTCTGTGTAAGTGGGTGTGAGAGTGTCTATGTCTGTGAGTGTATGTGCGAGTGTCTGAGTGGGTGTCTGAGTGGGTCTTGAGTGGGTGCATCTGTGTCTGAGTAGGTGTGTAAGTGGGTGTGAGAGTGTCTGAGTGGGTCACTGAGTGGGTGCATGAAGGTCTGAGAGGGTCTGTGACTGGGTGCAAGAGTTTCTGAGTGGGTCTGTGAGTGGGTGCATCCGTGTCTGAGTATTTCTATGCGTGAGTGTGTAAGTGTCTGAGTGGGTCTGTGAGTGGGTACATAAGTGCCTGAGTAGGTTTGTGAGTGGGTACAAGAGTATCTGAGTGGGTCTATGAGTGGGTACTTGAGTGTCTGAGAGGGTCCGTGAGTAGGTGCATGAGTGTCTGAGTGGGTCTGTGAGTGGGTGCATGAGTGCCTGAGTTGGTCTGTGAGTGGGTGCATGAGTGTCTGAGTGGTTTGCAAGTAGATTTGTGAGTGTCTGAGTGGGTCAGTAAGAAGGTGTGAGAGTGTCTGAGTGGGTCTATGAATGGGTGTATGAGTGTTTAAGTTAGTGTGTGAGTGTATATATTGTTATTTTTTGATATAATTCACAAATCTGCCGCAGCAGTACATGGGGGACAGTACTGAGCAATGGATTTGCTAACCCTCACATGTGAAAAAAAGATTCTGGGCATTTGTTTGCCCATCAGCGGTCCCTCACTGACCCCGATATTGTATCTATGTGGTCAGGGCAACTCTACCCTGACCCCTTCTAGTACATTTCATTCAAAATTTCACAGTCGGTGATTGTCTCCGATGTCTAAGATGGTGGCCACAACTTTCTACTCAGTTTGCCGCCAGTCAATCACTTCATGACTGTTGGTGCATGGATTCGAAAGCACCGCAAGTGATTCATGGAGGATCCATGTCTCTAAATGTACAAATGTGTTTTTTCTTTTAATATTTCAAAAACTTCTGAACAGATTTATACAAAATAGCATAAAGGGCTCTTTTGGACCAAGGGCTACTTCTCTGCCAAATTTGGTGTAGTTCCGTCCAGCAGTTCAGGCTGTAGTCGTGTCTAAAATGTCAAAGGGAATTAACATTAAAATGCACTTTTTTTGACCCCCACTTTTTCTCGGCTCCTGCTTGACGGATCACACCAAAACTTGCCATGCACAACTAGAATCTATTTTTAGACAATTTCGTGAAGATTCATCAACCAGCAACAAAGATATATGTATGTCAAAAAACACTTTTCCTATCGAAACTAGGTCCTAACTAACCACATACCTAATATATATATACACACACACACACACACATATATGCATATATATGCATATATATGTATATATATATGGCACACAACAGAGTTCACCGGACGCCGCACCACATGCCCCGGGTCATTGAAAAAGGTGTTGTTGCCGAAACGCGTCTGTCAGTCTTCGAGCTGTTGCCCATTAAACCCTTTATCATTTATTTCCCTATGGAGTGCCTCCGTGATTTTCTGCACGAGTGCGGATTGTTGAAGGAAAAGTATATATATATATATGTTCACTGAAAAAAAACACAGGTTTCAGTGACGTTATAGTTAGTTGGACATTTGACTCATACAAAACCAGAGAAATTCGGCCGTTTAGTTAGTTGAGCTAACTATAACTCGCGCCCCGCAATGCACTGCTGATGACATCACATATTACATCATTCATGACATGGTCAGTGATATCACTGATGAAATCACTGATGACATCTCAAATGACATCACTGATGACATCACTGATGACATCATCCAGTGACTGTGTGTTTCTGTAAAGTTTAAATATGTTTTATATATATATGTATATATATCCCAAGGTGAATTGAAGAATGAGTGGGTGTATAAGTGTCTGAATGGATGATTTAGTAGGTGCGTGACTGACTGTATAAGTGAATGATTAAACGTGTCTTACTGAATGCATGGGTTAGTGACTAAACTGTGTGAATCTCTGTATCAGTCTGTCAATTGGTGTGTAAGTGGCTGCTTGAGTTGGTGAGTAGCTACATGGGTGTCTATATGGGTTATTGATTGGTTGTCTGGGTATCTCTATGGGTGCCTGAGTGTCTGTGTGGGTGAGTGGGGTGTGTGTGACTCTGTGCATAGATGTGTGAGTGGGTGATTCACTGGGTGTATGGGTTCAAGAGTGCATCTGTGAAGGGCTGTAAGGGTGGGTGAGTATGTGTATGGGTGTGTTGGTGAGTGAATGGATGTCTCAGTGGTACATGTGTGAGTAACTGCATATGTGAAAGGCAGTATATGTGAGTGTTGGAGTATATAAATGACTATATGTGAGAGTGAGTGATTGTGAGAGTGGCTGTAAGGATGAGTGTGTGCTTGTATCAGTGATTGTATAAGAGAGTAAGTATGCATTAGTATCTGTATGAATAAGTGAGGTGGTGTGTGTATAACTGTATAGGAGAGTAAATGGGAGTGTGATTGATTCTTTGCATGACTGACTAGGTGTGTGAGTAACTCTATGGATGAGTGGCGGTGTGTGAGTGTCTGTATAGGTGTATGAGTGCATATGATAGTGCTGTATTGATGAGTAACTGCATGTATGAGTAACTGTATGGGTGAATGAGTGGATATGTGTGTAAACCTAGGAATCAGTGAGTGGGTATGTAGTAACTGGTATTGGAGTGTCTATGGTTTCGAAAATGGTAGTCTGTATTGTAGAGTGGGTGTATCAAAGGTTATATTAGGGTGTGAGGAGGTGCATCAGATTATCACGAGGATTATGTCATCAGTGATGTCATTTGAGATGTCATCAGTGATGTCACTGACCATGTCATGAATGATGTAATATGTGACGTCATCAGCAGTGCATTGCGGGGGCGCGAGTTATAGTTAGCTCAACTAACTATAACGGCCGAATTTCTCTGGTTTTGTAACTTTTCACCGTTGGTTCTGTTAATTTTTTCTTTTTTTTTTAAAAAAACCACCAAAAGAATACAAAAAAGAGTTGAAAAAACAGAAAAAAAATATAAAAGAAAAAAAGAAGAAAAAAATGGTTCTTTTTAGAACCGCCTATTTGGTTAAAAAAAGACAAAATTGTAAGTGTTGTATGAATTGTGGCAAGTGTAATATATGGAGAAGTGTATGGGTAGTGCATGTGTGATTGCATGTGTGCATGTGTAGTGCCTGGGTGATTGGAGACATGCATGTGTACTACCTGAGTGATTCCATGAGTACATGGCTAATACCTGGGTGATTGTAACAGTGCATGGGTAGTGGCTGGATGATTGCATGAGTGCAGGGGTAGTCCCTGAGTGATTAAATGAGTGCATGGGTAATGTTTCGTTGAGTGCAAGAGTGCATGGGTAGTGCCTGAATGATTGGATGAGTGCAAGGGTGGTGCCTGGGTGATTGGAGGAGTGTGTGGATAGTTCTTGGGTGATTGGAGGAGTGAAAGAGTAGTGCCTGTGTGATTGGAGGAGTGCATAGATAGTGCCTGGGTGATTGCATGAGTGCAGGGGTAATGCCTGCATGATTGAATGAGTGCAGGGGTAATGTCTGGGTGATTGGAGAAGTGCATGGGTACTGCCTGAGTGATTGAAGGAATGGATGGGTAATACCTGGGTGATTGCATGAGTGCATGGCTGGTGCCTGGGTGATTGCATGAGTGCAGGAGGAATGTCTGGGTAATTGGAGGAGTGCATGGGTATTGCCAGAGTGATTGAAGGAGTGCATCAATAATGCCTGAGTGATTTTGTAAGTGCATGGGTAATGCCTGGGTGATTTTGTAAGTGCATGGGTAATGCTTGGGTGAATGCATGAGTGCAGATGTTATGTCTGGGTGATTGGAGGAGTGCATGGGTCCTGCCTGAGTGATTGAAGAAGTGTCTGGGTAATGCCTGAGTGATTGCATAAGTGCATGGTTAGTGCCTGGGTGATTGGAGGAGTGCATGGATACTGCCTGAGTGATTGAAGGAGTGCATGGGTAATGCCTAGGTGATTGCATGAGTGCAGGTGTAATGTTTGAGTACTTGGAGGAGTGCATGGGTACTGCCTGAGTGATTGAAAGAGCACATGGGTAATGCCTGGGTGATTTCATGAATGCAGGAGTAATGTATGGGTGGTTGGAGAAGTGCATGGGTACTGCCTGAGTGATTGAAGGAGTGCATACGTAATGCCTGGGTGATTGCATAGGTGCATGTGTAGTGCCTGGGTGATTGGAAGAGTGCATGGTACTGCCTGAGTCATTGAAGAAGTGCATGGGTAGTGCCTAAGTGATTGCATGAGTGCACAGGTAATGTCTGGGTGATTGGAGGAGTGCATGGGTACTGTCTAACTGATTAAAGGAGTACATAGGTAATGCCTGGGTGATTGCATAAGCGCATGGGTAGTGCCTGGGTGATTGAAGGAGTGCATGGGAACTGCCTGAGTGATTGAAGGAGTGCATGTGTAATGCCTGGGTGATTGCATGAGTACAGGTGTAATGTCTGGGTGATTGGAGGAGTGCATGGGTACTGTCTGAATGACTGAAGGAGTGGATGTGTAATGCCTGGGTAATTGCATGAGTGCATGAGTAGTGTCTGGGTGATTGGAGGAGTGCATGGGCACTGCCTCAGTGATTGAAAGAGTGCATGGGTAATGCCTCAGTGATTAAAGAAGTGCATGGGTAATGCCTGGGTGATTGCAAGACTGCATGGGTAGTGCCTGGGTGATTGGAGGAGTGCATGGTTACAGCCTGAGTGATTGAAGAAGTGCGTGGCTGGTGCCTGCGTGATTGCATGAGTGCAGGGGTAATGTCTGGGTGATAGAGGAGTGCATGGTTCCTGCCTAAGTGATTGCATGAGTGCATGGGTAGTGCCTGGGTGATTCCATGAGTACAGGAGTAATGTCTGGGTGATTGGAGGAGTGCATGGGTACTGCCTGAGTGATTAAAAGAGTGCATAGGTAATGCCTGGGTGAATGCATAAGTGCATGGGTAGTGCCTGGGTGATTGGAGGAGTGCATGGATACTGCCTGAGTGATTGAAGGAGTGCATGGGTAATGCCTGGGTGATTGCATGAGTGCAGGTGTAATGTCTGGGTGATTGGAGGAGTGCATGGGTACTGCCTGAGTGATTGAAAGAGTACATGGGTAATGCCTGGGTGATTGCATGAGTGCAGGGGTAATGTCTGGGTGATTGGAGGAGTGCATAGGTACTGCCTGAGTGATTGAAGGAGTGCATGGGTAATGCCTGGGTGATTCCATGAATGCAGGAATAATGTATGGGTGGTTCAAGGAGTGCATGGGTACTGCCTGAGTGATTGCAGGAATGGATGGGTAATACCTGGGTGATTGCATGAGTGCATGGCTAGTGCATGGGTGATTGCATGAGTGCAGGAGTAATGTCTGGGTGATTAGAGGAGTGCATGGGTACTGCCAGAGTGATTGAAGGAGTGCATCAATAATGCCTGAGTGATTTTGTAAGTGCATGGGTAATGCCTGGGTGATTTTGTAAGTGCATGGGTAATGCCTAAGTGATTGCATGAGTGCACATGTAATGTCTGGGTGATTGGAGGAGTGCATGGGTACTGTCTAACTGATTAAAGGAGTGCATAGGTAATGCCTGGGTTATTGCATAAGTGCATGGGTAGTGCCTGGGTGATTGAAGGAGTGCATGGGAACTGCCTGAGTGATTGAAGGAGTGCATGTGTAATGCCTGGGTTATTGCATGAGTGCAGGTGCAATGTCTGGGTGATTGGAGGAGTGCATGGGTACTGTCTGAATGACTGAAGGAGTGGATGTGTAATGCCTGGGTGAATGCATAAGTGCATGGGTAGTGCCTGGGTGATTGGAGGAGTGCATGGATACTGCCTGAATGATTGAAGGAGTGCATGGGTAGTGCCTGGGTGATTCCATGAGTACAGGAGTAATGTCTGGGTGATTGGAGGAGTGCATGGGTACTGCCTGAGTGATTAAAAGAGTGCATAGGTAATGCCTGGGTGAATGCATAAGTGCATGGGTAGTGCCTGGGTGATTGGAGGAGTGCATGGATACTGCCTGAGTGATTGAAGGAGTGCATGGGTAATGCCTGGGTGATTGCATGAGTGCAGTTGTAATGTCTGGGTGATTGGAGGAGTGCATGGGTACTGCCTGAGTGATTGAAAGAGTACATGGGTAATGCCTGGGTGATTGCATGAGTGCAGGGGTAATGTCTGGGTGATTGGAGGAGTGCATAGGTACTGCCTGAGTGATTGAAGGAGTGTATGGGTAATGCCTGGGTGATTCCATGAATGCAGGAATAATGTATGGGTGGTTCAAGGAGTGCATGGGTACTGCCTGAGTAATTGAAGGAATGGATGGGTAATACCTGGGTGATTGCATGAGTGCATGGCTAGTGCCTGGGTGATTGCATGAGTGCAGGAGTAATGTCTGGGTGATTAGAGGAGTGCATGGGTACTGCCAGAGTGATTGAAGGAGTGCATCAATAATGCCTGAGTGATTTTGTAAGTGCATGGGTAATGCCTGGGTGATTTTGTAAGTGCATGGGTAATGCCTAAGTGATTGCATGAGTGCACAGGTAATGTCTGGGTGATTGGAGGAGTGCATGGGTACTGTCTAACTGATTAAAGGAGTGCATAGGTGATGCCTGGGTTATTGCATAAGTGCATGGGTAGTGCCTGGGTGATTGAAGAAGTGCATGGGAACTGCCTGAGTGATTGAAGGAGTGCATGTGTAATGCCTGGGTTATTGCATGAGTGCAGGTGTAATGTCTGGGTGATTGGAGGAGTGCATGGGTACTGTCTGAATGACTGAAGGAGTGGATGTGTAATGCCTTGGTGATTGCATGAGTACATGTGTAGTGCCTGGGTGATTGGAGGAGTGCATTGGTACTGCCTCAGTGATTGAAGGAGTGCATGGGTAATGCCTCAGTGATTGAAGAAGTGCATGGGTAATGCCTGGGTGATTGCAAGACTGCATGGGTAGTGCCTGGGTGATTGGAGGAGTGCATGGGTACAGCCTGAGTGATTGAAGAAGTGCATGGCTAATGCCTGCGTGATTGCATGAGAGTAGGGGTAATGTCTGGGTGATTGGAGGAGTGCATGGTTCCTGCCTAAGTGATTGCATGAGTGCATGGGTAGTGCCTGGGTGATTCCATGAGTACAGGAGTAATGTCTGGGTGATTGGAGGAGTGCATGGGTACTGCCTGAGTGATTGAAAGAGTGCAAAGAAAATGCCTGGGTGATTGCATAAGTGCATGGGTAGTGCCTGGGTGATTGGAGGAGTGCATGGATACTGCCTGAGTGATTGAAGGAGTGCATGGGTAATGCCTGGGTGATTGCATGAGTACAGGTGTAATGTCTGGGTGATTGGAAGAGTGCATGGGTACTGCCTGAGTGATTGAAAGAGTACATAGGTAATGCCTGGGTGATTGCATGAGTGCAGGGGTAATGTCTGGGTGATTGGAGGAGTACATAGGTACTGCCTGAGTGATTGAAGGAGTGCATTGGTAATGCCTGGGTGATTCCATGAATGCAGGAGTAATGTATGGGTGGTTCAAGGAGTGCATGGGTACTGCCTGAGTGATTGAAGGAGTGCATACATAATGCCTGGGTGATTGCATAAGTGTATGGGTAGTGCCTGGGTAATTAGAGGAGTGCACTGTACTGCCTGAGTCATTGAAGAAGTGCATTGGTAGTACCTAAGTGATTGCATGAGTGCACAGGTAATGTCTGGGTGATTGGAGGAGTTCATGGGCACTGTCTAACTGATTAAAGGAGTGTATAGGTAATGCCTGGGTGATTGCATAAGTGCATGGGTAGTGCCTGGGTGATTGGAAGAGTGCATGAGTAATGTCTGTGTGATTGCATGACTGCAGGGGAAATGTCTGAGTGATTGAATGAGTGCAAGTATAATGTCTGAGCATTAGAGGAATGCATAGGTAATATCTGGGTAATTGTATGAGTGTAGGGGTAATGTCTAGAGGATTTGAGAAGTATATAGGTAATACCTGGGTGATTGGAAGAGTGTATCGGTAATGTCTAGCTGATTGCATAAGTGTACAAATAGTGCCTGGGTGATTAAAGGAGTACATAGGTAGTGTCTGGGTGATATTATAAATGTATGGGTACTGGCTACATGATTGCAGAAGTGTGTAGATAGTGCATGGGTGTTTGGAGGAGTGTGGGAACAGTGCCTAACTGTATAGATGACTGCATGGGTAGTGTTTGAAAAAATGGATGAGTGCAGTAAAAGTCACTGTAAAAATTAGTTCATATTATCATGCTTATTACATTATTTCATCTTACCTTTTTTATTAAAGAAGATACAAAACTCAGTGGAACTATTTTACAGTAGTTTTGTTGTAAACTGAATTTAAAATCTTTTCGAACTTTAGTATTACCTTCTGTAAAAAAAGAAGAAAAAGTGTTATTGCGTATAATATTATAGTTTTAAGAACACAACATAATTTTAGAATTACATAACATATTCAGTTTCCCTTTTTTGCTGTTCTCAGATTCTACTGAATTTCACCTTACACAGTGATTTCAAAGTAGATCATCATACAACAGCGGGGGAAAAAATTCAATCAATGAGATTGTAAAAAAAAACAAATCTGCATTGAAAATATTTACAACAAGTGCAACTATCTGTTTACCTATCTACAGTTTGTAAATTACATTCTTCAACTACATTAAATCTTTTACTTCTCTCAAGTACATTTTGTAAAATATACACTCTCATTTACATCGCGTATAATATAAAGATCATATATATAAACTACTTCTTTCAAACACAATTTTGCAAATGCAATAAGAATTAGCACAAACAATAATCCAAACAGTAATTGTTCACATCTTTCCAATAGGCTGAATAAGGTTTCCAAAACCATGTGCATTAGAAATATCCAAAATAAACTCGTTAATTCGTGTTCACATCTTCCCAATAGACCGAATGACGTTATCAAAACTTTGGCATCAAAAATATCAGATATGAATTTGGTAATTCGTAAGGCAACTGACATTTGAATTCCAAATGGGCATCATTGCAATGTGTCCATCCTTTATTGCACTTTAAATACACAGTATAGTGTCCAGAAGTTGTAGTAGGTCCATCATGAAAAATAATAGCAACTGCTTTAAAAGTTCTTCCTGAAATTGATACTTGACGTGCCACAAAATTTTTTAATTTGTTTTCCAAATTTCTTCCATCTGCTCTACAACGTTGTAGCATTAAAATTACATGTTGTCCAAATCTGTCTATAAATAATGTTGACAAACTTTCTGATTTGCAATGAGAACATTTCATATCTTGATTAGCTGTTTTTACTAATTTGTTAAAAGACTGTTTTGCAATCTGGTATCGTCAAATATATGAATCGTTCAGTGTCTATTTCAGTGGTAGAAGAAAATGAAAACTCTTCACATTTATAATCCCATCTGTAACTTAGTCCAAACAAATTTTCAATTTCTATTCCTTCATCTTCCAATACTGCAAGCATAAACATAAGAAATTCTTGTGCATCTTGTTGTACATTAAGTGTAAATTGCAATGAACCAGTACATATATCCAAAATATGCCATATGCCAGAAGCAGTATGGATTTTAGTTCTATCAGTTACCAACTTTTGAAAAATATAATGTAATAAAGAACAGAATCTTTTTCTCGATTTTCCATAATTTGATGATGAAGATCTTCTAGATAAAACACAACATTCACAATTACATTAGCATAGCAGTTGATACCTGAACTAGGTTCTAACTGGTATCCTACAATATCATCAACAGTGTCCATTTTCATTTTCTTTGCAGCTTCATCATTCTCTTGAATTGTTTTCTTTTTTTCAACCTCACTAGAATGTTTGTTATATTTTCGTTTTGGACATACTAAACGTTTTTCATATATATGATATTCACCTAAGTGAGGAGCATACAGTGTTCTTAACCGATTATACTCTCTTACACAATTTGCATCAGCACTAACCTTTTTCTCATCAAAATCAATCAAATACAAACCAGATAATGTTTTTACTTGAGACAATGCAATGTATGCCATGCCTTCTTTAAACACTGTACTTCCAATATTTACCAAAGCACTGTCTACACTTAAACCTTGAGATTTATGAATGGTTACTGCATATGCTAAAGAAAGAGGAAACTGTTTTCTACAAACATACAAGTCTTTTACAAGCAAAAAACGAACAGCACAATGTCCAATCTGTTTTACCTCTTCTAACTGATCAAATTTAACCTTCACAAATTCAATTCCATCTCTGTTCTGATAATTAACAAAATCAACAACTTTTCCCATTGCTCCATTTACTAAACCTTTTTCTACACCCAAATTACGCCGTACAATTACCCGACAGTTTACACATACATATAAAGTATTTTCTAAACCAGCAGTCTTAGATACAGACTTTTCCAACGAATCCAATTTTGACTGTAATTTCTCTGAGAGAAGAATAGTAACTCCTTTGTGTTCCATTTTATCAATGGCTTTCATTTTCACTATTGGTTGTTTTTCCAGTTTCTAAAGTTTTTGATTGAATATAGAACACTCTTGCAGTGTTGGCCATAGGCAAACTATAGACTTCTTTTCTCCAATTTTTCTGTACATTATTTCATGTGCAATGTTTTCATTTGGAAACATTTTCATTAGTAGCCGACTTTGTAAAGCTTCTTTACCATGTTTTGTCAAAACACCAATTCTTATATCTTGAAGAAAGTTTCCATAATGTTCATCACTTGCTTTTCGCATATTCTTAATAAGTTCTTTATATTCAAAATGAGACCAAATGTTCACATTTCCAATACTTCCCAAAGATTTCCTAGTGTCTTCATGGACAAGTGTTTTAAAAACTGGTTGTCCTTTCACAGGAGTAAGTTGTAGTAGATCGCCGAATACAATTACATGTTTTCCTCCAAATAAAACATCATAATCTGTTTTTAAAATCTGTTGCATTCTTAAATGTACAAAGGCAAGCATTAAGTTTGAGACCATGCTCACCTCATCAATGATTAGAAGTTCATTTTCTTCAGTACTCTTGAGACTTCATAACAAGCTTTTCCAGATAACTTGTGATATTCCAACTTATTTTCATGTTCAACTGGTAGCATGAGTAATCGATGTAATGTAATCCCTTTAATGTTGTGTGTTGCTAACCCAGTTGGAGCGGTTACAACCCAAGATAAATGTGATTCAGTGGTTTTGTGTAGATAACTGGTCAAAACTTTAATTAAGAAACTTTTTCCTGTTCCAGCTTGCCCACTGATGTACATTCGAATAGGATTGAATGATGTGCATTGGCATTCTTTTTTTCATGCAGTAAACCATGCTGTATCTGTTGTGTCACTTGTAGATATATTTCTTTCTTTTCAATATTTAGTTGTTCTTCTAACTTTTCCAACTCAATAATATCCTGTTGTGCTTGTTGCATTGCCGTTTCTACTTCACTCATGGCTATTGCTGCTTCATTTTCAAGAATTGGTTCTCCTAGTGGATCTTGACTTAGTGGAGCAGAACTTTGACTATCTTGAGAACTGTCTCTAGCTATTTCAGCTGCAATAGTAGTTTCTTGTTCAATCTCTTCATTCAACATTTGTAGATAATTTGGAAAAATTGTACATTCCATTCTATCTTTACATGCATTAAAAGAATCTTCATAGCAGTCAAAATCTCCAAGTAATTCCATTTCAGTACGCCAAGGCTTGAAGAGTTGCAGAAGTGCTAAATAGAAAAATTCCCTTTTATCTAGAGTATCACAACTGAGTTTCCTGTGATTAATAAGATTTCCTTTGGCATGTTTTACCAAACATCCATCACATCCAATTACGGCATATTTTTCTTCATTTATGTTTTCTGCAACATTTCGCTTAAAACTAAAATGTTGCAGTACTTCATAGAGACATATATATCTTCCAGATGTGGACTCCTTTTGCTATAGTACGTATCCAACATATTTGTTTTAACAATATATGTACTTTCCGGCTCATTCAAAGCTAAGTATTCAATTTCTTGTAGAGATTTCAAAACTTGATTTAATTTTGCAGCAAGACCTAGACTTACCCAAATGATTCCTCTTGACTTTGAATATAAACTTGCAGATGTCAACCGATCCGAACATTCGTAGGATCCAATCTCTTGATGGGAAAGCATCTTCAAACTAAAGCTGTACAATTTATTACTAAGAGTCTTGTCTTGTGAAATTTCTTCCCACATTTCTTTCAACTCCGTCTTTTCAGATTTAGTTATATGTGATGAAACATAACGAGCAACAGCAATTGAATTATCTGCAACATACTGGATATCCATGTTTGCATTCCACATTGTCAAAATCACTGGATTGTAGTCATTAATATACTTTGAATCTTCACTTCTTTTTATGTTGTAAGTATTCTTCGGAACTTTTCGAGCTATAGTATGTCTTACTGCTGACATGAAACTGTTGACTCTAACTTTTGAAATTACTGGACGTGGTAATCCAAAACGACATTTTGTATACAATTTTCCCTTTGATCTGTATTTCCGTCGACAATATTTCCAACATCGATGACTTTGAAACCGTAAAACTTGTTGTCTTAAGGAATTTACTCCTCCTGTTTTTGGAATACCACAGGTAACATAGTCTTCAATGAAAGACAAAACAGTTTCATCAGAATCGGTTCCAAATTTAGGTGCATTCTTGATCCATAATAACATGTGTCTATGAGGAGCACCTCTGGCTTGGTACTCCTTTCTCCAAAAGAAATCAGTTACTTCTCCAAGAGGTAGATTTTTTTTATTGCAGATAAAAGACATCATAGCTTGAAACCTATGATTAAAATATCTGCACACATTTACAGGATCCAACGAACACAGTTCTCCAGATGTCTTCAAATGAATGCTTTTTACATTTAAATTTGCTTCTCGTAGAAATTCAAGTAAATCGTTGCATGCGTATTCAGCACAGCTAAGCGTAACAAACCATGTAGGGGTTCCTAAGTTTCTTAACATACATTTAAGTTCTCCATGATGACGATACCAATACTCATTAGTACCACGTTGACACGCCATCAAGTTAATTAACTGAGATTCTAAATGATCATCTGTTTGTTGAACTTTGTCTAAGAATTCCTTTGCAGAAACATGTGTAAGATGAACTCCTGTTTGTAATATGTGGTTCACTGCATATAAAAGTCCAGACAAGTCACTTTCAAACAGAAGATGAAATAAATGTGGAACACACTGTCGAAATCTTGGATCTTCTGAGTACAATCTTGTTGTACGATATTCTGAAGCTGGAATCTGTACTGCTCGTTCATCATATCATCCACCTTTTCCAGTGGGGAAGAGCTGTGGAAAACAACGAGCTTCTAAACTTTTTTCCCAAACACTCATGGGAGTTCCCTTCGCTTTCTTCATTTGGAATAATTCAATAGTGTTTCCAATCACTTCTTTTGAATGTAGAGGATGTATACTGTAATGTTCGTAAATTTCTTCACTCCTGTAGTTGTCTACTTTTTCGATTTGGCCAGTTGAAATTTCTCTATCATCTTCTAAAGATATTTCTTGTTCTTCCACATATACATTTTTATAATAAATATTGTTTTGTATAAGATATAACGTAGCCTTTTGAAGTTTGGTGACATCTACTAACTCTTGCCATATTTTCCGACTCTTTTTTGGTACACCATTAACTAGAATACCTACAGGTTCACTTTCCTCTATCTCTACCCCAACAGTTTCAATATTTTTCTTAAAATCTAAAGGTAAATACACAACTCTTCCTTTTAAACCTCTTTGTAAATCTGTTGGAGGCAGAAATGGGTGCACAGATTGAACAAGAATGGACTCATACGTATTTAAATCTACCAGTTCCGGAGGAATAGCTACCAACTTTAGGTTATTATGTACAGCTCTAGCTGGCATTTTGCTCTCTTCTAATTTGTTGTAACAATATTTACAAATACGTTGATCACTACCCAACTCAAAACGACCTTCCACCAACAAATAAGCACCAAATTGCTCCCACTTATCATTGTTTTCCTTTTCACTTTTTAAATACACATCAACATACCTAGTTTGACTTCTATAGTGAGTACGTCGACAACAAATACAAACATAGTTTGGTTTTTCACAAGAAACTACCATAAACTTTGTAATTTCTTCTGCAAACTTCTCAGTAGTACTATCTTCCACCTCTTCTTCAACACCTACACTTATGAAACTCTCATTTTCTCTCCACTCCTCTTGAGGACCATAGAAACGAAACTGTATATCTTCAGAAACTTTTTTCACATCCAATACTGAACCATGCAAAAGAGCTCTGTTTAATTCACTTAAAGATAATGCTGGATTTTTTACATAGTACAATCTTCTTACTAACTTCCGCATTTCTGAATGATGTACTGCTAACATTCTTAAATGATGAAAAGTACTTTGACACACTTTCTAGAAAGACAAGCCAGAGAATGACCCTGCAAGTTAGTGTATTTTCTCACTTTACAAGGATCTAGTCCTTGCAATATCTTAATCTTCTGTTTAACACTTTTATTACCATAATCTTGAAAGAAATCTCGTAAAATATCAATAGATTCCTGTCGTATACTACAAATACTACAAATACTACTACAATCCCACTTATACACTGGAGCATGTGTACGTCTCCCTTGAACTTCTTCAGCTATTACTTCTTCCACATTTCTAGGAACCATCTTTTCTTTTTCAATTGGACAACCATTTTTAAGTTCATAACAACGACCACTGGTATCAACTGCATGAACTAATGTATTTTGTTGAAAATAGCTTTCTTCATTAAAAAAAGGCTCAGTACTAGAAGTGTGCTTCCATTCACCCGATTTTATTTTGCAAAAGTGAGTTCAATTCACCAGTCTTTTTCTTTTACTTTTGTCCTTCATAAAGTGCATTGTTTTATTCAATGTTTTCATTCTCTTCAATACTAATATAAACAATCTTCTTTTCAATTCAAAAGCCTTTTTGACTACACTTTCAATCTGTTATTTTTTCTTGTAAAATGCTGATTTTCTTTTATATTTTTTGCAATCTTTCAATAAATTTTGTAGTACTCTACTTTTATACATTCTCTTTCTAATATCTTTATATTGTTTCATCCTTCTTTCAACATAGATTGTTTTCCCATAACCTGATTTTTCATTAATATGTCCTTTTTCGTTTCCTTCTGAATGGTTGTACTACTTTTCTATTTCTTTCCCCCATTTTGAAAATTCATTACATTCTTTATGTCTTTTAACAAATTCTTTTGTTCCCTTACCAGAAGTCCTTTTCTTCAATGTCACATGTTGTACTTCATCTAATTTTTTCTTTTCTCTTTCCTTTAAATAGTACTTTTTTCTCTTTCTTTTCTTTTCTTTTGATCTTTTCTTGCCATACTCAATCTTTATCACTAATAATGGTGAATATCTAAAAACAAAGAAAAGTTTAAAAACTTTCATTAAATAATTTAATATTATTAAAATAATTATATACAAATATTCTCATGTATAAATAAAGAAATATTTTTAATTGCATTGCAAAGCTATGTCAGACACTACACAATTCCTACAATTAGAAGACATCACAACATATACAACAGAATCACAGAGCACAACTAAAGGATTTCTCTTCTGCTACCCAAATCAAATCTAAAGTGCAGTCTGTAGTGCCTGGATGATTGCATGAGACCAAAGGTACTGCCTGGGTGATTGGAGGAGTACTAGAGTAGTGCCTGGGTGATTGCATAAGTGCATAGGTAGTACTTGAGTGTTTTTATAAGTGCATGGGTACTCCCTAAGTGATTGGAGGAGTGCATAGATACTGACAAAGGGATTGGAGGAGTGCAAGGATAGTGCCTCAGTGATTGAATCAGTGTATAGCTAAAGCATTAGTGATTGCATGAGTGCAGGGCTAATGTCTAGGGGATTACACAAGTACATAGGAAGTGCCTGGGTGATTGCATGAGTTCAGGGATACTATCTGGGGGACTTCAGGAGTACATAGAAAGTGCCTCAGTGATTTTATAAGTGCATCACTACTGTCTAGGAGATTACAGTAGTATTGTGGTAGAGCCTCAGTGATTGGAGGAGTTTAAAGGAAGTGCCTGGGTGATTTTATAACTGCATGGGTACTGGCAAAGTGATTGGAGGAGTGCATAGATCCTTATACGGTGATTGGAGGAGTGCAAGGGTACTGCCTGGGTGATTGAACTAGTGTATAGCTAATGCATTGGAGATTGAATGAGTTCAGAGGTAATGTCTGAGTGATTAGAGGACTACATAGGTTATGTCTGGGTGATTGCATGAGTTGAGGGGTAATATCTGGGGGATTACGGGAGCACATAGGAACTGTCTGGGTGATTTTATAAGTGCATGGGTACTGCCTAAGTGATTGGAGAAGTGTGTAGATCCTGACAGGGTGATTGGAGGAGTGCAAGGATACTGCCTGGGTGATTCAATCAGTGTATAGCTAAAACAGTACTGATTACATGAATGCAGGAGTAATGTCTGGGGGATTACAGAAGTACATAGGAAGTGCCTGGGTGAGTTTATAACTGCATGGGTACTGCCTGGGTAATTGGAGTAGTACTATGGTAGTGTCTGAGTGATTGGACAATTGTAAAGGTAGTGACTGGGTGATTTTAAAACTGCATGGGCACTGGCTTAGTGGTTACATAATTACAAGGATAGTGCCAGCCTGATTGGAAGAGTGCAAAGGTAGTGCCTGGATGATGATATAAGTACATGGGTAGTGGCTGTGTGATCGAAGGACTGCAGGAGTAGTGTATGGGTGATTGAAGGAGTGCAGGGGTAGTGCCTAGGTGATTGCATGAGAACAAAGATACTGCCTGGGTGATTGGAGGAGTACTAGGGAAGTGCCTGGGTGATTCCATAAGTGCATAAGTAGTGCTTGAGTGATTTTATAAGTGCATGGGTACTGGGTAAGTGATTGGAAAAGTGCATAGATCCTGGCATCGTTATTGGAGGACTGCATGGGTAGTGCCTGGGTGATTGAACCGAAGTATAGCTAATGAATTGGTGATTGCATGAGTGCAAAGGTAATGTCTGGGGATTAGAGGAGTACTTAGGTAATTCCTGGGTGATTGCATGAGTTCAGGGGTAATATCTGGGGGACTACAGGAGTACATAGAACGTGCCTTACTGATTTTATAAGTGCATGGGTACTGCCTAGGTGATAAGAGTAGTACTGTGGTAGTACCTCAGTGATTGGAGGAGTGTAAAGGTACTGCCTGTGTGAATTTATAACTGCATGGGTACTGGCAAAGTGATTGGAGGAGTGCATGGAACATGATACGGTCATTAGAGGAGTGCAAGGGTAGTGCCTGGGTGATTGAACTTGTGTATAGCTAATGCATTGTTGATTGCATGAGTTGAGACGTAATTTCTGAGTGATTAGAGGACTACAATGGTTATGTCTGGGTGATTGCATAAATTGAGGAGTAATATCTGGGGGATTACGGGAGTACATAGGAACTGCCTGGGTGATTTTATAAGTGCATGGGTACTGCCTAAGTGATTGAAGAAGTGTATAGATCCTGACAGGGTGATGGGAGGAGTGCACTGATAGTGCCTGGGTGATTCAATCAGTGTATAGTTAAAGCATTAGTGATTGCATGAATGCAGGGGTAATGTCTGGGGGATTACAGAAGTATATAGGAAGTGCCTGGGTGATTTTATAACTGCATGGGTACTGCCTGGGTGATTGGAGTATGTGAGAAGTTGGCCTGGTATATGCTGTTCACTAATTAAAGTGGACACCTTGCACCAGAACAATTCGACTCTTATGGTAGATAGGTTTAAGACAACCTTTATAGAAAGCTATCCTAGTGGTAGCTGTGGAGAGCAGCCTTCAGGCTAAGTCTTGAAGGAATGTAAAGCAGCTTGTTTTACCACACAATCTCTTGAATCACCAAATGAAAAGACACCACACAGGTATATATATCAAATATATATGTATTTATTAATAAACACTCTCTACTAATCTCTTTATGAGATTAGAGGTCAGGAACATATGTACAAGTCAAATATTATCAGGATAAGTTTAGCACAATTGAATATTACAATCTTAGTTTGCTAGACCTAGGTCTAGGGCATCTAGAATCGAGGGACCCCCAAGAACCACCCCAAGTAGTTGTAGGAGACCCACAGGGGACGGACGCGGTGACCTGGCACCGATGCGAATCCTGTACGAGTCTATGCACTCAGACGCGATTGAAATATCAATGTTAAAGGTCCCTTGCGTGTTCGAGGCGAACACACCGATCGGTCCTTGTACGAGTCGAAGGACGCGGTTACAGATGGTATTGCAAGGGAGTTGGACGCGGTGTGTCTAACACAGACGCGAACCAGGTACGAGTCAGTGCGATAGTCGCACTTGGAAAGTTAGAGTTTTAGGACACTTCGAGGGAAGCTACAAGCAAGTCACTTACAGGGTAAGTAGTTCTAGGGCCCACACCCACAGGAGCACCGTAGTGCTGAAGTTACCTCAACCAGGGAGCCGGGTGCATAGGTGTTCTTTGGTGTCGGGTCGCGGCGTCGTTTTCAATGGGCGCCAGTGAAGACTTGCTGCTTGCGGCGACAGGAGAAGTGTCCGGAGGAATCCAAGCCTGGATTCGGAAGATGGAAGACCTGAAAGCAGAGGGGACAGTGTTCAAAGTCACTTGGCAGTGACTCGGGGCAAGGAAGATGGATGCCCACCGTCGTTGCAAGATTCAGCTCGTCCGTGGTTGCCTTGACTCTTCAGCCACGAGGTCCAGGAGGCGTCGTCGATGACCAGGAGCTGGATTTGGCGTGTCCCACAATGTCTGCAGCTTACGGCGGTGTCGGCGACTCGATTGGAGCCACCAAACCTTGGTAACTGCAAGTCTCAGGGAAAGTGTGAAGAGACAATGGCACATACCAGCAAGGTCTGTCGGACTCACCCAGCTAGGGTAAGTCAGGGCAGGCCTGGAGCAACCAGGGGAGCCCTTCGGTTTCTTTATAGAGTCTTCTGGGGGCCCACAAGCCGGCTGGCAAGGGATCGCAAAGACGCCTTGGGAGGATCAGCTCACAGGGGCCCACGGTCACTCGGGACGTGCTAGGCCTCTGATCTTACGAGAGATTCCTGCTGGAGGCTGCAACACACGTGGTCCAAAGCACAAGTTCGTGGAACGTTGTGAAGGGGTTGCACTCAACAATAGTGCACGGTACCCAGGGGTCGTGGTTCCTCGTTACTCTTGGGGTCCGCTGGCCTCAGCTTCACTGGGGACCCACGATGGCCTTGGAGAAGTCAGGAAATCCACTTCTTGGGCTGCAGGGACTTCGGACTCCGGCGGGAGCGGCGTAGTTTGCGACCGTCATTTGTAGTTTTTGGTGCCTGCCAAGCAGGGGAGTCACTCCTTGACTCCAAGGGAGATTCTTCAGTCTTCCAAAGGTAGTGGAACGTCGAAGGTCCGGGATTCTTCTTGTAGAGCGTCGTCCAGGGAAATCTAGGGTGCAATGCACAGGTTCCCCCTCTTATACTAAAAGAAAGGGAGGGACTAGCTCTATGACCCTACCTATGGGAGGGTCAGGGGAGTGGGTGGCTACACCCACTTCCCTTTGTCCAGTTTCACGCCAGAGCAGGGACAGGTAGCCCCTGAGCCGGTTTGAACTTGCATATGCACAGAGGAGCCTTCTGCTCCCCCAGTGCAGGACTTCAAAGCACTCTAAGAGTGCACCCACCCAGCCCCAATACACTAAACCCTGTCTGGGAGGTGGTCACACCCCCTTGGGACAGGATATCTATTGTTGGGCTTCCTCCACTGCGAGTGTTGGTCATCAGCAGGAGGGCAGCCCAGTGTCTGTGACTGGTGGCATCCATTTTGTGATGCCAGGGCTCTGCAAGATTCTACCGCGTTTCCACAGTAGGTACATGTCTATCCCTCTAGAAGGGTGGAATGCTACCCCCGCCGCCAGGACTGGCGGGGGGGTAGTATTCCAAGATGTTTGACACCAAACACGACATGTTTCGATGCAGCCATTCCAAAGTTAGCATTTTACCGCGAGGATATAATGCACTTAAAAGTATATGGTTTAACCGCATCCACAGACAGCCCCAGAAAATGGACTCTGAGAGCTGCAGAGGGGCCCTGCTCAGGCAGAGGCACCCTCTCACATAGGAACCAAGCACCCTGCCCCCAGGATTGATAGGGCCTGCCTTAGGGGTGACTGATAGGTTTAAATGTGTGTGCAGGAGAGATATAGGAAACCTATATCTCAGTGAGGAGTGCTAGCACCACCTCACCCAGGCTGCAGTAGCAGGCCTGTGGTGTCAGATTTAGCCTGCTTCCCAGGGGTGGCATAATACATGCTGCAGCCCTGGTAGGCCTGTGAAGTACCTATGCCCTTGGTACCTAAGGTACCATATACTAGGGACTCATAAGGTACCACAGTATCCAATCACTAGTGCACCTAGAGTGCACTCCAAATCGTTTAAAGAGAAAGCAGATAGGCTGGGGACCTGAATAGCAGGTTCCCAGCCAAACTAAGTCAAAAACCAACAAAAAACCAGGAAAAAAGTGGGGGCAACCATGTAGTCAGATTCCACCTTCCTACAGAGTAGTAGTATGATAGTGTCTGAGTGATTCGACGATTGTAAAGGTAGTGCCTAATTGATTTTAAAACTGCATGGGCACTGGCTGAGTGGTTACATAATTACAGAGATAGTGGCTGGGTGATTGGAAGAATGCAAAGGTACTGCCTGGATGATTATATAAGTGTATGGGTAGTGGCTGGGTGATCGAAGGACTGCAGGGGTAGTGGCTGGGTGATTGAAGGAGTGCAGGGGTAGTGCCTAGGTGATTGCATGAGAACAAAGATACTGCCTGGGTGATTGGAGGAGTACTAGGGTAGTGCGTGGGTGATTGCATAAGTACATTAGTAGTGCTTGAGTGATTTTATAAGTGCACGGGTACTGGGTAACTGATTGGAGGACTGCATAGATCCTGACACGGATATTGGAGGACTGCAAGGGTAGCGCCTGGGTGATTGAACAAGTGTATAGCTAATGCATTGGTGATTGCATGAGTGCAAAGGTAATGTCTGGGAGATTAGAGGAGTACATAGGTAATTCCTGGGTGATTGCATGAGTTCAGGGGTAATATCTGGAGGACTACAGGAGTACATAGAAAGTGCCTTGGTAATTTTATAAGTGCATCACTACTGCCTAGGTGATTACAGTAGTATTGTGGTAGTGCCTCAGTGTTTGGAGGAGTGTAAAGGTAGTGTCTGGGTGATTTTATAACTGCATGAGTACTGGCAAAGTGATTAGAGGAGTGCATAGATCCTAACACGGTCATTGAAAGAGTGCAAGGGTAGTGCCTGGGTGATTGAACTAGTGTATAGCTAATGCATTGTTGATTAGATGAGTTCAGAGGTAATGTCTGAGTGATTTGAGGACTACATAGGTTATGTCTGGGTGATTGCTTGATTTGAGAGGTAATATCTGGGGGATTACGGGAGTACATAGGAACTGCCTGGGTGATTTTATAAGTACATGGGTAGTGCTTAAGTGATTGGAGAAGTGTATAGATCCTGACAGGGTGATTGGAGGAGTGCAAGGATAGTACCTGTGTGATTCAATCAGTGTATAGCTAAAACATTAGTGATTGCATGAATGCAGGGGTAAGGTCTGGGGGATTACAGAAGTACATAGGAAGTTCCTGGGTGATTTTATAGCTACATGGGTACTGCCTGGGTATTTGGAGTAATTGTCTGAGTGATTGGACAATTGTAAAGGTAGTGCCTGGGTGATTTTAAAACTGCATGAGCACTGGCTTAGTGGTTACATAATTACAAGGATAGTGCCAGCGTGATTGGAAGAGTGCAAAGGTAGTGCCTGGATGATTATATAAGTACATAGGTAGTGGCTGTGTGATCAAAGGACTGCAGGGGTAGTGTCTGGGTGATTGAAGGAGTGCAGGGGTAGTGCCTAGGTGATTGCATGAGAACAAAGATACAGCATAGGTGATTGGAGGAGTACTAGAGTAGTGCCTGGGTGATTGCATAAGTAGTGCTTGAGTGATTTTATAAGTGAATGGGTACTGGGTAAGTGATTGCAGGAGTGCATAGATCCTGACACGGTTATTGGAGGACTGCAAGGGTAGTGCCTGGGTGATTGAACCAGTGTATAGCTAATGCATTGGTGATTGCATGAGTGCAAATGTAATGTCTGGGGGATTAGAAGAGTACATAGGTAATTCCTGGGTGATTGCATGAGTTCAGGAGTAATATCTGGGGGACTACAGGAGTACATACAAAGTGCCTCAGTGATTTTATAAGTACATTGCTACTGCCTAGGTGATAAGAGTAGTTTTGTGGTAGTACCTCAGTGATTGGAGGAGTGTAAAGGTAGTGCCTGGGTGATTTTATAACTGTATGGGTACTGGCAAAGTAATTGGAGGAGTGCATAGATCCTGATACGGTGAATAGAGGAGTGCAAGAGTAGTGCCTGGGTGATTGAACTAGTGTATAGCTAATGCATTGTTGATTGCATGAGTTCAGAGGTAATTTCTGAGTGATTAGAGGACTACATAGGTTATGTCTGGGTGATTGCATGAGTTGAGGGGTAATATCTGGGGGATTACGGGAGTACATAGGAACTGCCTGGGTGATTTTATAAGTGTATGGGTACTGCTTAAGTGATTGGAGAAGTGTATAGATCCTGACAGGGTAATTGGAGGAGTGCAAGGATAGTACCTGTGTGATTCAATCAGTGTATAGCTAAAGCATTAGTGATTGCATGAATTCAAGGGTAATGTCCGGGGGATTACAGAAGTACATAGGAAGTGCCTGGGTGATTTTATAACTGCATCGGTACTGCCTTGGTGATTGAAGTAGTACTATGGTAGTGTCTGAGTGATTCGACGATTGTAAAGGTAGTGCCTGGTTGATTTTAAAACTGCTTGGGCACTGGCTGAGTGGTTACATAATTACAGAGATAGTGCCAGCGTGATTGGAAGAGTGCAAAGGTACTGCCTGGATGATTATATAAGTTTATGGGTAGTGGCTGGGTGATCAAAGGACTGCAGGGGTAGTGGCTGAGTGATTGAAGGAGTGCAGGGGTAGTGCCTAGGTGATTGCATGAGAACAAAGATACTGCCTGGGTGATTGGAGGAGTACTAGGGTAGTGCCTGGGTGATTGCATAAGTGCATAGGTAGAGCCTGAGTGTTTTTATAAGTGCATGGATACTGGGTAAGTGATTGGAGGAGTGCATAGATCCTGACAGGGTGATTGGAGGACTGCAAGGGTAGTGCCTGGGTGATTGAACCAGTGTATAGCTAATGCATTGGTGATTGCATGAGTGCAAAGGTAATGCCTGGGGGATTAGAGGAGTACATAGGTAATGCCTAGGTGATTGCATGAGTTCAGGAGTAATATCTGGGGTACTACAGGAGTACATAGAAACTGCCTCATTGATTTTATAAGTGCATCGCTACTGCCTAGGTGATAAGAGTAGTATTGTGGTAGTGCCTCCGTGATTGGAGGAGTATAAAGGTAGTGCCTGGGTGATTTTATAACTACATGGGTACTGGCAAAGTGATTGGAGGAGTGCATAGATCCGAACACGGTCATTGAAGGAGTGCAAGGGTAGTCCTTGGATGATTGAACTAGTGTATAGCTAATGCATTGGTGATTGCATGAGCGCAGAGGTAATGACTAGATGATTAGAAAAGTACATATGTAATGTCTGGGTGATTGCATGAGTTGAGGGGTAATATCTGGGGGATTACAGGAGTACATAGGAACTGCCTGGCTGATTTTATTAGTGCATGGGTACTGCCAAAATGATTGGAGGAGTGTATAGATCCTGACAGAGTGATAGGAGCAGTGCAAGGATAGTGCCTGGGTGATTGAATCAGTGTATAGCTAAAGCATTAATGATTGCATGAGTGGAGGGTTAATGTCTGGGGGATTAGAGGAATACATAGGTAATGCCTAAGTGATTGCATGAGTTCAGGAGTAATATCTGGGGGACTACAGGAGTACATAGAAAGTGCCTTGGTGATTTTATAAGTGAATTGCTACTACCAAGGTGATTACAGTAGTATTTTGGTAGTGCCTCAGTGATTCACGGAGTGTAAAGGTAGTGCCTGGGTGATTTTATAACTGCATGGGTACTGGCAAAGTGATTGGAGGAGTGCATAGATCCTGACACAGTCATTGGAGGAGTGCAGGGGTAGTGCTTGGTTGATTGAACTAATGTATAGCTAATGCATTAATGATTGCGTGAGTGCAGAGGTAATGTCTGGGTGAGTAGACCACTACATAGGTTATGTCTGGATGATTGCATGAGTTCAGTTGTAATATCTAGGGGATTACAGGAGTACATAGGAACTGCCTGGGTTGATTTTATAAGTGCATGGGTACTGCCTAAACAATTTGAGGAGTGTATAGATCCTGACAGGGTGATTGGAGGACTACAAGGATAGTGCCTGAGTGATTGAATCAGTGTATAGCTAAAGCATTAGTGATTGCATGAGTGCAGGTGTAATGTCTGGGGGATTACAGAAGTACATAGGAAGTGCCTGGGTGATTGCATGAGCTCAGGGTAATATCTGGGGGACTACAGGAGTACATAGAAACTGCCTTGGTGATTTTATAAGTTCATCACTACTGCTTAGGTGATTACAGTAGTATTGTGGTAGTGCCTCAGTGATTGGAGGATTGTAAAGATAGTGCCTGAGTGATTGCAGTAGTACTTTGGTACTGCCTGAGTGATTGGAGGAGTACAACATCTTAAGTAGTAGCAGAATACTGAAATTACAGCACAAAAGTGAGGTCTATGACATGGTGTACACTTTTGTACTGCAGTTTCACAATTCTGTAACTACTCAGGGTGTTGGGCGTACAATAATGCATCAAACCTACACATGAGTCTGTTATAAATCTCACCATATTCCTGAAACCATACATGCATATATGCCTACCTTTTGAAATTATCATCATATATAAAAGAAATAAACAAATAGCCTGAACTTTACATTTGAAAGACACACCTACACTCCTGCAGAGTCTTTCAAGTGTACCTTTCCCCAGACTAATAGAAAATACCCTAATCACTAATTCCTCTGGCAACATGTTTTAAACCTCAGTTTTGAGCTGCAGCTTCATCATTCTGCAACTACTTATAATGTTACACCTACCCAAATACAAAGCCGGAACCCTTCACATATCTCTGCTAAAAGTCTCACCATATTCCTAAAAGCATACATGCATATGTCTCTACCACAACACTATCCACACCTCAAAAATGTGGACAACAAACTTACAATTTCAAACAAACACCAAAAATGATGTGGCATATTTCAACTGTACCTCTCTGGAGACTTAGAAAAAAGCCTAATCACTAATACCTTATGTCAACATCTTTTAAACCACACTTTTATGCTACATCTTCACCATTCTACTACTACTCACAGTCTTGAGCCTGCCATATAAAAAGCAACAACACCTCTTTGTTATGCATCATGCACCTTCAAATATATGACATATGAAAATACATATACAAATAAAAACTTACTTCAGACACAAGTCAATGCACACCTTAAAACTTGACAGACTGCAATTCCAATTTGAAAGCAACACATAAAATTATGCGGTTTACAACAAATGTACATATCCACACAATAAAACAAACTACCATAATCACTAATCCATCTTCCAATACACACATATTACTATAAAGAATCTATTTCAAACAACATTTAACTACAATAAAACAAACTACAATACACATCTCTACATTTAATAATATATTTCAAGCATTACAGTTCTTCAATAATTTTTAAAGACTAAAAATAAAGCTATTACATAATACACCTCACGAATTTATAACTCACCTTCCAAATTGCTTTGTAGAATATGAAATATCACAAACTTATAAAAAAAATTCTTATGCACACAATCAATGTAATGCACCACTCTCAGCAAGGTAAAACCAGTAGTGGCAAACTCTCCCTCTCTTTCTCCACACAAATACATGTAAGTAACAAATCACATAGCTTTCTACATTATTTCATATTGTAAAACACATTTCTATTGGTTAGATATATTAACCCTTACCATCTGACTTCTAAAAGTGCCCAAACTGGTTCTGGATTTTTTGGGAGTCGCGACCACCGTGCACCAACGTGATGGACCCGCAAATCCATACGGGAGTTCAAAAATATATTACAAATAAAAATACCATTATTTTTTAAGAACACACCACTTCTAAAGATAGTACTGACTTGGGAAATCTTACTTTAATAACATATCACTTATATATAAATTACAATTCCATATTTTAAAACCAAAGATAACATTCAACCCTTCCCCCATTCTGCTTAATGCCAGTTTCCATAGTAACAGTTCATGGAACATTCAACTGAACTAACAGGTCACAAGTTCACCATATTTTCACGTTCATCACACAAGGTTGCAAATGCAAACAGCAGGTGTGGTTGACGTTTGCAAAATATGATCTTATCCTATCTACTGTACCTTTCAAACATTTTTTACTGACCAATAACAAACATTCTTTTTAAAGAAAGTAACATGCACCCTATTTTTCAGTGTACAATGATTTTAAACAGCCAATTAATTCTCTACTTTTTAAGAAACAGCATTTTGTCCACCATTTTAGATACCTCTCATTCTACCAACTGACTACTTTAGCTACAGACATCTTTTCAATACTTCCAGACATCCCTTCAAGATGCTTACAGTATGGATTGTTGGGCACAGCTATGTTTTCTGGTGCAAAAGGTATGCTGAACGCAGAGGTATTGACAAAGACCTAGCTTTGCAAAATGTGGCTATTAAATGGATTGCACAGAGAGGATTAAAGTGGCACCAATTGATGCATTTGGTTAAAACCTTTTTGCATCTCCAACACCCTGACCTCATGATTGTGCACTGTGGTGGCAATGACCTAGGCACATTGACTGGGGTAGGACTGGAAATGCTCATGAAGGATACCTTTGCACAATTGATGTTGCTTTTCCCCCAAACTGTCTTTGTATACTCTAATATATGCCAAAGACAGAAATGGAAGTGGTCAAATCAATTCTGTCCACAGATTGAAAAAGCTAGGAAGAATGTCAATACAGCTGTTTCTGCTTACCCTAGAGACCATAGGATGGGCTCCATATAAAACAACAATCTAAGTTTTGATATGGATGACATCTACAGAAGTGATGGAGTAAACTTCACAGATAATGGGAACAGAGTCTTTCTCAACAACCTAAAGCTGTGCATCCGCACTGACATGTAGCTACAACAAACTCATAATGAAAACAAGGGCTCTTTTTAGAGCCACCCCATAACACACTAGTGAATCTTATTCTTATTTATACATACATACTTTTTTAAACATTTTTGAGGATTCGCGAATCCGTCGCAAATCTGCAAAAGCAGGAATTCAATGTACTACAACACAACACACTTTTCAAGTATATTAATTTTAAATTTTATATATTTTTAACAACTCTATCAATTGTAATCTTGTCATTAACTTCAATCACAGTACCTCTTTAAAACAACTTCACAATACAACACTACCTTCTAAATTATATACTACTAAATTATTTATTTGAGGTGAATTCCAGAATCCAACGCGACATTATACGGGGGCCGTGCTAAGAGCCGCGTTGGAGTCGCGACTCCAAAATAGAAAGAAAAAAAAAACACCCCACTTCCATTATTCGGTATTCACCCCGGGTACCCCATCCCCCGGGGCCTGCCAAATTTTTTATAAAAAAAAATTATGGAGGGGGGCCACATGGCCCCCCTCCTAAGGCCACTTCTGGGCCCCGGGGACCCCATCCCCTGGGGCCTGGCCAGCCTGGATTTTGTTTGGGGAGCCCCTCCTAAGGCCAATTTTGGCCCCGGGGACCCCATCCCCGGGGCCGGCCTTCCTTTTAAAAAAAAAAAAAAAAAATACAATAAAGGGGAGTGGGGCCGAGTGGCCCCCCTCCCGGGCCACTTCTGACCCTGGGGACTCCATCCCCGGGGCATGGCCAATGCTTTTTATTTTTTTCAGAAGTTGGGCCGCGTGGCTCCCCTTCCCTGGGCCACTTCTTGCCCCGGGGACCCCATCCTCCGGGGCCTGGCCTCAGCGTTGGGGACCGTGGGGGGAGCCCCAATGCCCTATGGTCCCTGCCGGCTCCCCGGCTCCTGCGGGAGCCAGCATTGCTTTTGGGCAAGGGGAGCTGCTGGGATGCGAGAGCAGGTTTACTGCTCTCACTTCCAAGAAGCAAAGCAGTGTTTGCTATGGCAGGGAGGGAGCCATGCTCCCGCCCTGCCATAGCAAACGGCAATGTACCAGGGGTGGGCACCCCAGGACATTGCAGGAGCCGGCCCTGGGGGGTGGTGGTCCCCAGGGCAAAGGAGGGCTCCAGGAGGGGGGGCCGCGTGGCCCCCCTCCCAACATTTGCATAGCCCCGGGGAAGCGGTGGTCCCACGGGCCAGGGATCCACAACGGACCCCTGTATTCTAATTTATGCTGCCCTGGGGAGGTGGCGGTCCCTCGGGCTGTGGGGGGGCGCGGCCCCCCGCATTTAAACATCTAAGCCCCGGAAAGGTAGCAGTCCCCGGGGCTTGGGGGGGCCCACGAGGCCCCCCACACAAAATGTAAAAATGCCCCGGGGAGGTGATGGTCCTGGGGCAGCGTGGGAGGCAGGAGCCCCCCCATGCTATTTTGTTATTTTAGCCCCGGGGAGATGGTGTCCCCGGGGCCTGCGCTTCACTTTTTTAAATTTTCTCAGCCGGATTCGCGCACCCAGTGCATTGCGGGGCGCGAGTTATACTTAGCTCAACTAACTATAATGGCCAAATTTCTCTGGTTTTGTATGAGTGAAATGTCCAACTAACAATAACGTCCATGAAACCTGTGTTTTTTCAGTGAATTTCAAAGGTTTTTTAAATGCTAATTTCTAACTATAACGTCCCTGAAACCTATGTTTTTTTCAGTGAATTTCAAAGATTTTTTAAATGCTAATTTCTAACTATGCCTACAGAGGTAGGACATGTGCAGAAAGAGGAAGAAAGGCGCAGAAAGAAGCAAGAGAAATGCAGAAAGAGGCAACAGAAGTCCAGAAAGACAAAGAAAAGTGCAGAAAGAAGCAAGAGATATGCAGAAAGTACCAACAGAGGTGCAGAAAGAGGCCTTGTTGCAAAGTCATCCTATTCCCCCAACTTTTTGCTGGCTGGTACTGGTGGTAACTGACTCTGACTAACCAGGCCCGGAGCCAGTGCTATGCTGAAAGAATTCAGTGAAAACACCTACATACACTACCCATGTGATTGGCATGACCTCCCCTGTAAGGCCCTAGTACATAATAGGGCAGGAGGGTTAAAACTACCTCTAACTCAGAGGTGCAGAAAGAGGCAAGAGAAGTGCAGAAAGAAGAAACAGAGGTGCTGAAAGAGGCAAGAGTGGTACAGAAAAAGGGAAGAGAGGTATAGAAAGAGGCAAGAGACTTGCACAAAGAGGGAAGAGGGGTGCAGAATGAGGCAGGAGGTGTGCAGAAAGAAGCAACAGAGGTGCAGAAAGAGTCAAGTGAAGTGCAGAAAGAGGCAAGAGAGGTGCAGAAACAAGCAAGAGATGTGCAGAAAGAGGCAAGAGAATTGCTGAAAGAAGCAACAGAGGTGTAGAAAGAAGCAAGAGAAGTGCAGAAAGAGGCAAGAGCAGTGCAGAAAGAACCAACAGAGGTGTAGAAAGAGGCAAGAGAGTTGCACAAAGAGGGAAGAGGGATGCACAAAGAGGCAAGAGAGGTACAGAAAGAGGCAGGAGGGGTGCAGAAAGAGGCAACAGAGGTACAGAAATAGGCAAGAGAGGTGTAGAAACAGGCAGGAAAGGTGCAGAAAGAGGGAACAGGGGTGGAGATAGAGGCAAGAGAGATGCAGAAAGAGAAAAGAGGGATGCAGAAAGAGGCAAGAGATCTGCAGAAAAAAGCAACAGAGGTGCTGAAAGAGGCAAGTGAGGTGCAGAAAGAAGCAACAGAGGTGCAGAAAGAGGCAAAAGGGGTGCAGAAAGAGGCAAGAAAAGTGCAGAAAGAGGCAACAGAGATACAGAAAGAGGCAAGAGAGGTGCAGAAACAGGCAGGAAAGGTGCAGGAAGAGGGAACAGGGGTGCAGAAAGAGGCCAGACAATTGCAGAAAGAGAAAAGAGGGGTGCAGAAAGAGGCAAGAGATATGCAAAAAAAAGCAACAGAGGTGCTGAAACAGGCAAGTGAGGTGCAGAAAGAGGCAAGAGATCTGCAGAAAAAAGCAACAGAGGTGCTGAAAGAGGGAAATCAGCTGCAGAAAGAAGCAAGAGAGGTGCAGAAAGAAGCATCAGAGGTGCAGAAAGAGGCAAGAGGGGTACAGAAAGAGGAGAGAGAAATGCAGAAAGAAGCAAAAGAGGTGCTCAAAAAGGCAAGAGGGATGCAGAAAGAGGCAAGTGCAGTGCAGAATGAACCAAGAGAAGTGCCGAAAGAAGCAACAGAGGTGCTGAAAGAGGCACGAAGGGTACAAAAAGAGGCAAGAGAAGTGCAGAAAGTAGCAACAGAGGTACAAAAAGAGGCAAGAGTGGTGCAGAAAGAGGGAAGAGAGGTGTAGAAAGAGGCAACAGAGTTGCACAAAGAGGGAAGACGGGTGCAGAAAGAGGCAAGAGGGGTACAGAAACAGGCAAGAGAAGTGCAGAAAGAGGCAAGAGAATTGCTGAAAGAAGCAACAGAGGTGTAGAAAGAAGCAAGAAAAGTGCAGAAAGAGGCAAGTGAGATGCAGAAAAAGGCAAAAAAGGGACAGCAAGAGGGAAGACAAGTGCAGAAAGAGACAACAGGGGTGCAGAAAGAAGCATGGAAAGTGCAGAAAGAGGCAAGAGAAGTGCAAAAAGAAGCAACAGAGGTATAGAAGGAGGCAAGAGAACTGCAGAAAGAGGCAAGAGATTTGCAGAAACAGGCAAAAGAGGTACATAAAGAGACAACAGGGGTGCAGAAAAAAGCAAGACAGTTGCAGAAAGAAGCATGGAAAGTGCAGAAGGAAGCAACAGGGGTGCAGAAAGAGGCAAGAGAAGTGCAGAAAGAGGCAAGAGAGCTACAGAAACAGGCAAGAGAAGTGCAGAAAGAGGCAAGAGAATTGCTGAAAGAAGCAACAGTGGTGTAGAAAGAAGCAAGAAAAGTGCAGAAAGAGGCACATGAGATGCAGAAACAGGCAAGCAAGGTACAGAAAGAGGGAAGACGAGTGCAGAAAGAGACAACAGAGGTGCAGAAAGAAGCAAGACAGGTGCAGAAAGAACATGGAAAATGCAGAATGAAGCAACAGGGGTGCAGAAAGAGGCAAGAGAAGTGCAGAAGGAGGCAAGAGAACTGCAGAAAGAGGCAAGAGACTTGCAGAAACAGGCAAAAGAGGTACAGAAAGAGGGAACACAGGTGCACACAGAGGCAAGAGAGGTGCAGAAACAGGTAAAAGGGGTGCAGAAAGAGGCAAGAGAGGTGCAGAAATTTGCAAGACAGCTGCAGAAAGAAGCAAGAGCAGTGCAAAAGAACCAACAGAGGTGCAAAAAGAGGCAAGTGTGGTGCAGAAGGAGGCAAGAGAACTGCAGAAAGAGGCAAGAGAGTTGCAGAAACAGGTTAAAGGGGTGCAGAAAAAGGCAAGAGGGATGCAGAAATTTGGAACAGAGGTGCAGGATTAAGCCGGAGCAGTGCAGAAAGAACCAACAGAGGTGCAGAAAGAAGCAACAGAGGTGCTGAAAGAGGCAAGAGTGGTGCAGAAAGAGGTAAGAGAGGTGTAGAAAGAGGCAAGAGAGTTGCACAAAGAGGGAAGACAGGTGCAGAAATAGGCAAGAGGGGTGCAGAAACAGGCAAGAGAAGTGCAGAAAGAGGCATGAGAATTGCTGAAAGAAGCATCAGAGGTGTAGAAAGAAGCAAGAAAAGTGCAGAAAGAGGCAAGCGAGATGCAGAAAAAGGCAAGAAAGGTACAGAAAGAGTGAAGACAAGTGCAGAAAGAGACAACAAGGGTGCAGAAAGAAGCAAGACAGATGCAGAAAGAAGCATGGAAAGTGCATAATGAAGCAACAGGGGTGCAGAAAGAGGCAAGAGAAGTGCAAAAAGAAGCAACAGAGGTGTAGAAAGAGGCAAGAAAACTGCAGAAAAAGGCAAGAGATTTGCAGAAACAGGCAAAAGAGGTACATAAAGAGACAACAGGGGTGCAGAAAGAAGCAAGACAGGTGCAGAAAGAAGCATGGAAAGTGCAAAATGAAGCAACATGGGTGCAGAAAGAGGCAAGAGAAGTGCAGAAAGAAGCAAGAGAGGTGCAGAAAGGGGCAAGAGAAGTGCAGAAAGAAGCAAGAGAATTGCTGAAAGAAGCAACAGAGGTGTAGAAAGTAGCAATAAAAGTGCAGAAAGAGGCACGTGAGATGCAGAAACAGGCAAGAAAGATACAGAAAGAAGGAAGACGAGTGCAGAAAGAGACAACAGAGGTGCAGAAAGAAGCAAGACAGGTGCAGAAAGAACATGGAAAATGCAGAATGAAGCAACAGGGGTGCAGAAAGGAGCAACAGAGGTGCAGAAGGAGGCAAGAGAACTGCAGAAAGTGGAAAGACACTTGCAGAAACAGGCAAAAGAGGTACAGAAAGAGGGAACACAGTTGCAGACAGAGGCAAGAGAGGTGCATAAACAGGTAAAAGGGGTGCAGAAAGAGGCAAGAGGGGTGCAGAACTTTGCAAGAGAGCCTCAGAAAGAAGCAAGAGCAGTGCAAAAGAACCAACAGAGGTGCAAAAAGAGGCAAGTGAGGTGCAGAAGGAGGCAAGAGAACTGCAGAAAGAAGCAACAGAGTTGCAGAAACAGGCAAGAGAAGTGCAGAAAGAGGCAAGAGAATTGCTGAAAGAAGCAACATAGGTGTAGAAAGAAGCTAGAAAAGTGCAGAATGAGGCAAGTGAGATGCATAAAAAGGCAAGAAAGGTACAGAAAGAGGGAAGACAAGTGCAGAAAGAGACAACAGGGGTGCAGAAAAAAGCAAGACAGATGCAGAAAGAAGCATGGAAAGTGCAGAATGAAGCAACAGGGGTGCAGAAAGTGGCAAGAGAAGTGCACAAAAGAACCAACAGAGGTGTAGAAGGAGGCAAGAGAACTGCAGAAAAAGGCAAGAGATTTGCAGAAACAGGCAAAATAGGTACATAAAGAGACAACAGGGGTGCAGAAAGAAGCAAGACAGGTGCAGAAAGAAGCATGGAAAGTGCAGAATGAAGCAGCAGGGGTGCAGAAAGAGGCAAGAGAAGTGCAGAAAGAAGCAAGTGAGGTGCAGAAAGAGGAAAAAGAAGTGCAGAAAGAGGCGAGAGAGGTGTAGAAACAGGCAAGAGAAGTGCAGAAAGAGGCCAGAGAATTGCTGAAAGAAGCAACAGAGGTGTAGAAAGAAGCAAGAAAGTGCAGAAAGAGGCACGTGAGATGCAGAAACAGGCAAGAAAGGTACAGAAGGAGGGAAGACGAGTGCAGAAAGAGACAACAGTTGTGCAGAAAGAAGCAAGAGAGGTGCAGAAAGAACATGGAAAATGCACAATGAAGCAACAGGGGTGTAGAAAGAGGCAAGAGAAGTGCAGAAAGAAGCAACAGAGGTGCAGAAGGAGGCAAGAGAACTGCAGAAAGAGGCTAGAGACTTGCAGAAACAGGCAAAAGAGGTACAGAAAGAGGGAACACAGGTGCAGACAGAGGCAAGAGAGGTGCAGAAACAGGTAAAAGGGGTGCAGAAATTTGCAAGAGAGCTGCAGATAAAAGCAAGAGCAGTGCAAAAGAACCAACAGAGGTGCAAAAAGAGGCAAGTGAGGTGCAGAAGGAGGCAAGAGAACTTCAGAAAGAGGCAAGAGAGTTGCAGAAACAGGCAAAAGGGGTGCAGAAAGAGGGAACAGGTGGGCAGACTGAGGCAAGAGAGGTGCAGAAAGAGGTAAGAGGGGTGCAGAAAAAGGGAAGAGGAATGCAGAAATTTGGAACAGAGGTGCAGGAAGAAGCCAGAGCAGTGCAGGAAGAAGCCAGAGCAGTGCAGAAAGAACCAACAGAGGTGCAGAAAGAACCAACAGAGGCGGAGAAAGAGGCAAGAGGGGTACAGAAAGAGGCAGGAGGGGTGCAGAAAGAGGAAGAGAACTGCAGAAAGAACCAATAGAGGTGCAGAAACAGGCAAAAGGGGTGCAGAAAGAAGCATGTGAGGTGCAGAAAGAGGCAAGAGAGGTGCAGAAAGAAGCAAGAGAACTGCAGAAAGAGGCAATAGAGGAGCAGAAAGAAGCAAGTGAGGTGCAGAAAGAGGCAAAAGAAGTGCAGAAAGAGGCGAGAGAGGTGCAGAAACAGACAAGAGAAGTGCAGAAAGAGGCCAGAGAATTGCTGAAAGAAGCAACAGAGGTGTAGAAAGAAGCAAGAAAAGTGCAGAAAGAGGCACGTGAGATGCAGAAACAGCAAGAAAGGTACAGAAAGAGGGAAGACGAGTGCAGAAAGAGACAACAGTTGTGCAGAAAGAAGCAAGAGAAGTGCATAAAGAACATGGAAAATGCACAATGAAGCAACAGGGGTGTAGAAAGAGGCAAGAGAAGTGCAGAAAGAAGCAACAGAGGTGCAGAAGGAGGCAAGAGAACTGCAGAAAGAAGCAAGAGACTTGCAGAAACAGGCAAAAGAGGTACAGAAAGAGGGAACACAGGTGCAGACAGAGGCAAGAGAGGTGCAGAAACAGGTAAAAGGGGTGCAGAAAGAGGCAAGAGGGGTGCAGACATTTGCAAGAGAGCTGCAGAAAAAAGCAAGAGCAGTGCAAAAGAACCAACAGAGGTGCAAAAAGAGGCAAGTGAGGTGCAGAAGGAGGCAAGAGAACTGCGGAAAAGGCAAGGGAGTTGCAGAAACAGGCAAAAGGGGTGCAGAAAGAGGGAACAGGTGGGCAGACTGAGGCAAGAGAGGTGCAGAAAGAGGGAAGAGGGGTGCAGAAAAAGGCAAGAGGGATGCAGAAATTTGGAACAGAAGTGCAGGAAGAAGCCAGAGCAGTGCAGGAAGAAGCCAGAGCAGTGCAGAAAGAACCAACAGAGGTGCAGAAAGAGGCAAGAGGGGTGCAGAAAGAGGCAAGTGAAGTGCAGAACGAAGCAAAAGAGGTGCAGAAAGAACCAACAGAGGTGGAGAAAGAGGCAAGAGGGGTACAGAAAGAGGTAGGAGGGGTGCAGAAAGAGGAAGAGAACTGCAGAAAGAAGCAACAGAGGTGCTGAAAGAGGCACTGAGGGTGCAGAAAGAGATGACAGGTAAAGAAAGAAGGAACAGAGGTACAGAAAGAGGCAAGAGTGGTGCAGAAAGAGGAAAGAGAGGTGTGGAAAGAGGCAAGAGCGTTGCACAAAGAGGGAAGAGGGGTGCAGAAACAGGCAAAAGGGGTGCAGAAAGAAGCAAGTGAGGTGCAGAAAGAGGCAAGAGAGGTGCAGAAAGAAGCAAGAGAACTGCAGAAAGAGGCAATAGAGGAGCAGAAAGAGGCAAGTGAGGTGCAGAAAGAAGCAAGATAAGTGCAGAAAGAAGCAACAGAAGTGCAGAAAGAGGGAAGAGAGGTAGAGAGAGAGGCAAGAGGGGTGCAGAAAGAAGCAAGACAGGTGTAGAAAGAAACAAAAGAAGTGCAGAAGAAGGAACAGAGATGCAGAAAGAGGTAAAAAGAGTGCAGAAAGACGTAAGAGGGGTACAGAAAAAGGCAAGAGAGGTGCAGAAAGAGGGAAGAAGGGTGCAGAAAGAGGCAAGAGGGGTACAGAAAGAAGCAAATGAGGTGCAGAAAGAGGCAACAGACGTGCAGAAAGAGTGAAGAGAGGTGCAGAAAATAGAAGAGATTTGCAGAAAGAGGCAAGAGAAGTGCAGAAAAAGAAAGAAATGTGCAGAAAGAAGCAACAGAAATGCAGAAAGAGGCAAGAGAGGCGCAGAAGGAAGCAAGAGTGACTTCAACACCATTAGTACCAATTTAACACCCACATTTAGCAATAAGTAACAGGTGACCATTCTAGGTTTGCAAAGGGCCTTCCACCACGCTGTAACACTTGTCGCTGCATTTTTGGTAACGTTTGAGCCGTTTGAGCTAGAAAGAAGGCTTTTTTTGTTCAAATCTGCAGATTAGGGAGCAGATGATGAATTATGTGGCTAATGCAATAAATGTATAACTGTGCGAAAGTCGGTGCAGCCAAACAGTCACATAATTCCAGTGGCCCTGCTCATACCTCTGACTAGGTCCACCAGTGCTCCTCAGTGATTCCTTCTTTTTTGTCTCACTGAGTTCATAGTTGAGCTTCGATGGAAACGAGGAAGACTAAACCTGACATTACCACTCCACAACACAGACTACCATACCACATAATTACTCTCCATAACACATAATCCCACACTACATAATTCCTATAAACTAAATACCACATACTTTCTATCCACATAATTTCACTGCACAACATACCACATAATTCCACTACACACAACGTACATCCACTCCACTCAAAAAAACATTAGTAAAAAACTTTTACATTTACAACGCCAAAGGCTCTAATTCTCGCAAATGTGAAACCTATTACATTGCAAACACTTCTTTAACTAGTAGCCGCGTTTGCAGAGTGGTGGAGAAAGGGTGCTGGGCCTCCGACCAGCGCTCAGGAATTGCGCTGCGTAGGACTTACAGAAGGTACCAGGAGGGCTTCTTGGCCCCCAAAGTCCCTCAGGAGTAAATTGGACTTCATCCCCATCCCGTAGTCTGCCAGGAGGTGCGTTTGCAGAGTGGTGGAGAAAGGGGGGCATGGCCTCCGAAGACGTCTTAGCAATCCCACTGTGTGGGACTTACTGGAGGTAACAAGAGGGGTAGTTGGCCCCCAAGGACATCCTTGGGGGCCAACTACCCCTCCTATTACTTCCAGTAAGTCCCACACAGCAGGATTGCTAAGTTCTCATAGCAGGCCACACCCCCTTTGCCCACCACTCTGTAAACGCGCTCCCTGGCGCGCTCTTGGATGGGGATTGAAGTCCGCTTCGCTGCTGTGGGTCCTTTAGGGGCCAACTAGCTTACCTCTTACCTCTAGTAAGCCCCACACAGTGGGATTGCTGAGAGGTGGACAAAGGTCATGCCCCCTTTCCCCACCACTCTGCAAATGCGCCTCCTGGCGCGTTCTAAGTTGGGGTATTAAGTCCCCTTCATACCTGAGGGTCCCTGGGGGCCAACTAGCCCGCCTGTTACCTCCAGTAAGCCCCATACAGCTGCATTGCTGAGAGTGCTCTGAGGTCACGCCCCCTTTTTACACCACTCTGCAAACGTGCCGCCTGGCGCACTGCTGCTCAGGGGATGAAGTCCACTTGTGTCCTGAGGTCCTCAGGACACAAGAGGACCTCATCGCCCCACCAGCAATGCGCCCGGGGAGGTGGTGGTCCCCGGGGCTGCGGGGGGGCACACGAGGCCCCCCACCCCTATTAAAACAAAGCCCAGGGGAGGTGGTGGTCCCGGGGCAGTGGGGGGGCACGTGCCCCCCACACATTATGAGGAAAGCCCCAGGGAGGTGGCAGTCCCCGCAGCTTGGGGGGCCCGTGAGGCCCCCCTGCCTGTATTAAAACACAGCCCTGGGGAGGTGGTGGTCCCCGGGGCAGCGGGGGCTGCGTGCCCCCGCACATTATGAGGAAAGCCCCGGGGAGGTGGTGGTCTCCAGGCTGTGGGGGCCCCCATGGGCCCCCACACCATAATTTTAAATTGCCCAAGGGACCTGGCCCACCCGGGGGCTTAAAACAAATGAAGCGCGGGAGCCCGCGCTTTGTTTTTTTTAAAAAATTCGGCCGGATTTGCAAACCCAGCGCAAATTCGGCCGATTTTTTTTTTTTTTTTAATGCTTTTTTGGGCCCTGAGCAGGCCTAGGGGGTCAGGGTGTTTCTACCCTGCCCCCTTTTCTTCATTTTTCACTTTTCCCCCCCTTTTTCTTGTGACTTGGTTACCGAGTCACAAGATAGCTGCCAACACTTCCTCGTTTGGAGTGTTGGCTGCCAATCAGAGTGAAGCTCGTGCTCGGGAGGAGTCGCGACTCCTCCTCGGTGCTCAGATATCAATATTTGTATTTCTTGAATTTCTCAGCAACTACTCAATGGATTTACACCATTTAAAGAAAAGAGTGCTTTCTGAACCAAGAGCTACCTTTTTGCCAAATTTGGTGTAATTCCGTTCAGCAGTTCGGGCTGTAGCCGTGTCTAAAGTTTCCCATGGAAATTAACATGGGGAAAACGTGTTTTGGGACCCCCCATTTTTTCTCGGCCCCCATTGACGAATCACCCTGAAACTTTCAGGACAGGAGCTGAACGGAGTGGGCCATTAGTCTTGAAAATTTCGCGAAGATTCATCAAAAGGCGCCAAAGGTATTGGCAAAAGAAAAAATGCTTTTTGAATAGAAACAAGGTCCTAACTATAACTACCTACTGGCTACCGCCAGTAGGTAATATATATAGTAGGTAGGGTAAGGAAAATTTAAAAAAAAACGCTGCACTTCGTTTTCTATAAGGCCCCGGGTGGGCCAGGTCCCGGGGGCAAGCACTAATTAATTTGCAGGGGCCCGCCACCTCCCTGGGGCTTGATGAATAAATGCGTGGGGGGGTCCCAACCCCCCCCACGCTGCCCCGGGGACCGCCACCTCCCCGGGGCATTTGTAATTAAGAGGCAGGGGTGCCTCGCTGGCCCCCCGCAGCCCCGGGGACCGCCACCTCCCCGGGGCTTGATGAATAAATGCGTGTGGGGTCCCAACCCCCCCATGCTGCCCCGGGGACCACCACCTCCCTGAGGCATTTGTTATTATGAGGCAGGGGCCTCACTGGCCCCCCCAAGCCCCGGGGACCGCCACCTCCCGGGGCTTACAATAATTATAAGCGGGGGGCCTCACAGGCCCCCCAAGCCCCAGGGACCACCACCTCCCTGGGGCTTCCTTCATTAATGGGGGGCCTCACAGGCCCCCCCAAGCCCCGGTGACCACCACCTCTCCGGGGCTTTGCAAATTTGGGGAGGGGGGCCGCGCGGCCCCCCTCCTGGTGCCCTCGATGGCCCTGGGGACCACCACCCCCCAGGGCCGGCTCCTGCAATGTCCCGGGGTGCTCACCCCCGGGACATTGCTGTTTGCAATAACAGGGCGGGAGCCATGTGGCTCCCGCCCTGTCATGAATGAAATGAAATGAAATGAAATGAAATTTGTACTTGTAAAGCGCACCCATACCCCCAAAGGGGTGTCCAGGCGCTGTACGCATACCGCTGTGGAACCCTTCCTGGCTTTTCCCTGTGAAATGTCCACTCCTGGGCACCCCCAGGGTGAAGCCAGGCATCCCAGCACTGTTGGGGCCGTTGTGGAGATTAAGCAAGCTATTGCCCAGAGTTGCAGAGTGGGACCCATGATTAGAATAGGCACCGAGGCGAGAATTATCAGGTCCGAGGAAATTGAGCCCAAGACCCGCCGAGGCGGGGATTGAACCCTGGTCCCGGGCCAGATCTCTGCATCAGGGTCTGCCGCTCTAACCATTGAGCCACACTTCTCTTCTGTCATTGCAAACACTGGTTTGGTTCTTGGAAGCGAGAGCAGGAAACCTGCTCTCGCTTTCAAGAAGCAAATCAGTATTGCTTTTGGGCAAGGGGAGCTGCATATTAGCAGCTCCCCTTGTCCAAAAGCAATGCTGGCTCCCGCAGGAGGCAGGGAGCCGGCAGGGACAGTGGGGGCATTGGGGCTCCCCCCACGGTCCCCAACGGTAAGGGCATGCCTCGGGGGATGGGGTCCCCAGGGCAAAATAAAGCCCTTTGGGGGAAAGGGGGGTAATATTTAAAAAAAAAAAAAATGAAGTGCTGGGCCTCAGGGGTTGGGGTCCCCGAGGCAGAATTAAACTATTCAGAATGAGGGGCATTTTTTTTTTCTCGCATGCTTGGAGTCGCGACTCCATCGTGTCCAGCACGGCCCCCTAGTGTAAACGCGATGGGTTCGCGACTCCAAGCAAAATTTTAAAAAAAGAATAACACTGCCCCGGGGACCGCCACCTCCCTGGGGCATTTGTAATTATGAGGCGGGGGGCCTCACTGGCCCCCCGCAGCCCCGGGGACCACCACCTCCCCGGGGCTTGATGAATAAATGCGTGGGGGTGTTCCAACACCCCCCACGCTGCCCCAGGGACCACCACCTCCCCGGGGCATTTGTTATTATGAGGTGGGGGCCTCGCTGGCCCCCCCAAGCCCCGGGGACCGCCACCTCCCCGGGGCTTACAATAATTATAAGCGGGGGGCCTCCCAGGCCCCCCCAAGCCCCAGTGACCACCACCTCCCTGGGGCTTCCTTCATTAATTAGGGAGGGCCTCGCGGGCCCCCCAAGCCCCGGGGACCACCACCTCCCTGGGGCTATGCACATTTAGGGAGAGGGCCGTGCGGCCCCCCTCCTGGAGCCCTCAATGGCTCTGGGGACCGCCACCCCCCAGGGCCGGCTCCTGCAATGTCCCTGGGTGCTCACCCCCGGGACATTGCTGTTTGCAATGACAGGGCGGGAGCCGTGCGGCTCCCGACATGTCATTGCAAACACTGGTTTGGTTTTTGGAAGCGAAAGCAGGAAACCTGCTCTCCCTTTCAAGAAGCAAATCAGTATTGCTTTTGGACAAGGGGAGCTGCATATTAGCAGCTCCCCTTGTCCAAAAGCAATGCCGGCTCCCGCAGGAGGTGGGGAGCCGGCAGGGACAGTGAGGGCATTGGGGCTCCCCCCACGGTCCCCAACGGTAAGGGCATGCCTCGGGGGATGGGGTCTCCAGGGCAAAATAAAGCCCTTTGGGGATAAGGGGGAGTAATATTTTTTTTTTAATAAAAAAAAAAAAAAATATGAAGTGGCTGGGCCTTAGGGGATGGGGTCCCTGAGGCAGAATTAAACTATTCAGAATGAGGGTCATTTTGTTTTTCTCGCGTGCTTGGAGTCGCGGCTCCATCGCGTCCAGCGCGGCCCCCCAGTGTAAACGCGATGGGTTCGCGACTCCAAGCAAAATTTAAAAAAAAGAATATGTATGCTTTTCATAGGTAAGATTCACTGTTGGGTTATAGGGTGGCTCTAAAAAGAGCCCTTGTGTTTATTATGAGTTTGTTGTAGCTACATGTAAGTGCGGATGCAGAGCTTTAGGTTGTTGAGAAAGACTCTGTTTCCTTGATCTGTGAAGTATACTCCATCACTTCTGTAGAAGTCATCCATATCAAAACGTAGATTGTTGTTATAAATGGAGCCCATCCTATGGTCTCTGAGGTAAGCAGAAACAGCTTTATTGACATTCTTTCTAGCTTTCTCAATCTGTGGACAGAATTGATTTGACCACTTCCATTACTGTCTTTGGCATATGTGTATGCTTAAGAGTGTGAGTACTAGTAGAACGGTGAAGATGCAGTACAAAAGTGTGGTATAAAAGATGCTGACATAAGGTGTTATTAATTAGGCTTCTTTTTGTAAGTTTTTAGAGCGGTATTGTTGAAGTATGCCGCATAATTTTTAATGTTTGCTTGAAATTGGAAGTTTGTTCTGTGAATTTTTAAGGTTTGAATAGTGTTATGGTACAGACATTTTCATGTATGATTTTAGTAATATGGTGAGACTTTTACTAAAGATATGTGAAGGTTTCCTACTTTGTATTTGGGTAGGTGTAATATTAAAAGTAGTTGTAGAATGGTTAAGCAGTAGCCTGAAAGTGAGGTTTGAGATGTTTGTAGAGATGTAATTTATTAGAGTAATTTGTATGATGTGAAGAAAGTTATATTTCATATATACCGCATAATTTTCAGTGTTTGTTTGAAAATTGAAGTGTAGTCTGTGAAGTTTTGAGCTGTGCATGGTGTTGTGACTGAGATATGTGTCTACTTGCTCATACAGTTATAAAATCACCCAGGCACTACCTTTGCACTTCTGTAATCACTCTGGCAGTACCTTAGTACTACTGTAAACACCCAAGCAGTACTCATGCACTTTTAAAATCACCCACTCACTTTTTATGTATTCCAGTAATCCCCCAGATATTACCCCTGCAGGCATGCAATCACCCAGACACTAGTTATGTACAACCCGTACAGTCATGCAGTCATGCAGGCTGTCCCTATGCAGTCATGTAATAACTCACACTCTACCCTTGCAGTCATAGAATCACCCAGGCCCTCCTGTTGCACTCATCTATTCACGTAGGTACTACTTCATGACTCATCTATGCCTTCAGGTGCTATTTTTACACTTATCCATGCACTTAATGTTTATGTGTGCACTCATGCAATTAGCTAGTCACTATCCATCTTCTCGTAAAGTTACCCAGTGACTACCCTTGCACTCATACAATCACCCAAGCACTACCCATAGAGTTATGCAATCACTGAGGCAGAGCTATTATATGTCTCAGTTTCTAGGTTTCACTATATTCCAGAAATATTGTATACATATTTCTTTTAGATTTGATGATGATTTGAAAAGGTAGAGACGTATGTGTGCAGGCTTTTAACAATATGGAGAGACTTATGGTTGAATCATGTAATAGTATGCTGCTTTATATTTGGCTAGGCCCAACACTCATGCAGTTATAAATACAGTCAAGTACTACCCATGCAGTGTTACAATGATCCAGGCACTACATATGCACTGCTGTAATCACTCAGGCATTACTGCTGCAGTCATGCAATCATCTAGGCACTACCTATGCACTCATGCAATCACGAAGGTATTACCCATGCACACTTTCAATCATGTAGCCACTACTCATGCACTTATATAATTACCCAGGCACTACCGTTGCACTCCTTCAATCACGGAGGCACTATCCTTGTACTGATGTAATCACTCAGCCAGTAGTCATGCTGTTATGAAATCATCCAGGCACTACCTTTGCACTCCTTTATTCACTTAGGCTCTACCTCAGTAGTCCTGCAATCACCCAAGAAGTACCCATGCACTTAAAAAAATCACCCAGTCACTTTTTGTGTATTCCAGTAATCTCCCAGATATTCCCCCTGCAGTCATGCAATCACCCAGGCACTAGTTATGTACTACCCGTACAGTCATGCAGTCATGCAGGCTGTACCTATGGAGTCATGTAATAAACCACACACTACCCTTGCAGTCATAGAATCACCCAGTCCCTTCTGTTGCATTCATCTATTCACCTAGCCACTACTCAATGACTCATGTATGCCTTCAGGTGCTATTTATACACTTATCCATGCACTTAACGTGTATGTTTGCACTCATGCAATTAGCCAGTCACTATCCATCTTTTCCTGCAATTATCCAGTGACTACCCTTGCACTCATACAATCAACCAAGCACTACCCATGGAGTTTTGGAATCAATCTGGCAGATCTATTACATGTTTTAGTTTCTAGGTTTCACTATATTCCAGAAATATTGTATACCTATTTGTTTTAGATTTGAAAAGGTAGAGACGTATGTATGCACGCTTTTAACAATATGGAAAGATTTATGGTTGAATCATGTAATAGTGTGGTGCTTTATATTTCACTAGGCCCAACACTCATGCAGTTATAAAAACACCCAAGGACTACCCATGCAGTTTTCGAATTATCCAGGCACTACATATTTACTACTGTAATCACTAAGGCATTACTGCTGCAGTCATGCAATCATCTAGGCACTACCTATGCACTCATGCAATCACCAAGGTATTACCCATGCACTCTTTCAATCATGTAGCCACTACTCATGCACTTATATAATTACCCAGGCACTACCGTTGCAGTCCTCCAATCACAGAGGCACTATCCTTGTACTTATGTAATCACTCAGCCAGTAGTCATGCTGTTATGAAATCACCCAGGCACTACCTTTGCACTCCTTTATTCACTCAGGCTCTACGTCAGTAGTCCTGCAATCACCCAAAAAGTACCCATGCACTTATAAAATCACCCAGTCACTTCCTATATAGTCATGTAAATCCCGAAATATTATCCCTATAGTCATGCAATCACACAGGTGTTAGCTATATACTCTTTTAGTCCCCCAGACGTTACTGCTGTACTCATGCAATCACCAATGCATTAGCTATACAGTGCTTCAATCACCCAGGCACTGTCCTTCTACTCTTTCAATCACGCACACACTATTCTTGTGCTTATGTAATCACTCAGCTAGTACTCATGCACCTATAAAATCACTCAGGCACTATCTTTGCAGTCATGTAATCACTCAGGCTGTACCTTAGTACTTCTGTAATCACTCAAGAAGTACCCATGCACTTATAAAATCACCCACTCACTTTTTATCTATTCCAGTAATCTCCCAGATATTACCCCTGCAGTCATGGAATCACCCAGGCACTAGTTATGTACTACCCGTACAGTCATGCAGGCTGTACCTATGCAGTCATGTAATAACCCACACTCTACCCTTGCAGTCATAGAATCACCCAGGCCCTACTGTTGCACTCATCTAATCACGTAGGTACTACTCCATGACTCATCTATGCCTTCCGGTGCTATTTTTACATTTATCCATGCACTTAATGTTTATGTGTGCACTCATGCAATTAGCTAGTCACTATCCATCTTCTCGTAAAGTTACCCAGTGACTACCCTTGCACTCATACAATCACCCAAGCACTACCCATGGAGTTATCCAATCACTGAGGCAGAGCTATTATATGTCTCAGTATCTAGGTTTCACTATATTCCAGAAATATTGTATACATATTTCTTTTAGATTTGATGATGATTTGAAAAGGTAGAGACGTATGTGTGCAGGCTTTTAACAATATGGAGAGACTTATGGTTGAATTATGTAATAGTGTGCTGCTTTATATTTGGGTAGGCCCAACACTCATGCAGTTATAAAAACAGCCAAGTACTACCCATGCAGTATTCCAATGATCCAGGCAACACATATGCACTGCTGTAATCACTCAGGCATTACTGCTGCAGTCATGCAATCATCTAGGCACTACCTATGCACTCATGCAATCACCAAGGTATTACCTATACACTCTTTCAATCATGGAGCCACTACTCATGCACTTATATAATCACCAAGGCACTACAGTTGCACTCCTTCAATCACGAAGGCACTATCCTTGTACTTATGTAATCACTCAGCCAGTAGTCATGCTGTAATGAAATAACCCAGGCACTACCTGTGCACTCCTGTATTCACTCAGGCTCTACCTCAGTAGTCCTGCAATCACCCAAGAAGTACCCATGCACTTATTAAATCACCCAGTCACATTTTATGTATTCCAGTACTCTCCCAGATATTACCCCTGCAGTCATGCAATCACCCAGGCACTAGTTATGTACTACCCCTACAGTCATGCAGGCTGCACCTATGGAGTCATGTAATAACCCACACACTACCCTTGCAGTCATAGAATCACCCAGGCCCTTCTGTTGCATTCATCTATTCACCTAGGCACTACTCAATGACTCATCTATGCCTTCAGGTGCTATTTATACACTTATCCATGCACTCAACGTGTATGTTTGCACTCATGCAATTAGTCAGTCACTATCCATCTTTTCCTGAAATTATCCAGTGACTACCCTTGCACTCATACAATCACCCAAGCACTACCCATGGAGTTTTGGAATCACTCTGGCAGATCTATTACATGTCTCAGTTTCTAGGTTTCACTATATTCCAGAAATATTGTATACCTATTTGTTTTAAATTTTTAAAGGTAGAGACGTATGTATGCATGCTTTTAACAATGTGTAAAGATTTATGGTTGAATCATGTAATAGTGTGGTGCTTTATATTTCACTAGGCCCAACAATCATGCAGTTATAAAAACACCCAAGGACTACCCATGCAGTTTTCGAATGTTCCAGGCACTACATATTTACTACTGTAATCACTAAGGCATTACTGCTGCAGTCATGCAATCATCTAGGCACTACCTATGCACTCATGCAATCACCAAAGTATTATCCATGCACTCTTTCAATCATGTAGCCACTACTCATGCACTTATATAATTACCCAGGCACTACCATTGCACTCCTTCTATCACAGAGGCACTATCCTTGTAGTTATGTAATCACTCAGCCAGTAGTCATGCTGTTATGAAATCACCCAGGCACTACCTTTGCACTCCTTTATTCACTCAGACTCTACGTCATTAGTCCTGCAATCACCGAACAAGGACCCATGCACTTACAAAATCACTCAGTCACTTCCTATATAGTCATGTAAATCCTGAGGTATTATCCCTGTAGTCATGCAATCACACAGGTGTTAGCTATGTGCTCTTTTAGTCCCCCAGACGTTACTGCTGTACTCATGCAATCACCAATGCATTAGCTATACAGTGCTTCAATCACCCAGGCACTATCCTTGCACTCTTTCAATCACGCACACACTACTCTTGTGCTTATGTAATCACTCAGCTAGTACTCATGCACCTATAAAATCACTCAGGCACTATTTTGCAGTCATGTAATCACTCAGGCTGTACCTTAGTACTTCTGTAATCACTCAAGAAGTACCCATGCACTTATAAAATCATCCACTCACTTTTTATGTATTCCTGGAATCTCCCAGATATTACCCCTGCAGTCATGCAATAACCCAGGCACTAGTTATGTACTACCCGTACAGTCATGCAGTCATGCAGGCTGTACCTATGCAGTCATGTAATAACTCACACTCTACCCTTGCAGTCATAGAATCCCCCAGGCCCTACCGTTGCACTCATCTATTCATGTAGATACTACTCCATGACTCATCTATGCCTTCAGGTGCTATTTTTACACTTATCCATGCACTTAATGTTTATGTGTGCACTCATGCAATTAGCTAGTCACTATCCATCTTCTCGTAAAGTTACCCAGTGACAACCCTTGCACTCATACAATCACCCAAGCACTACCCATGGAGTTATGCAATCACTGAGGCAGAGCTATTATATGTCTCAGTTTCTAGGTTTCACTATATTCCAGATTCCAGAAATATTGTATTCATATTTCTTTTAGATTTGATGATGATTTGAAAAGGTAGAGACATATGTGTGCAGGCTTTTAACAATATGGAGAGATTTATGGTTGAATCATGTAATAGTGTGCTGCTTTATATTTGGCTAGGCCCAACACTCATGCAGTTATAAAAACAGCCAAGTACTACCCATGCAGTCTTCCAATGATCCAGGCACTACATTTGAACTTTTGTAATCACTCAGGCATTACTGCTAGACTCATGCAATCACCTAGGCACTACCTATGCACTCATGCAGTCCACAAGGTATTACCCATGCACTCTTTCAATCATGTAGCCACTAGTCATGCACTTATATAATCACTGAGCCACTATCGGTGCACTACTTCAATCACGGAGTCACTACCCTTGTACTTATGTAATCACTCAGCCAGTAGTCATCCTATTAAGAAATCACCCAGGCACTACGTTTGCACTCCTTTATTCACTCAGGCACTACGTCAGTAGTCCTGCAATCACCCAAAAGTAGCCATGGAGTTATAAAATTACCCAGTCACTACTTATGTAGTCATGTAAATTCCCAGATGTTGCCCCTGTAGTCATGCAATCACCCAGGTGTTACCTATGTACTCCTTTAATCCCACAGACGTTACCCTTGTACTCATGCAATTACCAATGCATTAGGTATACAGTGCTTTATTCAGCCAGCCACTATCTTTCCACTCTTTCAATCACACAGGCACTACTCTTGTACTTATGTAATCACTCAGCCAGTACTCATGCACTTATAAAATCACCCAGGCACTGCCTTTGCACTCATGTAATCATTTAGGTAGTATCTTTGTACTTCTGTAATCACCCAGGCAGTACTCATGGAGTTATAAAATATTGTAAACATATTTCTTTTAGATATGATGTTGGTTTGAAAACATAGAGGCATATGTATGCATGGTTCTAACAATATGCAGAGACTTGCATTTGAGTGATATAATAGTCTGCTGCTTTATATTTTGCTAGGCCCAACACTTATGCAGTTATAAAAACACCCAAGTACTATCCATGCAGTCTTTTAGTGTTCCAGCCACTACATATGCAGTTTTTTAATCACTCAGGCATTACTACTACACTCATGAAATCACCCAGGCACTAGATATGCACTCATGCAATCACCAAGGTATTACCCATGCACTGTTTCAATCATGTAGCCACTACTCATGCAGGGAAGAGAGGTGTAAAAAGAGGCAAGAGAGTTGCACAAATAGGAAAGAGGGGTGCAGAAAGAGGCAGAAGGTTTGCAGAAAAAAGCAAGAGAAGTGCAGAAAGAGGCAAGTGAGGTGCAGAAAGAAGCAAGAGCAGTGCAGAAAGAACGAACAGAGGAGATAAAAGAGGCAAGAGAGGTGCAGAAAGAGGTAGGAGAGGTGCACAAAGTGGCAAGAGAGGTACAGTAAGAGGGAAGAGAGGTGTAGAAAGAGGCAAGAGAATTGCTGAAAGAAGCAACAGAGGTGTAGAAAAAAGCAAGAGAAGTGGAAAAGGAGGCATAAGGGGTGCAGAAAGAAGGAAGAGAAGTGCAGAAAGGAGCAACAGAGGTGCTGAAAGAGGCACGAAGGGTGCAGAAAGAGGCAAGAGTGGTGCAGAAAGAGGGAATAGAGGTGTAGAAAGAGGCAAGAGAGTTGTACAAATAGGGAAGAGGGGTACAGAAAGAGGCAGGAGGGGTGCAGAAAGAATTAACAGAGGTGGCGAAAGAAGCAAGAGAGGTGAAGAAAGAAGCAACTGAAGTGGAGAAAGAGGCAACTTAGGTGCAGAAAGACGCAAGAGAGATGCAGAAACAAGCAAGAGAAGTGCAGAAAGAGCTAAGAGAATAGCTGAAATAAGCAACAGAGGTTTAGAAAGAAGCAAGAGAAATGCAGAAAGAGGCAAGTGAGGTGGAGAAAGAAGCAAGAGCAGTACAGAAAGAACCAACAGAGGTGCAAAAAGAAGCAAGAGGGGTGCAAAAAGAGGCAAGAGAGGTGCAGAAAGAGGTAGGAGAGGTGCACAAAGTGGCAAGAGTGGTACAGAAAGAGGGAAGAGAGGTGTAGAAAGAGGCAAGAGAATTGCTGAAAGAAGCAACAGAGGTGTAGAAAAAAGCAAGAGAAGTGGAAAAGGAGGCATAAGGGGTACAGAAAGAAGGAAGAGAAGTGCAGAAAGGAGCAACAGAGGTGCTGAAAGAGGCACGAAGGGTGCAGAAAGAGGCAAGAGTGGTGCAGAAAGAGGGAATAGAGGTGTAGAAAGAGGCAAGAGAGTTGCACAAATAGGGAAGAGGGGTACAGAAAGAGGCAGGAGGGGTGCAGAAAGAATTAACAGAGGTGGCGAAAGAAGCAAGAGAGGTGAAGAAAGAAGCAACTGAAGTGGAGAAAGAGGCAACTTAGGTGCAGAAAGACGCAAGAGAGGTGCAGAAACAAGCAAGAGAAGTACAGAAAGAGCTAAGAGAATAGCTGAAATAAGCAACAGAGGTTTAGAAAGAAGCAAGAGAAGTGCAGAAAGAGGCAAGTGAGGTGGAGAAAGAAGCAAGAGCAGTGCAGAAAGAACCAACAGAGGTGCAAAAAGAGGCAAGAGGAGTGCAGAAAGAGATGGGAGAGGTGCACAAAGAGGCAAGAGAGGTACGGAAAGAGGCAGGAGGGGTGCAAAAAGAAGGAAGAGAAGTGCAGAAAGAGGCAAGAGAATTGCTGAAAGAAGCAACAAAGGTGTAGAAAGAGGCAAGTGAGGTGCAGAAAGAAGCAAGAGCAGTGCAGAAAGAACCAACAGAGGTGCAAAAAGAGGCAAGAGGGGTGCAGAAAATGGTAGGAGGGGTGCACAAAGAGGCAAGAGAGGTACAGAAAGAGGCAGGAGGGGTGCAGAAAGAAGGAACAAAAGTGCAGCAAGAGGCAAGAGAATTGCTGAAAGAAGCAACAGAGGTGTAGAAAGAAGCAAGAGAAGTGCAGAATAAAGGCAAGTGAGGTGCAGAAAGAAGTTAGAGCAGGCTCTCTGCACCTCACTTGCCTCTGTTGCTTCTTTCTGCACTTCTTTTACCTCTTTCTGCACCCTACGTGCCTTTTTCAGTACCTCTGTTGTTTCTTTCTGCACTTCTTTTTCTTCGTACTCTACCCCTCGTGCCTCTTTCTCCATCCTTTTTTCGTTTTCCTGCACATGTATTGGTTCTTTCTGTACTGCTCTTGCCTCTTTCTACACATCTCTTCCCTTCTTATGTACCTCTGTTGTTTGTTACTGCACTGTTCTTGCTTCTTTTTGCACTTTTGTTGCATTCCATTTTCTAACATGACTTAAACGTCACTTTTGTCCTTCTGCTTTACTATTCTAGTAATGCTCAAAGTGTTGCGCCTAGGCACATATAAAAAAAAGCTTATAACATGTCTCAGGTGTAAGTCTCACCATATTCCGAAAACCATATATGTATTTATTTGTACCTTTTAAATAGAAGGTGTTTATTTAGTAATAGTTAAGAATATTTGTATATAATTATTTTAATAATATTAAATTAATTTTAAAATGTTTTCTTTTAGATATTCTCCATTATTATTAAGAAATATTTACTATGGCAAGAAAATTTGAAAAGAAAAATCTGCAAAAAAACCAGTACTATTTAAAGGAGAGAGAAAAACAGAAATTAGATGAAGTACAACATGTGACATTGAAGAAAAAGCCTTCTGGTAAGAGAACTAAAGAATTTGTTACAAGACTTTTAAGAACTGGAAAGAATTTTGAAAATGAGGAAAACAAAAAGAAAAGTTGTAGAACCAAGCAGAATGAAACGAAAAAAGGACAAATTAATGGAAATCAGGTAATGGGAAAACAATCTATGTTGAAAGAAGGATGAAACAATATAAGGACATTAGGAAACGAATGTATAAAAGTAGAGTACTACAAAATGTATTAAAAGATTGCAAGAAATATAAAAGAAGATCTGCATTTTACAAGAAAAGACAACAGATTGAAACTGTAGTCGAAAAGGCTTTTGAATTGAAAAGAAGATTGTTTATATTAGTATTAAAGAGAATGAAGACGTTGAATAAAACAATGCAGTTCATGAAGGACAAAAGTAAAAGAAAAAGACTTGTTAATAGAACTAACTTTTGCAAAAATTTCTTGGGTGAATGGAAGCACACTTCTAGTTCAGAACCTTTTTTTAACGAAGAAAGCTATTTTCAACAAAATACATTAGTTCACGCAGTTGATACCAGTGGTCGTTCTTATTGTCAGGTTTCGCTCGGTTACCGCGCCTGCCTGGGTATAAAGACTACATTACCCAGAAGCAGGAAGGGCGGAGCCAGCTTCTACAAGAAGACGCGATGCACGTTCAGCGAACGTGCGTAATTCTGAATGGACTCTGTATCTTTCCTCGGCTCGACCGGACGTTGGAGTCGTTTATTCCCGTATGGATTCGTCTGGTACAGAAACTTGGGAGGTTTTTGTGTCGTAATTATTTCAGAGGCTGGTGGTGAACTAAGTAGGAGCGGGGAAGCTCCGTGACGGCAGACAGCGAGCGCACTCGAACAAATTGGTGTTTGTGTTCAGCTGCGTGTAGTATTTCAGTGCTGTCGGTTCTGAAGTTAATGGGGAAACAATGGCTCCTGTGGAATAATAATACAGTATTTCTGATGCAATTCTGCACAATGGCAATATACAGGGTTAGTAGGATGTCAAAAAGAAAGCTGGCCACTGACACTGAGGGAATAGTCAATGTGAATTTTTTTTTCGTTTATATAATAAATAAATGAAATAAACAATATATACATAGGGCTTGAGAATCACAATATGATTATACAACAAACAATGATTACAAATAGTGAACGGTGTCCCAGTGAAAAAAACATTGGAACCTAAACTAATAGTGACATAATACGTGACATATGTACAAGGTTTCACTTGAAACATTTTGGCGACCATTAAATAATTCAAAATCAATTGGACAACACTTTATACAATCATAAGTGTTTGATAATAGTTCGCCTTTGTTAATTGTCGACGACGTTTCGACCCTATCTGAAGTACAGGGTCTCTTCAGGACCTAAAGGATGTAGGGACACCTAAAAGAAATGGGAGGATACTGTCAGTGTGTGGCCAAGGCAGTGGCTTGCAAAATTGGAGGTAAAGGCTTCTGAAAAGGGAGGGAGCGTACCTGAGGGGAGGCCTGCACTGCCTAATGTGAAAAGCAGTGTCACCGTGAAATAAGTGAAGAAAAAACTCACAGGGACCCGGCCGGGCACTGTGAAAGGTAATAAATGCATAATAGTTAGATCAGTGTACAATGGCATGGCTAATGTTTAATAGTAGATTCAAGATGTGGTAGCATGGATAATGTTTATAACAAGAACAAGCCACAAGAACTTACCCCGAGGAGGTAATAGCCTTGAACATCATAGATGCCCCACAGTATGAGGTTATACTGGGAATGCCATGGTTTTGGCACCACAACCCCACCATAGACTGGAAGACCAAGACAGTACGGTTTCTGTCCGAAGAATGCGAAGAAAACTGTATGCAGGACCATAAGTCACCAGCTACAGCTCTCGCTTCCCCGTTTTGTGTGGCTACGGCAGCGGAGAAGGAAGTAGTGTTGCCGGAAGAGTACTCTCAGTTTCAGGATGTCTTCAGCAAAACACAGGCAGAACAGCTACTGCCTCACAGGGTGTATGATTGCCAAATTGAGTTGATTGAGGGAGCTACCATTCCTGTTTGTAGGGTTTATGCTTTGTCTGAACCTGAGACTCGCCATCTCAGAGAATATCTGGATAGGTTCTTGGAAATCGGTTTTATCAGTCCCTCACGTTCTCCGGCGGCCTCTCCTCTTTTCTTTATAGCTAAGGCGAGTGGCGAGCTCAGAGCGTGTTGCGATTACAGAATGCTGAACAAAAACACAGTCCGGAACCGGTATCCTTTACCGCTTATCTCAGTATTACTGGATCAAGTACGGGAAGCCACGATTTACACTAGACTAGACTTAAGAGGGGCATATCACTTGGTACGCATCCGAGAGGGGGATGAGGGGAAAACAGCCTTTAAAACACGCTATGGGCTGTACGAATATACTGTAATGCCGTTCGGGCTATGTAACGCCTCGGCGGCATTCCAGTATTTTCTGAACAACGTTTTGAAAGACTATGTTGACCATTTTGTTGTCGTATATATAGACGATATTCTGGTGTATTCTGGGTCAAAGGAGAAACTGAGAGAACACCGTTTGTTTTGCAAACTGAGCAAATGTGAGTTTGGGGTGAAAGAAGTTGAATTCCTAGGGGTAATGCTGTGTCCTGAAGGGTTGAACATGTCGGAACGCAAGGTAAAGGCAGTACAAGACTGGCCCGTTCCCAGGAGCATGAGAGACGTTCAATGCTTTCTGGGATTTGCGAACTACTATCGCAGGTTCATCATGAATTTCTCTCAGACAGCGGTCCCCATCACCAGACTGCTTAGAAAGGGGGTTCCCTTTCTATGGTCCCAGGAGGCGTCCGAGGCGTTTGCCTGTTTGAAACAGGTGTTCACCACTGCTCCAGTGCTCAGACATCCCCAGTTGGAGGTGCCTTTTATCGTGGAAGCCGATGCTTCGGATGAGGCCATTGGAGCCATCCTCTCCCAGAGAGACAAAGACACCGACCAACTGCATCCCGTAGCTTATCTTTCCAAGAAACTGAGTACAGCGGAAAAGAACTACACTATCGCTGAGAAGGAACTGTTATCCATCAAAAAGGCATTTCAGGAATGGCGACATTACTTATGGGGGGCCCGTTCTCCCATCACCGTGTATTCCGATCACCAAAATCTGCAATACATGAAAACGGCGCGGCATCTCACTCAGAGGCAGATGAGGTGGACATTGTTCTTTGCCAAATACGATTTTATCATTACTTTCCGACCAGGAACGGAGAATCGCAAGGCTGATTCACTATCAAGGCAGGAAACAGCAGTAGAAACTCTCACCCAAGCACCTGCAGCCATAATCGATCCGGCTAAAGTCGTATGCGTCCTACGTGCCGAAAACTTCCTCAAAGAAGTGAGCAGGAACAAATCAGTCAGTCAGTGGGAGACCTGGGCTAGTGAGGAAGAGGATCGCCACATCAAACAAGGCCTGCCATTTCAGAATGATAAGCTGTATCTCCCTACAGAGGAATTACGGAAAAAGGCATACGACTGGTGTCATGTATCTCCCTTGGCTGGCCATCCAGGGATACGTAAAACAGTGCAGTTGGTCCAACATTACTTTTGGTGGAAATCGTTACATAAGGATGTATGTTCCTGGTTGCGCTATGTGAAGACTGCGCAAGAGGGAAAGGTGACAACACCAGTAAAAGAGGAAAACTCAGGCCGATGCCAACTCCTCAACAGCCATGGCAGAACATCAGCCTAGACTTCATCACTGGGCTACCTGTGGATCGGGGTTTTTCTGCTATTCTTGTGGTAGTAGATAGTCTTACGAAAATGGGCCACTTTATACCGTGTAAGAATCTACCTACGGCAGGACAGACAGCACAACTACTGATGGAAAATGTGATGCGACTGCATGGATTGCCACAAGTCATCATGTCCGACAGAGGCCCACAGTTCATAGCAAGTTTCTGGAAGACCTGGTGTAGAGCCTTGAGGATTGAGTCGGCTGTCTCAACCAGTTTTCACCCACAAACGGATGGACAGACCGAAAGGGTGAACCAGACGCTGAAAAAATATCTCAGGTGTTACACTCAGGAAGCCCAAGAGTCATGGGTGTCCCTGTTATGGATGGCGGAGCTATCGTATAACAACACGGTGCATTGTTCGATAGGGGTATCCCCATTCTTGGCGAACTACGGGTACTGTGCGAAGACCATGCCCATAGCCTTACCAGAGGACCTGGGTAATCAGCCCTCTGTGCAGGCGCACATTGAGTCCCTACGTTCCGTCCATAGGGAAGCTAGACGACGGCTGGTAGTAGCTAAACAGGAGTACAAATGATGGGCAGATCGACACAGGATAGACGGACCGCAGTATCAGGTCGGGGACCGGGTGTGGTTGTCCACCAAGAACATTAAGTTCAAGCTATGAAGCGTGTTTCACCCCAGGTTCATTGGCCCTTACACCATTGTGAAACAGGTCAATCCTGTGGCCTACAAGTTGAAGTTACCTGGCAGTCTTCGCATTCATCCTGTATTCCACTGCAGTCTCCTGAAACCAGCATCGGGTGCGCGGCGGCGAGCGCCTCCTCCGGTCTCTTGCGACGGGGGATTGGAATATGAGGTGAGGAGGATTCTGGATTCTCAGTATCGGAAGGGCAAGCTATGGTTCCTCATCTCATGGAAGGGATATACCGCGGAGGATGATTCCTGGGAGCCTTGCTCCAACGTGCATGCCCCCGAGGCGGTGAGGTCCTTCTACCGCAGACATCCCTCCAAACCTGGCTCTAGGAGGCGCTAGGCGGGGGGGCATGCTGTCAGGATTCGCTCGGTTACCACGCCTGCCTGGGTATAAAGACTACATTACCCAGAAGCAGGAAGGGCGGAGCCAGCGTCTACAAGAAGACGCGATGCACGTTCAGCAAACGTGCGTAATTCTGAATGGACTCTGTATCTTTCCTCGGCTTGACCGGACGTTGGAGTCGTTTATTCCCGTATGGATTCGTCTGGTACAGAAACTTGGGAGGTTTTTGTGTCGTAATTATTTCAGAGGCTGGTGGTGAACTAAGTAGGAGTGGGGAAGCTCCGTGACGCCAGACAGCGAGCGCACTCGAACAAATTGGTGTTTGTGTTCACCTGCGTGTAGTATTTTAGTGCTGTCGGTTCTGAAGTAGCGGTGAATTAACCGCGACGCTCAACAGCGAGCGCATTTGGGACATTGCTGCGTTGAGTTTTGAGTAGGTGAGGCAACCGCGATACTCAACGGAGTTCCTGGGACCGTTCAGGATCGAAGATCACGGTGAGTGAACCGCGAGGTCTTTAAAAAGGGAAAGGATTTTTGCTGGATTTCGGTTGTGGATTGAAACAAGGCTCGTTATTCGAAATACAGTACTTTGTCTTCTGTTGGGAAAGGATTCTCTTTTTTTGCTCATCTCAGGAAGCATATCCTAGTGATTTTGGACAAAGGGAGCAGTATTTGGAAGTCCCTGGAACAAGCCATTGTTTTTTTTGTCATTTAGTTTTTGCCCTATTAGTTAGTGAAGGTGAGCAGAAGGGAACCCCGTTCAGGGTGTGCAAGGCACAGTGTTCAGAATCAAGCAGGGGTATGGTTTGGGTATGTGTGTGATCTCATATGCTTGGGTTATTTTTTGTAGACTTATCCACCCCTGGAGACTGGTTGTTCTCATTGGCTATACAGGCTGGTTGTAGCAATATGGTGGATAAGGTAAATATGCACATTTAGTGAGACCACTTGAGAATAGTCTATTGCGTATGTATAATTACTCTGTGTATCTTTGTATTTCAGGTTCTCCTCCCTGCTGTTCCTTTCTCTTCCTTTCCCTCACTTGATCGCCCTACAGTTCCGTGAGATTATTAGGAGTGTGGGGATGTCAAGGGGTGGACCCCTAATTGCATCATCCGGACCCCGAGGAGTACACAAATCTGACACTTATGAGGTTAAGAACGGTTGTCCAATTGAAAAAGAAAAGATGGTTGCTAGAAATGTTGAAGAAGTAATAGCTGAAGAAGTTCAAGGGAGACGTTCACAAGCTCCAGTGTTTAGTTGGGATTGTAGTAGTATTTGTAGTATAAGACAGGAATCTATTGATATTTTACGTAATTTCTTACGAGACTATAGAAAAAAAAGTGTTAAACAGAAAATTAAGATATTGCAAGGACTAGATCCTTGTAAAGTGAGAAAAAATACTGGTTTACAGGGTCATTCTCTGGCTTGTCTTTCTAGAAATGTGTCTCAAAGTCGTTTTCATCATCTGAGAATGTTAGCAGTACAACATTCAGAAATGCGTAAGTTAGTAAGAAAGATTGTACTATGTAAAAGTCCTGCATTATCTTTAAGTGAAATAAACACTGCTCTTTTGCATGGTTCAGTGTTGGATGTAAAAAAAGTTTCTGATGATATAGAGTTTCATTTCTTTGGTCCTGAAGGGGAATGTAGAGAAAGTGAGAGTTTGATAAGTGTAGGTGTTGAAGAAGAGGTGGAAGATAGTACTACTGAGAAGTTTGTAGAAGAAATTACAAAGTTTAAGGTAGTTTGTTGTGAAAAACCAAACTATGTTTGTATTTGTTGTCGACGTACTCACTATAGAAGTCAAACTAGGAATGTTGATGTGTATTTAAAAAGTGAAAAGGAAAACAATGATAAGTGGCAGCAATTTGGTGCTTATTTATTGGTGGAAGGTTGTTTTTGAGTTGGGTAGTGATCTACGTATTTGTAAATATTGTTACAGCAAACTAGAAGAGAACAAAATGCCAGCTAGAGCTGTACATAATAACCTAGAGTTGGTAGCTATTCCTCTGGAACTGGTGGATTTAAATACATATGAGTCCATTCTAATTCAATCTGTGCACTCGTTTCACGCCGTAGTTCGTATGGAGGCTAAGACAGGTAAGCTGCCTCCAACAGATTTACAAAGAGGTTTAAAAGGAAGAGTTGTGTATTTACCTTTAGATTTTAAGAAAAATATTGAAACTGTTGGTGTAGAGAGAGAGGAAACTGAACCTGTAGTTATTCTAGTTAATGGTGTACGAACGAAGAGTCGGAAAATATGGCAAGAGTTAGTAGATGTCACCAAAGTTCAAAAGGCTACAAAATATCTCATAGAAAACAATAGTTATTATAAAAATGTATATCTGGAAGAACAAGAACTATCTTTAGGAGATGATAGAGAAATTTCAACTGGCCAAATCGAAAACGTTGACAAGTCTAGGAGTGAAGAAATTTATGAACATTATAGTATACATCCTTTACACTCAAAAGAAGTGATTGGAAATACTATTGAGTTATTCCAAATGAAGAAAGCGAAGGGAACTCCCATGGGTGTTTGGGAAAGAAGTTTAGAAGCTCGTTTTTCCAGTTCTTCCCACTGGAAAAGGTGGTCGATATGATGAACGAGCAGTACAGATTCCAGCTTCAGAATACCATTCAACAAGATTCATTCAGAAGAGCCAAGATTTCGACAGTGTGTTCCATATTTATTTCATCTTCTGTTTGAAAGTGATTTGTCTGGACTTTCAAATGCAGTGAACCACATATTAAAAACAGGAGTTCATCTTACACATCTTTCTGCAAAGGAATGTTTGGACAAAATTCAACAAAGAGACGATCATTTAGAATCTCAATTAATTAATTTGATGGCATGTCAACGTGGTACCAATGAGTATTGGTATTGTCGCCATGGAGAACTGAAATGTATGTTAAGGAACTTAGGAACACCTACGTGGTTTGTTACGCTTAGCTGTGCTGAATACGCATGGGAAGATTTACTTGAATTTCTACGAGAAGCAAATTCAAATATTAAAAACATTGATTTGAAGACAGCTGGAGAACTGTGTTCCTTGGATCCTGTAAATGTGTGTAGATATTTTAATCATAGGTTTCAAGCCATGATGTCTTTTATCTGCAGTAAAAATAATTCACCTCTTGGAGAAGTTATTAATTTCTTTTGGAGAAAAGAGTACCAAGCCAGATGTGCGCCTCATATACACATGCTATTATGGATCAAGAATGCACCTAACTTTGGAACCAATTCTGATGAAACTGTTTTGTCTTTCATTGAAGACTATGTTACCTGTGGTATTCCAAAAACAGGAGGAGTAAATACCTTAAGACAACAAGTTTTACGGTTTCAAAGTCATCGATGTGGGAAATATTGTCGACGGACATACAAGTCAAAGGGAAAATTTTATACAAAATGTCGTTTTGGATTCCCACGTCCAGTAATTTTGAAAGGAAGAGCCAACAGTTGCATGTCAGCAGTAAGACATACTATAACTCGGAAATCTCCGTAGAATACTTACAACATAAAAGAAGTGAAGATTCAAAGTATATTAATGACTACAATCCAGTGATTTTGACGATGTGGAATGCAAATATGGATATCCAATATGTTGCAGATAATTCGATTGCTGTTGCTCGCTATGTTACATCATATATAACCAAATCTGAAAAGACGGAGTTGAAAGAAATGTGGGAAGAAATTTCACAAGAGAAGACTCTTAGTAACAAATTGTACTGCTTTAGTTTGAAGATGCTTTCCCATCGAGAGATTGGATCCTACGAATGTTCGGATCGGTTGACCTCTGCAAGTTTATATTCAAAGTCAAGAGGAATCATTTGGGTAAGTCTAGGTCTTGCTGCAACACGAAATCGAGTATTGAAATCTATTCAAGAAATTGAATACTTATCTTTAAATGAGCCGGAAAGTACAGATATTGTTAAAACAAATATGTTGGATACGTACTATCCCAAAAGAGTCCACATCTGGAAAACATATGTCTCGTATGAAGTACTGCAACATTACAGCTTTAAGAGAAATGTTACAGAAAATATAAATAAAGAAAAATATGCAATAATTGGATGTGAAGGATGTTTGGTAAAACATGCCAAAGGAAATCTTATTAACCACAGGAAACTCAGTTGTGAAACTCCAGATAAAAGGGAATTTTTCTATTTAGCACTTCTGCAACTTTTCAAGCCTTGGCATAGTGAAATGGAATTACTTGGAGATTTTGACTGCTATGAAGATTCTTTTAATGCATGTAAAGATAGCATTGAATGCAGTTTTTCCACAATATTTACAAATTTTGAATGAAGAGATTGAACAAGAAACTAGTTTTGCAGCTGAAGTCGCTAGAGATAGTTCTCAAGATAGTCAAAGTTCTGCTCTTCTAAGTCAAGATCCACTAGGACAACCAATTCTTGAAAATGAAGCAGCAATCGCTATGAATGAAGTAGAAACGGCAATGCAACAAGCACATGAGGAATTATTGAGTTGGGTAACTTGAAAGAACGTGTATATGGTTTATACTTATACTGTATAAAAAAAAAGAATTTGTATCTGAATAAATTTGTATTTGTGATAACTGTTACAGTTGAGAGTAGCTTTTAGCTTTTATTCTCCTTTTTAATATTGGGTTTCAGGATCCGGTCCCCTTGATTCTCTATCTGATCACTGAATGAGTCTGTTGAAGGTGTGGATGATTGTATGAGCCAAGCGTTATTCTTCCTATAGGAGTATTCCTTTTGACATTAACTTGAAAGAACAACTAAATACTGAACAAAAAGAAATTTATCTGCAAGTTACACAACAGATACAGCAAGGTTTTCTGCATGAAAAAAAAGAATGCCAATGCACATCATTTAAACCTATTCGAATGTATATCAGTGGGCAATCTGGAACAGGAAAAAGTTTCTTAATTAACGTTTTGACCAGTTATCTACACAAAACTACTGAATCACATTTATCTTGTGTTGTAACTGCTCCAACTGGATTAGCAGCACATAACATTAAAGGGATTACATTACATCGATTACTTATGCTACCAGTTGAACATGAAAATAAGTTGGAATATCACAAGCTATCTGGAGAAGCTTGTTATGAAGTTTCAAGAGTACTAAAGAAAGTGAAACTTCTGATCATTTATGAGGTTAGCATGGTCTCAAACTTAATGCTTGCCTTTGTACATTTAAGAATGCAGCAGATTTTAAAAACAGATTATGATGTTTTATTTGGAGGAAAACATGTAATTGTATTCGGCGACCTACTACAACTTACTCCTGTAAAAGGGCAACCAGTTTTTAAAACACTTGTCCATGAAGACACTAGGAAATCTTTGGGAAGTCTGAGAAATGTCAACATTTGGTCTCATTTTGAATATAAAGAACTTATTAAGAATATGCGACAAGCAAGTGATGAACATTATGGAAACATTCTTCAAGATATAAGAATTGGTGTTTTGACAAAACATGGTAAAGAAGCTTTACAAAGTCGGCTACTAACAAACTTGTTTCCAAATGAAAATATTGGTCCTGAAATAATGTACAAAAAAATTGGAGAAAAGACGTCTATAATTTGCCTAATGCCAACACTGCAAGAGTGTTCTACATTCATTCAATGAAGAACTTTTGAAGCTGGAAAAACAACAAATAATGAAAATGGAAGCTATTGATAAAATAGAACACGAAGGAGTTACTATTATTCTCTCTGAAAAATTAAAATCAAAATTGGATTCTTTGGAAAAGTCTATATCTAATACTGCTGGTTTAGAAAAGACTTTATATGTATGTGAAAACTGTCGGGTAATTTTACGGCGTAATTTGGATGTAGAAAAAGGTTTAGTAAATGGAGCAATGGGAAAAGTTGTTGATTTTGTTAATTATCTGAACAGAGATGGAATTGAATTCTTGAAGATTAAATTTGATCAGATTGAAGAGGTAAAACACATTGGACGTTGTGCTGTTCATTTTTTGCTTGTAAAAGATTTGTATGTTCGTAGAAAACAGTTTCCTCTTTCTTTAGCATATGCGGTGACCATTCATAAATCTCAAGGTTTAAGTGTAGACAGTGCTTTGGTAAATATTGGAAGTACAGTGTTTAAAGAGGGTATGGCATATGTTGCATTGCCTCATGTAAGAACATTATCTGGTTTGTATTTGATTGATTTTGATGAGAAAAAGGTTAGTGCTGATGTAAATTGTGTAAGAGAGTATAATCGGTTAAGAAGACGTTTATGCTCCTTAGCTTAGGTGAATATCCCATATATGAAAAACGTATACTATGTCCAAAACGGAAATATGACAAACATTCTAGTGAGATTGAAAAAAGAAAACAATTCAAGAGAAGCAAGAAACTGCCAAGAAAATGAAAATGGACTGTGTTGATGATATTGTAGGATACCAGTTAGAGAATAGTTCAGGTATCAACTGCTATGCTAATGTAATTCTAAATGTTGTCTTTTATCTAGAAGATCTTCATCATAAAATTATGGAAAATTGAGAAAAAGATTGTGTTCTTTATTACATTATCTTTTTCAAAAGTTGGTAACTGATAGAACTAAAATCCATACTGCTTCTGGCATTCGGCATCTTTTGGATATATGTACTGGTTCTTCGCAATTTACACAGAATATACAACAAGATGCACAAGAGTTTCTTATGTTTATGCTTGCAGTATTGGAAGAAGAAGGATATTGAAATTGAAAATTTGTTTGGACTAAGTTACAGATGGGATCATAAATGTGAAGAGTGCTAATTTTCTTCCACCACTGAAATAGACACTGAACGATTCATATATTTGACAATACCAGATTGCAAATCAGTGTCTTTTAACAAATTAGTAAAAACAGCTAATCAAGATATGAAATGTTCTCATTGTAAATCAGAAATGTTGTCAACATTATTTATAGAAAGATTTGGACAATATGTCATTTTAATGCTACAACGTTGTAGAGCAGATGGAAGAAAATTGGAAACCAAAATTAAAAATGTTGTGGCAAGTCAACCATCAATTTCAGGAAGAACTTTTAAAGCAGTGGCTATTATTTTCCATGATGGACCTACTACAACATCTGGACACTATACTGTGTAATTAAAGTGCAATAAAGGATGGACACATTGTAATGATGCCCATTTGGAATTCAAATGTAGGTTGCCTTACGAATTACCAAATTCATATCTGATATTTTTGATGCCAAAGTTTTGAAAACATCATTCGACCTATTGGGAAGATGTGAACACAAATTAACGAGTTTATTTTGGATATTTTGAATGAAAATAGATTTAGAAACATTGTTCGGCCTATTGGGAAAATGTGGAGAATTACTGTTTGGATTATTGTTTGTGCTAATTCTTATTGCGTTTGCAAAATTGTGTTTGAAACAAGTAGTTTATATATTTGTTCTTTATATGATACGCGATCTAAATGAGAGTGTATATTTTAGAAAATGTATTTCAGAGAAGTAGATCATTTAATGTAGTTGAAGAATGTAATTTAGAAACTGTAGATAGGTAAACAGATAGTTGAACTTGTTGTAAATATTTTCAACACAGATTTGTTTTGTTTTTACAATCTTACTGATTGTATTTTTTCCCCGCTGTTATATGATGATCAACATTGAAATCACTGTGTATGGTGAAATTCAATAGAATCTGAAAACAGCAAAAAGGAAACTGAATATGTTATGTAATTCTAAAATTATGTTGTGTTCTTAAAACTAAAATATTATATGCAATAACAGTTTTTTCTTCTCTTTTACAGAAAGTAATACTAAAGTTTGAAAATATTTTAAATTTAGTTTACAATGAAACAACTGTAAAATAGTTTCAATGAGTTTGATATCTACTTCAATAAACAAGGTAAGATGAAATAATGTAATAAGCATAATAATATAAAGTAATGTTTACAGTCACTTTTAATGCAGTCATTCATTTTTGAAACTCTACCAACTCACTCCTCCAATCACCTCAGCACTACCCATGCAAACATCCAATCCCTCCGCCACTACCCAAGCACTTATAAATTCACCACGCACTACCCTCGCACTCCTCCAATCACCCAATAACTACAGATGTACTCATGCAATCACCCAGGCACTAACCATGCACTTATGCAATCATCCAGGCATTACCCATAAACTCATGCAATCACCCAGGCATTACCCATGCACTTACAAAATCACCCAGGCAATACCCATGCACTTACAAAATCGCCCAGGCACTACCCATGCACTCCTCCAATCACCCAGGCACTACTCATCCACTCCTTCGATTACCCAGCCAGTAACCATGCACTCCTCCAATCACCCAGTCAGTACCGATGCACTTATAAAATCACCATGCACTATCCTTGCACTCCTCCAATAACCCAGGCACTACCCATGCACTGCTCCAATCACTCATGCACTGCCCATGCACTCCTCTAATCACCCAGACACTACTCATTCACTCCTTCGATTACCCAGCCAGTAACCATGCACTCCTCCAATCACCCAGTCAGTACCCATGCACTTATAAAATCACCATGCACTATCCTTGCACTCCTCCAATCACCCAGGCACTACCCATGCACTCATGCAATCATCCAGGCACTACCCATGCACTCATGCAATCATCCAGGCATTACCCATAAACTCATGCAATCACCCAGGCATTACCCATGCACTTACAAAATCACCCAAGCAATACCCATGCACTTACAAAATCACCCAAGCAATACCCATGCACTTACAAAATCACCCAGGCATTACAAATGCACTCCTCCAATCACCCAAGCACTACTCATCCACTCATGCAATAACCCAGGCACTACCCATGCACTGCTCCAATCACCCGTGGACTACCTATGCACTCCTCCAATCACCCAGCCAGTACCCATGCACTTATCCAATCACTCCGCCAATACCCAAGCACTTATAAAATCACCACGCACTACCCTTGCACTCTTACAATCACCCAGGCACTACCCATGCACTCATGCAATCATCCAGGCATTACCCATAAACTCATGCAATCACCCAGGCATTACCCATGCACTTACAAAATCAACCACACATTACCCATGCACTTACAAAATCAACCAAGCAATACCCATGCACTTAAAAAATCACCCAGCCATTACCAATCAACTCCTCCAATCTCCCAGGCTCTACTCATGCACTCATGCAATAACCCAGGCACTACCCATGCACTATTCCAATCACCCATGCACTACCCATGTACTCCTCCAATCACGTAGACACTACCCATGCACACCTCCAATTACCCAGCCAGTAGCCATGCACTCCACCAATCATCCTGCCACTACCCATGCACTTATAAAATCACCACGCACTACTCTTGCCCTCTTCGAATCACATAGGCACTACCCTAGCACTCATGGAATCACAGAAGCACTACCCATGTACTTCTTCAATCACTCAGGCACTACCCATACACTCCTCCAATCACCTAGGCACTACCCATGTACTCCTCCAATAACCCAGGTACTACTCATGCACTCATGCAAAAACCCAGGCACTAACCATGCACTCATCTAATCATCCAGGCATTATCCACGCACTTACAAAATCACCCAAGTAATATCCATGCAGTTACAAAAACACCCAGGCATTACCAATGCACTCCTTCAATCACCCAGGCACTACTCATGCACTCATGCAATAACCCAGACACTACCCATGCACTCATCCGATCACCCAGACACTACCCATGCACTCATCCGATCACCCATGCACTACCCATGCACTCCTCCAATTACCCAGCCAGTAGCCATACACTCCACCAATCACGCAGCCACTACCCATGCACTTATAACATCACCATGCACTATCCTTGCACTCCTCCAATCACCCAGGCACTACTCTTGCAGTTATAGAATCATTCAGGCATTACCTCTGCACTCATGCAATCATCCAGGCACTACCCTTGCACTCATGCAATCAGTCAGGCATTACCAATGCACTCCACCAATCACTTACACATTACCTCTCTACTCATGCACTCACCCAAGCACTACCCATGCAGTATTGCAATCATCCACACACTACTACTGCACTCATGGAATCACCCTACTACTACTCATGCACTTCTCCATTCACTAAGGAACTACCCATGCAGTCCTACATGCAGACAGGCACTACCCATGCAGTCTTGCATGCACTCAGGCATTACCCAGGCACTCCTTCAATCACCCAGACATTACCCCTGCACTCATACAGTTAGTCATACAATCACTCAGGCATTACCTATCCACTCTTTCAATGACCCAGATATTACCCCTGCACTAATGCAATCATACAAACACTATTCATGCACTCTTCCAATCGGCCAGCCACAACCCATGCACTTATAGAAACACTGAAGCACTACCTATGCACTCGTCTAATCACCTACACTCAACTCATACACTCTTCCATTCACTCAGACCTTATCCCTCCATTCATGCAATCACCCATGCATTACTCATACACTCCTTCAATCTCTCAGGCAGTGCCTATGCAGTCTTCCAATCATCCAGGTACTACCTATGCACTTATACAATCACCCAGGCACTACCCTTGCACTCCTTCAGTGATCCAGTCACTATCCATGCACTCTTTCAATGGGCCAGCCAGTACCCATGCACTTATAAAATCACAGAATCACTATCTACGCACTCGTCTAATCACTCAGACACTACCCATGCACTCATTCATTCACCCACACTTTCCCCCTCCATTCATGCAATCACCCAGGCATTACCCATGTACTCCTTCAAATGCTCAAGCATTACCCATGCAGTTACAAAATCACCCATGCATTACCAATCCACACCTTTAATCACTCAGAGTGTACCCATGCACTCCTGCAAACACCCACACATTATTCCTACACTCTTGCAATCACCCAAGTATTACCCATGCACTCCTTTAATCATGCAGACATTACTCCTACACTTATGGAATCACCCAGGTATTAGCCATACAGTTCTGCAATCACCCAGGCACTACCTATCCACTCATGCAATCACCCAGGCATTACCCATACACTCCCTCCAATAACCAACACATTACCTCTGCATTCATACAGTCACTTCAATCACTCAGACAGTACCCAATCAATCAATCACAGAATTTGCCTAGCAGTACTACCAATCACGCGAGGTACTCAAGGCGCTGGGAGAAAAATGGGGGTGCTGCTCTGGTCGAACAGCCAGGTCTTGAGTAGCCTCCTGACAGGTCACGCAGGTCTTGGGTCTGTCGTCATGCAATCAGTGGCAGGGTGAATACCCAGGTACTTAGCAACAAGGTCGCCAGAAGGATCTGCCGCTGTGGTTGTTCTACTCCACTGGCGCAGGCACTACCTATGCACTCATGTAATCAGTCAGGCATTACTCATACACTCCTCCAATCACCCAAACATTACATCTGCAGTTCATGCAATGACCCAGGCATAACCCATGCATTTAGCAAAATCACCACGCAGTACCTGTACACTCCTGCCAATCACCCAGGCACTACCCGTTGCCACTCATGGCAATCCACTAAGGCATTACTCACGCACTTCTCCAATCACCGACACATTGATCTTTCCACTGGCATGCAATCGCTCAAGCACTAGCTATGCACACCTGCAATCACCCAGACATTACTCCTACACTCTAGCAATCACCCAAGCAGAACCTATGCACTCATGCAAATAAGTCAGACATTACTTATACACTTCTTCAATCATTTTTGCCGTCACCCAGACATTACCCTCATGCAATCACCCAGGCACTACCTTTGCTTTCATGCAATCACTCAGGCATAACTCATGCATTTCTTCAATCACTCAGGCAGTACCCATACACTATTCCAATCAGCCAGGCACTACCCATGCATTCATGCAATCACCCAGGCATTACCCATACACTGATCCAATCACTCATGCACTACCCATACACTCCTGCAATTACCTACACATATTCTCTGCACTCACACAGTCAGCCTGGCGTTACTCATGCAGTTATCAAATCACCACACAGTACCCTTGCACTACTCCAATCATGCAGACACTACCCTTGTAGTCATTCAATCACTCAGGCATTACCCATGCACTCCTCCAATAACACACATATTACCTCTGCACTCATGTAATCATTCAGGCATAACCCATGCACTTACAAGATCACCATGCACTACCCTTTCACTACTCCTAATCACCCAGGCACTACCTATGCACTCATGTAATCACTCAGTGCATTACTCATGCACTCCTCCAATCACCCACACATTACGTCTGCAGTCATGCAATGACCCAGGCATAACCCATGTATTTACAAAATCACTACACATGCTCTCATGCAATCAGCTCAGGCATAACCCATGTGTTTCTTCAAATCAATCAGGCAGTACCCATAGCCCTACTTCCAATCAGCCAGGCACTACCCATGCATTCATGCAATCACCCAGGCATTACCCATGCACTCATGCAATCACTCATGCATTACCCATTACACTCCTCCAATCACTCACACATTATTCTCTGCACTCACACAGTCAGCCTGGCATTACCCATGCACTTATCAAATCACCACGACAGTACCCTTGCACTACTCCAATCACCCAGGCACTACCCTTGTAGTCATGCAATCACTCAGGCATTACCTATGCACTCCTCCAATCACCCACACATTACCTCTGCTGTAATCACCCAGGCCTAAACCATGCACTTACAAAATCACCATGCACTACCCTTTCACTTACTGCAATCACCCAGGCACTACCAATGCACCCATGTAATCACTCAGGCAGTATTCATGCACTCCTCCAATCACCCAGACACTACGCCTGCAGTTATGCAATCACGCAGGCATAACCCATGCATCTTACAAAATCACACACACACTACCCTTGCACTCCTCCAATCACCCAGGCACTAACCTTGCAATCATGCAATCACTCAGGCATTACTCATGCACTCTTCCAAACACCCACACATTACCTCTCCACTCATGAAAATACTCAGACACTAGCCATGCACACCTGCAATCACCCAGGCATTAGTCCTGCACTTTTGCAATCACCCAGGCATTACCCATGCACTCCTTCAATCATATATACACTACCTGTACACTACTCCATATATTCCACTTACCACAATTCATACAACACTTACAATTTTTTTCTTGTTCAAACCAATTAGGCGGTTCTGAAAAGAACCATTTTTTTCTTCTTTTTTTGTTTTTATAATTTTTTTGTATTTTTTAAACTCTTTTTACATTTTTTGTGGGTTTTTTGTTAAACAAATGAAGAAAAAAACAGAACCAACAAGAAAAACATTGAAAAAATTATGCAATTAAAACTCATTGAATAAATAACAAAAAACAAAATTAACACTTGTGGTTCTGAATTGCAACCAGGATAGCATTCACTGATTGCTCCCCAACACACAATGTTTTCTTGCCACTTCAAACAGCGCTGCTCTACTCGAGCCAAATCAGGGTGAATGTTAATTGCAGCAGATGTTGTGCCAGCAGAAGAGGTACTGGGTCCAGCAGTGTTGTCATCAGCTGCTTCTTTTTCTTGCTGGCGAAGCAGTTGCTCCTTTGCGAGCCGTCGAGGGTGCATCGTCTGCAGGTGTTTTAGCATGGATGACGTGCGGCAAGAGTATTTTTTCTGATGCCCGTGACAATACATTCTGGCAGATCAGTGCATGTCACCTTCCTGGCATTTACTTTTTTCGCCAGGTGGGATACTAAAAAAGCCCACACAGCTCTCCCCTCTTCTTATTGGTTCTTCCACATCTTCTTCATCTTCTGGTGGAAGCTGCTGTGATGGTTGTCCAGCTGCCATTTTTAGAAAGTCCAAAAAAACCACCAAAAAGATGTGAAGAAGAGATCTAAAAAAGAACAGGTCCGTCTCCTCAGATGGTCTTGAAAGATTAAAAAAAATGGGTGGGGTCCTTCAAGTTCTAGAATCAAAAGCCTCTAAACCAATGAAAGTCTTTCTTTTGAAGTCACATGGGATTCGCGCACCAGGCGTGCAACGTAAGCGCACCCGGCGCGATTTCCGAAAAATACATTTAACAATCATATATCCTTATTCCAGTTACAGATACATGATATTTACAATTATATTAATTAATGTCTTGGTATAATATATATAATAAAGTTATATAGATATACTTTTAAAAGTGAAAGATTTGCGATGGATTTGCGTTCCCGGCGCGACTGCCGGAACTACGTACGTGACGTTACGCGGGGCCGGGAATTGCGCATCCGCCGCAAACGAAACGCGCATTGTACACGACTTGACCAATATGGCGGCAAAATACTTGAATTCACGCACCTATCGAGACAGGTACACCGATCGGTACGCAAATCCACTTTTTAAAAAAATGTATATTTATATTTTAGAAAAGAGAAAACATTATATTATTTTTATAAATATTAAAAAAATTTTAAAACATATTTTTGGGACATTATACTTTGAAATTAGTATTTTAAAAACCTTTGAAATTCACTGAAAAAACCATAGGTTTCAGGGACGTTATAGTTAGAAATTAGCATTTAAAAAACCTTAGAAATTCACTGAAAAAACCATAGGTTTCAGGGACGTTATAGTTAGAAATTAGCATTTAAAAAACCTGAGAAATTCACTGAAAAAACCACAGGTTTCAGGGACGTTATAGTTAGCTGGACATTTCACTCATACAAAACCAGAGAAATTCTGGCCGTTATAGTCAGTTGAGCTAACTATAACTCGCGCCCCGCAATGCACTGCTGATGACGTCACATATTACATCATTCATGACATGGTCAGTGACATTGCTGATGACATCACTGATGACATCTCCTATGACATCACCGATGACATCACTGATGTGACGTCATCAGCAGTGCATTGCGTGAGCGCGAGTTATAGTAAGCTCAACTAACTATAATGGCCGAACTTCTCTGGTTTTGTACGAGTGAAATGTCCAACTAACTAAAACGTCCCTGAAACCTGTGGTTTTTTCAGTGAATATATATATATATATATATATATATATATATATTACCTACTGGCGGTCGCCAGCAGGTAGTTATAGTTAGGACCTTGTTTATATTCAATAAGCGTTCTTTTCTTTTGCCAATATCTTTGGTGCCGTTTGACTGAATCGTCCGAAATTTTCAAA